>CP092866.1:111276711-111373795 GCA_030710605.1 Cordylochernes scorpioides | reverse complement strand
AAGGAAAAGGTTCATTTGAACTCAATGTCTGTTCAAATTGGTGGGAAAAAAGAGAAGTTAAATCACAAGGAGAATATTTCTTTAAAATTGGCACTAGGCCTAAATTCTGGATCGTTTAAAGAAAATTTGACCTCATTATCATTAATGGAAGCGAGCTGTTAGCTGCAATTATATTATATTAAATTGATTTATTATGGATTAAAACGTGATCTTGGAATTAGGTGAAAGTATATTGTGAAAGAACCAATTCAACATTTAACAGACAGTCAATCCCTAATTTCAATATTTTCGAAAGCTGGAAATTCAAGGTCGAGGCATATTGAAAAAGTGGGGTACCTTCTCAAGGATCAATGTAGAAGGGAAGAAATAGTGTTCTCACATTATAAGAAGCTCTGTAAACAGAAGGAAATATCCTGACTTAGTTTTGTTGTTGTTGTTGTTCTAATGAAAATTGTCAGTGGACGAGTGGGTAACACCCTCAATTCCTGACAGTCATGAACTGGGATCAAATCCCGCGTTAACATTTTGTTTAATTTGTGAATAACCTTCACATATTATTCATTGTTGAAAAAATCATGAACTAGGTTGCTCTTGTTGAGGGTACCTAATAAAGTGATTTTGGAACAAGTTGTTCTAATGCTAGGCTGTTTTTGTTTGTACTATAAGTGTACTCTATATCTCTAAAATATTGTATTAAAATTTTATAATATTAAATAAAAATATATGTGTGTTAGAGAGTTATATTTTAATTTATTAGAACACCTCGTGACCACAGTGTGCCAAAATCACCCAGAACCCCACCTAACCTAACCATGTCCCACCTTTGCCCATCTAAGCCGCAAACCTCAGTGATTGTGAGGTGTAGAGATGAAGCCTGAGACCACCTTCAGCCCAGACAACAAAGAGCCATAGTCCAAGATGGACTCAGACACCCCTTCCCTGTAGTCAAGCCACTATCCTATGGTGCTTGACTTGACTCCACCAGTACCAAGCCAGACTCTAGCATGCCAATGGGCAAGCCACAAGCCCAAAGTGGGTGTAAAATCACCAACTTCAGGCAGAACACAAGCTTCACCACGAGCCCTGAACTTTTCTCAAGCTGACCCTAAGATTCTTCAATATTAATTATATATTTTTAAATTATTTGTTTTAATTCAATATTTTCTTATCTTTATTTTTGGTAAATTTTTATTTAATAATTTTTAAATTTAATTTATTTTTTTTTATTTTTTAAAGATACTTTTTTTATTTTTTTCACTGAGAGAGAAGGGTGATAATGGCCTTGGTGGGGGGTGGGGGGTGAGTCCAGCAACATTGGGGGGGGGGGGCAAGGAAGCGGGATATTAATTTTAGTGGGGAGTACAAATAACTTGGTTTTCAGAATCACGATCACCATATCATCATTTTCTGCATATTAATTCATATGAAGTTCAACTTTCATAATAATTGTGCCAGTCGCTTTTTGTGTCATTGGTTAGTAGTGCTAGCTCACATAGAATTATTTTCTTCTTATTAATGTATATCTTTTATAAAAACTTAGTTTCAATTTTTAAAATATTATTGTAATATATATAGGTAACTACTCGTTTTTTAGAAGGTCATTAATGTTAAGAAGAGTATGTATTTCTCTAAAACGAGAGCTGATAGAGCAAAATGGACAAAATTTCTTGTAAGCACATCAGAATCACAAAGAAACATGTTTCAAATCTTTGGCAATAAAATATGTGTTGGCCAGTGCTATTCTTCATGACAATATTGTTACACATTCTTAATGGAAGCTTCATTTATTTTATAATTCTATATATTTATTTTTAATTAAAATAATTAATAAATAAAAATATACTTTAAAAAAAGCTTTTATGAAATTAGATGTATCTCTGAGTGAAAACAAAAGTGGCGGGACGATAATTATGAATTTAGAACCTAATGTGATTTAATATGTAGCAACTGATTAGCGATTTTTATAAGTGTTTGCTAAATTTTTGCCTCTTTTCTCAATATGATCGTTCCCCGCCGCTTTTATTTTCACTCAGATACATCTAATTGCTTAATGACAGAAGATAAAATATTTTATTTGTTCCTTTCTAATGCATTTGAATCAAAGCTTTTTTAAAATGTATTTTTTATTTATTAATTATTGACGTGACAACGTCTTAAATTAGGTTGCGGCTGGGAGTCACTTAAGAAAAAGTTAACGCCCGGTAACGTTACGATGAGTCACCGAACGAGAGTGCTGCGCGCGCAGCGCTAGAGAATTAGGCGCATTGAATCGGCGCATGCTTGTCTCTGTCTTTGTCTTTCTCGAACGTTCTTGGCGTTGGAAAAACAAGAAAGCGTCATAATACAAGTTCACACGTGTGGTTAAAGTATCGTCAGCTGTGTCTGTAGTGAAAATGTGGAGTGCTTAGATTCGTCATTTACAACAACTACAACAATAAAGGTAAATAATTGTACACTGATATTTCATTATCGTAAACTATGATTGATTGATTAATTGTTAGATTGACACAAAAGTTGAGAAACTGAGTTTATAGGTTATGTCATACTATTGATAAATGTTGATAGTGTTAAGTAAATTATTAGTTTAAAATTAATTAATTAATTAATTATTATTTTACAAATTTTAAATAGTTTCAAATTTATTTAGCAAAAATTTGAACCTTCGATCTGAATAAATGTTTTGATTTTCGAATTGATTCTTTAAAATTACAAATATTAAGAAAAAGTGGCAGATATAAGAAAACTTTATTTTCATTCAATTCCTTGTTCCTATTGTGCAATTTAATTATATTCATATCAATAAATATTCTACCGTTGTCACGTAAAATCTTCGCCCGTAAAACCGACTTTACAGGCAACCATTGTTTAGTTAGTTTTTAGTCATGAATTTACAAAACTTACAAGTAGAACTTGTAGAATCAAAAGTTCACTGGGGATTAGACCTTAAGTAGAAGGAAGGCTGCTCGCGGTGGATTGGTCAATTTCTAGTAAGGGACATAACACAAGACTTAAAAAGAAATTTGTTCATTCCTGGCCATTCCAACCAACCAAAAGTCTGAAAATTTGTACACTTGCATTGTTCATTGGTCTGAGTGAGTGTTAATAGTTTTATACTTCGATGTGATCTGGAAGTTTGTCAAAATTAATTTACAAGATCTTTTATCTTGTTGCTATTTGGTATTGAAAATTTATGAAGGGACGGTATTTTGAACATTTTTATGGCCTGGCTATCCTTTTTCTTAGTCTGCACGAAGCCAATCTTTGAAACTGTTTGCCACAATACCTATTATAGTGTTGTTAGGACACCTCGTGACCATAGTATGCCAAAATCACCCAGAACCCCACCTAACCTAACCATGTCCCACCTTTGTGCATCTAAGCTACAAATCTCTGGTGATTTTGAGGTGTAGAGATGGAGCCTGAGGCCACCTTCGGCCTTGACAACAACAAGCCAGAGTCCAAGATTGACTCAGACACCCCTTCCCTGTAGTCAAGCCACCTGACCTGTGGTGCTTGACTTGACTCCACCAGTACCAAGGCAGACTCCAGCATGCCTATGGGCAAGCCACAGGTTTAGGTGGAGGTTCTCAGGCAGAACACCACCTTCACCACGAGCCTTGAATCTTTCCCAAGCTGACCCCAAGATGCCAAGATCCAACAATATAAATTATATTTTTTAAATTATTTTTTAATTCAATATTTTATATATTTTTTGTAAATTTTTGTTTAATAATTTTATATTTAATTTAATTTTATTATTTTTAAATATACTTTTTAATTTTTTTTTTCACTGAGAGAGAAGAGTGATGATAGCCTTGGGGGGTGAGTCCAGCAACACTGGGGCAAGGAAGTGGGATATTGACAAACAGTTAGAGTTTAAGTTTCTTTTCCTGAGAAGCTGAGGACTGGGAGTTGCTGAGGGCTCAGGCCGCTGACTGCGGCCTTAGCCGCCCTTTTTGAATCCTGGACTTGGGTGGCTGGATGTCGAGGTAGGTGGGGAGATATGGGATTTTGGCATAATAGGCCTTTTGTGTAAAGTTTAAATTTATATATATTAAACTCCTCCCTATTTTAACCTTATATAGTTTTTTAACCTTTTTTAAAATCTTATATATGCGTGATCATATTTAAGTTTTTTTTTGTTTTATCTGTCCTCTGATGTACATTGAAAGTTTATTTTATTAGACAAAAATAAAATATGTAAGCCAAAAATGATTGGTTAATTTTCCTCCCAACATTTATTGCTAGCGGCACAGCTTTAGTTCTCTATATGGGCCATAGATGAATAAATTTGTGGTCTGCTTTTCTGCAGCCACTGGCGCCCGAATATTTGGACATGTAGAGATCTGGAAATAGTTTATTTAAAGTTAACAGGAAAGAAAAACGTATAAAATCATCCCAATTTTAACAGTGTCAAGGTTGTGCATTGAATAGTGTAGTCTAATATAATTTATTCACAAAGTTGATGCGAAAGAGAAAAGGGAATAATTATAACAACATATATTCAATTAATATATATGGTAATTTAAACCAACAACCCCATGCATCATCATATGTAATGTAATTTGTACAAACTGAGGATAATAAATAAACTCTGTAATAGATTAAGAGTTGAGCTAGAGAGATAGAAGCCACAAAGCAACATCTAAAGATAGATTGGAAGCTGTCAGGACGGCGCCAGTAGAATGTCACCAGACGACCCCCTCTCACATCTGGTGACATGCAAAACCCCCTTTTTCAGAAACGGTATATAAAGCCCCGTCCTAGCTAAAAATAAAGTTACTTCACCATGTGCATGAGCCCGCGTCGGTTGTACCCCAGGTCCATCTCATCCATCATGTAGACCAGTAAGAAACTTCTATCTCCCCATCTTTCGCTCCTAGCTCAACTTTTATCTGTTCACGGAACTTTCTTAGTGCAACTGTGTCTTCGTTTTTTTTTTGTGTATGGACATTCCCAAGCTTTCCACTCTGCCTCGACCACGACTGCCTGTACTTTGTGAGAACTTTTAAAGGTCTTCCAAGGTGCAGAGAGGTACTGGAAAACTCCACATCCTGACTGTTCCTCTCGGTCAACACAGTATAGCGAGAGTCAACACTTCATAATCACATTTATATATATACACACTTAAAAAAAAGCCTTTGAAGACTATTGCTGATGGCCTAAATCATGCATGTCAAACTCAAATCCTAACACGGGCCAAATAAAAAAGTAATAAGATTATGTGGGCCGCAAAAAAAAATAAAACAAGTAATTAAATTTTTATAGTAACATTTATGTAGGTTTATTTAAAAAAAATACTAATAAGAAAAAGAAAGTAAAGTTAATATTTTCTCCCTGATATTTGGCATCTCTTTTCTGCTACCATCTTTCCTACTTCGGGGGAAATCTTGTTCGCAGTGATTAATTTTAAAACTGACCCAAGGTGAACGTAAGTAATTCTCGATCTGTGATTGGAGACATATTTCCTTTCATAAGTGAAAATAACTGCTCGCACCGATAAGTACTTCCAAACATGGACATAATTTCATATGCTAATTTTCGAGTGTTTTCAAATCTGGCTGGCAAATATTTGTAAAATTCAGAAACGCCAACTTCAATGAATTTTGCCTTTAAATCTGAATCGCACTGGATATCTATTACCTCCATTTGCATATGATTAGGTACTGATTCTATATTTATCGAGAAAATCGAAGAAAACAAAGTAAACTTGCCTTCCAAAGATTTGAAATCAGAAAACCTTGTTTCAAATTCATTTCTAAGACTTAATTTTTCCCCGCATATTTTTGATACGATTCAGTTTCACCTAAACTTGATTTGTACATGTTGCATGTCGGAAAGTGCATTAAATCTTCGTTTTTCAACTGCTTTTCCCAAAGAACTAGATTACATTTGAATGCATTAACTTGGTCACACATGTTGGTAATGATCTGATCCTTTCCTTGCAGTTTCAAATTTAAATCCGACAAGTGTTTTTGTTCGCCAACTTCTTCTGGCTGGTTTTCCTATGTTCACTCTTCACCCAGAGGTATAGTCAGCGCAGAGGTCTTCTCCTAAAATGTAGCGGGCTTTCCAAGCTCTAACTAGGTGAAAGCACTAGTCTCACCAAAGCTCAACTCAACTCACATTTTATTCCCAAGCACACTATATATACAATAAAATACACACACGTGACCAGGCACTCCTGGTCAAATATAATATAAACATTTACACAGAGTAATAATAAAAATAAACTCTAACATTCCTCCCCGAGTTGATGGGTCACATCAAGTTCCGGAGGGGCCACCGGAAGCAGCACCAGCTTCACCAAGGGTCTTCGGAGCACTCCAACCGATGTCCGCACCGAAACAACCCGCACCAGGCCGTCCTTCCCAGGATGTGTCTCCACCACTCTGCCCATAAGCCACCCTGCAGGGGGCATTCTTTCCTCTTTTATCAATACTAACGTATTGATGTCGACATTGGGAGAGATGGTCTTCCACTTATTGCGCTGTTGCAAGTTATTCAAGTAGTCCTTTGACCATCTTTTCCACAGATGTTGCAAGACCCTCTGAACCAACTGCCATCTTGTTAGGAGATGATTCTTTACCAATAATAGGTCATCTTCCGGGACACAAGAAGATGGCTCAGCAAGCAAGAAATGGGCGGGAGTTAATAACCCCTTGATCATTAGGATCATTACTCATTGGGTACAAAGGTCTCGAATTCAAACAAGACTCGATTTGAACTAGAACGGTCAGCAGTTCTTCTTATGTCAACAAATTGTTCCCAATAATTCGCCTCATATGATATTTCAAAGCCTTGACCCCAGCCTCCCAAAGACCACCAAAATGGGGGGCTCCTGAAGGGTTGAACTTCCACTCAGTTCCATCATTAGCTAACACGGCAGCTAGTTCTTTTAATTGATTTTGAGCCAGATAGAAACATGAACGTAACTGTCGTGCAGCTCCCAGAAAATTTGTTCCTTGATCACTATATAGCCGAGTGCAATGTCCTCTTCGCGCTACAAATCGCTTGAAGGCCGACATGAAGGTGGGTGTAGAGGCATCGGTGACCAATTCAAGGTGTACTGCTCGGGTCACAAAGCACACAAATAGACAGATGTAGCCCTTTTCAGTCTATCGGCCTCTACCCTTGGACAATCGAAGGTTCACAGGTCCAGCATAATCTATACCACTGATTAAAAAGGGTTTACCTGGTGTTAATCTCTCCTTGGGTAAATCGCTCATTAGCTGGCCTTGAGTGACGCGATTGTATCGACAACATGTCACGCACTCTCGAATGCATCTCTTCACCTGATCTTTTGCTCTCAGCATCCAATACTTCTGTCTCAATGTGGACAGCATCAGGTGCACACTTCCGTGCAAAGTCTGCATATGAACCGCTTGAACAATCATCTGAGCCACCTTTCCTGATGAAGGCAATAGCGCAGGATGTTTTTGTTCATATGTCATAGATGGAGCCCATCTTAATCTACCGCCGACTCTAAGGATTCCTTGATCGTCGAGGAACGGTGTTAAACCATAAATCTTGCCCGTGCGCTTCACTGATCCTAAAGTGGTCAAACTTCTTATTTCTTCCCTGAAATGCTGACACTGAATTGCTTGAAGTATTCTCCTATGAACATTTCTCAGTTCGGCTGTGGTTAAGTGCGACTGATATCGCTCCGCACTGTAGCGGCAGTTATAGCAAAAACGCAATATCCAGGCCACTTTTCGGATATACCCATTAAAGGTTGAGCTCATCTCTCCGATAGCCACTAAGAAAGGTATTTCACTGAGGGCATGAACACTCAGGAGCTCAATTTGACCTTGGTGCTCAAACACAGGAGGCACTCTAGGCCATTCTGTTGATTCCGCTGATAACCAGGTAGGTCCTGTCCACCAGATGGAAGACTGTTTCAGCTCGGACCCCACAATTCCTCGCGAGGCAATATCCGCTGGATTATCTCTTGTAGGAACATAGCGCCACTCCCTGACTTGTGGACAACTTTGAATCTCCGCCACACGATTGCCGATGAAAGTGGGGATATTTCTAGACACAGTTCTTAACCAACTCAAGACTATGGTAGAATCGGACCAACAGGTAGCACTCTCCATTTTGATATTCAATTATTCCATTATATATTTCATTAGTCTGGTCAGTAGAAGAGCTGCGCACAATTCTAAGCGTGGAATTGACATCTTCCGAATGGGAGCCAACTTAGTCTTTGATGCCAACAGTTTTACACTGACACCATCATCAGTGAGAATTCTTATGTAAACGGCTGCCGCATAGGCGTTTTCAGAGGCATCACCGAATCCATGCAATTGTACTCCCTGGGTATTCCTTCCGAGACCCAACCATCGGGGTATTCTCAAACTTCCTATGAAATTCAATTCCTTTCTAAAATTAGTCCATGTTTCAATCAATGATTCATTCATCGGATCATCCCAATGTAATCCCATTATCCACAACCTTTGAACCATTATTTTTCCTGTTACAAGGACAGGTGCCAACCATCCCAAGGGATCATATAACTTGGCGATAAAGGAAAGCATTTCGCGTTTGGTAGTCACCGATGTCTTTTCCAACGACTGAACGTCATATAAGAAACAGTCTTCACTTTGGATCCATCCCAAACCCAATGTCCTTATAACCTTGGATTGTTCAAACGTAATCTTTTGTGCGCAATGTTCTTTCGCAATGTTGCCCAAAATCGTCAGATCATTTGACGACCACTTCTTCAAGGTGAATCCTCCACATCTGGTCAACTCGATGAGTTCATCCCGCAACGCCATTCCATCTCTTAGATCATCTGCACCGGTAATAATGTCATTCACATAAGTATCCTTTATGATTACTCTAGAGGCTCTAGGATACTTAGCCCCTTCATCCTCTACCAATTTTAATAGGTTTCTCATTGCCAAAAAGGGTGCTGCAGCAGTGCCATAGGCAACAGTATTAAGTCTATAAGCCATTAATTTATCTTCCGATCTTCGCCTCCATATAATTCTCTGCCTTTCTGCATCGCTAGGACGGACCAAAATCTGTCTATACATCTTTTCTATATCTGACATAATAAATATTCTGTGTCTTCGACAATTCTTCATGATAGACAATATATCTCTCTGTAGCTTTGGACCAGTGTAAAGTCTATCATTAAATGAAAATCCATTCTTGGTGTTAGCGGAGGCGTCGAACACCACTCTAAATTTCCTTCTATCAGGTTGGCCTCCAAGGACGGCATGATGAGGCAGGTAGCAATGTCCCACTTGATCACCAACTGGGATCTCGGTCAGCTGGGTCATGTGTCCCAATCCTTTATTTTCTTCCATAAACTTATAATAATCCGTTCCCAGCTGATCATTCAGAACTAGGCGCCTTTCCAGGGCCATCTGCCGTCTGACACATAAGTCCAGGGAATTTCCGAAGCAATCCTACATCCCAACCCGTGGATCAAAGGGCAAGGGAACTATATATCTCCCATTGGTGTCACGTCGAACACTATTTTTGTACAGGTCCTCACAAAACTCATCTTTGGGAGTTATTTTGTTGGCAACCCGAACCTCTTCAACTTCCAGAATCTTTTTAAGATAGTTTCTAAATTATCCTCATACTGCACACGGGTGGTAAATACCCGCGTATTGCCGACATCGCTTCCTGACAATCCTCTTGATATAAGGCAACAAGAAAAATTAAGATAGAGGGGAAAAGGCGGAGAGTGAAGAGTTAGAGCTCCTGAGAAATTAGCAAAATGTAGTCTTTCAAGATTTAGTGGAAGGAATTTTCCAACCATCCAACTGAAGCACCCCAAATTAAGATATAAGTAACCTTTCATAATATATATATATTTTAAACAGGTTATATTTATGTATATTCGCCCAATTTGTTCTTATTTCCCGTTTTATTTATTTATTTTTTATCTTTGTGTGACCGTTTCAAGAGATGAATAAATATTATGTATTCTGATCCGCAATTTTTGGTTGTCAATTTTTTTTAACCCCAGTGCGCGCAGGATATATGCAAATTATATTATTTTATATAGCACGATGTATATTTCGTGAAATCCCTGAGAACGAAAGAGCCTTCATGGATTTCGGGACGAAAGCGTCTGAAATCAGCTCATCAATGACGCCTTCAACGTGGGCCGACCAATTCCAAATTAGGCCACGAAAAGTTCACGGTAAAATAACACCCTGCTACTTATGTTTGTTGTGCCCAATAAAAAGCTTCAGAAGTCTATATGCATCTCTATCACAGCAGTCACAATATCCTCTACTTCCCAGAAGCCCAACCCCTCCTCTACGTAGTGGGCGGGAGAAGCAGCACAAGTAAGGGACTGCCCTGTAGTATGGTGTCGTGAGCCCCGAGCCGCTATGGTAACCGTGAACTGGGACTCTGAAATATGGCCGACTAACGGGGAAATGGCACCTCCCTTTCCATGGAGCAACAATATCCTCTTAGATAAATAAAATTGCTATAAATTATGAAATAAGAATATAAACAGTGTAGCAATACGTTTCTTAATTCGTGCAAAGTGCAAGCTTTAGGATCTTTAAAATCCTTCTACAGGCATAGCTGTTAGTTTAGTTCCTTCAACTTATAACTATGCCTATGAAAGTATTATAAAGATCCGAAAGCTTGCACTTTACACGAATAAAGAAACGTATTGTTATTGTTTATATTATTAAAATATTTTCTATCTTGGATATTTCTACATTGAAAGAATTACTCATCTTTTGAGACTAACCCCAATGTGACGCAAATGTTGGTACCTTCATGACATTGGAAGTTCTGTTCGGACAGGGAATGAGTTGTCAGTTGCAAGCTATGATAATTATATGGAACGTTGTCTATGGATAATGACATGTGCAATATGACATTACAGGTTTGCTCTTTTAACATGTTCTTGACCACCCTTGCAACATGTGGCATGTGCTGGAAAATCACTTTGTCATATACTTTTATATCGCCAACTTCCTGATCTCTACATATTTATCTCACAGATCATTCCATCTCCCATAGTGCCCCGTTATCTAAAAAGGAGCAGTGCTACCAGACCTACACTTTAAATGCATTTGAAACTTCGCCGTTGCTGGTTCAAAGTCTGGATAAAAAAGGAGGAGAATTAGCAGTAACAATCTCTCTGAAAATTTGTGCTCAGCTGGTCTGAATGATTGTAGACTGTAAGGGCTCCTGATCCAGGGATACAAGATGATCAGCGTTTGTACTCCATGTTAGGAGCGACTGCACATGGCGTCGGTTCCTCATATCAGAGGCGGCCTGCTACTGAGTAGAGCTGCCAGTCTTAATTACAAAGGCAGAGGCATTCTACTTCACTCAGTCATGATGGTTTTCAACTCTACAAGCTTTATGCCATAATATGATTGAATGGTGATAAGAAAAAGGAAGATAAATATATTTGAAGAAATAATTAGATGCTCATTTACTCCCGTGACACCCTCTTTCATTGTTGTCACAAATATTCTATTTCAGATAATGAGAGCTCTCCAAATATATAGATTAACATTTATTTATTATTTTCCAAGGGAGTTAATAATTTATATTCCGCATGAATGCCAAGTTATAAATAAGGGACTCGGTGACATAAGAAGGGAGCTTAAAGAAAGACATTTACCTAAATGTTAACTAGACATGGTAAGGGCTCCAGGTGATATCTAGATACATAACACAGAGGGGGTTAGATGTATACTATACTATCTCACTCCGTCATTTATTGCTACACCCCTGACCCAACTTCCCAATTCCGACAGCTCGCTGTAGAGTTTCTATTGACAACAAAGTAGAATTAGTGGACTAGAGACTGAAAACAGCACTGTTGGACACCGACAACGCTGAAAGCCGGACTTACGTCTACACGCGAGGCCTCCCGTCGGAGTTTTGCGCCAGAGCCAACAGCCTAGTAATCAGTACCTAGTCCTAGGTCAGTGGAGCGAGCAAGCTATCGGAGGGGAAGTTGAGTATCATTCCACGCCATGTGAATACACAGGGTTAAAGTAGTAGGGTCCCCACCCCCATCCCAGCGTGGAATGACCAATGACCAAAGCGGGATAGTCTAGGGCGGCTAATCGCGCAGAGGCCACCACAGGGGTGTAAGCACTAAACACCGACCCGCTGTCAATGTCCCAGTACTGTCTAGTCTCTATCTAGATCCTGCAACAATGGCATTAGTAGAGCCGGATCTCACGGAAGTCACACTGCGGGTCTCTCCATCTGGAACGTCTGTTACACACAGCCACCTAGAATTCAGACTTTACGTTCAACAGATTGCTATTGTCACCCAGTCCCTTTTTTATCCTTGGCATTCAAGCGGTTTGTAAGTTTTTTATTCAACCAGATTCTTGTTAATTTGATTTAGAAAAATTTAAAGTTCACAATAAGAGATTTCAACTAACACAAATAACTAAAGACATTTTTGATGTTACCAACCAATTAATGGAGCAGTTCTTACAGCAACACAAGACACCAAATTCCTCCAAGAACCCCAAGAAATCTTACAACCTCTAGTTTCAATTCGCATTTATTCAAGGTAAATATATGAAACTGGGTCGCAGTGGTAGAGCCTGCTCCACGCTGAGGGCGCGAACAGCGCCAACAGCGTTCGTGAATGGCTTTTCTTAATTATAAATGAATTGTTCAAATATCAGGGAACAGGTTATATCGATGTTTAGTTGATTTCTGTTCCACTAGATGGCACTCTGCCATCTAAAAAGCATATGTGCTTTTGGTCAGGATATGCCTTCTTTATTTTTAATATATGAAACTATGTCACGGATATCGTTAAAAACATGTAAAATGGTTTCCAATATATCTGTGGCTGAAACAACTATACTTTATTCAAAGGTAACTGTATAGGTGCAAGGTAATAATATCAAATCCAAATAAATAAATACTTTATGACGTTTCTGCAACAGTGTTGTTACCAACATCAGACAAAAGTACTGAATCTGTCTGATGATGGTAACACGGTTATAGGATGTTAAAAAATTAATTAAACAAATTAGAACTTAGAATTAAATATTTACAAAAGCATTGTTATATATTTATAATTGTATGTAATTCTGCTGTCCTCAAAGCTTATGTCCATAGATAATCGAAAATACCCATTCCAAGAGTCTAGCAACAGTATCACTATAAAAGGAAGATCGAAAAATGCAATATAACAGCGGCATGGTAGATTAAACTGGTAAAACCGCTGGAAGGGTTCACCACTAATGAGCCAGGCTCTCCTATTAATTTTTCAATTGAAGTAAGGGTAGTAGAAATTGTTTATTTTTAAAAAGAATCATACCTGTCTATAATAGTTTTGAATTTTAAACACACGTTTTATTCGATAGAGTCCATAAAACTTATATAGACAAAGTGGAAAATGTAAGAGAGTTAAATGATTTAGATCAGCGAACAATCGATGTCTCACTTCTGTAAAGTTAAGTATGGTTTAGTTGAGATATCTTCTGTGTGGATATATCTGATATAAATTCCTACCTGATTTCTTCAAAATCATTGATTTAAACCCGAATTGAACGTAATTGTTTTTAACTTGTAAATTCTTGTTGGGATCTTATATGCATATAATAATCTGGCTTTTATTGATTTATCAAGAAAATGGGTTGGCCAAATATCAGGGAACAGGTTAAATTGTTCCACTAGATGGCGCTCTGCCATCTAAAAATCACATGTGCTCGTGGTCAGGATATGCCTTCATTATTTTTTATATCAACATCTGACCTTTTTTTCTATTGTTTTTTCATATTATAAACTATTGAGTTTCTTCCTGAATTTCTTAGGATTCCAACCTGGAATATCTTAATTTCTTCTTATCACCATTATAGATTAGATCAAGATCAGCAGAATTATACAGGTTCCATATTTGTTGTATGAATAGTTTCTGTTACCCATGATACTTAATTCTTCCACGTTTTCTTTTTAAATATTTCCTCATGTTTTAAATTTGTTGTCGTTGAGAATCTGATCTTCTAAATTTCAACAAAATATCACAGATAATCTCATAATTTCTCAATTATTTATTCTTTAAAACTTGATACTTTGAGAAAAGGTTTCATTTCAATTGTGCAAAATAAATAATTTTGACCTAATATTTCGACTTGGCAAATTTTAGAATATATATTTAAAGAAAATAAAATATGATTAACAGTTTTAAATTGTATATTTTTACGTTTTCTTTTAAAATATTTCCTTATGTTTTAGATTTGTTGTTGTGAAGAATCTGATTTTCTAAATAAGTAAATTTCAACAAAATATCACAGATAATCTCATAAATCATCAATTTTTCTTCTTCTTTTTAACTTGGTACTTTGAATAAAGATTTCTTTTGTAATAAATACAAATTTTTGAACTCTAATATTTCGATTAGACAAATTTTCAAATATATTTAGAGAAAAAAAAAAGAGATAAAAATTTGATTAACTTCAATAGTTAGAAATTGTATTTTTTCTTTACTAAAAACTCCCATTGTTGTTATTCCAAACCTTTAAATAAAATAAAGGCCTGGTTAAAAATGGTTCTAAATATCTCCATATTATTCTTTTTACATGGATATTAAGAATTTGCCTATTTCAGTAACGTCATTTTCCTCTAAGATTTCTACGTTAGTGGTCAATTTTAAAGATATCCACCAAATCTGCTTTTAAGATCTTTTGTCCCTGACGAGCACTTTTTTTTTGTGGGGGCTCAAAAATCATAAACTTTGGTCAGTATATATATAGCTCGTAAAACCATATTCTCTCTTAAGATCTTCGGTATTTTTAAATATTTCAAATATCAAATTATCTGATTAATTTAGATGGAATCATATAAAGTCTATGAAGGAAATGATTTTCCATAAGATTTTGTCAAGGCAAATACAAATGTTGCATTTTACTTCTACATAGATATAGGTATGCCTATAATTCATGAGCAGACTTATAACATCAGTTTTTATATCTTGAAAATTAGCTTCAATATTTTTAACGCCTTGTCAAATGCTTTATTTTTATTTGTTTCTCCTGACGAAGACAAAAGATTTTTGGCGAAAGGTTGAGAAAAAAAAAACTCTAACTGGCCGAAGTGTCTATTTTTACAGAAATATGAATGCCGGCCAGGCAACCTCGATCTTCAGAACCTTCAATATTTGCTTCAGACACTGTATACCATAAGTATTAGGACCACTATAGGTGTTGAATGGGTAGATCTGATAGTGTATGGGTTAGGATTGAAATTAAAATGAAAGAAAAACTGAATAAGGGTTGTTATGTCTAGGTTGGATTATTTTGTATCAAAATATTTATATTTTCAGAACAGTTTATTAATTTTCGTATTTTTATATAATTATATATCTTGCTACTCTGTGTACCTTCTGCTTATCTTGTATTTTATAAATTTTGGTTTGTATCCGTGCCTCATTGGTTAGCAGCCCCGGAAATAAAGATATTTCCTTTCCCTATCCGTGCCTCAAATACGAGATTGAATCGCAATGAGAACAGATGCACCATACAATGGATCAAGGGCCACAGTGGGATCGTGGGTAATGACGTTGCGGACACACTCACAAAGCGGTGTGCTGAGTCTGCTAACCCAAGCTGTTATAAACTCGCTCCTTTGTCGTTTGTAAAATCGGCAATCTTACGGACGGGAACGTAAGGCACGGGAGAACAGATTCCTCTCTCTAGCTTCTTCTATCCACACCCGCTTTGGCCTTACTCTAATGAGTCTTACAGACAAAAGGTATGCGTATATCGTCCCTAGCGAGCACATTGTGGTTGGCCTGCTATCGGGACACACGTGGACGGACAGTTTTGCCCACAGGATAGGCGTTATTGACGATCCTTTCTGCCCTTACTGCGACGCTGACAGGGAAGAAACTCTGTTACACATCGTGCTTGAGTGCAGCAGCCTTAATGTCCTTAGATTCCGCCTTCTTTCCACCTGTTCAGAAGAATTGGGGTACACGCCGCGGTCACTCATAGACCTTATTTTCAACAGGAGCACTTGGCGAGCCTGCCTGGAGTTCCTAAAGGCCTCTAATAGACTTAAGCCACGCCTCAGCCGGGAGGATTCCGACCACCTGAGTGACTTAGACTCCTCGCCTCATGGTTAACACCGGACATTAGCGGCCGCTCGTAGACGCAACTCTGGCATGTGCCGGTGTTTAGGAACGGTTTCGCGACCTAGCCTGCGTATGTTATCGCCCCTGACGCTGTTTCTGTAACCCCAGGACAGAGGGAAAATGGTTTGGCGATTCGAAGGCGCGGGCTGATCGAGAAATCGACTTACGCAACGACCCATATGAACGCGCTATGCAATCTCTGGAGTACTTTTGTGGTTGGTTGTCTTAGTACTGGTACCCTCTCTAGTAATAATTGATATAAGACCTCAATTTCGAAATTTTTATATATATTACTGAAGGTTTTTCTTTTTAATTAACAATTTTTTCCTATCCTTTCCCATCAGTTGCTGAATCATTCCCGCTTTCTCTAATATTTCTATCTAAACAACACTTGTCTCTCTTTAATATTTCCTGGCCTGGGGAATCTAACATTTTCTGAAAAACCTTGGTTGCGTGCAGCACCTTGGTACTTTGATATGCATTGCGGCTTGTCCGCTTGCTACATTTTTTTGGGCTCAAAAATCATACACTTTGGCCCCTCCAACAGTGCAATGTATATAGTGCTTTGTATATATTCCGCTTTATGCGTCCATTGGGGATCAAAAATCATCCATTTTGGTTAGCAGCCCCGTAAATAAAGATACTTCCGTTCCTCAAAAAAAAAAAAGTCGTCATGAGTCATCTTGAAGTTTGTCTTTCTTAATTTTTATGTGACAATATGAATGGTCCTGTCCAAGGTGTTGCTCTTAACTCAACAGACTTTTCGCTAGGCCCCACATTGAGTGCTGCGAGCTTAAAACTTTAGTTGAAAAAGCACATGTGTCTGATGTAACATGTGTGATCAGTTGTTACTCACAGGCTGGTAGTCCGTATGGACTTATTCAGAGCAGAGAGGTCCGTAGATTCAGCAAGATGCTAATTCAGCAGGTCCCTTATATCAGATGTAGGATAGAAGAAGTTCCCCTTGGGATAAGTCTTCAGCATCAAGGTTTCCTAGAGTGAATATATTAAACTATACCACAGGTTTCTGGAGATGATTTCTTTTTATTTTATTAACGTAGTCTAAAGCTTCGGGCATCTCTGCCTTTCTACAAGAGAACATAAATAAACAAATAAAACGCCGCCTGATGCTAAACTATTACAAACATTTTTTGTAATTTTTGTATTCGTTTATTTATTTGTGTTCTCAAGTAGAAGGACAGAGATGCCCGGAAGCTCGAGACTACGTTAATAGAATGAAATGAAATCATCCCCAGAAACCTGTGGTATTGTTTATGTCCAGGAGATTTAAATCAACAGAGTGAATATATACTCAATTAAACTCTTTTGACTGCGAAATTTACACGTTACACTTAATTTTTCTATTATATCAAATTATAAAGAAAAAGGCATGATATTAAATAGAAGTGACATATTGACAGCAACACTGTTGCTAAAACGTCACATATAGTTTGAATAACTTGATTTGGAAATTTCACCTTTTATCATTTTTTATATAATCCAAATTTTATGCATAATTTATTTTTATTATACATCAGCATTCTCAAATTTTTAGGTTTGTCACCATAATTGCCTACCAAAATCTGGGGATCCTGCCCAAATCACATTGCTGAACTTGAATCCAACCATCTTCCTCTGCACCATAGGAGAAAAAGGTTTCCTCAAAATTCATATTCAAAAAGATTAAGTACTTAAAAGAACATATCTTACAGGAAATTTTATTAAAAATTGGGTCCCAAATCGAAGACTCAAACGCCCTACTCCTCTCAACATATCTCACAACTTTAACCTTTCAGACCTCTTAATCAATCCCAAACACAAAACTTTCTACCGTCCACACGTAGCTTGCAACAAACCCACCTATATCCCTCATTTACCAGCCAATTCCCAAAACATGAAACTCAGCCAGAATTACTTGAAGCTCTTGGCCTCCAAATCATTGAGGAAAATAGCTCCCTCTTCGACATCACAATTTACACTGACGGTAGCCAACTTGAAACTGGGCTGTCTGGCAGTGGAATTGCTATCTATAAAGTTAAGATCCTGGAAAAAAACCCTTTCCCACCCTAGACACCTTTCAGTTTATAAATCGGAACTCTTTGCAATATATATGGTTCTAAAATAAACATAAACTCACCAAGCAAAATAATAATCTACTCCGACTCAAGAGCAGCCATTTTTACCTTACAAACCTGCTTCTTCAGCAAAGAACCTCTTTTCAAGATCATCGCTAAGTCTGTAAACCGACTCCCAGCCAACAGCTCTGTCCCAATGCAATGGCTTCCAGGTCATGTAGAATTTCTGAAAATGAGCTAGCAGTCTCTCTGGCAAAGTCTGGAACTCTTGGCCACCCAGAGGCCAGAAAATCTACTACCCAACTAGACGAAAAAGACCTCCTCCGTTTCATCAAGATCCAATTCCAGCAAGAATGGAAATCTAATGCTGCACATGACTGGTACAGAGTAGAAGAGACAAGCTCCAATTCTGTCCTACAGCTTGAAACATGTACATGGTTAGCTTAACTTTATTAATAAAACAACATTATTAGGCTATTTATGGAATAATTAAGAATCAATGATAATTGATATTTATTCTAACTCTGCCTTTACTTGTCCCAAGCCTGGATGAAAAAGGAGGAGGAGAGGGAGCAGTAACAAGCTTGCTAAATAAACTTAGGCTCAGCTGGCCCGGCTGATCCAGGGATACAGGATGAGTCTGAACTCCATGTTAGGAATGGCTGAACATGACGTTCCTCATGTCAGAGGCGGCCATTTCTTTTGGAGCTAAGTCGGCCTGCTACTGAGTAGTGCTTCCTGTCTTAAAGACAAACAGGCGCATTCTACTTCACCCAGTAATGATGGTTGTCAAATCTCCTTTGATGAACTTGACATCATATTATAATTGAATGGAGAGTATCTAACGGCGTTTCATTATTGTTCATTTGTGCACTCCTGTAGAAGGGCGGTAATGCTCCAAAGCTTGAGATTGTAATAAAAATAAAAATAAAAACTCATCTCCAGAAATGTTTTGCCCTCATATACAGGAGATTCACATCTATTAGAGAGTTTTGAGTGTATCAGTCTATTTCTTTATAATTTTTGTTTTTCCACATAAGTTCTGGCCATACTGACCACGTTTCTGATCTTTTTTTGGCAGAACTAAACATCCTTGACACCTTCATTTATTCAAACTAACACGGAAATGGAATATTGAAATGATTCTTATAATCCTTTTGGTTTCATTATAATTATTTGCCTATTTTTTAAGAAAAAATATTTATAAATTTAAAAATAAAATAATATATATTTATATTTTGTAAATTAGAAATAAAATAATTATATTAATTTCAAAGCGCATGATGCCTAAACAGCCTGTGTAAAAAATAATAACACTCGTGACTTTCACAACGACACTGCAAAGTGACACTTAAACTGCCCAGAAACCAAATGTGGGCAGGTGCGATCCTAAAGTTTACTTTTCGACGGATGCAACTCACCTCTGTAATACCTTGTTAGTCGTAAAGTTGCATTGAGACAACAATCAACTGTCAAAATTTGAATGGTATAATTATCGGAAGAAATCATTGATTTAAATTTGAATTGAAGTTGATTGTTTTTACTTGTAAATTCTTGTTGGGATCTTATATGCATATAATAATCTGGTTTTTATTGATTTATCAAGAAGATAGGTTGGCCAAATATCAGGGAACAGGTTAAATGCAATATCTTTGTACCTTCTTATTATCAGAAGATCTTTATTGTTTTTATAATATCTGATACATCTTTTGTTGTTTATTTGCAAACCGCCAAAAATGAAAAAAAAACAAATCAAAAAGGGATGATTATAACCTGCTTCTTGCAGATTAACATTTTCATAGAAACATATATATACATATTTATTGCTAGCTATATATCACCATCTTCTCTCTTCAAACACGAAATCTCACAGGAGGTATCCTGGATCGAGGTGGGTTCCGCCTTAGGACAGGACCTTCCTCTCTCATGGCCTCGGGGTCCAGCGAGCGAAGAGGCTCTAATGACTTTCCATCGTCTGTATCACTCTGAACCTCTGAATCTTGATCCGACCGCTAGCTAGTTAGTCCTGGCGACAGCGACTCCATATAACCTCCGTCTCGTACAACCTCCGAGATTATGGCACTGGGACCTGCTCCTCTTGAGTGCTCGGGTTAACGCTCTCCATCTCCACTCTCATCTTCTTCACCATTCCTCCACCTTTTTCTAATTTGATCCCTGTGATAGGCCCTTTACCTGTCCGTGGATCAAAATTGTGTAGACTAGTTCCCTTCTTGCCCACAATTTTTCCTGGGATCCATTTATCACCACCTCTAAAGTTTTTACAGCACACTAAATCATCTATCTGGAATTCTTCCAAATGGGTTCGCCGATCATACTTCATTTGCCTGGCTTGATGGTCCCAAACTCTAGATGCCAAGCTGGGATGTATCAACGATACTCTGGTTCGAAGCGCACGCCCAATAAAGAGCTCTGATGGAGTCTTTCCTGTTGTCACATGCGGGGTGCTTCGATATGCCAGAAGAACTTTTGATAAGGTGTCTTGAATGGTATCCCCATTTTTTTTAAAATTTTTATCCATACAGTCTTAATTGTTCTAACCGCTCTTTCAGCCAAGCCATTACTTTGCGGGTGGTACGCCGGGATCAATGTTTGTTTAATTATATTTCCTTCCAGAAAACCTTTCATTTCACTACCAGTAAACTGAGGTCCATTATCAGACACAAGTTCCTCCAGTAAACCATAGGAAGAAAAAAAGTCGCCGTAGTTGCTCAATGGTTTTGCGTGTGGTGGTCTCTCTCATTGGGATGGCTTCGATCCACTTTGAATGACTATCTACTACTATTAATAAATTGATGTGTTCCTTATTTGCAAAATCAATATGAATTCTTTGCCAAGGTCTGGTTGACCATCTACAGGGTTGCCATTTTCCTTTATTTGGCCCATCCTGGGATTGCTGACAGCTTCTGCACTTATTTACCAAAAACTCGATTTGGGTATCTAGATTTGGCCACCAAAAATGTGATCTTGCTACAGCCTTCATTTTGTTCATACCGGAATGAGTATCATGAAGACAGTTCAACATTTTTATTCTGAGAGAGGGTGGAATGACGCCTCTCATTCCCCAAACCAAACACTCCCCATCTACAGTTAGCTCAAGTTTCCTTTGAAAATAAGGTCTGAGGTGATCAGCCACCTTTTCAGGCCAGCCTTGCTGAGTATAAAATTTGGCCAATGAGAGCACTTCGTCCTTTTCAGTTTCCGTGGCAATTTCCTCTGCTGTGATCGGCAATTCTTCCACATAGGATAAAGCATATACATTATTTAGTCTTGGAATTTCTTCAAAACCCACAGGAAAACGTGACAGAAGATCTGCATCCCCGTGGTCTTGAGTTCTTCGAAATTTAATATTGTAAGTATAAGCTGACAAAATAAGCGCCCAACGCTGCAATCTTGAAGTAGATAAGGTGGGGATTCCTGATCTTGGGCCCAAAATGGTCACCAATGGCTTATGGTCTGTAATAAGAATATTTTCTTTTCCATAAATAAATTGATGAAACTTGGTTACTCCATAAATAATGGCTAGAGCCTCCTTTTCAATCAGAGAATAATTATGTTCTGCTCCCGATAAAGTCCATGAGGCAAACATAATCGGTCTCTCCTGGCCTTCTATAATATGTGACAACACAGCGCCCACTCCAATCTGCGATGCATCAGTGACCAAACACAATGGCAAAGTCGTATCATATGGGACTAGCACCCTCTCAGAGGTAATGCAACTTTTGCACTTGTCAATGGCCTCTCCACATTCCTTTGTCCAAACCCAAGGACTTTTTTATGAAGAAGCTGATGAAGAGGCTTTAAAAGCTCTGGCAAATTGGGTATGAACTTCCCATAAAAGTTAACTAAACCAAGAAATGATCTCTCTTAATTCAGAGATATTCGTAGGCGTTTTGGCTTTCTGTATTGCTTGTACCTTATGATCCAAAGGTCTGATGCCCTCTCCCGTGACAAGATGTCCTAAATATTCAATTTCCTTCTGCAGATATAGGCATTTTTCTTTCTTTAGTTTGATATTATACTTCGGCAAGCGAGCAAATATAGTTTTCAACAACGCCTGATGTTCTTCAATTGATGCTGTGGCTATAAGGACATCATCAATATAACAAATTACGCCTCCTATACTTAACAAAACCCTATCCATTACAGATTGAAAATAACTGGGCGCATTTGCCAATCCAAATGACATTCTCTTAAACCTGAAAAGCCCTTTATGAGTATTTATCGTTAGCAACGGTCGGGTGCCTGGGTCCACCTCTAATTGCAGATAAGCGTTCCTCAAGTCCAATTTAGAAAAGTATTTTCCCTTGACCAATGTGGAGAATAAATCTTGCTGTGTGGGAAGGGGATAGGCCGCAGTGTCCAAATATCTATTTAGAGTTACCTTGAAGTCGCAGCAAATTCTGATCTCTTTATTTTTCTTTGGCACTACAACCACTGGAGTGGCCCATTTACTGCTCGCCACCTCACATAGATAACCCTTAGCCACCATTTTTTTAATGCTTCAGTAACTGCTGGCCTAATGGCGAAAGGCACAGGACAAGCCCTATGGAAAATTGGATTCACATCACACATGTTTACTGAAAATGTGAAACCTTTTATTGGTTCAGTTGTCTCCACAAATAAGGCTTGATTTTCCTTCAAAATTTATTCAATGGTAATTTCCACAGGTATGTTTTACAGCGAAACAGCCCAATTTCAATCTATTTATCCATTCTCTTCCCATTAAAGCCCTCTTTTCTCCTTTCACCACCAACGCTCTAAGTTTGTAAGTCATATCTTGACACTCCACTTTGACATTGATTTTACCCAGAATGGGTACCACAGTACCATCATAAGTTCTTACAATAATACTCGCTTTTTCCAACTTCAAATGTTGAAGACTATTTTTAAAATCCTTTTCCGATATCAGTGTTACACCACTACCCTTTCAAATTTAATAAAGTTTCTTTCTACTTTCAACTCCATCAGATATGGAGGGTCACTTGAGGTAAAATTAATTTTACGAGGTGTATTCAAAAGGTATCGCGACTTTTGAATTTTCGCGGGTTACGTATATTCGAATTTCGATCTTTTTGTGGCTTTATGTTGGTACTCATGTCTCTCACTTATGCCGACAAGCTCGGCCATTTTGAATGTTCACTTAATTGTTGACAGCTGCTTTGCCTGCAGGTGTTTTGGATCGTCTTCGATTTTTACCTATTAAAAAAATGGATCAAAGAGCCTGTATCAAATTTTGTGTGAAAAACGAAATTAAGTGCGCGGATGCATTCCGAATGTTGACTGTGGCATATGGAGAAGCTACCTTGGACCGAAGCAACGTTTATCGGTGGTACAAAATGTTCTCAGAAGGCCGAGAAGATGTGAACGACGAGGAGCGTGCCGGACGCCCGAGCACTTCAACAACAGACGAAAAAATTAATGAAGTGGAGAAAATGATATTGCCCAATCGTCGAATCACCGTTAGAGAAGTTGCTGAGGACCTAAACATATCGATTGGCTCGTGCCATTCGATTTTTATCAATGATTTGGGCATGAGACGGGTCGCCGCGAAATTCGTACCAAAATTGCTCAATTGCGACCAAAAACAGCATCGCATGAACATTACTAATGTGAAAGTTTTGCTGACAGTTTTCTTCGATTGCAGGGGCGTGGTGCATCATGAGTTCTTGCCACAGGGTAGAACGGTCAATAAGGAATATTACCTGCAAGTTATGCGCAATTTGCGCGAAGTAATCCGCCAGAAACGCCCGGATTTATGGAAGAACAAAAATTGGCTTTTGCACCACGATAACGCCCCTGCTCACACATCGTTGCTTGTGCGCGACCTTTTGGCCAAAAACAACACACTAATGATGCCGCAGCCACCGTATTCCCCAGATCTGGCCCCTGTGACTTTTTCTTGTTCCCTAAACTGAAGATGCCCATGAAAGGACGACGTTACGCTACGCTTGACGAGATAAAGATGGCATCGAAGGAAGAGCTGAAAAATATATTTTTAAATCATTTTTTGAAGTGCTTCGAAGATTGGAAAAACCGTTGGCACAAGTGTAAAATATCTAATGGGGATTACTTTGAAGGGGACAAAATAGGTATTCATGAATAAATAAATAATTTTTGAAAAAACACAAAGGTCGCGATACCTTTTGAACACACCTCGTATACTCAGGTATCTTCACGTTTATAATTTTCTAGACATACTCTTACTCCTCTTCTTGGTCTCCTATCTGATGTATATTTCCCCTGGCTGATTCTGATGTTGCCTTAGATTTCTTCTACTGCTCCTACATATTGGGGCAATGTGTCCTTTTTTATTACACTTAAAGCATATCGCCTCCTTAAATCTACATGGTTCTTTATGCAGTTTACCACAATGTTTACATTTGCCATTCTGGAAATTTGATTCAACCTTGCGTTCCATCCTCAACTTATCCACACAATCTTCACCCTGCTCCAAATGAAATAATTTTGTATTTTTCTCGGCCGCTTCCATAGATAATGCTATCTCAATTACTTTAGCCAAAGAAATGTCGCCCTCCGACAAAATTCTATTTTGTATTTTGGCATTATATAAACCACAGACCATTTTATCACGTAAAGAATCCTCTAGAATATTTCCAAAGTTGCACCAAGTAATCGAGATGCTTTCTTCCTTTAATTGCATTCTTTAAAAAAAAATGAACCTCTCTACTACAATTGAACGCTTTGGAGAGAAGTGCCTTTATAAGATATCAATCAGGTTATCAAAGGTTTTGTTTTTAGGTAGAATAGGACTGCACAAATTCTTCAATACACCATATGTTTTACTTCCCATGAGGGTTAGGAGATAAGCCTTTTTCTTCTCATCCCGTGCCTCCTCCAATATGAGAAACTGTTCCAATCGTTCATAAAACGTTTCAAAAGTTTCACTTTCCTCATTATATTCTCAAATTGGCAACTAGCCATTTTCTTTTATAACAACATATATATGCAATATATATATTTCAAATAAAATATAACTTCTTAAAATTTTCTTTTACTCTCTTTTAAATTTGCATCTTAAAACTTTGCAATTTGCGTCTTTTTTAAAATAACTTTAAATTATATGCAAAATCAAAGAAATTTTTTTAAAATATTTACTTCGAAAATCAAGGGTACTTACTCTTATATCCTCGTCGCCAAATGCAACATCTTTGTACACTTTTATTATTAGAAAATCTTTATTGTCTTTATAATGTCTGATACATCTTTTGTTGTTTATTTGCAAAACGCCAAAAGTGACAGAAACAAATCAAAAGGGGATGATGATAACCTGCGTCTTGCAGATTAACATTTTCATAGAAACCTATATATACATATTTATTGCTATCTATATATATCAGTTGGTCTTGTGAAGGAAAAATAATTGTGGCACCAACTCCTGCCTTGGATTTGTTGAGGATGAGAGAGCAAATATAATGTAATTGGTTGTAAATATCTAGCTGGTGTTCTAAATAAATTTAAATGGAATGAAAGGATGTCTGCTGTAGGGGAAACAATGTTAATTATAATTTTTAACAAAAAGAGCTCACCTGTATGTGAGAGTGTTGTGGCAGGGGAGGCATGAGTCTCCAGTAACTGAGGACCAATTCTGACAGCCAACTGATTGCTGTAGCATGCAGCCTGGATTACAAGGCAACCCTACTCCAGGTCCAGAACCCCATGGACATCTTCAAGGAGATGGCATGCTACAGGAGCTCACCACTGACCAGGAAGTGTGCGTGAGGGACTACACCAAGCCTGGTGTGGGAGCTGGAAAGTGTGGCTGGAAGAATTGTTTTTAAAAAAGGCTTATAGACCTCCCTGGCCTTCCTACCTGGTCTACACACCCCATGTGACCTGCTACACCCTGACGCCAAGAGCCTCTCAGTGATGGAGGCAGACCTGTGAGGCTCAACGGCCTGGAGACAACCAGGCAATAGAAAGGCCTGAACTCCCATTACAATAACTGCCATCAACAGCCTCAACCTTCAACTGAGATGAAGGCCCAGAACTCTTCACCATAAAGACATCAGGCATGCAATTATCTTTTGCTCTTTCCGTTTTTTTTAATTAAGCATTTATAATTTCTTTTGAAAAAGGGAACATAATAAATATATATATTTAATATAAAACCGTGATATTATTAAGCATTTTTTTAATTAAAAGGCTCTCAGAGTTCGTTCATAGGGAGCGCAGCATGGTTTGAACCAGTAGATGGCGCCAAAATTTAAAAAAAAAGGGAAAGTTGCAACTTGGCTGGCAGAGAGAGAGCAGCTGACTGTACCGCCAGCAATTGGTCTGTGGCTTTTCCCCTACAGTAAATCCCTTTTCCATTCCTTTATATTTATTTTTGGCCATCAGCAACAGTCCTTCAATGATTTTATTTATGTGTATATATATATTTTTTTAAATTGAAGATATGTATTAATTTTATTCCCCTTTTCTCTCTCGCACCAATTTTATTTAAAAAATGTATATAAGATGAAAATACTAGCCTATTTCAATGCACAACCTTGACACCTAATGCGTACAAAAATGTAATAGGTACTGTGGCAACTAGCTTCAAAGGTTGGTTTTCTGCAGTCTAAGAAAAGGGACAGCCAGGCAATAAAAATAAGTTTAAAACCCGTCCCTTCAGATTTCGATCCATTAGTATGTATATCATGGGAAATGACAATTTTGCCATGTTTCGCTAGTTGGGATAAAAGATGGAGGCGATGCATTGATGCAGGAATATCATACTTTGAGAATTATCAACAAATATTTGTAACATTACTTGGTAGAATAAAGTTATAGTACAAGTCCCGGGAACTTAATGATCATACCTTGTAGAATCAAATCGCGAGATTCTTCAGGGGTTTCGTTTTCTGTTCCTTCAAACCCATAAAGAATTGAGTAAATTTACTTAGTGATTGACAGATTTCAAGATAAAGTAAAAATTAAGGATGTATAACAACGAAAATAACATTTTTGGAATCCACATCAAAAGATAAAATGGAGAATACTATTTGAATCAGAGTGTTTATATTGAAGAAATCTTAGATAAATTTGAAATAATTGAATGAAAACCAGCCAACACGCCTGGGACTAAGGAAAACAATATTGGTGCAGCAGAAGGAAATCATTTTGATAACATTGAACTATTTCAAGAAGTCATTGGAATGTTATTTTATGTCTCAAATTTAACACACCGCATATTCAGTAAACCAATTATCGCATTTAAAAAAAAAATCCTGAATCTGCTCACTGGATTGCATTGACAAGGATTGTGAGATAATTAAAAGGAACTAAAATTTTAAAGTTCAGAATTTCTAAGGAAAAGGTTCATTTGAACTCAATGTCTGTTCAAATTGGTGGGAAAAAAGAGAAGTTAAATCACAAGGAGATTATTTCTTTAAAATTGGCACTAGGCCTAAATTCTGGATCGTTTAAAGAAAATTTGACCTCATTATCATTAATGGAAGCGAGCTGTTAGCTGCAATTATATTATATTAAATTGATTTATTATGGATTAAAACGTGATCTTGGAATTAGGTGAAAGTATATTGTGAAAGAACCAATTCAACATTTAACAGACAGTCAATCCCTAATTTCAATATTTTCGAAAGCTGGAAATTCAAGGTCGAGGCATATTGAAAAAGTGGGGTACTTCCTCAAGGATCAATGTAGAAGGAAAGAAATAGTGTTCTCACATTATAAGAAGCTCTGTAAACAAAAGGAAATATCCTGACTTAGTTTTGTTGTTGTTGTTGTTCTAATGAAAATTGTCAGTGGACGAGTGGGTAACACCCTCAATTCCTGACAGTCATGAACTGGGATCAAATCCCGCGTTAACATTTTGTTTAATTTATGAATAACCTTCACATATTATTCATTGTTGCAAAAATCATGAACTAGGTTGCTCTTGTTGAGGGTATCTAATAAAGTGATTTTGGAACAAGTTGTTCTAATGCTAGGCTGTTTTTGTTTGTACTATAAGTGTACTCTATATCTCTAAAATATTGTATTAAAATTTTATAATATTAAATAAAAATATATGTGTGTTAGAGAGTTATATTTTAATTTATTAGAACACCTCGTGACCACAGTATGCCAAAATCACCCAGAACCCTACCTAACCTAACCATGTCCCACCTTTGCCCATCTAAGCCGCAAACCTCAGTGATTGTGAGGTGTAGAGATGAAGCCTGAGACCACCTTCACAGCCCTGATAACAATGAATCATAGTCCAAGATGGACTCAGACACCCCTTCCTGGTGATCAAGCCACCTGTCCCATTGTGGCTGACTTGAACCCAAGCCAGAGTCCATGATGCTCTCAGACAACCCTTCCCTGTAGTCAAGCCACTATCCTATGGTGCTTGACTTGACTCCACCAGTACCAAGCCAGACTCTAGCATGCCAATGGGCAAGCCACAAGCCCAAAGTGGATGTAAAAATCCATAAAAATATAAAAGAAATTATAATTTAAAACTACTCAATCAAGAAAAACCGATGGTTATGATTACTGAAGTTAACGACTTAATTGACAAATTAAATCCAAAGAAATCTCCCGGAATAGACAACATCTCTAACAACATGATAAGGCACACTAAACAATTTATAGCTCCTATAATGGTGAAACTATTTCAAAAATGTTTAGACCTACAATACTATCCTGCTGAATGGAAAAGAGCAGAGGCAATAATTATTCCGAAACCTGGAAAAACTGATTTTAATAACTTTAAAAATTATAGACCTTTATGTCTTAATTCCAACATTTCTAAAATATTTGAAAAAATAATTAATAACAGAATAATAAAATATTATGAAGATTTTAATTTACTAAGTGATCGACAACATGGCTTTAGAAGATCGAAATCTGCTATTACTGCACTAACTGAAATAATAAAAATTGCGTTAGAACATAAAACAAGAGAATATGCAGCAATAATTGCAGTAGATATTAGTGCACCGTTTGATAATGCATGGTGGCCGGCCTTGATGAAAAGACTAGATGAAGATGGTGTGCAGGCTTCAATGATAAAACTTCTACAATCATACTTTGATAATAGAAGAATAAGATTTAGATATTCCTCAACTGAAATTAATAAGAAACTAAGTAAAGGATGTCCACAGGGAGGACCACTGTCTCCCACATTATGGAATATTCTTATTAATGAGATACTGAATAAAAATCTGGATGATAATTGTGAAACAATAGGATATGCAGATGATATTACGCTAATATGTTGGAATAAAACTCCTGAACAACTAAGAAAGACAGTAGATAATGTATTAAGAAAAATCAATAAGTGGTGTGAAAGTCGTAAATTAAAATTGTCAGATGAAAAAACAAAAATATTATATTTATATAAATGCAATAGCGATATAATAGTCTCAGGTAGCAAGTTAATTAAACCGGTTGAAGAACTTAAGATCCTAGGAGTGACTATTAAAAATCACCGAGTCAGAAGCAAACTGGACTTTACGCCTCACGTTAATGAAATGATCATAAAAGTAACTAGAGCTAGTGGATACCTATTTGGCCTGACAAAGAAAGCATGGGGTCTAGACTTTAGACGAAGACTGATATTGTATAAGACATTATATCGAAGTACAATTACTTATGGTTATCCAATATGATGGTATCCATTCATAAACAAAAAGTCTAAGGACAAACTAAATTCTCTTCAATATAGTATATTAAAACATTGTATACAGGCCTACAGTACAACATCATCGGATTGTACACATATACTTGCACAAGTCCCCGAACTTACTGATTATATTGAATCTAACATGTTTAAAACCGAAATAAATTACAACCGATTTGACTCTTCAAGTAGGAATATAATTTCTAATTATATAAGGGAAAAATTGCAGAAATACTATGAGAAGACTAATACCATTTTCAAGTCCTTCTTCACTGATTCCCAAATACCTAAATATGTCAAGCCAAATTTTTACAATGTCCAATTCTTTACTGGACACGGTAACTTTAGATCATATTTGTACAAAGTCAGAAAGACGGATTCGCCTAAATGCTCATGTGGTGCAGAAGAAGAAAATCCTGTACATATTCTAACGGACTGTCGACTTGTAGAGGACTTGAGAGTCAAAAATCAAATAAATATAAATTGTCTAAATCAAATAGTTAATAATAGATATATGTATATAAATTTTAATAGATTTTGTAGAATGTCTTTTAGTAATAGATAGCCTGGGCTGTAATAACTGATATATAGTTATATGCTGTAAATAGCTCTAAATTTCTGTTCTTATCTGTGATGTTCACTAATATTCATTATAGGGTAATTAAATCGTCAACTAACTGACAAATATGTTAATAATTTCTATTATAATAACTAAAATCATATTAATAATTACTGTAAATAAGCTCCCAAACTTGTTTATGCATGCAAATATCCAAGACGGATATCGCGTGCTTTGTAAATGATAATAAATAAATTAAAAAAGTGGGTGTAAAATCACCAACTTCAGGCAGAACACAAGATTCACCACGAGCCCTGAACTTTTCTCAAGCTGACCCTAAGATTCTTCAATATAAATTATATATTTTTAAATTATTTGTTTTAATTCAATATTTTCTTATCTTTATTTTTAGGTAAATTTTTATTTAATAATTTTTAAATATAATTTATTTTTATTATTTTTTAAAGATACTTTTTTTATTTTTTTCACTGAGAGAGAAGGGTGATAATGGCCTTGGTGGGGGGGGGTGAGTCCAGCAACATTGGGGGGGCAAGGAAGCGGGATATTAATTTTAGTGGGGAGTACAAATAACTTGGTTTTCAGAATCACGATCACCATATCATCATTTTCTGCATATTAATTCATATAAAGTTCAACTTTCATAATAATTGTGCCAGTCGCTTTTTGTGTCATTGGTTAGTAGTGCTAGCTCACATAGAATTATTTTCTTCTTATTAATGTATATCTTTTATAAAAACTTAGTTTCAATTTTTAAAATATTATTGTAATATATATAGGTAACCACTCTTTTTTAGAAGGCTCATTAATGTTAAGAAGAGTATGTTTCTCTCTAAAACGAGAGCTGATAGAGAAAATGGACAACATTTCTGGTAAGCACATCAGAATCACAAAAAAACATGTCTCAAATCTTTGGCAATAAAATATGTGTTGGCTAGTGCTATTCTTCATGATAATATTGTTACACATTCTTAATGGAAGCTTCATTTATTTTATAATACTATATATTTATTTGTAATTAAAATAATTAATAAATAAAAATATACATTTAAAAAAAAAGCTTTTATGAAATTAGATGTATCTCTGAGTGAAAACAAAAGTAACGGGACGATAATCATGAATTTCGAACCTAATGTGATTTAATATGTAGCAACTGATTAGCGATTTTTATAAGTGTTCACTAAATTTTTGCCTCTTCTCTCAATATGATCGTCCCTTGCCGCTTTTATTTTCACTCAGAGATACATCTAATTCCTCAATGACAGAAGATAAAATAGTTTATTTGTTCCTTTCAGTGCATTTGAATAAAAGCTTTTCTAATGTATTTTTTTATTTATCAATTATTTAGTTAGTTTTTAGTCATGAATTTACAAAACTTACAAGTAGAACTTGTAGAATCGAAAGTTCAATGGGGATTAGGCCTTAAGTAGACAGAAGGCTGCTCGCGGCGGATTGGTCAATTTCTAGTAAGGGACATAACACAAGACTTAAAAAGAAATTTGTTCATTCCTGGCCATTCCAACCACCCAGGAGTCTGAAGATTTGTACACTTGCATTGTTCATTGGTCTGAGTGAGTGTTAATAGTTTCATACTTCGATGTGATCTGGAAGTTTATCAAAATTAATTTACAAAATCTTTTATCTTGTTGCTATTTGGTATTGAAAATTTATGAAGGGACGGTATTTTGAACATTTTTATGGCCTGGCTATCCCTTTTCTTAGTCTGCACGAAGCCAACCTTTGAAACTGTTTGCCACAATACCTATTATAGTGTTGTTAGGACACCTCGTGACCATAGTATGCCAAAATCACCCAGAACCCCACCTAACCTAACCATGTCCCACCTTTGTGCATCTAAGCTGCAAACCTCTAGTGATTTTGAGGTGTGGGGATGGAGCCTGAGGCCACCTTTGGCCTTGACAACAACAAGCCAGAGTCCAAGATTGACTCAGACACCCCTTCCCTGTAGTCAAGCCACCTGACCTGTGGTGCTTGACTTGACTCCACCAGTACCAAGGCAAACTCCAGCATGCCTATGGGCAAGCCACAGGTTTAGGTGAAGGTTCTTCAGGCAGAACACCACCTTCACCACGAGCCTTGAATCTTTCCCAAGCTGACCCCAAGATGCCCAGATCCAACAATATAAATTATATTTTTTAAATTATTTTTAATTCAATATTTTATATTTTTTTGTGAATTTTTGTTTAATAATTTTATATTTAATTTAATTTTATTATTTTTAAAAATACTTTTAAATTTTTTTTCACTGAGAGAGAAGAGTGATGATAGCCTTGGGGGGTGAGTCCAGCAACACTGGGGCAAGGAAGTGGGATATTGACAAACAGTTAGAGTTTGAGTTTTTTTCCTGAGAAGCTGAGGACTGGGAGTTGCTGAGGGCTCAGGCCGCTGACGGCGGCCTTAGCCGCCCTTTTTGAATCCTGGACTTGGGTGGCTGGATGTCGAGGTAGGTGGGGAGATATGGGATTTTGGCATAATAGGCCTTTTGTGTAAAGTTTAAATTTATATATATTAAACTCCTCCCTATTTTAACCTTATATAGTTTTTTAACCTTTTTTTAAATCTTATATATGCGTGATCATATTTAAGTTTTTTTTTGTTTTATCTGTCCTCTGATGTACATTGAAAGTTTATTTTATTAGACAAAAATAAAATATGTAAGCCAAAAATGATTGGTTAATTTTCCTCCCAACATTTATTGCTAGCGGCACAGCTTTAGTTCTCTATATGTGCCATAGATGGATAAATTTGTGGTCTGCTTTTCTGCAGCCACTGGCACCCGAATATTTGGACATGTAGAGATCTGGAAATAGTTTATTTAAAGTTAACAGGAAAGAAAAACGTATAAAATCATCCCGATTTTAATAGTGTCAAGGTTGTGCATTGAATAGGGTAGTCTAATATAACTTATTCACAAAGTTGATGCAAAAGATAAAAGGGGAATAATTATAGCAACATATATTCAATTAATATATATACACACATAAAATGAAGCCTTTGAGGACTATTGCTGATGGCCTAAATTAATTTAATAGAATGGAAAAAGAGACTTACTGTAGGGGGGAAGCCGCTGACCAGTGGCCTGCGGTACTGTCAGCTGCTTTCTCTCCGCCTGATCAATCATAACTGACACCTTTTTAAATTTTCAGCGCCCTCTACTGGGTCAAATCATCCTGCGCCCCCCCCCCCTACGAGAAAACTTTGAGAATCTTTTAATTTAAAAGAAAATTGCTTAATATATTCAAAGGTTTTACGTATATTAAATATATTTTTTCAGTTCAATTAAAAATATATATAAATATTTAATTTTAAAAAAGCGGAAAGAGCAAAAGACAATTTCATGCTTGATGTCTTTATTGGGCAATGAGTTCTGGGCCATCATCTCTGATTGAAGGTTGAGGCTGTTGATGGTGGTTATTGTGGTGGCGTTCACAGACTTTTCTATTGCCTGGTCATCTTCTCCAGGCTATCGAGCCTCACAGGTCTGCCTCCATCACTGAGGGGCTTTGGGGTCGGGGTGTAGCAGGTCACATGGGGAGGGTCGTCCATAGGGAGGTTGCCCACACTTTCTAGCTCCCACACCAGGATTGGTAGTAGCTCCTCACACACATTTCCTGGTCAGTGGCGAGCTCCTGTAGCAAGCCATCTCCTTGAAGATGTCCATAAGGTTCTGGACCTGGAGTAGGGTTGCCTTGGTTTGTAGTACAGCCTACATGCTACAGTAGTCAGTTGGCTGTCAGAATTGGTCCTCTGTTACTAGGGACTCATGCCTCCCCTGCCACAACACTATAACATACAGGTGAGCTCCTTTTTTTATTATTAGCATTTCAACCCCTACAGCAGACATCTCTTCATTCCATTTAAATTTATTTAGGCCACTGTAGAGGCCACTCCTGCGGCCTCCACAAAGTTCCCTCACAGTACCTAATAGAAAGCTGGTGGATAATGATGAAGCTGCCTCGACAAGAAAGAAGAGGATTTCGAGCATTCTTCATTGTCAAACCAGCCCATCTCTTCACCTCCTTTTACTCCTAATTTTGTATATAATTTATAATATTATAATAAATTTCCTTTTTTAAATAAATAAGCAGCTATTCTGTTTTAATATTTTCAAATAATATTTGTCAATTAAAATAATATTTTGAATAATAACTTTTAATTATAATTTTTAATTTTCAAATTTTTTTTTTTAATTTGGAATATTATAGAATTTTTTTTTTACTCTGTTAAAATAATTTTTGGCGCAATTTAGGAGGAAGGCGATAAGAAAAATTAAGATAGAGGGGAAAAGGGGAGAGTGAAGAGTTAGAGCTCCTGAGAAATTAGCAAAATGTAGTCTTTCAAGATTTAGTGGAAGGAATTTTCCAACCATCCAACTGTAGCACCCCAAATTAAGATAAGTAACCTTTCATAATATATAGATTTTTTAAACAGGTTATATTTATGTATATTCGCCCAATTTGTTCTTATTTCCCGTTTTATTATTATTATTTTTTTATCTTTGTGTGACCGTTTCAAGAGATAAATAAATATTATGTATTCTGATCCGCAACTTTTAGTTGTCAATTTTTTTTAACCCCAGTGCGCGCAGGATATATGCAAATTATATTATTCATATAGCAGGATGTATATTTCGTGAACTCCCTGAGAACGAAAGAGCTTTCATGGATTTCGGGACGAAAGCGTCTGAAATCAGCTCATCAATGATGCCTTCAACGTGGGCCGACCAATTCCAAATTAGGCCACGAAAAGTTCACGGTAAAATAACACCCTGTTACTTATGTTTGTTGTGCCCAATATAAAAAGCTTCAGAAGTCTATATGCATATTTATCACAGCAGTCACAATATCCACACCTGACCAGAAGTCTAACCCCTCCTCTACGTGGTGGGCGAGAGAAGCAGCACAAGTAAGGGACTGCTCTGTAGTTTGGGGTCGTGAGCCCCGAGCCGCTACGGTAACCGTGAACTGGGACTCTGAAATATGGCTGACTAACGGGGAAATGGCACCTCCCTTTCCATGGAGCAACAATATCCTCTTAGATAAATAAAATTGCTATAAATTATGAAATAAGAATATAAACAGTAGTAATGGGTTTCTTAATTCGTGCAAAGTGCAAGCTTTCAGATCTTTAAAATCCTTCAACAGGCATAGCTGTCAGTTTAGTTCCTTCAACTTATAACTATGCCTATGAAAGTATTATAAAGATCCGAAAGCTTGCACTTTACACGAATAAAGAAACGTATTGTTATTGTTTATATTATTAAAATATTTTCTATCTTGGATATTTCTACATTGAAAGAATTACTCATCTTTTGAGACTAACCCCAATGTGACGCAAATGTTGGTACCTTCATGAGATTGGAAGTTCTGTTCGGACAGGGAATGAGTTGTCAGTTGCAAGCCATGGTAATTATATGGAACGTTGTCTATGGATAATGACATGTGCAATATGACATTACAGGTTTGCTCTTTTAACATGTTCTTGGCCACCCTTGCAACATGTGGCATGTGCTGGAAAATCACTTTGTCATATACTTTTATGTCTTTTGATATCTCCCTTATCCATTCCTCGCCAACTTCCTGATCTCTACATATTTATCTCACAGATCATTCCATCTCCCATAGTGCCCCGTTATCTAAAAAGGAGCAGTGCTACCAGACCTACACTTTAAATGCATTTGAAACTTCGCCGTTGCCGGTTCAAAGTCTGGATAAAAAAGGAGGAGAATTAGCAGTAACAATCTCTCTGAAAATTTGTGCTCAGCTGGTCTGAATGATTGTAGACTGTAAGGGCTCCTGATCCAGGGATACAAGATGAGCAGCGTTTGTACTCCATGTTAGGAGCGACTGCACATGGCGTCGGTTCCTCATGTCAGAGGCGGCCTGCTACTGAGTAGAGCTGCCAGTCTTAATTACAAAGGCAGAGGCATTCTACTTCACTCAGTCATGATGGTTTTCAACTCTACAAGCTTTATGCCATAATATGATTGAATGGTGATAAGAAAAAGGAAGATAAATATATTTGAAGAAATAATTAGATGCTCATTTACTCCCGTGGCACCCTCTTTCATTGTTGTCACAAATATTCTATTTCAGATAATGAGAGCTCTCCAAATATATAGAGTAACATTTATTTATTATTTTCCAAGGGAGTTAATAATTTATATTCCGCATGAATGCCAAGTTATAAATAAGGGACTCGGTGACATAAGAAGGGAGCTTAAAGAAAGACATTTACCTAAATGTTAACTAGACATGGTAAGGGCTCCAGGTGATATCTAGATACATAACACAGAGGGGGTTAGATGTATACTATACTATCTCACTCCGTCATGTATTGCTACACCCCTGACCCCAACTTCCCAATTCCGACAGCTCGCTGTAGAGTTTCTATTGACAACAAAGTAGAATTAGTGGACTAGAGACTGAAAACAGCACTGTTGGACACCGACAACGCTGAAAGCCGGACTTACGTCTACACGCGAGGCCTCCCATCGGAGTTTTGCGCCAGAGCCAACAGCCTAGTAATCAGTACCTAGTCCTAGGTCAGTGGAGCGAGCAAGCTATCGGAGGGGAAGTTGAGTATCATTCCACGCCATGTGAATACACAGGGTTAAAGTAGTAGGGTCCCCACCCCCCATCCCAGCGTGGAATGACCAATGACCAAAGCGGGATAGTCTAGGGCGGCTAATCGCGCAGAGGCCACCACAGGGGTGTAAGCACTAAACACCGACCCGCTGTCAATGTCCCAGTACTGTCTAGTCACTATCTAGATCCTGCAACAATGGCATTAGTAGAGCCGGATCTCACTGAAGTCACACTGCGGGTCTCTCCATCTGGAACGTCTGTTACACACAGCCACCTAGAATTCAGACTTTACGTTCGACAGATTGCTATTGTCACCCAGTCCCTTTTTTATATTTTGGCATTAAAGCGGTTTGTAAGTTTTTTATTCAACCAGATTCTTGTTAATTTGATTTAGAAAAATTTAAAGTTCACAATAAGAGATTTCAACTAACACAAATAACTAAAGACATTTTTGATGTTGCCAACCAATTAATGGAGCAGTTCTTACAGCAACACAAGACACCAAATTCATCCAAGAACCACAAGAAATCTTACAACCTCTAGATTCAATTCGTATTTCTTCAAGGTACATATATGAAACTCGGTCTCAGTGGTACAGCCTGCTCCACGCTGAGGGCGCGAACAGCGCCAACAGCGTTCGTGGATGGCTTTTCTTAATTATCAATGAATTGTTCAAATATCAGGGAACAGGTTATATAAATGTTTAGTTGATTTCTGTTCCACTAGATGGCGCTCTGCCATCTAAAAAGCACATGTGCTTTTGGTCAGGATATGCCTTCTTTATTTTTAATATATGAAACTACGAGGGCCATCCAATAAATAAGTTTCCCTATTTTTTTTTTCTGCGAACGAAACGTTGTAAAAATTAGTTAGTATAGAAGAAATGGTCACTAGGATGCGTTGGAAGCTGGTGACCTTCAAAATCACGCTACTCGTACGCACAAGTCCGTAGCGCTTCAGTTTCCATGGAGCTACCACTGGTGAACGTGTCCACTTGCGAACTCCGTTCTGTAATTCGTTTTTTCACGGCGAAAAATTAAACTGCGGTCAATATTCATCGCAATTAAGTGTCAGTGTATGGTGAAGAATGTATGAGCATCCAAATGGTTCGCCGATGACGTTCATGGTTCTTAGAAGGACGGCAAAACGTGCATGATGACGAGCGAAGCGGCAGCCCCGTTACTGCTACGGACAATGCAGCCGTTGCTGCTGTTCGGAATGTGGTGGAAGCAGATCGCCGCGTCACCATTGACGAAATAATGATTCGACTGCCTCCTGGAATCGAAATTAGACGCTCTTCGATTGGAACAATCATGTCAGATGTTTTGAATTTTCGCAAAGTCTGCGCAAGATGGGTCCCGCGTTTGCTCTTGGGAAATCACAAGCAACAACATATGGAGGCAGCCCGAGCTTTCCTGGAAATGCATCAAAGAGATGGAGATCAACTGTTTATCCGTATTGTCACTGGAGATGAAAGCTGGGTGCATCATTCAACTCCAGAAACAAAACGACAAAGCATGGTGTGGAAGAAGCCTGAGGAAAGTGCACCAAAAAAGGCGAAGGTCACAATCTCTGCAGGCAAAGTTATGGCTATGGAAAACTTCAAATGGGAAATTTTCACACATCCACCTTATTCTCCGGAACTTGCCCCAAGCGAATTCCATCTTTATCCAGCACTCAAGTGGCACCTTGGAGGCAAGCACTTTGCGAATGATGACGAAGTGCAGGCGGAGGCGAACCACTGGCTACGAAGACAGGACACGGCTTGGTACAACAGTGGTATCTAAAAATTGCTACAACGGTACCAAAAATGTTTGGACAGAAATGGTGATTATTTAGAGAAGTAGTCTATGAGTTGTATAATGAAAATAAAATAACTGCATAATTGTAAATAATGTGGTTTATTTGTTAAAAAATAGGGAAACTTATTTATTGGATGGCCCTCGTATATCAGGAATATCGCTAAAAATATGTAAAATGGTTTCCAATATATCTGTGGCTGAAACAACTATACTTTATTCAAAGGTAACTGTATAGGTGCAAGGTAATAATATCAAATCCAAATAAATAAATAGTTTGTGACGTTTCTGTAACAGTGTTGTTACCAACATCAGACAAAAGTACTGAATCTCTCTGATGATGGTAACATGGTTATAGGATGTTAAAAAAATTAATTAAACAAATTAGAACTTAGAATTAAATATTTACAAAAACACATGTTATATATTTATAATTGTATGTAATTCTGCTGTCCTTAAACCTTATGTCCATATATAATCTAAAATACCAATTCCAAGAGTCTAGCAACAGTATGACTATAAAAGGAAGATCGAAAAATACAATATAACAGAGGCATGGTAGATTAAACTGGTAAAACCGCTGGAAGGGTTCACCACTAATGAGCCAGGCTCTCCTATTAATTTTTCAATTGAAGTAAGGGTAGTAGAAATTGTTTATTTTTAAAAAGAATCATACCGTCTATAATAGTTTTGAATTTTAAACACACGTTTTATTCGATAGAGTTCATAAAACTTATATCGACAAAGTGGAAAATGTAAGAGAGTTAAATGATTTAGATCAGCGAACAATCGATGTCTCACTTCTGTAAAGTTAAGTATGGTTTAGTTGAGATATCTTCTGTGTGGATATATCTGATATAAATTCCTACCTGATTTCTTCAAAATCATTGATTTAAACCTGAATTGAACGTAATTGTTTTTAACTTGTAAATTCTTGTTGGGATCTTATATGCATATAATAATCTGGCTTTTATTTATTTATCAAGAAAATGGGTTGGCCAAATATCAGGGAACAGGTTGAATTGTTCCACTAGATGGCGCTCTGCCATCTAAAAATCACATGTGCTCGTGGTCAGGATATGCCTTCATTATTTTTTATATCAACATCTGACCTTTTTTTCTATTGTTTTTTTTTTCATATTATAAACTATTGAGTTTCTTCCTGAATTTCTTAGGATTCCAACCTGGAATATCTTAATTTCTTCTTATCACCATTATAGATTAGATCAAGATCAGCAGAATTATACAGGTTCCATATTTGTTGTATGAATAGTTTCTGTTACCCATGATACTTAATTCTTCCACGTTTTCTTTTTAAATATTTCCTTATGTTTTAGATTTGTTGTCGTTGAGAATCTGATCTTCTAAATTTCAACAAAATATCACAGATAATCTCATAATTTCTCAATTATTTATTCTTTAAAACTTGATACTTTGAGAAAAGATTTAATTTCAATTGTGCAAAATAAATAATTTGACCTAATATTTCGACTTGGCAAATTTTAGAATATATATTTAGAGAAAATAAAATATGATTAATAGTTTTAAATTGTATATTTTTACGTTTTCTTTTTAAATATTTCCTTATGTTTTGGATTTTTTGTTGTGAAGAATCTGATTTTCTAAATAAGTAAATTTCAACAAAATATCACAGATAATCTCATAAATCATCAATTTTTCTTCTTCTTTAAAGCTTGGTACTTTGAATAAAGATTTATTTTGTAATAAATACAAGTTTTTGAACTTTAAAATTTCGATTAGACAAATTTTCAAATATATTTAGAGAGAAAAAAAGAGATATAAATTTGATTAATTTCAATAGTTAGAAATTGTATTTTTTCTCTACTAAAAACTACCATTGTTGTTATTCCAAACCTTTAAATAAAATAAAGGCATGGTTAAAAATGGTTCTAAATATCTCCATATTATTCTTTTTACCTGGATATTAAGAATTTGCCTATTTCAGTAACGTCATTTTCCTCTAAGATCTCTACGTTAGTGGTCAATTTTAAAGATATCTACCAAATCTGCTTTTAAGATCTTTTGTCCCCGACGAGCACTTTTTTTTTTTGTGGGAGCTCAAAAATCATAAACTTTGGTCAGTATAGCTCGTAAAACCGTATTCTCTCTTAAGATCTTCGGTATTTTTAAATATTTCAAATATCAAATTATCTGTTTAATTTACATGGAATCATATAAAGTCTATGAAGGAAATGATTTTCCATAAGATTTTGTCAAGGCAAATACAAATGTTGCATTTTACTTCTACATAGATATAGGTATGCCTATAATTCATGAGCAGACTTATAACATCAGTTTTTATATCTTGAAAATTAACTTCAATATTTTTAACGCCTTGTCAAATGCTTTATTTTTATTTGTTTCTCCTGACGAAGACAAAAGATTTTTGGCGAAAGGTTGAGAAAATAAAAAACTCTAACTGGCCGAAATGTCTATTTTTACAAAAATATGAATGCCGGCCAGGCAACCTCTATCTTCAGAACCTTCAATATTTGCTTAGACACTGTATTCCATAAGTATTAAGACCACTATAGGTGTTGAATGGGTAGATCTGATAGTGTATGGGTTAGGATTGATATTAAAATGAAAGAACAACTGAAAAAGGGTTGTTATGTCTAGGTTGGATTATATTGTATCAAAATATTTATATTTTCAGAACAGATTATTAATTTTGATATATCTTGATACTCTGTGTCCTTATTGCTTATCTTTTAGTTTATAAATTTTGGTTTGTATCCGTGCTTCATTGGCTCATTCATTCTGGTTAAAAGCCCCGTAAATAAAGATATTTCCTTTCCGTATCCGTGCCTCAAATACGAGATTGAATCGCAATGAGAACAGATGCACCATACAATGGATCAAGGGCCACAGTGGGATAGTGGATAATGACATTGCGGACACACTCGCAAAGCGGGGTGCTGAGTCTGCTCTGACTCGCTCCTTTGTCGTTTGTAAAATCGGCAATCTTACGGACGGGCGCGTGAAGCACATGAAAACAGATTCCTCTCTCTAGCTTCTTCTATCCACACCCGCTTTGGCCTTACTCTAATGAGTCTTACAGACAAAAGGTATGCGTACATCGTCCCTAGCGAGCACATTGTGGTTGGCCTGCTATCGGAACACACGTGGACGGACAGTTTTGCCCACAGGATAGGCGTTATTGACGATCCTTCCTGCATTTATTGCGACGCTGACAGGAAAGAAACTCTGTCTCACATCGTGCTAGAGTGCAGCAGCCTTGATGCCTTTAGATTCCCCTTCTTTCCACCAGTGCAGAAGAATTGGGGTACACTCCGCGGGGATCACTGAAAGACTTTATTTTCAACAGGAGCACTTGGCGAGCCTGCCTGGAGTTCCTAAAGGCCTCTGATAGACTTAAGCCACGCCTCCGCCCTGGGAGGATTCCGATCACCTGAGTGACTCGGACTCCTCGCCTCATGGTTAACACCGGTCATTAGCGGCTGCTCGTAAACGTAACTCTGGCATGTGCCGCTGTTTAAGATCGGTTTCGCGACCTGCCCTGCGTATGTGATCGCCCCTGACGCTGTCTCTGTAACCCCAGGACAGAGGAAAAATGGTTTGGCGATTCGACGTCGCGGGCTGCTTCGAGAAATCGACTTACGCAGCGACCCATTTGAACGCGCTTTGCAATCTCTGGTGTACTTTTGTGGTTGGTTGTCTTAGTACTGTTAAGTTCGGGTTAAACTTAAATATGCACACAAAAAGATGTAACGTACACCCAAAAAATAAATCACACATAGTTTGTTTATAGTAGACATATGTTTTTGTTTCATAAGTAGAATCACCTAAATATAAACCATTAAACGAATAAAATCTCTGACGATTACCAGAAATTTCAACAATTTGTTTATAGTAGACATATGTTTTTGTTTCATAAGTAGAATCACCTAAAGACAAACCATTAAACAAACAAAACCTCTGACGATTACCAGAATTTTCCACAATTTGTTTATAGTAGACATATGTATTTGTTTCAAGGAGAAAGTATTACAAACACACATTAATATATGCATATATGGGTTTTTATTTCTCACCCCAACATTTTCACAAACTTTTCATCTGGAAATATTTCAAGTAGGCCCAGGACCTTTCCCAATGAAATTTCCCTTTAATGTATTATAGAGTATATAAAAAAATTATAAAGCTTCATGCTTAAATGATTTGGAAAAATATATCTTGGCAATCCAACCAAGATACCACATCTAGATAAATGGATTAATAAAAGGAAAATTTTGCAAAGTTGCAAAATAAAAGGAGAGATTAAAACTTCTTATACATAGACGAATTCGAATATATATCTAAGTATAAAGTAATACTTAAAGCCTCCCCGCATAAGTTTCTTTTTTTGTGAAAATCAATATTAATTTCAAAGAGAAATATATACTATTTCTAACTTTTTGGATGACGTATGAAATTAGAAATAGTACATATTTCTCTTTGAAATTAATATTGATTTCACAAAAAAAGAAACTTATGCGGGGAGGCTTTAAGTATTACTTTATAATCATACACCGCAGTCCTTTATATATATATATATCTTAGTAGTTCAACCAAGCTACAATATCTAGAAATTGGATTAATAAAAAGAAAAATTTTGCAAAGTCACAAAATAAGAGGAGAGATTAAAACTTCTTACATAGACGACTTCGAATCTTCATCTTAGTAATTTAACCAAGATACAATATCTAGAAATTGGATTAATAAAAAGAAAAATTTTGCAAAGTCACAAAATAAGAGGAGAGATTAAAGCTTCTTATACATAGACGAATTCGAATATATATCTTAGTAGTTCAACCAAGCTACAATATCTAGAAATTGGATTAATAAAAAGAAAAATTTACAAAGTCACTAATTAAAAACAAAAGGTTAAAACTTTCTACACAATAAACGGGCTTTGGAGCCCCCATAAAAAATAGCAAAGCGTCGTCTTACCTTATCAAAGTCTATACTTACATCCTAACTGCTTCGTCGCTCGATCTTCCCTGACTAACTAACTCCTGTCTAACCGTTTTTTTTCAAATCGTGTGACCCGATTTTCTTCTTTTTACAGAGTGAGTAATTTACACTCTCGTAGAATAATTGTTAAAATTAATTTATCCTTTGGATAAATAAAAAAAATAATAAATTAATTTAAAATTAATGAAAATAAAAGAAGAAATAATCCTTGAAATTTTAAATTTATCTAGTTAGCAAAATTTAATTTGGTAATTTTTAAATTCTATTGTTCAATTGAATTCCCAGCGATATATAGAAAAAGAAATGAATTATGATACATATTTATAATAAGTGATGTATATAGAAAAAAAATCAATTATGGTACATATTTACAATATGTACATAATTATGCAAGTCCAGGGTAGGCAGTGGTCATCATCCCCAGTACTGCTGCGGGCTTCGGAGTGCAAAAAGCTCGTCCAGATCCTCCCTCTGGACAACAAAACTTCGGAAAGGCTATTGCAAACTTACAATATATGATGTTTACATCATTTTTGGGTTCATTTTGTGAAAACGGCCCAACAGTACTGGCACCTAGGTGTTGAATAGAAAAATCTGTTGGTGTATGGGTTAGGATTTGTAATCTATAGGAGGATTTGAGATTAATATGAGAGAAAAACTGAATAATGGTTGTTATATTATGTCGAAGTAAGATTATATTGTAGAAAAATATTTATATCTTATGAAAATATTATTAATTTTGATATATTTTTATCTTGCTACTCTGTAAACTTCCTTTATTGCTACTATTGTATCTTGTAAATTTTGGTTTGTATCCGTGCCTCAAATATATTCCTGTGTCATCCTGAAGTTTGTCTTTCCTCTACGTGACAATATAAATGATCCTACCCAAGGTATTCCTCTTAACTCAACAGACTGTTCCCTAGGACCCACATTGAGTGCTATGAGTTTAAAGCTTCAGTTGAGAGAGCACATGTGTCTGATGTAACATATGTGATCAGTTGCTACTCACAGGCTGGTAGTCCGTATGGACTTATTCAGAGCAGAGAGGTCCGTAGATTCAGCAAGATGCTAATTCAGCAGGTCCCTTATATCAGATTTTGGATAGAAGAAGTTCCCCTTGGGATAAGTCTTTAGCATCAAGGTTTCCTAGAGTGAATATATTAAACTATACCACAGGTTTCTGGAGATGATTTCTTTTTATTTTATTAACGTAGTCTAAAGCTTCGGGCATCTCTGCCTTTCTACAAGAGAACATAAATAAACAAATAAAACGCCGCCTGATGCTAAACTATTAAAAACATACAAACATTACAAAAATATTTTGAATAATTTAGCATCAGGCGGCGTTTTATTCGTTTATATAAGTTCTCCTGTAGAAGGACAGAGATACCTGAAACCTTGAGACTACGTTAATAGAATGAAAAGAAACTCATCTCCAGAAACTTGTGGATTATGTCCAGGAGATTTGAATCAATAGAGTGAATATATACTCAACTAAACCCTTTTGACAGCGAACGTTACATCGACACACGCCAATTCGACACTATACGATAATTCGACCATGTTTAGATGTCCCGACCACCGGCCTATTAAATAACAAACCGTTATTCGACAAAATCGATAATACGACACTTCCGATAGTTCGATCATTTTAAAATTCGAATTTAAACAGTTGAATGTTTTTTTTTTTTTACATAGAACTTTACCGCTAAAAAGGTATTACGTGCAGTGCCGTTGCGCAATGTCGCGAGTGTTAGTGTTTTTTTGTCGAGTGGAAATTTTTGGCATCGTGCGCTAATTAATAATATTATTTTATTTTTAAATTTCAGTATTGAAATATTTTAGTTATTTTAAAATTTACAAATAATTTCCTTTTAAATAAATAATTCTTATAAAATGTAGCCACAATAATTATGATAACATTTTATTTCAATATTCCATTTCCTTGTTATTATAAAAGATTTAAACACAAAATCAATCTTCATGATTCTTTTTTAAATAATATTTTTAAATTTTATATTTATTTTCCATATTTATTTCCTTTCAAATGTTATATTCTTCAATTAGAATAAAATATTATTTATAATTATTTATGTTTCAAAAATATGTATTATTGCCATTTTGTCCCTTTATATTAAAAGTTGATCATGAAAATAAAAATAGAATAATACAAAAAGTACATACAATGGTTTCAATTAATACCATTAATTTATATTATAAAGCTATTTTTTTTAAATATTATTTTAGCAAGTTAGATGATTATCTAATCATCTGAATAACTTTAATTCAACACTTCCTTTAATTCAACCGAAAGCTCTGATCCCTTGGGGTGTTGAATTAAAGAGGTTCGACTGTATATCAAATTATAAAGAAGAAAAGCATAAAACTAAATAGAAGTGACATATGTAACAACACTGTTGCTAAAACGTCACATATAGTTTAAATATTTTGATTAGGTAATTTCACCTTTTATTATTTTTTACAATAATACAAATTTTGTGCATAATTTATTTTAATTATACATCAACATTCTCAAATTTTTAGGTTTGTGGCACCATAAATATTTCTCAATTTGTGGGAAATAATGCCTTGCCTGCCAAAATCTGGGGACCCTGCCTGTGGTGTATTTAGGTTGATTTAAAATTAGAAATATATTTTAGGCTCTTTTATTTAAATGGCTTTTATTATATTACACCGTATTAGATGCAAGCTTAAGAATTACAAGTTAACAATCGAATTATATGATGATAAATTATATGTTATGATATATACAATATATCGCAGAATAATAATCTGTGGATTTAATATTATTATTATAATAATATATTATATACAATATTATATAATTAAAATATAAATATACGACAGTTCCTTCCCTCCTTAGAAATGGAATCTGTCAGTCGGCCTCCTCTCCCTTAGAGGATATCGCCGACTCGGTCTCGGAGTCCCCTGTTCTGCTGCTGCTGAGGTCCCCGGAGTGGGCTGGCACAGTGGGGCGTCTTCTCTACTGGAGGATGTAGCAGTCTTGTCTAAGGGAATGTCTTCATGATTTCTTTGGATATTTTGGGGCGTCGGGAGGAACACCTCTGGATCAGGACAAGGCAATGTCCAGTTTTTTCTTATTTGCCCAGCATGTCGTCTCCATACTCTCTTATCCCTTAGCAGAATCCTGTAAAAGCATTTTCCCAGCTTTTCCGTGATTTCTCCCTCGATCCATCTATTTGGACCAAAATGATCTCTAACTAAAACATCTTCATTTACCTCGAATTCCGGAAATGTTTTCTTTCCTAATTTGGCTTTGCTTTCAAAATTTGGTCTCAAAAGATTCCATCTACCTTTTGGCATTCTTTTCAGAAATAACACGGCCGACGCTTCTTTCGTGCTCGACTGCGGCACTGATCGGTAGGTGAATAGGAAGTTGGCCAAACTCTTATTTAATCCTTCATTCTTTAAACTTCTTAGAGATCTTTTAAAAGTTTGTACGAAACGTTCGGCCAAACCATTGGTAGCTGGGTAATATGGTGCAGATTTTAGGTGCTGTATTCCATTTGATTTGAAAAAGAATTTCATTTCATTCGAAACAAATTGTGGGCCATTATCAGTTACAACTTGTTCTGGGATCCCGTAACGTGAGAAAATCTCTCTTAGAACTTTGATGGTATTTTGAGTTGTTGTGGAATTCATTGCTATAACCTCCGGCCATTTAGAATAGCTGTCCACAATGATCAAAACATATTGTTCATGAATGGTCCTGCGAAATCCATATGAATTCGGTACCAGGGCGTAGGAGCAGATTCCCATCTGTGGACACTTTCTGATTTTGGTCTCACATTCTTTGCAGCTTCTTGCAATTTCTTCAATTTCGCGGTCCATCCCTGGCCACCAGATGAAATTTCGGGACAGTGATTTCATTTTTACTACCCCCATATGTTCCAGATGTAATTCTTTTTTCATATTTGCTCTAAATTTCCTTGGAATGATAACTCGCGTTCCCAAGAGAAATATTCCTTGCTCCACTGTAATTTCCTCTTTTCTAAGATAGAAGGGAAGCATTTCAGCATTCGATGGTTTTTCCATCCACCCGTACAGCGTGTTATGGCAAACAATTTTCAAAATAGGATCTTTACAAGATTCTCGCCTGATATGCCTTGATGTTAGAGGCAATTCTTCACACTGTTGAATCATGTGAACGGAATTTAATTCATCATTTTCCTCCAATTCTTCATATTCCTCAAGCGGGAGTCTTGAAAGACCACCGCGTTACCATAATCTCCAGTCTTTTTGCACTCAATTCTGAAATTGTATGAAGACAAGATCAGAGACCATCGCTGAAATCGTGCAGACATATTTGTTGAAATTTCTCGTTTAGGACTGAGGATGTATTGTAGTGGCTTATTATCTGTTACCAATGTAAATTCTCTTCCAAATAGATAATTATTTAATTTTTTGAAGCCCAAATTTTACTCAAGCATTCCTTATCAACTTGAAAATACTTGTTCTCAGCTGGTGATAAGGTCCTGGAGATGAAATAAATAGGTCGCTCATTTCCCTCGTTATCAACATGCGATAGCACAGCGCCAATTCCATAGCTGCTCAAGTCACACGACAAACGAAGGGGCAATTCAAGGTCATAAGCCATTAAAATCTGATCAGAAGAGACGATATGTTTCACTAGTTTGAAAGCTTTTCGGCAACTCGGTGACCAATTCCATTTAGTTCCCTTCTTTAGAAGATCATATAAGAGTGACATGAACTCCGCAGCATTCCGAATAAATCTATGATAGTAGGTAACAAAACCTATGAATGCTCATAGCTGTGTTACATTGAGAGGTTATGGAGCATCATTAATGGCTCTTATTTTGTCATCGGCCGTGTGTAGTCCATTTCGATCGATGACGTGACCACAGTATTCACGACGGTTTTTAAAGATTTTGCATATTTCTTTATTTTTCTTCAGTCCGTATTCATTTAACCTATTTAAAACAGTCTCTAAATTATTCAAATGATCAGTTTCTGTTTCGCCCGTTATCAGGATATCGTCCAAGTAGACCAGAGTTTTAGGTATTCCTGATAGAATTTGCTTAATTATTATCTGCCAGATGGCTGGGGCTGAAGCGATTCCATAAGGAAGTCTGTTCATTTTATAGAGTCATTTATGTGTATTAATCACAGCTATTTCTCTTGAAGCTTCATCCAGTCCCAGCTGTAAATAGGCCTGCGATAAATCGATTTTACTAAAATTTACTCCTTTCCCAAGGATGGCAAATATATCCTCTATTTTTGGTAAGGGATATTGATTCACCCAAAACGAGATTCAAAGTTATTTTGTTATCGCCACAAATTCCCACTTTGCCATTTTTCTTCATTATCGGCACAATTGGAGTCGCCCAATCACTTCTTTCTCTTTTAGTAATCACCCCGTTGACCTCTAATTCATCCAGTTCTTTTTCAATGGCCTGTCTCATAACGAATGGAACGTTTCTTGATTTAAAGAATTTCGGATGAGCCTCCTTTTCAAGAACCAAATGGACCTGGTGGCTTTTCACAACTCCAATATTTGAAGTATCAAAAACATACGAGAATTTATTCAGAAGCGATACGCAGGTAATTTCTTGAACCGAATTCACATCAGGAAATTTCAGCAGTTGTGCGGGTAGATTTTTGATCCAACTAGTGCCCAGTAACAATGGTCTGTTGGCTACGGTTATTATAAGGGGAAGTTCCATATTTGCCTCCTTAACAAATACTTCTATTTTGCCTATCACATTTATTTTTGTATTCGAGAATGATCGGAGATTTAAACTAACAGGAGTCAATTTTCTTTTCCAAAACTTCTTGTAAATATTTATTGGCATTAGAGTATAATAACTCCCTGTATCAAACTCTAACGTTATATACAGGGTGATCCAAAAGTCCCGCACAACTTTAAAAATTAATAACTCCGCGAATATTTGCGCTAGAGCAATGCGGTAAACACCATTGTGTTCAGGATGCAATGGGATTTTTTATGGCAAATAATGAAAAATTCGAAATTGATTTTAGTTACAACTTTATTCGCTAGATGGCGCTCTACCAGAAACAGAGATTCAGCGGCCAAATTGTTTGATAAATTGAAAAATATAACTGAACGACACGTATTTTTCCTTTTTAAATACCAGAAAGAACCCTAATAATATCAAATGATAAATTAATAAAACACCATTTCGCCAAAAGTTAGAAGAAATGGTTAACGATTTTCAAATACAATATGAGATATGTAAAATAGGTATATGCAAATTAAAACATGTAGCAAAAAAAAAAAAACTGATATTTTAGATGCGGTTTGCTGGAATCCTCTCAGCTATTTATATTTCGAAAATAATAATTTTCTATTTTTTTAAATTCAACTCTCTCTCAGTATCGATTATATTTATTTTAATTCATTTGAAAAATATTTATCTATCTCTGATGATTTATTTTACTCTGGAATGCCGTTGTTGTTTTTGTCGTGTCCAATAAAGAGCCTCAGATTCTTTTCGTTTGGCCAACAAAAAATGTCCAATTTATATACACATATATTTTTACATAATGAGGCTTTAAATAATACAAGTAATATTCATCTATTTACATAAACAACAGTTAATATATAGCGAGAAGTGTAGAGGACTGAGCACAGATCCCTGAGGTACACCAGCCCATGTTCTTCGGTCCTTGGAAAATGTTCCATTGACCCGAACCTTTATCCTTCTTCCCCATAAGAAGTCTGCAATCCAGATTAAGGTTTTTCCTCTTATTCCGATGTTGTGCAGCCTTTCAAATAATTTCTACACTCGATCAAAAGCTGAGGTCATATCCAGGAATACGGCCGTTGTCTTCTCTGGCGGGTTTTCCTAGAAATCTATTATTGATTAACAGAAGTAGAACAGTTTATCAGTTGTACAGTGTCTGGATCTTTAGGCAGTTTGGTAGAAGTTTATTTTATTATTGTTGGTGAGCCAGACTATGAGCCTAGAGTGGATAATTCATTCTGTTATTTTACAAAGTATGCTTGTTGAGGAAATTTTCTTGCTCAGCAGAAATATGGCCAGGTCTTTAGAGGACTGTGTCAGTTCTTGAACTACCCTAGATGACACCCCAATGGTGATTCCTATGCCCAGGCGACACCCCAATGGTGATTCCAACTTTTAGCCAAAGAGAGAAAGAAGCACGACCAAGATACTATTCACACTCACACTTTATTTAAAAACTCAAAATATATACAAAATAATACACACACGTGACCAGTCACTCCTGGTCAAGCATAATATAAACATTCACACAGAGTAATAATAAAATTAAACTCTAACATTCCTCCCCGAGTTGATGGGTCACATCAAGGTTTTGAGGGGCCACCGGAAGCAGCACCAGCTTCACCAAAGGTCTCCGGAGCACTCCAACTGATGTCCGCACCGAGACAACCCGCACCAGGCCGTCCTTCCCAGGATGTGTCTCCACCACTCTGCCCATAAGCCACCTTGCTGGGGGCATTCTTTCCTCTTTTATCAATACTAACGTATTGATGTCGATATTGGGAGAGATGGTCTTCCACTTATTGCGCTGTTGCAAGTTATTCAAGTAGTCCCTTGACCATCTTTTCCACAGATGTTGCAAGACTCTCTGAGTCAACTGCCATATTGTTAGGAGATGATTCTTTACCAATAGTAGGTCATCTTCCGGGACACAAGAGGATGGCTCAGTAAGCAAGAAATGGGCGGGAGTTAATACCCCTTGATCATTAGGATCATTACTCATTGAGTACAAAGGTCTCGAATTCAAACAAGACTCGATCTAAACCAGAACGGTCAGCAGTTCTTCATATGTCAACAAATTGTTCCCAATAATTCGCCTCATATGATACTTCAAGGCCTTGACCCCAGCTTCCCATAGACCACCAAAATGGGGGGCTCCTGGAGGGTTGAACCTCCACTCAGTTCCATCATTAGCTAACACAGTAGCTAGTTCTTTTAATTGATTTTGAGCCAGATAGAAACATGAACGTAACTGTCGTGCAGCTCCTACAAAATTTGTTCCTTGATCACTATATAGTCGAGTGCAATGTCCTCTTCGTGCTACAAATCGCTTGAAAGCCGACATGAAGGTGGGCGTAGAGGCATCTGTAACCAATTCAAGATGTACTGCTCGGGTCACAAAACACACAAATAGACAGATGTAGCCCTTTTCAGTCTTTCGGCCTCTACCCTTGGACAATCGAAGGCTCACAGGTCCAGCATAATCTACACCACTGATTGAAAAGGGTTTACCCGGTGTTAATCTCTCCTTGGGTAAATCGCTCATTAGCTGGCCTTGAGTGACGCGATTGTATCGACAACATGTCACGCACTCTCGAATGCATCTTTTCACCTGATCTTTTGCTCTCAGGATCCAATACTTCTGTGGACAGCATCAGGTGCACACTTCCGTGCAAAGTCCGCATATGAACCGCTTGTATAATCATCTGAGCCACCTGTCCCGATGAAGGCAACAGCGCAGGATGTTTTTGTTCATATGTCATAGATGGAGCCCATTTTAATCTACCGCCGACTCTAAGGATTCCTTGATCGTCGAGGAACGGTGTTAAACCATAAATCTTGCTCGTGCGCTTCACTGATCCTAAAGTGGTCAAACTTCTTATGTCTTCCCTGAAATGCTGGAACTGAATTGATTGAAGTATTCTCCTATGAGCATTTCTCAGTTCAGCTGTGGTTAAGTGCGACTGATATCGCTCCGCGCTGTAGCGGCCTTATGGCAAAAACGCAATATCCAGGCCACCTTTCGGATATATCCAGTAAAGGTTGAGCTCATCGCTCCGATAGCCACCAAGAAAGGTGTTTCACTGATGGCATGAACACTCAGGAGCTCAGTTTGACTTTGGTTCTCAAACACATGAAGCTTTCTGGGCCATTCTGTTGATTCCGCTGACAACCAGGTAGGTCCCGTCCACCAGATGGAAGATTGTTTCAGCTCGGACCCCAGAATTCCTCGCGAGGCGATATCCGCTGGATTATCTCCTGTGGGAACATAGCGCCACTCCCTGATTTGTGGACAACTCTGAATTTCCGCCACACGATTGCCGATGAAAGTGAGGAGATTTCTAGACATAGTTCTTATCCAACTCAAGACTATAGTAGAATCGGACCAACAGGTAGCACTCTCTCCATTTTGATATTCAACTCTTCCAGTATATATTTCATTAGTCTGGTCAGGAGAAGAGCTGCGCACAATTCTAAGCGTGGAATTGACATCTTCCGAATGGGAGACAACTTAGTCTTTGATGCCAACAGTTTTACACTAACCCCATCATCAGTGGGAATTCTTATGTAAACGGCTGCCGCATAGGCGTCTTCAGAGGCATCACCGAATCCATGCAACTGCACTCCCTGGGTATTCCTTCCGAGACCCAACCATCGGGGTATTCTCACACTTCCTATGCAATTCAATTCCTTTCTAAATTTAGTCCATGTTTCAATCAATGATCCATCCATCGGATCATCCCAATGTAATCCCGTTATCCACAACCTTTGAACCATTATTTTTCCTGTTACAAGGACAGGTGCCAACCATCCCAAGGGATCATATAACTTGGCGATAAAGGAAAGCATTTCGCGTTTGGTAGTCACCGATGTCTTTTCCAACGACTGAACGTCATATAAAAAACAGTCTTCACCCTGGATCCATCCCAACCCCAATGTCCTTAAAACCTTGGATTCTTCAAATGTGATCTTTTGTGCGCAATGCTCTTTCGCAATGTTGCCCAAAATCGTCGGATCATTAGACGACCACTTCTTCAAGGTGAATCTTCCACATCTAAGCAACTCGATGAGTTCATCACGCAACGCCATTCCATCTCTTTGATCATCTGCACCGGTAATAATGTCATCTACATAAGTATCCTTTATGATTGCTCTAGAGGCTCGAGGATACTTAGCCCCTTCATCCTCTACCAATTTTAATAGGGTTCTCATTGCCAAAAAGGGTGCTGCAGCAGTACCATAGGTAACAGTATTAAGTCTATAAGCCATCAATTTATCTTGCGAGCTTCGCCTCCATATAATTATCTGCCTTTCTGCATCGCCAGGACGGACCAAAATCTGTCGATACATCTTTTCTATATCTGACATAATAAATATTCTGTGTCTTCGACAATTCATCAGGATAGACAATATATCTCTTTGTAGTTTTGGACCAGTGTAAAGTCTATCATTAAATGAAAATCCATTTTTGGTTTTAGCAGATGCGTCAAAAACCACTCTAAATTTCCCTCTGTCAGGTTGGCCTCCAAGGACTGCATGATGAGGCAGGTAACAATGTTCCACCTGATCACCAACTGGGATCTCGGTCAGCTGGGTCATGTGTCCCAATCCTTCGTACTCTTCCATAAACTTATAATAATCCCTTCCCAGCTGCTCATTCAGAACTAGGCGCCTTTCCAGGGACATCTGCCGTTTGACACATAAGTCCAGGGAGTTTCCGAAGCAATCCTGCATTCCAACCCGTGGATCAAAGGGCAAGGGAACTATATATCTCCCACCCAGGTGTTCGCTGAACCTCCCTTTTATATAAATTCCTACAGAACTCATCTTCTTCTGATTCTGTCGGCCTTGAGGGGATCTCTTCAACTTCCCAAACTCGCTGTATCAACTCATCCAGGTGGTCCTCATATTTGACACGAATATTATATACCAAATGCGGACTCGTCCGATCTCCCTTCGGCAATTCCCCAGAAATTACCCATCCCAACCTGGTGTTCTGGGCGCATAGATGGGTTTTGTCACAAAACCTAAGGTCTGGGAGGAGCACTCTTCCATAGACATCCGCACCCAGGATGACATCCACCTTTCCACATTTCTCAAATTGGGGATCGGCTAGCGGTAGGACCTTCCAACTGGATGGTATAGCCAAACATAGGTCTTTAGTTGGCAACAATCCTGTCATTCTTCCCACCACTAATGCCTTCATCGGCAAGGTCCATCCTGGTTCTGACAGCGATTCCAATGCAAACGGAGCTAGTTCTTTAACATGTTCTCCTTTAATATTATTTACTCCATAAACTTGGACATTTACTCCGCATGTTGGAACACTTAAATGCTGCAGAAGATCTCGTTGTATAAATGATGACTGAGATCCCTGATCCAGCAATGCTCGCACCACTACTCCGTTTCCATGGGAGTTTACAATCCGAATCAAGGCGGTGGCCAAAAGTGCCTTAGGAATGGCTGTTCGTACATGCATTCCGGCAAATTCCACCTCTTGTGCATCAATCGGTGCAGGAGGATTCTTGGGGCTAGTCATCTCCCGATCATTTGGATCCTGAATTTCTCGAGACACTGTATTCGTTCGATGCAGGAATTTGTTATGGCCGCCCTGACATTGTGCGCATCTTATAGTGCTCCTGCATGTTTTTCCCGTATGTCCCACGCGTAAGCATTTAAAACATGCATTCGCCTTCTTTAATGCCTCCACTCGCGCTGGGACCGGCATTGAACACCATTTAGGGCAAGATTGTATCCAGTGGTTCCCGTGGCAGATTATACACCAGGGAACCCTCTTCACGGCATTTTCTCCTATTTTTGCCGTATGTAACCCTGTTACATAATGCCCGGTGTCTCTATTACGTGATGATTCCCCAAATCCATCCTTAATGTAGGCAATTCTTTGTTCACCCTTAACTTCTCTTCGTACAAACGCCAACAGAGAAGTTAGCCTCTGGTCCACCGATGGGATTAATTCCTTTTCGTCTCTATCATAGCCAGCCATTGCACTCCTCTGCCAGATTCTAATCAACTCCTCTGGCAAACTGGACTCCACGAGTGGATACAAAAAGGAAGAGCTCTGCTGCACATTCACGCCCAGGGAATCCAAAGACCTCAGGTGTGATTCAACCTGGTCATATAAACTTTCCAAGGATATATTCTTCTTTCTTTCGTTATTAATGACCAGTTTTAACAACTGTCTCACATACACCTCGGTCAAGATCACCTTGTCGCCGAAGCGATCCCTGAGAGCCTCTATTACCTTGGGGTAGTTAGCTTCTGTCAAAGGATAGCTCTTGACCAATCTTTCTGCTCTTGTTCCAACCTTCATCGACTGGATCAAATATTGGAATTTATCCACTTCAGACAGGTTTGGATTCTCATGTATGGCCTCAAATTGCGACCACCATCCCAGCCACTCGAGACTGGTGCCATCGTACACTTTTAACGCGATTTTTGGCAGTCTGCATGAGGCACTCCTCTCTGGGCTACTCCCAATTGAAGCCACATCCCCTTGGCCTTGTGGGTCATTTCCCTTAGGATCAAGATATTCGGCTACTTTCTTTTCTATTAGCAGAAAGTTTCTTTCATACTGGTCGACCAAATCCTGTTCTTTCTCCAATTCCTGCACAGTGGTGTTCTCATCGTCCAGCATTAACTCCTCAATTTGGGAATTCTTGCTCCTTAGCCGGCCCACATTAGTCTCCAGCAATTTGAACACGACCAAGATAGAGTCCCGAGAAGGATATTCTTTTTCAAATTCAGTCTCAATTTCGTTTATATATTTTGTCGCCGAGGATCGCAGCCGCGTTCTTAATTTCTTAATTTTATCCATCTTGAATTTCTTACTTAAATTTAAATTAAGGCCAATTTACATATATTCGCTAAACTTTGCCAATCTATTTTGTTTAACCTTAATTTTCTTCAACTTTGCCTTCTTAAGCTTTAATTTCTTCGGCTTTTATTTCTTTGGCCTTATCTCTTTTAGCCTGGTCTTCTTTGGCCTTTTCTTTAGATTAAACCTTTTGGCCGTTTCTCTTCCAGAATCCGGCTCGAATAGGACCAAATGTTGAGGAAATTTTCTTGCTCAGCAGAAATATGGCCAGGTCTTTAGAGGACTGTGTCAGTTCTTGAACTACCCTAGATGACACCCCAATGGTGATTCCTATGCCCAGGCGATACCCCAATGGTGATTCCAACTTTTAGCCAAAGAGAGAAAGAAGCACGACCAAGATACTATTCACACTCACACTTTATTTAAAAACTCAAAATATATACAAAATAATACACACACGTGACCAGTCACTCCTGGTCAAACATAATATAAACATTCACACAGAGTAATAATAAAATTAAACTCTAACATTGCTGGTAAGAGCAATTGGCCGATAGTTCTTGCATTCCTTAGCATCTTTGTTTGGTTTCAGTATTGGCACTATAATTGATATCTTCCAATTCTTTGGTAGTTTACCAGTTTGCCATGAAATGTTCAGTATTCGTAGGAGTTGATTTTTAGCTTCGTCTCCGAAGTATTTAATCATTTGACCAAAGATTAGAGCATCTCCAGGTGACATCTTGGATTTAACTTTCCTATTGATGAATTTAGCTCATTCAGTGTGAAGTCTCTCGAGTAAATATCTTGTTGATGGTAATTTCTTGCTTTTTAACTAACTTGTTTATATTATTTTTTAGAGTCCTGCCTTCATTCGTATAGCTGAGTCTGGAAGTGCTTGAAAGATATTCAGCAATTATGTCAGCCATCTGTTTGTTCGTTCTCGCTGTTCATATCGGTTCAATGAGTTCCTTTATGATTTTTTCTGTTTTATTTGTTTAAAGAAGTTCATTTTTATTGTCTCTCTCTGCAATCATTGCCTCGATATTGTGGTCCTTCCAGTAAAGTATTCACAGGTCTTTACGTCTACCTCTAGGTATCGATACTTTTGCAGCTTTGGATATGTTCAAAGAGAATTTTTCCAATTTTTTGTCAATCTTTCTGTGATTTAATTCTTCGTTGCACAGTTCTTCAAGCTTTTCTGTAAATATTTTTCCAGTGTTCTTTTATTCTGTTGGAAATTCTCAATTTTGAATTTTAGGGTTGTTGAAATTGGTCTGTGGTCACTGATTGCACTTTTCAGAATTTTCCATTGTGTTGTGGGTGCGATGTTGTAATTTATCGCTGTGATGTCTATTGCGGATTCTGTGCCTGTGCACATGGATAGATAGGTGTTCTTTCCGTTATTTAACGGCGTAAGGTCGAGGTCGGTTAGCATGTCCTCAACCTGCTGACCTTTGTTATCCTGGACAGGTGATCCCCAAGTTGGTCTTTCGGCGTTAAAATTCACCAAGTATGATTGCGATATCCGAAAACGCTTCACTTAATGTCTCTATCAGGCCTGTATTGATGCTAGTATTATCGTGGTGATAAACATTTATGATTGGAATTGTTTTATCTGTAAGATAGATTTCTATTGCCTGAGCTTCTGTCGTGCTTTCTCTAGGCTTACTCTGATTATAGGCGATTTCCTTAAATTTGATTTCTAGAGTTTTAATCAAAACGGCAAGTCCTCTTCCGAATTTTCCCGGTCTGTCCATTCGTAGTGTTGTATAATCTTTGATATTGAATCTCAGATTCTGATTCAATTTTGTCTCCTGAGGACAATTAATATGTACATTGTTGTCACAGAGAAGACAAGTCAGCTCTTTATTTTCCTCTGGGTACCATTTATATTGAGTTGTAGTAGATTGAATTGTGTCCTCGTAGTAGATTTCTTATCATGAGCTCGAGCTGCAGCTCCTTACGCGGCGGTTACCCCGGACGCGGTAGCATTACTGGAGATATCAGTTTTGCTCTTCATTTGAAAATGGGTGCCGTTGCAACGTTAGTCATTTTGGAAACGAACCAGAATTTGGTCAAATATTCCAAGGGTCCAGGGGGGACCGCAAGGAGGTGTGGTCGAACTTCTCCCCTTCCCCCTGGAATGCCGTCACTACAGGATAAAGCACTCTTGGTGATTTTTAAAATTGTGATTTAAAATCTGCCACTGAAGCTTTACGAGCGTTTCGTTCCTTTAAAGATATTCGAAGCGGTAAAGGACCAATTGAGTTGCTACTCTCTAAAGCGATTGATCAAAAGTTTTGAGGAAACTGGATCTCTGGAAGCAAAACCTCGGAGTGGAAGACCATCGACATGCAAGTCAGTGGCTGTTACGGTTTTGCAGAATGCTGAAGCTATTGAAACGTTATCCACGTATGGAGAATTAAGTGCTAGACAAGTTTCTCGACAAACGGGGATTTCGTATGGAACAGTTTGGAGAGAACACACATTTAGAATTTTTCTATAAATATATCCTAACAAAATTCACAGTTTTCACGAGTTGAAAGTCAGCGATTTTGAGAAGCGTCAAGAATTCGCTGCATGGGTTTTCCGGCAAATTGATATTGATGAAAACTGGCTGTCAAATGTTCTAAGAACAGATGATGCTCACTTTTATCTAAAGGGAGAATTTAACATTCAAAACTGCCTCATTTTGGCAACAGAAAACCCTAGGATTTTTACAGAAATACCACTTCATCAGCACAGAGTTACAGTTTTGTGTGGGTTCACTTCTTCTTTTATTTTTGGAACATTTTTCTTTGAAAAAATCAATGGAAGAACTTTTAAAACCGTTTTTGCAACTGGGGAACGTTATGTTCAACTTTTGAAAGAAAAGGTTATTCCCATATTGCAGGACAGACAAGCACTAAGCGAAATAACATTCATGCAAGATGGAGGACCTCCTCATATCTCCCGCGGTGCCAAAAATTGCTGAAGGATACGTTCGGTGGAATTCGTTGATAAGTCGCCACTTTATATACCAGTGGCCTCCAATATCACCACACTTGACGCCTTACAATTTCGGTTATGGGGGTACATTAAGTCGCGTTTTTTTCGATGCCGGCCTACCACATTGGCCATGTTGAATTCTATCAGATGGCACGTTTTATAAATTTCAACTATTTAATTGTGACCATTCTGTCATCTATCGTCTGCAGGCGGTGTTTGAGAATGAAGGGCGCCACATTGAGCAAGGATTGTGACCTAATACAAGAGAGAAGGCAGTTACCTCATGTGTTATATTTTGCAGCTCTTTGTTTTGGGTTATGGGAATAATAAATGCTGTCCTCGCATCTTAACTCTTTTTTTTTTTCTGTGAACAGTAATATTTTTGTTTGTCATTTGCCCACATCTTATGTCGTGCAGGCCAAAGTGTTAGAACTTCTCGAATAACACTGGTATACACAATTTTACCCCTTATGTTTAGTTTATCGCTTTTCGCTCATTAGAAGAAATAGCATAAGGAATAATCTCTGTATCCCCCCCCCCCCCCCAACTTTAGATATTTTGCGCAAAATATAATTCAAAATGATTTTACTACCACGTTTTTCAACGCAAAAGGTCGATTTAAAAATGTTTTTTTTTTTTGAGGGGATACATTTTCAAAATTATGTACAGTATAATAAACAATGATAACATTTGACAAACCCATAGTAAATTTGGAATAAAGTACGACAAATATATTTTGTCACTCCCCTCTATATTTCATTTTTGGATCATGACAAATATCCAGTTAAATAGTCAAGTGTCGCCAATTAGTCAAGAAACTATACATTCCTTATAGCACGAAATCCTATTAGTAGTGTCATCATAATTTTTGGTACTATATTAACATTTCAAAAATCGTGTATTTATATCAGTAGTTATTTTCAAACATTCAATTTATTTCACAAAACTCCATCTAAAATATAAATATTTTTTGCTACATGTTTTAATTTGCATATACCTATTTTACATATCTCAGATTGTATTTAAAAATCGTCAACCAATTCTTCTAACTTTTGGCGAAATGGTGTTTTATTAATTTATCATTTGATATTTTTAGGGTTCTTTCCTGGTATTTAAAAAGAAAAAATACGTGTCGTTCAGTTATATTTTTCAATTTATCAAACAATTTGGCCGCTGAATCTCTGATTCTGGTAGAGCGCCATCTAGCGAATAAAGTTGTAACTAAAATCAATTTCGAATTTCTCATTATTTGCCATAAAAATCCCATTGTATCCTGAACACAATGGTGTTTACCGCATTGCTCTAGCGCAAATATTCGCGGAGTTATTAATTTTTAAAGTTGTGCGGGACTTTTGGATCACCCTGTACTTGTTATCTACATTTAATTCAATACGATATTTCCCATTATCATTTGACTGTATTATATTTGTATTATCTTTCTCGCTGGATATTTTAATTATGTTAATATTATTAGATTTTTTTATTTACGAGAATTTTAAAATTTGAAATTCTTTTCCTTCCTACATATGGGTCTAATGTGCCCAATTTTGCCGCAATTATCACATTTAGATTTTTTAAAATAACACTTATCTGACGAATGATTATTTTTGCCACAATGAGAACATTTAATTTTGAATTTATACTCATTTTGAATTTCATCAACAATTCCGTTCTCATTTTGCCTAATCATCTTTAAATCATTCTTTTCGGCATCATAAGATAGAGCTATTTCATATCTATTTAGGCTTGCATCATCTCCTTCCTGCAATAATCTTTGTTGTAATTTATCAGATTTAACGCCAATTACAATTTCATCTAGACGATAAAAACATGGCGAAGGAAGACGAGTTTCTTTTATTGATGCATTAGAGCAAGCTTTCGGGCAAAAGCCCTTCAACAGGCAAGATAAAAACGACACTATGAACGATACCGATGGCTGTAGTGAATATATACATACACATATTGATTTACATAAATATAGAAAAAAAGCAGGCAAATGAGCAATATAACTATTTTTAAAAAATAAAATCATAGAGGATAATTCAAGAGATGCAAAACCATAGCTGAAGGAAAGGAATATTAATGAAGCATAAAATATGTCTGAAATGGAGTATTAAGTGTATAATAGAGAAATAATTTTACATAAAGGCCAGGAGAGCTTGATATGTGTCGGGGAGGTCAACTTTTACGGTTAACAACATGAGGGAAGTTTAAATAAAGGACAGGAGAGGATGATAAGCTTCTGGAAGTTCTATTTTTCTATTGATGCTGTTCAGTTTGTGGGATACTATGGATTCTAGAATAAGTCTTTGGTGTAAGATTTATATGTGCCTGTAATGTATGATGAGATTTTTTGATGTTAAAAGTGTGGCCTGTGCTCTGCATATGTTGATAAATGAGGGACCTGGTATCTTGCCTGGAAATATTACGGGAATGTTCATTCATCCTGATGGACACAGATCTACCCGTCTCACCAACGTAAGTGGCAGGACACTGTTCACATGAGACGGAGTAGACTGCGCCCACAGAATGAAGGGGTCAGGAGGAGCTGAGGACTTAGTATGAGGATGACGGAGGGATGAAAGAAGGTTCGGGGAGTTTTTATATATGGTAGGGATGTCATAGGATTTAAGTTTTCTGGCTATATCAACTGAGGAGGGGGATTAAGGGAGAAAACACAATGATCTGTCAGTCATGGAAGGATTAGAAGATGTAGGTGTATAGGTATATTTATTAATGAACGAGAACGGAAAAGAAGCTGCGGAGAGCTGGGTTATGATACGATTTCTTTCTATTATTTCAAAGAGATATCTATGGAACAATGGTTGAATATTATTTTTGTAAGAGTTCTAACAATATTGATTTTATGGGAGGTAGGACAGTGAGAATTGTAGTTAGTGTAGCAGGGGGGGGGCATTGCTTTTTATGATAAACTGTAGTGTGAAATGAGGATGGGGTGCGAATAATTAAAATATCTAGGAATGGGATAACATGGTTAGTTTCAGTTTCTAGAGTAAAGGAAATATCCTGATTGTAATTATTAATGGTTAATTGTATGAAGCTCTCCGGACCTTTTTTGCATATACAGAAGATATCATCTATGTATCTTCGCCAGAACTGTATTTCTGTAGAGAGGGTATGGGTGATCCAATCATCTATTCTAGTCATGATTATTTCAGCAATAATGGTAGATAGAGGGCTGCCCATTGGGGAGCCCCTGAACTGTCTATAATGGTGCTGTAGGAATGTGAATGTGTTCATGCTTAAGCATATTTAGGTAAGTTGGACTATGCTTGTAGAAGTGTGGGTATCGACATTTTGCGATTGAAGGAAATTAATCAAATTATCTGTGATGAGTTCATGAGGAAGACAGAGGTAGAGGGAGGTGACGTCGAAGGAACACATAGTAAAGGCACGATCAGGTTTAAGAGCTGTTAATTCATTAATAAAGTGAGGGGTGCTGTTAATTGAAAGGGTATTATTGTAATTGGTTAATAAAGGGGAGAGGAAGCTGGAAATATATTTAGCCAGAGGGTAAGCGGGCGATAAGTGATAGGCTATGATGGGACGGAGAGGTACTTCTGGTTTATGTACTTTAGGGAGGTACTTCAGTCCTTTCTCGAGAAGCGAGGTCTCAGATGGCGACAGGGTGTGTTTTGATAGGTTAATGACAGTAGAAGACTTGGGGCCAAGGTCATGAGAGAAGGTGTAACGGAGGGCATATTTCTTTTTCCAAAAGAGAAGTTTTTATGGTGTCTGTCGAGAATTGTTTTTTTCTTGAGACTTGATATCGATAGTGATTTTTATAATATGCTTCGAAAGATCTGCCAGGGGGATTCTTTGGGATACTAGAAATATAAGAACTTTGATTTACTTGGTGAGAAATCTAATATTAGAGAAGCAATTTTTGAATCTTGCATTAAGTAGCTGCTGCTGGGTTTTTATGATGATGTATTTTAAAAAGAACTGCCAACTGGGTCATTTATCCTGAGGGAAGGCGGGATGAAATCGGCACTTTTGCAGAGACGGTTGAATCTAAGGTGGCATCTCCAACGCGAAAGTTGTAGAGATTTCTTATGAATTAACCATAGGTACCAATCAATGTCGCTCGTGGAGAGATTGAATATGAATGTCTCTTTTACTGCGTTTAAGGATTACCTACTGCACTCTTATTCATTACTGCGTTTTAGGATTACCTAATGCAATCTTACTCCTTACTGCGTTTTAGGATTACTTTCTGCACTCTTACTCCTTACTGCGTTTCAGGATTACCTACTGCACTCTTACTCCTTACTGCGTTTTAGGATTACGTAATGCAATCTCACTCCATACTGCGTTTTAGGATTACGTACTGCACTCTTAGTCCTTACTGCGTTTTAGGATTACTTACTGCACTCTTACTCATTTCTGCGTTTCAGGATAATTACTGCACTCTTACTCCTTACTGCGTTTTAGGATTACGTAATGCAATCTCACTCCATACTGCGTTTTAGGATTACCTACTGCACTCTTACGCCTTATTGCGTTTTAGGATTACTTACTGCACTCTTACTCCTTTCTGCGTTTCAGGATTACCTACTGCACTCTTACTCCTTACTGCGTTTAAGGATTACGTAATGCAATCTCACTCCTTACTGCGTTTTAGGATTACCTACTGCACTCTTACTCCTCACTGCACTCTTACTCCTTACTGCGTTTTAGATTTACCTGCTGCACTTTTACTCCTCACAGCACTCTTACTCCTTACTGCGTTTTAGGATTACCTACTGCACTCTTACTCCTCACTGCACTCTTACAACTTACTGCGTTTTAGGATTACCTACTGCACTCTTACTCCTTACTGTGTTTTCGATTTACCTACTGCACTCTTACTCCTCACTGCACTCTTACTCCTTACTGCGTTTTAGGATTACCTACTGCACTCTTACTCTTTACTGCGTTTTAGGATTACGTAATGCAATCTCACTCCTTACTGCGTTTTAGGATTACCTACTGCACTCTTACTCCTCACTGCACTCTTACTCTTTACTGCGTTTTAGCATTACCTACTGCACTCTTACTCCTCACTGCACTCTTACTCCTTACTGCGTTTTAGGATTACCTACTGCACTCTTACTCCTTACTGCACTCTTACTCCTTACTGGGTTTTAGGATTATCTACTACACTCTTACTCCTTACTGCGTTTTAGGATTACCTACTGCAATCTTACTCCTTACTGCGTTTTAGGATTACTTTCTGCACTCTTACTCCTTACTGCGTTTCAGGATTACCTACTGCAATCTTACTCCTTACTGCGTTTTAGGATTACTTTCTGCACTCTTACTCCTTACTGCGTTTCAGGATTACCTACTGCACTCTTACTCCTTACTGTGTTTTAGGATTACATAATGCAATCTTCCTCCTTACTGCGTTTTAGGATTACCTACTGCTATCTCTTACTCCTTACTGCGTTTTAGGATTACTAACTGCACTCTTACTCCTTTCTGCGTTTCAGGATTACCTACTGCACTCTTACTCCTTACTGCGTTTTAGGATTACGTAATGCAATCTCACTCCTTACTGCGTTTTAGGATTACTTACTGCACTCTTACTCCTTTCTGCGTTTCAGGATTACCTACTGCACTTTTACTCCTCACTGCACTCTTACTCATTACTGCACTCTTACTCCTTACTTCGTTTTAGGATTACCTACTGCACTCTTATTCATTACTGCGATTTAGGATTACCTACTGCAATCTTACTCCTTTCTGCGTTTTAGGATTACTTTCTGCACTCTTACTCCTTACTGCGTTTCAGGATTACCTACTGCACTCTTACTCCTTACTGCGTTTTAGGATTACGTAATGCAATTTCACTCCATACTGCGCTTTAGGATTCCCTACTGCAATCTCACTCCTTTCTGCGTTTTAGGATTACTTTCTGCACTCTCATTCCTTACTGCGTTTCAGGATTACCTACTGCACTCTTACTCCTTACTGCGTTTCAGGATTACCTACTGCACTCTTACTCCTTACTGCGTTTTAGGATTACCTACTGCACTCTTACCCCTCACTGCACTCTTACTCCTTACTGGGTTTTAGGATTACCTACCACACTCTTACTCCTTACTGCGTTTAAGGATTACCTACTGCACTCTTACTCCTTACTGCGTTTTAGGATTACTTACTGCACTCTTACTCCTTTCTGCGTTTCAGGATTACCTACTGCACTCTTATACCTCACTGCACTCTTACTCCTCACTGCGCTTTTACTCCTTACTGCGTTTTAGGATTACCTACTGCACTCTTACTCTCCTCACTGCAGCCATACTACTTTCTGCGTTTTAGGATTACCTACTGCACTCTTACTACTCACTGCCCTCTTACTCCTTACTGCGTTTTAGGATTACCTACTGCACTCTTACTCCTTACTGCTTTTAGGATTACTTACTGCACTCTTACTCCTCACTGCGTTTCAGGATTACCTACTGCACTCTTACTCCTCACTGCACTCTTACTCCTTACTGAGTTTTAGGATTACCTACTACACTCTTACTCCTTACTGCGTTTTAGCATTACCTACTGCACTCTTACTCCTCACTGCACTCTTACTCCTTACTGCGTTTTAGGATTACGTAATGCAATCTCACTTCTTACTGCGTTTTACGATTACCTACTGCACTCTTACTCCTTACTGCGTTTTAGGATTACGTAATGCAATCTCACTCCTTACTGCGTTTTAGGATTACCTACTGCACTCTTACTCCTCACTGCACTATTACTCCTTACTGCGTTTTAGCATTACCTACTGCACTCTTACTCTTCACTGCACTCTTACTCCTTACTGCGTTTTAGGATTACCTACTGCACTCTTACTTCTTACTGCGTTTTAGGATTACCTACTGCACTCTTACCCCTCACTGCACTCTTACTCCTTACTGGGTTTTAGGATTATCTACTACACTCTTACTCCTTACTGCGTTTCAGGATTACCTACTGCAATCTTACTCCTTACTGCGTTTTAGGATTACTTTCTGCACTCTTACTCCTTACTGCGTTTCAGGATACCTACTGCAATCTTACTCCTTACTGCGTTTTAGGATTACTTTCTGCACTCTTACTCCTTACTGCGTTTCAGGATTACCTACTGCACTCTTACTCCTTACTGTGTTTTAGGATTACGTAATGCAATCTTCCTCCTTACTGCGTTTTAGGATTACCTACTGCTATCTCTTACTCCTTACTGCGTTTTAGGATTACTAACTGCACTCTTACTCATTTCTGCGTTTCAGGATTACCTACTGCACTCTTACTCCTTACTGCGTTTTAGGATTACGTAATGCAATCTCACTCCTTACTGCGTTTTAGGATTACTTACTGCACTCTTACTCCTTTCTGCGTTTCAGGATTACCTACTGCACTTTTACTCCTCACTGCACTCTTACTCCTTACTGCACTCTTACTCCTTACTGCGTTTTAGGAATACCTACTGCACTCTTATTCATTACTGCGTTTTAGGATTACCTACTGCAATCTTACTCCTTTCTGCGTTTTAGGATTACTTTCTGCACTCTTACTCCTTACTGCGTTTCAGGATTACCTACTGCACTCTTACTCCTTACTGCGTTTTAGGATTACGTAATGCAATCTCACTCCATACTGCGCTTTAGGATTCCCTACTGCAATCTCACTCCTTTCTGCGTTTTAGGATTACTTTCTGCACTCTTATTCCTTACTGCGTTTCAGGATTACCTACTGCACTCTTACTCCTTACTGCGTTTCAGGATTACCTACTGCACTCTTACTCCTTACTGCGTTTTAGGATTACCTACTGCACTCTTACCCCTCACTGCACTCTTACTCCTTACTGGGTGTTAGGATTACCTACTACACTCTTACTCCTTACTGCGTTTTAGGATTACCTACTGCACTCTTACTCCTTACTGCGTTTTAGGATTACTTACTGCACTCTTACTCCTTTCTGCGTTTCAGGATTACCTACTGCACTCTTATACCTCACTGCACTCTTACTCCTCACTGCACTTTTACTCCTTACTGCGTTTTAGGATTACCTACTGCACTCTTACTCTCCTCACTGCAGCCATACTACTTTCTGCGTTTTAGGATTACCTACTGCACTCTTACTACTCACTGCCCTCTTACTCCTTACTGCGTTTTAGGATTACCTACTGCACTCTTACTCCTTACTGCTTTTAGGATTACTTACTGCACTCTTACTCCTTACTGCGTTTCAGGATTACCTACTGCACTCTTACTCCTCACTGCACTCTTACTCCTTACTGCGTTTCAGGATTACCTACTGCACTCTTACTCCTTACTGTGTTTTAGGATTACGAAATGCAATCTTCCTCCTTACTGCGTTTTAGGATTACCTACTGCTATCTCTTACTCCTTACTGCGTTTTAGGATTACTAACTGCACTCTTACTCATTTCTGCGTTTCAGGATTACCTACTGCACTCTTACTCCTTACTGCGTTTTAGGATTACGTAATGCAATCTCATTCCTTACTGCGTTTTAGGATTACTTACTGCACTCTTACTCCTTTCTGCGTTTCAGGATTACCTACTGCACTTTTACTCCTCACTGCACTCTTACTCCTTACTGCGTTTTAGGATTACCTACTGCACTCTTATTCATTACTGCGTTTTAGGATTACCTACTGCAATCTTACTCCTTTCTGCGTTTTAGGATTACTTTCTGCACTCTTACTCCTTACTGCGTTTTAGGATTACCTACTGCACTCTTACTCCTTACTGCGTTTTAGGATTACTTACTGCACTCTTACTCCTTACTGCACTCTTACTCCTCACTGCACTCTTACTCCTTGCTGCGTTTTAGGATTACCTACTGCACTCTTACTCTCCTCACTGCACCCATACTACTTTCTGCGTTTTAGGATTACCTACTGCACTCTTACTCCTTTCTGCGTTTCAGGATTACCTACTGCACTCTTACACCTCACTGCACTCTTACTCCTCACAGCACTCTTACTCCTTTCTGCGTTTCAGGATTACCTACTGCACTCTTACACCTCACTGCACTCTTACTCCTCACTGCACTCTTACTCCTTACTGCGTTTTAGGATTACCTACTACACTCTTACTCCTTACTGCGTTTTAGGATTACCTACTGCACTCTTACTCCTCACTGCACTCTTACTCCTTACTGCACTTTACTCCTTACTGCACTCTTACTCCTTACTGCACTTTTACTCCTTACTGCGTTTTAAGATTACCTACTGCACTCTTACTCATCACTGCACTTTCACTCCTTACTGCGTTTTAGGATTACCTAATGCACTCTTACTCCTCACTGCACTCTTACTCCTTACTGCACTCTTACTCCTTACAGCGTCTTCGGATTACCTACTGCACTCTTACTCCTCACTGCACTCTTACTCCTTACTGCGTTTTAGGATTACCTACTGCAATCTTACTCCTCACTGCACTCTTACTCCTTACTGCGTTTTAGGATTACCTACTGCACTTTTACTCCTCACTGCACTCTTACTCCTTACTGCACTCTTACTCCTTACTGCGTTTTAGGATTACCTACTGCACTCTTATTCATTACTGCGTTTTAGGATTACCTACTGCAATCTTACTCCTTTCTGCGTTTTAGGATTACTTTCTGCACTCTTACTCCTTACTGCGTTTCAGGATTACCTACTGCACTCTTACTCCTTACTGCGTTTTAGGATTACGTAATGCAATCTCACTCCATACTGCGCTTTAGGATTCCCTACTGCAATCTCACTCCTTTCTGCGTTTTAGGATTACTTTCTGCACTCTTATTCCTTACTGCGTTTCAGGATTACCTACTGCACTCTTACTCCTTACTGCGTTTCAGGATTACCTACTGCACTCTTACTCCTTACTTAGTTTTAGGATTACCTACTGCACTCTTACCCCTCACTGCACTCTTACTCCTTACTGGGTTTTAGGATTACCTACTACACTCTTACTCCTTACTGCGTTTTAGGATTACCTACTGCACTCTTACTCCTTACTGCGTTTTAGGATTACTTACTGCACTCTTACTCCTTTCTGCGTTTCAGGATTACCTACTGCACTCTTATACCTCACTGCACTCTTACTCCTCACTGCACTTTTACTCCTTACTGCGTTTTAGGATTACCTACTGCACTCTTACTCTCCTCACTGCAGCCATACTACTTTCTGCGTTTTAGGATTACCTACTGCACTCTTACTACTCACTGCCCTCTTACTCCTTACTGCGTTTTAGGATTACCTACTGCACTCTTACTCCTTACTGCTTTTAGGATTACTTACTGCACTCTTACTCCTTACTGCGTTTCAGGATTACCTACTGCACTCTTACTCCTCACTGCACTCTTACTCCTTACTGGGTTTTAGGATTACCTACTACACTCTTACTCCTTACTGCGTTTTAGCATTACCTACTGCATTCTTACTCCTCACTGCACTCTTACTCCTTACTGCGTTTTAGGATTACGTAATGCAATCTCACTTCTTACTGCGTTTTACGATTACCTACTGCACTCTTACTCCTTACTGCGTTTTAGGATTACGTAATGCAATCTCACTCCTTACTGCGTTTTAGGATTACCTACTGCACTCTTACTCCTCACTGCACTATTACTCCTTACTGCGTTTTAGCATTACCTACTGCACTCTTACTCCTCACTGCACTCTTACTCCTTACTGCGTTTTAGGATTACCTACTGCACTCTTACTCCTTACTGCGTTTTAGGATTACCTACTGCACTCTTACCCCTCACTGCACTCTTACTCCTTACTGGGTTTTAGGATTATCTACTACACTCTTACTCCTTACTGCGTTTCAGGATTACCTACTGCAATCTTACTCCTTACTGCGTTTTAGGATTACTTTCTGCACTCTTACTCCTTACTGCGTTTCAGGATTACCTACTGCACTCTTACTCCTTACTGTGTTTTAGGATTACGTAATGCAATCTCCCTCCTTACTGCGTTTCAGGATTACCTACTGCACTCTTACTCCTTACTGCGTTTTAGGATTAATAACTGCACTCTTACTCCTTTCTGCGTTTCAGGATTACCTACTGCACTCTTACTCCTTACTGCGTTTTATGATTACGTAATGCAATCTCACTCCTTACTGCGTTTTAGGATTACTTACTGCACTCTTACTCCTTTCTGCGTTTCAGGATTACCTACTGCACTCTTACTCCTCACTGCACTCTTACTCCTTACTGCGTTTTAGGATTACCTATTGCACTCTTATTCATTACTGCGTTTTAGGATTACCTACTGCAATCTTACTCCTTTCTGCGTTTTAGGATTACTTTCTGCAATCTTACTCCTTTCTGCGTTTTAGGATTACTTTCTGCACTCTTACTCCTTACTGCGTTTCAGGATTACCTACTGCACTCTTACTCCTTACTGCGTTTTAGGATTACGTAATGCAATCTCACTCCATACTGCGTTTTAGGATTACCTACTGCAATCTTACTCCTTTCTGCGTTTTAGAATTACTTTCTGCACTCTTACTCCTTACTGCGTTTCAGGATTACCTACTGCACTCTTACTCCTTACTGCGTTTCAGGATTACCTACTGCACTCTTACTCCATACTGCGTTTTAGGATTACCTACTGCACTCTTACCCCTCACTGCACTCTTACTCCTTACTGGGTTTTAGGATTACCTACTAAACTCTTACTCCTTACTGCGTTTTAGGATTACCTACTGCACTCTTACTCCTTACTGCGTTTTAGGATTACTTACTGCACTCTTACTCCTTTCTGCGTTTCAGGATTACCTACTGCACTCTTACACCTCACTGCACTCTTACTCCTTACTGCGTTTTAGGATTACCTACTGCACTCTTACTCTCCTCACTGCACCCATACTACTTTCTGCGTTTTAGGATTACCTAATGCACTCTTACTACTCACTGCCCTCTTACTCCTTAATGCGTTTTAGGATTACCTACTGCACTCTTACTCCTTACTTCGTTTTAGGATTACTTACTGCACTCTTACTCCTTACTGCGTTTCAGGATTACCTACTGCACTCTTACTCCTCACTGCACTCTTACTCCTTACTGGGTTTTAGGATTACCTACTACACTCTTACTCCTTACTGCGTTTTAGGATTACCTACTGCACTCTTACTCCTTACTGCGTTTTAGGATTACTTACTGCACTCTTACTCCTTACTGCACTCTTACTCCTCACTGCACTCTTACTCCTTGCTGCGTTTTAGGATTACCTACTGCACTCTTACTCTCCTCACTGCACCCATACTACTTTCTGCGTTTTAGGATTACCTACTGCACTCTTACTCCTTACTGCGTTTTAGGATTACCTACTGCACTCTTACCCCTCACTGCACTCTTACTCCTTACTGGGTTTTAGGATTATCTACTACACTCTTACTCCTTACTGCGTTTCAGGATTACCTACTGCAATCTTACTCCTTACTGCGTTTTAGGATTACTTTCTGCACTCTTACTCCTTACTGCGTTTCAGGATACCTACTGCAATCTTACTCCTTACTGCGTTTTAGGATTACTTTCAGCACTCTTACTCCTTACTGCGTTTCAGGATTACCTACTGCACTCTTACTCCTTACTGTGTTTTAGGATTACGTAATGCAATCTCCCTCCTTACTGCGTTTCAGGATTACCTACTGCACTCTTACTCCTTACTGCGTTTTAGGATTAATAACTGCACTCTTACTCCTTTCTGCGTTTCAGGATTACCTACTGCACTCTTACTCCTTACTGCGTTTTATGATTACGTAATGCAATCTCACTCCTTACTGCGTTTTAGGATTACTTACTGCACTCTTACTCCTTTCTGCGTTTCAGGATTACCTACTGCACTCTTACTCCTCACTGCACTCTTACTCCTTACTGCGTTTTAGGATTACCTATTGCACTCTTATTCATTACTGCGTTTTAGGATTACCTACTGCAATCTTACTCCTTTCTGCGTTTTAGGATTACTTTCTGCAATCTTACTCCTTTCTGCGTTTTAGGATTACTTTCTGCACTCTTACTCCTTACTGCGTTTCAGGATTACCTACTGCACTCTTACTCCTTACTGCGTTTTAGGATTACGTAATGCAATCTCACTCCATACTGCGTTTTAGGATTACCTACTACAAATCTTACTCCTTTCTGCGTTTTAGAATTACTTTCTGCACTCTTACTCCTTACTGCGTTTCAGGATTACCTACTGCACTCTTACTCCTTACTGCGTTTCAGGATTACCTACTGCACTCTTACTCCCTACTGCGTTTTAGGATTACCTACTGCACTCTTACCCCTCACTGCACTCTTACTCCTTACTGGGTTTTAGGATTACCTACTAAACTCTTACTCCTTACTGCGTTTTAGGATTACCTACTGCACTCTTACTCCTTACTGCGTTTTAGGATTACTTACTGCACTCTTACTCCTTTCTGCGCTTCAGGATTACCTACTGCACTCTTACACCTCACTGCACTCTTACTCCTCACTGCACTCTTACTCCTTACTGCGTTTTAGGATTACCTACTGCACTCTTACTCTCCTCACTGCACCCATACTACTTTCTGCGTTTTAGGATTACCTAATGCACTCTTACTACTCACTGCCCTCTTACTCCTTAATGCGTTTTAGGATTACCTACTGCACTCTTACTCCTTACTGCGTTTTAGGATTACTTACTGCACTCTTACTCCTTACTGCGTTTCAGGATTACCTACTGCACTCTTACTCCTCACTGCACTCTTACTCCTTACTGGGTTTTAGGATTACCTACTACACTCTTACTCCTTCCTGCGTTTTAGGATTACCTACTGCACTCTTACTCCTTACTGCGTTTTAGGATTACTTACTGCACTCTTACTCCTTACTGCACTCTTACTCCTCACTGCACTCTTACTCCTTGCTGCGTTTTAGGATTACCTACTGCACTCTTACTCTCCTCACTGCACCCATACTACCTTCTGCGTTTTAGGATTACCTACTGCACTCTTACTCCTTTCTGCGTTTCAGGATTACCTACTGCACTCTTACACCTCACTGCACTCTTACTCCTCACTGCACTCTTACTCCTTACTGCGTTTTAGGATTACCTACTGCACTCTTACTCTCCTCACTGCACCCATACTACTTTCTGCGTTTCAGGATTACCTAATGCACTCTTACTACTCACTGCCCTCTTACTCCTTAATGCGTTTTAGGATTACCTACTGCACTCTTACTCCTTACTGCGTTTTAGGATTACTTACTGCACTCTTACTCCTTACTGCGTTTCAGGATTACCTACTGCACTCTTACTCCTCACTGCACTCTTACTCCTTACTGGGTTTTAGGAATACCTACTACACTCTTACTCCTTACTGCGTTTTAGGATTACCTACTGCACTCTTACTCCTTACTGCGTTTTAGGATTACTTACTGCACTCTTATTCCTTACTGCACTCTTACTCCTCACTGCACTCTTACTCCTTGCTGCGTTTTAGGATTACCTACTGCACTCTTACTCTCCTCACTGCACCCATACTACTTTCTGCGTTTTAGGATTACCTACTGCACTCTTACTCCTTTCTGCGTTTCAGGATTACCTACTGCACTCTTACACCTCACTGCACTCTTACTCCTCACTGCACTCTTACTCCTTTCTGCGTTTCAGGATTACCTACTGCACTCTTACACCTCACTGCACTCTTACTCCTCACTGCACTCTTACTCCTTACTGCGTTTTAGGATTACCTACTACACTCTTACTCCTTACTGCGTTTTAGGATTACCTACTGCACTCTTACTCCTCACTGCACTCTTACTCCTTACTGCACTTTACTCCTTACTGCACTCTTACTCCTTACTGCACTTTTACTCCTTACTGCGTTTTAAGATTACCTACTGCACTCTTACTCATCACTGCACTTTCACTCCTTACTGCGTTTTAGGATTACCTAATGCACTCTTACTCCTCACTGCACTCTTACTCCTTACTGCACTCTTACTCCTTACAGCGTCTTCGGATTACCTACTGCACTCTTACTCCTCACTGCACTCTTACTCCTTACTGCGTTTTAGGATTACCTACTGCACTCTTACTCCTCACTGCACTCTTACTCCTTACTGCGTTTTAGGATTACCTACTGCACTCTTACCCCTCACTGCACTCTTACTCCTTACTGCGTTTAAGGATTACCTACTGCACTCTTACCCCTCACTGCACTCTTACTCCTTACTGCGTTTTAGGATTACCTACTGCACTCTTACTCTCCACTCTGCACCCATACTACTTTCTGCGTTTTAGGATTACCTACTGCACTCTTACTACTCACTGTCCTCTTACTCCTTACTGCGTTTTAGGATTACCCACTGCACTCTTACTCCTTTCTGCGTTTTAGGATTACTTACTGCACTCTTACTCCTTACTGCGTTTCAGGATTACCTACTGCACTCTTACACCTCACTGCACTCTTACTCCTTACTGGGTTTTAGGATTACCTACTACACTCTTACTCCTTACTGCGTTTTAGGATTACCTACTGCACTCTTACTCCTTACTGCGTTTTAGGATTACTTACTGCACTCTTACTCCTTACTGCACTCTTACTCCTCACTGCACTCTTACAACTTACTGCGTTTTAGGATTACCTACTGCATTCTTACTCTCCTCACTGCACCCATACTACTTTCTGCGTTTTAGGATTACCTACTGCACTCTTACTCCTTTCTGCGTTTCAGGATTACCTACTGCACTCTTACACCTCACTGCACTCTTACTCCTCACCGCACTCTTACTCCTTACTGCGTTTTAGGATTACCTACTGCACTCTTACTCTCCTCACTGCACCCATACTACTTTCTGCGTTTTAGGATTACCTACCGCACTCTTACTCCTTTCTGCGTTTCAGGATTACCTACTGCACTCTTACACCTCACTGCACTCTTACTTCTCACTGCACTCTTACTCCTTACTGCGTTTTAGGATTACCTACTGCACTCTTACTCTCCTCACTGCACCCATACTACTTTCTGCGTTTTAGGATTACCTACTGCATTCTTACTACTCACTGCCCTCTTACTCCTTACTGCGTTTTAGGATTACCTACTACACTCTTACTCCTTACTGCGTTTTAGGATTACCTACTACACTCTTACTCCTTACTGCGTTTTAGGATTACCTACTGCACTCTTACTCCTTACTGCGTTTTAGAATTACCTACTGCACTCTTACTCCTTTCTAGGTTTCAGAATTACCTACTGCACTCTTACACCTCACTGCACTCTTACTCCTCACTGCACTCTTACTACTTACTGCGTTTTAGGATTACCTACTGCACTCTTACTCTCCTCAATACACTCTTACTCCTTACTGCGTTTTAGGATTACCTACTGCACTCTTACTCCTCACTGCACTCTTACTCCTTACTGCACTCTTACTCCTCACTGCACTCTTACAACTTACTGCGTTTTAGGATTACCTACTGCATTCTTACTCTCCTCACTGCACCCATACTACTTTCTGCGTTTTAGGATTACCTACTGCACTCTTACTCCTTTCTGCGTTTCAGGATTACCTACTGCACTCTTACACCTCACTGCACTCTTACTCCTCACCGCACTCTTACTCCTTACTGCGTTTTAGGATTACCTACTGCACTCTTACTCTCCTCACTGCACCCATACTACTTTCTGCGTTTTAGGATTACCTACCGCACTCTTACTCCTTTCTGCGTTTCAGGATTACCTACTGCACTCTTACACCTCACTGCACTCTTACTTCTCACTGCACTCTTACTCCTTACTGCGTTTTAGGATTACCTACTGCACTCTTACTCTCCTCACTGCACCCATACTACTTTCTGCGTTTTAGGATTACCTACTGCATTCTTACTACTCACTGCCCTCTTACTCCTTACTGCGTTTTAGGATTACCTACTACACTCTTACTCCTTACTGCGTTTTAGGATTACCTACTACACTCTTACTCCTTACTGCGTTTTAGGATTACCTACTGCACTCTTACTCCTTACTGCGTTTTAGAATTACTTACTGCACTCTTACTCCTTTCTAGGTTTCAGAATTACCTACTGCACTCTTACACCTCACTGCACTCTTACTCCTCACTGCACTCTTACTACTTACTGCGTTTTAGGATTACCTACTGCACTCTTACTCTCCTCAATACACTCTTACTCCTTACTGCGTTTTAGGATTACCTACTGCACTCTTACTCCTCACTGCACTCTTACTTCTTACTGCACTCTTACACCTTACTGCACTCTTATTCCTCACTGCACTCTTACTCCTTACTGCACTCTTACTCCTTACTGCACTTTACTCCTTACTGCACTCTTACTCCTTACTGCACTTTTACTCCTTACTGCGTTTTACGATTGCCTACTGCACTCTTACTCATCACTGCACTTTCACTCCTTACTGCGTTTTAGGATTACCTACTGCACTCTTACTCCTCACTGCACTCTTACTCCTTACTGCACTCTTTCTCCTTACAGCGTCTTCGGATTACCTACTGCACTCTTACTCCTCACTGCACTCTTACTCCTTACTTCGTTTTAGGATTACCTACTGCACTCTTACTCCTCACTGCACTCTTACTCCTTACTGCGTTTAAGGATTACCTACTGCACTCTTACTCCTCACTGCACTCTTACTCCTTACTGCGTTTTAGGATTACCTACTGCACTCTTACCCCTCACTGCACTTTTACTCCTTACTGCGTTTTAGGATTACCTACTGCACTCTTATTCCTCACTGCACTCTTACTTCTCACTTGTTAGGAGCGGCTGCACATGGTGTTTGTTCCTCATATCAGAGGCAACCATTTCATATTGGGGCTAAGTCGGCCTGCCACTGAGTAGTGCTCCCAATCTTTATGACAAAGGCAGACGCAATCTATTTCACCCATTCATGATGGTTTTAAGCAGTTGCCAACTACTACCCACCAAAATATCATGGCCTGTACCACGTATGCTTGAGATAATAAAAAATGTTTGTCAACTCTACAAGCTTGATACCCTAATATGATTTATTGAAAATAGAAAAAAGAAGAAGAGAGAAATGCATTTGAAGAAATAATTAGATGCTCATTTACTGTAGTCGCCCCCTCCATAATTGTTGTTACAAATATTCTATTTTAAGATAATGAGAGCCCTCCAAATATATAGAGTAACATTTATTCATTCTTTTTCAAAGGAGTTAATAATTTATACACCGCATGAATGCCAAGTTATAAATAAGGAACTCGGTGACATAAGAAGGGAACTTAAAAAAAGACAATTACCTAAATGTTAACTAGACATGGTAAGGGCTCCAAGTGATATCTAGATACAAAACACAAGGGGTTATATGTATACTATTCTGTCTCACCCCGTCATGTATTGCTACACCCCTGACCCCAACTTCCCAATTCCGACAGCTCGCTGTAGGGTTTCTATTGACAACAAAGTAAAATGGAGTGGACTAGAGACTGAAAACAGCACTGTTGGACTCCGACAACGCTGAAAGCCGGACTTACATCTACACGCGAGGCCTCCCGTCGGAGTTTTGCGCCAGAGCCAACAGCCTAGTAATCAGTACCTAGTCCTAGGTCAGTGGAGCGAGCAAGCTATCGGAGGGGAAGTTGAGTATCATTCCACGCTATGTGAATACACAGTGTTAAAGTAGTAGGGTCCCCACCCCCCTTCCCAGCGTGGAATGACCAATGACCAAAGCGGGATAGTCTAGGGCGGCTAATCGCGCAGAGGCCACCACAGGGGTATAAGCACTAAACACTGACCCGCTGTCAATGTCCCAGTACTGTCTAGTTACTATCTAGATCCTGCAACAATGGCATTAGTAGAGCCGGATATCAGGGAAATCACACTGTGGGTCTCTCCATCTGGAACATCTGTTACACACAGCAGCCTAACATTCAGACTTTATGTTCAACAGATTGCTATTGTAACCGAGTCCCTTTTTTATATTTGGCATTAAAGCGGTTTGTAAGATTTTTATTCAACCAGATTCTTGTTAATTTGATTTAGAAAAAAATAAAGTTCACAATAAGAGATTTCAACTAAGACAAATAACTAAATACATTTTTGTTGTTACCAACCAATGAATGGAGCAGTTCTAACAGCAACACAAGACACCAAATTCATACAAGAACCACCAGAAATCTCACAACCTCTAGATTCAATTCGCATTTCTTCAAGGCATATATATGAAACTCTGTCTCAGTGGTACAGCCTGCTCCACGCTGACGAGCGCCAACAGCGTCCGTGGATGGCTTTTCTTAATTATCAATGAATTGTTCAAATATCAGGGAACAGGTTATATCGATGTTTAGTTGATTTCTGTTCCACTAGATGGCGCTCTGCCATCTAAAAAGCACATGTGCTTTTGATCAAGATATGCCTTCTTTATTTTCAATATATGAAACTATATCAGGAATATCGCTAAAAATATGTAAAATGGTTTCCAATATATCTGTGGCTGAAACAACTATACTTTATTCAAAGGTAACTGTATAGGTGCAAGGTAATAAGACCAAATCCAAATAAATAAATAGTTTATGACGCTTCTGTAACAGTGTTGTTACCAACATCAGACAAAAGTACTGAATCTGTCTAATGATGGTAACATGGTTATAGGATGTTAATAAAGTTAATTAAACAAATTATAATTAAATATTTACAAAAACACATGTTATATATTTATAATTATATGTAATTCTGCTGTTCTCAAAGCTAATGTCCATAGTGCATCTAAAATACCCATTCCAAGAGTCGAGCATCAGTATCACTATAAAAGAAAGATCGAAAAATGCAATATAACAGCGGCATGGTAGATTAAACTGGCAAAACCGCTGAGAGGGTTCACTACTAATGAGCCAGGCTCTCCTATTAATTTTTCAATTGAAGTAAGGGTAGTAGAAATTGTTTATTTTTAAAAAGAATCATACCTGTCTATAATAGTTTTGAAATATAAACACATGTTTTAATCGATAGAGTTCATAAAACTTATATAGCCAAAGAGAGTTAAATGATTTAGATCAGCGAACAATCAATGTCTCACTTCTGTAAAGTTGAGTATGGTTTAGTTGAGATATCTTCTTTGTGGATATATCTTATATAAATTCCTATCTGATTTATTCAAAATCATTGATTTAAACCTGAATTGAACTTAATTGTTTTTAACTTGTAAATTCTTGTTGGGATCTTATATGCATATAATAATCTGGCTTTTATTGATTTATCAAGAAAATGGGTTGACCAAATATCAGGGATCAGGTTAAATTGCTCCACTAGATGGCGCTCTGCCATCTAAAAGTCACATGTGCTCGTGGTCAGGATATGCCTTCATTATTTTCAATATCAACACTTGACCTTTTTTATTTTCTATTGTTTTTTCATATAATAATCTATTGAGCTTCTTGCTGAATTTCTTAAGATTCCAACTTGAGATTTCTTAATTCTTCTTATCACCATTATAGATTTCAAGATCAGCAGAATTATTCAGGTTCCATATTTGTTGTATCAATAGTTTCTGTTACCCATGGTATTTAATTCTTCCATGTTTTCTTTTTAAATATTCCCTCGTGTTTTAATTTGTTGTCTTGAAGAATCTGATTTTCTAAATAAGTAAATTTCAACAAAATATCACAAATAATCTTATAAATCATCGATGTTTTTTCTTCTTCTTTCAAACTTGGTATTTTGAATAAAGATTTATTTTGTACTAAATACAAATTTTTGAACTCTAATATTTCGATTAGACAAATTTTCAAATATATTTAGAGAAAAAAGAGATATAAATATGATTAATAGTTTGAAATTGTATCTTATCCTTACCAAAAACTACCATTGTTGTTATACTAAATCCTATCAAATTCTTCAAAATAAAGACATAGTTAAACATGGTTTTAAAATATCTCCATATTATTCTTTTTACATGTGTGTGTGGACATTAAGAATTTGCATATTTCAGTAACGTCATTTTCCTCTAGGATGTCTACAATAGTCGTCACTTTTAAAGAAATCTACCAAATCTGGTCTTAAGATTTTTTGTGCTGGACGAGCAATTTTTTTTTTTGGAGGGGGGGCGGGGCTCAAAAATAATACTCTTTGGTTAAAAGTCGTAAAACCATATTCTCTCTTAAGATCTTCGGTATTTTTAAATATTTTAAATATGAAAATATCTAATTATAAAACTATTTTAGAGGCGTAATATTCTTTTAAAATAAAATAATTTCTACTGTCCTTACTGCGATGGAAAAATTAAAGGGAGGGCCTGGCTCATCAGTGGTGAACCCTCCCAGCGGTTTCGCCAGTTTAATCTACCATACCGCTGTTATATTGCATTTTTGGAACTTCCTTTTATAGGTGACTGTTGTAAGACTCTTGGAATGGGTATTTTAGAAGAACTATGGACATAAGCTTTTAGGACAGCAGAATTAAATATAATTATAAATATATAATATGCTTCGAGCAATCGCTCTTCCGCAAATATCAAATTGTGTCTTTTATTAGAACAATAATGTTACGATGTACTAGAGCGCCATCTGTTATCAAATTATAAAACTATTTTAGAGGCGTAATATTCTTTTAAAATAAAACAATTTCTACTGTCCTTACTGCGATGGAAAAATTAAAGGGAGGGCCTGGCTCATCAGTGGTGAACCCTCCCAGCGGTTTCGCCAGTATAATCTACCATACCGCTGTTATATTGCATTTTTGGAACTTCCTTTTATAGGTGACTGTTGTAAGACTCTTGGAATGGGTATTTTAGAAGAACTATGGACATAAGCTTTTAGCACAGCAGAATTAAATATAATTATAAATATATAATATGCTTCGAGCAATCGCTCTTCCGCAAATATCAAATTGTGTCTTTTATTAGAACAATAATGTTACGATGTACTAGAGCGCCATATGTAATCAAATTATAAAACTATTTTAGAGGCGTAATATTCTTTTATGTGCTGATATAGGATTTTAGGATGATCAAAGTTAATGTTATGGCCAGTGTTTTAAATATGTTGGTATATAAGCAGTATAATCAGCACAGATTGGTACTGGAATCCATCATATCAACACAAACAAACAGCATCAATAGGAAAATAGATCTACCGGAAATATATCATATAATATCTCAATAGTTATCCCGTGATATACTCGGGTGTGTGGTCGGGTTGGAGTGGACCCCCGCTTGGTTTTTCTGTGTCGAGATGTTTTAAATTATACTGGTCTTAAACTTTGCGATATTTTAAAGTGTCGCACTGCTCTTACATACAGTGAATATCATTATTTTACTTAACTTTTAACGTATTTAAAAGTTTTTGCCATAATTTTATCTAAATTTTAAAAATCTTTAAGTTCATTTACATAGTTTTATTTTTATAGTCATAATTCCTATTTCTATTTTAATTACATTTGAAATATCACTCCGCATGTAAATTTATATGTTGTATATAATGGCTCAAGCGCGCTTATACCCTGTTAGTATAGTCATACTAGCCACGCCTGTGGAAGAACCGAAAGGTTCGAAAGCTTGCATAAGTATAATAAAAGAGGCTCCTTCGTAAAACTTTAGTTTCGTTATACAAGGAGTCAATTTTCTTTTCCAAAACTTCTTGTAAATATTTATTGGCATTAGAGTATAATAACTCCCTGTATCAAACTCGAACGTTATATATTTGTTATCTACATTTAATTCAATACGATATTTCCCATTATCATTTGACTGTATTATATTTGTATTATCTTTCTCGCTGGAATTTTTAATTATGTTAATATTAAAAGGAGATCAAGAGGAACGTGGTGAGTTTCTTTATTGAGAGGTACACAAGCTTTCGGACGTCACCCGTCCTTCATCAGGTGTTGACATGAATAAGAAGGAGATGCTATATTTATAAGCGACAGTTTAAAAGTATTAAAAATATTAAAAAATATTAAAAACAATCTGATGCACGCCCGCGAGAGCACATGCTAATAACAAAATATTTTCAATTTTGAGTTTGTATAAAGAGAGGCGAAGACAAAAGCAAAAAAACAAAAATAAAAATAAAAATAGAAAATCAGCGGAATAAAGATAAAGTTAAAAGTTACGAAGAAGGTGTATCTGAGGTAGAATAAAAAACAGAATATTGGGGCGGGAGGTCAATCTTTCTGTTGAGGCTGGGGGTAGTATTAGAAACAAGGGCCTCAAGAACTAAGCGTTGGTATTTGTTTGCTATATCGCTATAAACGGGGGTTGTATTGTTGAGATTGAAGGAATGTCCGGACTCGGCGATATGTTGGTATATGAGCGATTTTTTGTCTTTCGAGCTGATGTTACGGGCGTGTTCACTGGCTCTGATGGCGATTGTTCGGCCCGTTTCTCCAATGTAGTGTAAATCGCAATCGTTACAGGGAATTTTGTAAATTGAGGCCCTTGTTTCTAATACTACCCCCAGCCTCAACAGAAAGATTGACCTCCGCCCCAATATTCTGTTTTTTATTCTACCTCAGATACACCTTCTTCGTAACTTTTAACTTTATCTTTATTCCGCTGATTTTCTATTTTTATTTTTATTTTTATTTTTGTTTTTCTTGCTTTTGTCTTCGCCTCTCTTTATACAAACTCAAAATTGAAAATATTTTGTTATTAGCATGTGCTCTCGCGGGCGTGCATCAGATTGTTTTTAATATTTTTTAATATTTTTAATACTTTTAAACTGTCGCTTATAAATATAGCATCTCCTTCTTATTCATGTCAACACCTGATGAAGGACGGGTGACGTCCGAAAGCTTGTGTACCTCTCAATAAAGAAACTCACCACGTTCCTCTTGATCTCCTTTTTACACTTCAAACGTGGCTATATCTCATCTACTATGTTAATATTATTAGATTTTTTTTATTCACGAGAATTTTAAAATTTGAAATTCTTTTCCTTCCTACATATGGGTCTAATGTGCCCAATTTTGCCGCAATTATGACATTTAGATTTTTTAAAATAACACTTAACTGACGAATGATTATTTTTGCCACAATGAGAACATTTAATTTTGAATTTATACTCATTTTGAATTTCATCAACAATTCCGTTCTCATTTTGCCTAATCATCTTTAAATCATTCTTTGCGGCATCATAAGATTGAGCTATTTCATATCTATTTAGGCTTGCATCATCTCCTTCCTGCAATAATCTTTGTTGTAATTTATCAGATTTAACGCCAATTACAATTTCATCTAGACGATAAAAACATGGCGAAGGAAGACGAGTTTCTTTTATTGATGCATTAGAGCAAACTTTCGGGCAAAAGCCCTTCAACAGGCAAGATAAAAACGACACTATGAACGATACCGATGGCTGTAGTGAATATATACATACACATATTGATTTACATAAATATAGAAAAAAGCAGGCAAATGAGCAATATAACTATTTTTAAAAAATAAAATCATAGAGGATAATTCAAGAGATGCAAAACCATAGCTGAAGGAAAGGAATATTAATGAAGCATAAAATATGTCTGAAATGGAGTATTAAGTGTATAATAGAGAAATAATTTTACATAAAGGCCAGGAGAGCTTGATATGTGTCGGGGAGGGCAACTTTTACGGTTAACAACATGAGGGAAGTTTAAATAAAGGACAGGAGAGGATGATAAGCTTCTGGAAGTTCTATTTTTCTATTGATGCTGTTCAGTTTGTGGGATACTATGGATTCTAGAATAAGTCTTTGGTGTAAGATTTATATGTGCCTGTAATGTATGATGAGATTTTTTGATGTTAAAAGTGTGGCCTGTGCTCTGCATATGTTGATAAATGAGGGACCTGGTATCTTGCCTGGAAATATTACGGGAATGTTCAGTAATCATGATGGACACAGATCTACCCGTCACACCAACGTAAGTGGCAGGACACTGTTTACATGAGACGGAGTAGACTGCGCCCACAGAATGAAGGGGGTCAGGAGGAGCTGAGGACTTAGTATGAGGATGACGGAGGGATGAAAGAAGGTTCGGGGAGTTTTTATATATGGTAGGGATGTCATAGGATTTAAGTTTTCTGGCTATATCAACTGAGGAGGGGGATTAAGGGAGAAAACACAATGATCTGTCAGTCATGGAAGGATTAGAAGATGTAGGTGTATAGGTATATTTATTAATGAACGAGAACGGAAAAGAAGCTGCGGAGAGCTGGGTTATGATACGATTTCTTTCTATTATTTCAAAGAGATATCTATGGAACAATGGGTGAATATTCTTTTTGTAAGAGTTCTAACAATTATGATTTTATGGGAGGTAGGACAGTGAGAATTGTAGTGAGTGTAGCAGGGGGGGGGGCATTGCTTTTTATGATAAACTGTAGTGTGAAATGAGGATGGGGTGCGAATAATTAAAATATCTAGGAATGGGATAACATGGTTAGTTTCAGTTTCTAGAGTAAAGGAAATATCCTGATTGTAATTATTAATGGTTAATTGTATGAAGCTCTCCGGACCTTTTTTGCATATACAGAAGATATCATCTATGTATCTTCGCCAGAACTGTATTTCTGTAGAGAGGGTATGGGTGATCCAATCATCTATTCTAGTCATGATTATTTCAGCAATAATGGTAGATAGAGGGCTGCCCATTGAGGAGCCCCTGAACTGTCTATAATGGTGCTGTAGGAATGTGAATGTGTTCATGCTTAAGCATATTTAGGTAAGTTGGACTATGGTTGTAGAAGTGTGGGTATCGACATTTTGCGATTGAAGGAAATTAATCAAACTATCTGTAATGAGTTCATGAGGAAGACAGAGGTAGAGGGAGGTGACGTCGAAGGAACACATAGTAAAGGCACGATCAGGTTTAAGAGCTGTTAATTCATTAATAAAGTGAGGGGTGCTGTTAATTGAAAGGGTATTATTGTAATTGGTTAATAAAGGGGAGAGGAAGCTGGAAATATATTTAGCCAGAGGGTAAGCGGGCGATAAGTGATAGGCTATGATGGGACGGAGAGGTACTTCTGGTTTATGTACTTTAGGGAGGCCGTATATATAGGCTGAACTATGGAGGTTAGAGGTAAATGAGATATATTCTTCAGGTGAGATGTTTTTAGATTTCTTGAGTCGGAGAAGTGAGGTTCTGAAATCCTTGACAACAGAGAGGCTGATTTGGTCTGTGATGGGTGAGAAAGTGGTGTCATCGCCAAGTATATTATGCATTTTGGAAATATAACTATCCTGATTCAAGATAACTGTATTAGCGCCCTTAACTGACCTAGTGATAACTATTGATTTATGAAGTTTGAGTTTTTTAAGTGTAATGGTGTTTTCAAGATGGTAAGAGGGAGGAAGAAAAGGTTTAGAAAGATTCTTAGCTACCATGGATCTGATGCAAAACTTCTCTTGCAGATTGAAGGACTTGATGGATGATTCAATGGCGCTGATGATCACTGGAGGATTGGGATTGGAGGGGATGCGGTACTTCAGTCCTTTCTCGAGAAGCGAGGTCTCAGATGGCGACAGGGTGTGTTTTGATAGGTTAATGACAGTAGAAGACTTGGGGCCAAGGTCATGAGAGAAGGTGTAACGGAGGGCATATTTCTTTTTCCAAAAGAGAAGTTTTTATGGTGTCTGTCGAGAATTGTTTTTTTCTTGAGACTTGATATCGATAGTGATTTTTATAATATGCTTCGAAAGATCTGCCAGGGGAATCTTTGGGATACTAGAAATATAAGAACTTTGATTTACTTGGTGAGAAATCTAATATTAGAGAAGCAATTTTTGAATCTTGCATTAAGTAGCTGCTGCTGGGTTTTTATGATGATGTATTTTGAAAAAGAACTGCCAACTGGGTCATTTATCCTGAGGGAAGGCGGGATGAAATCGGCACTTTTGCAGAGACGGTTGAATCTAAGGTGTCATCTCCAACGCGAAAGTTGTAGAGATTTCTTATGAATTAACCATAGGTACCAATCAATGTCGCTCGTGGAGAGATTGAATATGAATGTCTCTTTTACTGCGTTTAAGGATTACCTACTGCACTCTTATTCATTACTGCGTTTTAGGATTACCTATTGCAATCTTACTCCTTACTGCGTTTTAGGATTACTTTCTGCACTCTTACTCCTTACTGCGTTTCAGGATTACCTACTGCACTCTTTCTCCTTACTGCGTTTTAGGATTACGTAATGCAATCTCACTACATACTGCGTTTTAGGATTACCTACTGCACTCTTACTCCTTACTGCGTTTTAGGATTACTTACTGCACTCTTACTCCTTTCTGCGTTTCAGGATTACCTACTGCACTCTTACTCCTTACTGCGTTTTAGGATTACGTAATGCAATTTCACTCCATACTGCGTTTTAGGATTACCTACTGCACTCTTACTCCTTACTGCGTTTTAGGATTACTTACTGGACTCTTACTCCTTTCTGCGTTTCAGGATTACCTACTGCACTCTTACTCCTTACTGCGTTTTTGGATTACGTACTGCAATCTCACTCCTTACTGCGTTTTAGGATTACCTACTGCACTCTTACTCCTCACTGCACTCTTACTCCTTACTGCGTTTTAGGATTACGTAATGCAATCTCACTTCTTACTGCGTTTTAGGATTACCTACTGCACTCTTACTCCTCACTGCACTCCTACTCCTTACTTCGTTTTAGGATTACCTACTGCACTCTTACTCCTCACTGCACTCTTACTCCTTACTGCGTTTTAGATTTACCTACTGCACTTTTACTCCTCACTGCACTCTTACTCCTTACTGCGTTTTAGGATTACCTACTGCACTCTTACTCCTCACTGCACTCTTACACCTTACTGCGTTTTAGGATTACCTACTCTGCACTCTTACTCCTTACTGTGTTTTAGATTTACCTACTGCACTCTTACTCCTCACTGCACTCTTACTCCTTACTGCGTTTTAGGATTACCTACTGCACTCTTACTCCTTACTGCGTTTTAGGATTACGTAATGCAATCTCACTCCTTACTGCGTTTTAGGATTACCTACTGCACTCTTACTCCTCACTGCACTCTTACTCTTTACTGCGTTTTATCATTACCTACTGCACTCTTACTCCTCACTGCACTCTTACTCCTTACTGCGTTTTAGGATTACCTACTGCACTCATACTCCTTACTGCACTCTTACTCCTTACTGGGTTTTAGGATTATCTACTACACTCTTACTCCTTACTGCGTTTTAGGATTACCTACTGCCATCTTACTCCTTACTGCGTTTTAGGATTAATTTCTGCACTCTTAATCCTTACTGCGTTTTAGGATTACTTTCTGCACTCTTACTCCTTACTGCGTTTCAGGATTGCCTACTGCACTCTTACTCCTTACTGCGTTTCAGGATTACCTACTGCACTCTTACTCCTTACTGCGTTTTAGGATTACCTACTGCTCTCTTACTCCTTACTGTGTTTTAGATTTACCTACTGCACTCTTACTCCTCACTGCACTCTTACTCCTTACTGCGTTTTAGGATTACCTACTGCACTCTTACTCCTTACTGCGTTTTAGGATTACGTAATGCAATCTCACTCCTTACTGCGTTTTAGGATTACCTACTGCACTCTTACTCCTCACTGCACTCTTACTCTTTACTGCGTTTTAGCATTACCTACTGCACTCTTACTCCTCACTGCACTCTTACTCCTTACTGCGTTTTAGGATTACCTACTGCACTCATACTCCTTACTGCACTCTTACTCCTTACTGGGTTTTAGGATTATCTACTACACTCTTACTCCTTACTGCGTTTTAGGATTACCTACTGCCATCTTACTCCATACTGCGTTTTAGGATTACCTACTGCAATCTTACTCCTTTCTGCGTTTTAGGATTACTTTCTGCACTCTTACTCCTTACTGCGTTTCAGGATTACCTACTGCACTCTTACTCCTTACTGCGTTTCAGGATTACCTACTGCACTCTTACTCCTTACTGCGTTTTAGGATTACCTACTGCACTCTTACCCCTCACTGCACTCTTACTCCTTACTGGGTTTTAGGATTACCTACTACACTCTTACTCCTTACTGCGTTTTAGGATTACCTACTGCACTCTTACTCCTTACTGCGTTTTAGGATTACTTACTGCACTCTTACTCCTTTCTGCGTTTCAGGATTACCTACTGCACTCTTACACCTCACTGCACTCTTACTCCTCACTGCACTTTTACTCCTTACTGCGTTTTAGGATTACCTACTGCACTCTTACTCTCCTCACTGCACCCATACTACTTTCTGCGTTTTAGGATTACCTACTGCACTCTTACTACTCACTGCCCTCTTACTCCTTACAGCGTTTTAGGATTACCTACTGCACTCTTACTCCTTACTGCGTTTTAGGATTACTTACTGCACTCTTACTCCTTACTGCGTTTCAGGATTACCTACTGCACTCTTACTCCTCACTGCACTCTTACTCCTTACTGGGTTTTAGGATTACCTACTACACTCTTACTCCTTACTGCGTTTTAGGATTACTTACTGCACTCTTACTCCTTACTGCACTCTTACTCCTCACTGCACTCTTACTCCTTACTGCGTTTTAGGATTACCTACTGCACTCTTACTCTCCTCACTGCACCCATACTACTTTCTGCGTTTTAGGATTACTTACTGCATTCTTACTACTCACTGCCCTCTTACTCCTTACTGCGTTTTAGGATTACCTACTACGCTCTTACTCCTTACTGCGTTTTAGGATTACCTACTGCACTCTTACTCTCCTCACTGCACCCATACTACTTTCTGCGTTTTAGGATTACTTACTGCATTCTTACTACTCACTGCCCTCTTACTCCTTACTGCGTTTTAGGATTACCTACTACGCTCTTACTCCTTACTGCGTTTTAGGATAACCTACTGCACTCTTACTCCTCACTGCACTCTTACTCCTCACTGCACTCTTACTCCTTACTGCACTTTACTCCTTACTGCACTCTTACTCCTTACTGCACTTTTACTCCTTACTGCGTTTTACGATTACCTACTGCACTCTTACTCCTCACTGCACTCTTACTCCTTACTGCGTTTTAGGATTACCTACTGCACTCTTACTCCTCACTGCACTCTTACTCCTTACTGCGTTTAAGGATTACCTACTGCACTATTACTCTCCTCACTGCACCCATACTACTTTCTGCGTTTTAGGATTACCTACTGCACTCTTACTCCTTTCTGCGTTTCAGGATTACCTACTGCACTCTTACACCTCACTGCACTCTTACTCCTCACTGCACTCTTACTCCTTACTGCGTTTCAGGATTACCTACTGCACTCTTACACCTCACTGCACTCTTACTCCTCACTGCACTCTTACTCCTTACTGCGTTTTAGGATTTCCTACTGCACTCTTACTCTCCTCACTGCACCCATACTACTTTCTGCGTTTTAGGATTACCTACTGCACTCTTACTCCTTTCTGCGTTTCAGGATTACCTACTGCACTCTTGCACCTCACTGCACTCTTACTCCTCACTGCACTCTTACTCCTTACTGCGTTTTAGGATTACCTACTGCACTCTTACTCTCCTCACTGCACCCATACTACTTTCTGCGTTTTAGGATTACTTACTGCATTCTTACTACTCACTGCCCTCTTACTCCTTACTGCGTTTTAGGATTACCTACTACGCTCTTACTCCTTACTGCGTTTTAGGATTACCTACTGCACTCTTACTCCTCACTGCACTCTTACTCCTCACTGCACTCTCACTCCTTACTGCACTTTACTCCTTACTGCACTCTTACTCCTTACTGCACTTTTACTCCTTACTGCGTTTTACGATTACCTACTGCACTCTTACTCCTCACTGCACTCTTACTCCTTACTGCGTTTTAGGATTACCTACTGCACTCTTACTCCTCACTGCACTCTTACTCCTTACTGCGTTTAAGGATTACCTACTGCACTATTACTCTCCTCACTGCACCCATACTACTTTCTGCGTTTTAGGATTACCTACTGCAATCTTACTCCTTTCTGCGTTTCAGGATTACCTACTGCACTCTTACACCTCACTGCACTCTTACTCCTCACTGCACTCTTACTCCTTACTGCGTTTTAGGATTACCTACTGCACTCTCACTCTCCTCACTGCACTCTTACTACTTACTGCGTTTTAGGATTACCTACTGCACTCTTACTACTTACTGCGTTTTAGGATTACCTACTGCACTCTTACTCTCCTCAATGCACTCTTACTCCTTACTGCGTTTTCGGATTACCTACTGCACTCTTACTCCTCACTGCACTCTTACTTCTTACTGCACTCTTACACCTTACTGCACTCTTTTTCCTCACTGCACTCTTACTCCTTACTGCACTCTTACTCCTCACTGCACTCTTACTCCTTACTGCACTTTACTCCTTACTGCACTCTTACTCCTTACTGCACTTTTACTCCTTATTGCGTTTTACGATTACCTACTGCATTCTTACTCATCACTGCACTTTCACTCCTTACTGCGTTTTAGGATTACCTACTGCACTCTTACTCCTCACTGCACTCTTACTCCTTACTGCGTTTTAGGATTACCTACTGCACTCTTACTCCTCACTGCACTCTTACTCCTTACTGCGTTTAAGGATTACCTACTGCACTATTACTCTCCTCACTGCACCCATACTACTTTCTGCGTTTTAGGTTTACCTACTGCACTCTTACTCCTTTCTGCGTTTCAGGATTACCTACTGCACTCTTACACCTCACTACTCTCTTACTCCTCACTGCACTTTTACTCATTACTGCGTTTTAGGATTACCTACTGCACTCTTACTCCTCACTGCACTCTTACTACTTACTGCGTTTTAGGATTACCTACTGCCCTCTTACTCTCCTCAATGCACTCTTACTCCTTACTGCGTTTTCGGATTACCTACTGCACTCTTACTCCTCACTGCACTCTTACTTCTTACTGCACTCTTACACCTTACTGCACTCTTATTCCTCACTGCACTCTTACTCCTTACTGCACTCTTACTCCTCACTGCACTCTTACTCCTTACTGCACTTTACTCCTTACTGCACTCTTACTCCTTACTGCACTTTTACTCCTTACTGCGTTTTACGATTACCTACTGCATTCTTACTCATCACTGCACTTTCACTCCTTACTGCGTTTTAGGATTACCTACTGCACTCTTACTCCTCACTGCACTCTTACTCCTTACTGCGTTTTAGGATTACCTACTGCACTCTTACTCCTCACTGCACTCTTACTCCTTACTGCGTTTAAGGATTACCTACTGCACTATTACTCTCCTCACTGCACCCATACTACTTTCTGCGTTTTAGGTTTACCTACTGCACTCTTACTCCTTTCTGCGTTTCAGGATTACCTACTGCACTCTTACACCTCACTGCTCTCTTACTCCTCACTGCACTTTTACTCCTTACTGCGTTTTAGGATTACCTACTGCACTCTTACTCTCCTCACTGCACCCATACTACTTTCTGCGTTTTAGGATTACCTACTGCATTCTTACTACTCACTGCCCTCTTACTCCTTACTGCGTTTTAGGATTACCTACTACACTCTTACACCTTACTGCGTTTCAGGATTACCTACTGCACTCTTACTCCTTACTGCGTTTTAGGATTACTTACTGCACTCTTACTCCTTTCTAGGTTTCAGAATTACCTACTGCACTCTTACACCTCACTGCACTCTTACTCCTCACTGCACTCTTACTACTTACTGCGTTTTAGGATTACCTACTGCACTCTTACTCCTCACTGCACTCTTACTACTTACTGCGTTTTAGGATTACCTACTGCACTCTTACTCTCCTCAATGCACTCTTACTCCTTACTGCGTTTTCGGATTACCTACTGCACTCTTACTCCTCACTGCACTCTTACTTCTTACTGCACTCTTACACCTTACTGCACTCTTATTCCTCACTGCACTCTTACTCCTTACTGCACTCTTACTCCTCACTGCACTCTTACTCCTTACTGCACTTTACTCCTTACTGCACTCTTACTCCTTACTGCACTTTTACTCCTTACAGCGTTTTACGATTACCTACTGCATTCTTACTCATCACTGCACTTTCACTCCTTACTGCGTTTTAGGATTACCTACTGCACTCTTACTCCTCACTGCACTCTTACTCCTTACTGCGTTTTAGGATTACCTACTGCACTCTTACTCCTCACTGCACTCTTACTCCTTACTGCGTTTAAGGATTACCTACTGCACTCTTACTCCTCACTGCACTCTTACTCCTTACTGCGTTTTAGAATTACCTACTGCACTCTTACTCCTCACTGCACTCTTACTCCTCACTGCACTCTTACTCCTTACTGCACTTTACTCCTTACTGCACTCTTACTCCTTACTGCACTTTTACTCCTTACTGCGTTTTACGATTACCTACTGCACTCTTACTCCTCACTGCACTCTTACTCCTTACTGCGTTTTAGGATTACCTACTGCACTCTTACTCCTCACTGCACTCTTACTCCTTACTGCGTTTAAGGATTACCTACTGCACTATTACTCTCCTCACTGCACCCATACTACTTTCTGCGTTTTAGGTTTACCTACTGCACTCTTACTCCTTTCTGCGTTTCAGGATTACCTACTGCACTCTTACACCTCACTGCTCTCTTACTCCTCACTGCACTTTTACTTCTTACTGCGTTTTAGGATTACCTACTGCACTCTTACTCTCCTCACTGCACCCATACTACTTTCTGCGTTTTAGGATTACCTACTGCATTCTTACTACTCACTGCCCTCTTACTCCTTACTGCGTTTTAGGATTACCTACTACATTCTTACACCTTACTGCGTTTTAGGATTACCTACTGCACTCTTACTCCTTACTGCGTTTTAGGATTACTTACTGCACTCTTACTCCTTTCTAGGTTTCAGAATTACCTACTGCACTCTTACACCTCACTGCACTCTTACTCCTCACTGCACTCTTACTACTTACTGCGTTTTAGGATTACCTACTGCACTCTTACTCCTCACTGCACTCTTACTACTTACTGCGTTTTAGGATTACCTACTGCACTCTTACTCTCCTCAATGCACTCTTACTCCTTACTGCGTTTTCGGATTACCTACTGCACTCTTACTCCTCACTGCACTCTTACTTCTTACTGCACTCTTACACCTTACTGCACTCTTATTCCTCACTGCACTCTTACTCCTTACTCCACTCTTACTCCTCACTGCACTCTTACTCCTTACTGCACTTTACTCCTTACTGCACTCTTACTCCTAACTGCACTTTTACTCCTTACTGCGTTTTACGATTACCTACTGCACTCTTACTCATCACTGCACTTTCACTCCTTACTGCGTTTCAGGATTACCTACTGCACTCTTACTCCTTACTGCGTTTTAGGATTACCTACTGCACTCTTACCCCTCACTGCACTCTTACTCCTTACTGGGTTTTAGGATTACCTACTACACTCTTACTCCTTACTGCGTTTTAGGATTACTTACTGCACTCTTACTCCTTACTGCGTTTTAGGATTACTTACTGCACTCTTACTCCTTTCTGCGTTTTAGGATTACCTACTGCACTCTTACTCCTCACTGCACTCTTACTCTTTACTGCGTTTAAGGATTACCTACTGCATTATTACTCTCCTCACTGCACCCATACTACTTTCTGCGTTTTAGGATTACCTACTGCACTCTTACTCCTTTCTGCGTTTCAGGATTACCTACTGCACTCTTACACCTCACTGCACTCTTACTCCTCACTGCACTCTTACTCCTTACTGCGTTTTAGGATTACCTACTGCACTCTCACTCTCCTCACTGCACTCTTACTACTTACTGCGTTTTAGGATTACCTACTGCACTCTTACTCCTCACTGCACTCTTACTACTTACTGCGTTTTAGGATTACCTACTGCACTCTTACTCTCCTCAATGCACTCTTACTCCTTACTGCGTTTTCGGATTACCTACTGCACTCTTACTCCTCAATGCACTCTTACTTCTTACTGCACTCTTACACCTTACTGCACTCTTTTTCCTCACTGCACTCTTACTCCTTACTGCACTCTTACTCCTCACTGCACTCTTACTCCTTACTGCACTTTACTCCTTACTGCACACTTACTCCTTACTGCACTTTTACTCCTTACTGCGTTTTACGATTACCTACTGCATTCTTACTCATCACTGCACTTTCACTCCTTACTGCGTTTTAGGATTACCTACTGCACTCTTACTCCTCACTGCACTCTTACTCCTTACTGCGTTTTAGGATTACCTACTGCACTCTTACTCCTCACTGCACTCTTACTCCTTACTGCGTTTAAGGATTACCTACTGCACTATTACTCTCCTCACTGCACCCATACTACTTTCTGCGTTTTAGGTTTACCTACTGCACTCTTACTCCTTTCTGCGTTTCAGGATTACCTACTGCACTCTTACACCTCACTGCTCTCTTACTCCTCACTGCACTTTTACTCATTACTGCGTTTTAGGATTACCTACTGCACTCTTACTCCTCACTGCACTCTTACTACTTACTGCGTTTTAGGATTACCTACTGCCCTCTTACTCTCCTCAATGCACTCTTACTCCTTACTGCGTTTTCGGATTACCTACTGCACTCTTACTCCTCACTGCACTCTTACTTCTTACTGCACTCTTACACCTTACTGCACTCTTATTCCTCACTGCACTCTTACTCCTTACTGCACTCTTACTCCTCACTGCACTCTTACTCCTTACTGCACTTTACTCCTTACTGCACTCTTACTCCTTACTGCACTTTTACTCCTTACTGCGTTTTACGATTACCTACTGCATTCTTACTCATCACTGCACTTTCACTCCTTACTGCGTTTTAGGATTACCTACTGCACTCTTACTCCTCACTGCACTCTTACTCCTTACTGCGTTTTAGGATTACCTACTGCACTCTTACTCCTCACTGCACTCTTACTCCTTACTGCGTTTAAGGATTACCTACTGCACTATTACTCTCCTCACTGCACCCATACTACTTTCTGCGTTTTAGGTTTACCTACTGCACTCTTACTCCTTTCTGCGTTTCAGGATTACCTACTGCACTCTTACACCTCACTGCTCTCTTACTCCTCACTGCACTTTTACTCCTTACTGCGTTTTAGGATTACCTACTGCACTCTTACTCTCCTCACTGCACCCATACTACTTTCTGCGTTTTAGGATTACCTACTGCATTCTTACTACTCACTACCCTCTTACTCCTTACTGCGTTTTAGGATTACCTACTACACTCTTACACCTTACTGCGTTTCAGGATTACCTACTGCACTCTTACTCCTTACTGCGTTTTAGGATTACTTACTGCACTCTTACTCCTTTCTAGGTTTCAGCATTACCTACTGCACTCTTACACCTCACTGCACTCTTACTCCTCACTGCACTCTTACTACTTACTGCGTTTTAGGATTACCTACTGCACTCTTACTCCTCACTGCACTCTTACTACTTACTGCGTTTTAGGATTACCTACTGCACTCTTACTCTCCTCAATGCACTCTTACTCCTTACTGCGTTTTCGGATTACCTACTGCACTCTTACTCCTCACTGCACTCTTACTTCTTACTGCACTCTTACACCTTACTGCACTCTTATTCCTCACTGCACTCTTACTCCTTACTGCACTCTTACTCCTCACTGTACTCTTACTCCTTACTGCACTTTACTCCTTACTGCACTCTTACTCCTTACTGCACTTTTACTCCTTACTGCGTTTTACGATTACCTACTGCATTCTTACTCATCACTGCACTTTCACTCCTTACTGCGTTTTAGGATTACCTACTGCACTCTTACTCCTCACTGCACTCTACTCCTTACTGCGTTTTAGGATTACCTACTGCACTCTTACTCCTCACTGCACTCTTACTCCTTACTGCGTTTAAGGATTACCTACTGCACTCTTACTCCTCACTGCACTCTTACTCCTTACTGCGTTTTAGAATTACCTACTGCACTCTTACTCCTCACTGCACTCTTACTCCTCACTGCACTCTTACTCCTTACTGCACTTTACTCCTTACTGCACTCTTACTCCTTACTGCACTTTACTCCTTACTGCGTTTTACGATTACCTACTGCACTCTTACTCCTCACTGCACTCTTACTCCTTTCTGCGTTTTAGGATTACCTACTGCACTCTTACTCCTCACTGCACTCTTACTCCTTACTGCGTTTAAGGATTACCTACTGCACTATTACTCTCCTCACTGCACCCATACTACTTTCTGCGTTTTAGGTTTACCTACTGCACTCTTACTCCTTTCTGCGTTTCAGGATTACCTACTGCACTCTTACACCCTCACTGCTCTCTTACTCCTCACTGCACTTTTACTTCTTACTGCGTTTTAGGATTACCTACTGCACTCTTACTCTCCTCACTGCACCCATACTACTTTCTGCGTTTTAGGATTACCTACTGCATTCTTACTACTCACTGCCCTCTTACTCCTTACTGCGTTTTAGGATTACCTACTACACTCTTACACCTTACTGCGTTTTAGGATTACCTACTGCACTCTTACTCCTTACTGCGTTTTAGGATTACTTACTGCACTCTTACTCCTTTCTAGGTTTCAGAATTACCTACTGCACTCTTACACCTCACTGCACTCTTACTCCTCACTGCACTCTTACTACTTACTGCGTTTTAGGATTACCTACTGCACTCTT
>CP092866.1:111229658-111276611 GCA_030710605.1 Cordylochernes scorpioides | reverse complement strand
TTACTGCACTCTTACTCCTTACTGCACTTTTACTCCTTACTGCGTTTTACGATTACCTACTGCACTCTTACTCCTCACTGCACTCTTACTCCTTACTGCGTTTTGGGATTACCTACTGCACTCTTACTCCTCACTGCTCTCTTACTCCTTACTGCGTTTAAGGATTACCTACTGCACTATTACTCTCCTCACTGCACCCATACTACTTTCTGCGTTTTGGGATTACCTACTGCACTCTTACTCCTTTCTGCGTTTCAGGATTACCTACTGCACTCTTACACCTCACTGCACTCTTACTCCTCACTGCACTCTTACTCCTTACTGCGTTTTAGGATTACCTACTGCACTCTTACTCTCCTCACTGCACCCATACTACTTTCTGCGTTTTAGGATTACCTACTGCATTCTTACTACTCACTGCCCTCTTACTCTTTACTGCGTTTTAGGATTACCTACTACACTCTTACTCCTTACTGCGTTTTAGGATTACCTACTGCACTCTTACTCCTTACTGCGTTTTAGGATTACTTACTGCACTCTTACTCCTTTCTAGGTTTCAGAATTACCTACTGCACTCTTACACCTCACTGCACTCTTACTCCTCACTGCACTCTTACTACTTACTGCGTTTTAGGATTGCCTACTGCACTCTTACTCCTCACTGCACTCTTACTCCTTACTGCACTTTACTCCTTACTGCACTCTTACTCCTTACTGCACTTTTACTCCTTACTGCGTTTTACGATTACCTACTGCACTCTTACTCATCACTGCACTTTCACTCCTTACTGCGTTTTAGGATTACCTACTGCACTCTTACTCCTCACTGCACTCTTACTCCTTACTGCGTTTTAGGATTACCTACTGCACTCTTACTCCTCACTGCACTCTTACTCCTTACTGCGTTTAAGGATTACCTACTGCACTCTTACTCCTCACTGCACTCTTACTACTTACTGCGTTTTAGGATTACCTACTGCACTCTTACTCCTCACTGCACTCTTACTCCTTACTGCACTTTACTCCTTACTGCACTCTTACTCCTTACTGCACTTTTACTCCTTACTGCGTTTTACGATTACCTACTGCACTCTTACTCCTCACTGCACTCTTACTCCTTACTGCGTTTTAGGATTACCTACTGTTCTACCGCGATAGGGTAAAGGTTCGAGCTGCAGTGAGAACTATCAATTAATAATTTATTTTAATAAGTCCAAAAATTACATACAATTATAGGAGGCAGATGGAGCACAGTTTTTACTCCACCAGCGCCTAGAGTATTATATAATAGAAGGAACCGCCACAGGTTGTAGGACGGGCGGTAAACAAGCCAGCGAGATCAGGCGGTGTTCGAAAAGTGCGCGCGCAGCCCCCGGTGGCGACGTCACGGTCGGCGCGCATGCGCGGCGGCGGCGGTCACGTGGGGAGCACGGGCGTGGGACGACGCCCGCTGGCTGCCTCTTATCTCATGCCCCCCCTGGAGATTGGGACTTGGGACCGATCCAACGTAGTTGCTATAACGCGGGTTCGGTTCTCGGGTTCGAGGGGATAAGGTCTGCTGATGTTGAGCTGAGTTGGGTGGGGTGGTGTACGGTGGAGGCACGAAAGGTCGTAAGAATCTGCGATTACGGCGAAGAAGGCGTCCGGCGTCGGTCCGGATGAGGTAGCTGCGACCGCGTGGAAGTTGTTCGAGAACCTCAGCAAGGAGGGTCCAATGTTTTGTGCGGTGATCCTGGACAAGGACTATTGCTCCCACTTCCAAATGTGAGAGTGGCTTGGCGTTGCGATTGTATCGCTTCCGGAAGGAATGTTCTCTTACATTTTGCTGCAAGAGGTACTGGGCCATCTGGATCTGCTGGGGCGTGCCAGAGATGGTGATGACCCGTTCGTTGCTACCAGGTTGAGACTCATCTATGGTGATCCCCGCACCAGACTCGCGCCGGATCTTCCTGATGCGTTGACCACCTTTCCCAATGATGGCACCGGCGAGATCATTTGGTATAGTGACTTGTGATGAGCCTTTTTTTGGTTATGGCATTGGCGATCATTGAATGGGGCCAGTTATCCGGCAGAAGTCCTAAGGCTTTGCATCCGCTCTTGCTCAAGAGAGGGGCGTTCAGGTGCTTGCAGACTCCAACGGTAGTACTGTATGTTTTCCCGTTGAGATGCAGTGCCGCGACGAACGATCCACAAGGACTTAAGCTGATGCCGTTGGCTCCTACGCAAGGGACGTTCTTCGGGTTGAGTGCTGATCGGGTCTGCTCATCCAGTAACAGGAAATCTGATTCTGGGATTAGATCCAGATCTGACCCCGGGTCCGCCAGCCAACGGATTTGGTGTAACTTATGGTTGATATCGGTCGGAATGGTTATGAGTTCGTTGCGTACTCCAGCTGCAACAACTGTGTTTGAGGGTCCTGGTTGGGACTGATTGTTTCTGGTTGCAGGTGGCGGGATATTAGGTTTGGTTGTGGGTTTCCGTTTCAGTTGTCGGCAAACCCTTCCGTAATGCCCGGTGATGCCGCATTTGTTACACTCTATGTCTTTTGCTGGGCACTGGTCACGGCGGTGACTTGGGTTAGCCCCACATCCGGAGCAGGGGTCGTTAGGATCATAGGGTTTCTGAAAGAAACGGTTGGCCTTAGGTGAGGTTTCAGACGAGCTGGCTTGTTGATGCTTGTAGGTTGATGGTGCACGTCTGGTTGCAATGAAGGCTTCGGGGGAGGTGGTTGGGGAGGGTGAAAGAGTCGCGCCCACGGCGGTAGCACTCTCATGTGCGAGACAAATTGAGAGGACTCGGTCCAGGGAGAGGTCGGAATTGTACTGCTCCGCCAGTACTTTTCGTTGGAGGTCTTTATCAAACAGGCCACATATTAACCTGTCACGGATACGGAGTTGCTGTTGATAACCAGCAAGGGCAAACGTTTTCCCACAAGCTCTTTTTGTGCATATTGTAATACACGGGTCGCCGCATGTGCTGCACTTAAAATCCAGCTCATGTGCACACGAGTCATCAAGAGCTTTAAGGGCTGCGAAGTAGCGATCCACCGATTCTCCGGTTTGTTGGTCCCTACGATGAAAATCTTGCCGATCAAGGAGGGGGTTTCGCCTCTTGCGTAGGTAGGCCTCGAGAGCATTCACGGCTTGATCGAGGGTGGTGGTGGTAGAAATATGAAGGCGGCCTGATTGCCAAAGGATGGTCCATTCGGAATGGAGGGCGGCACGCAAAGTCACTTGCTGTGTGGATAGCGGGAAGGTGGCTACTTGTTGGGCGTCCACGTAGTCGTTCCAACGTTGTTTCCAATCGCGGAAACAAGACATCGTTAACTCCTCCGGGGAAGCCAGTTTAGGAAGCTGGATGATTTTTGTGGCGTGGTGAGGAGGAGCTCCTAATGGGACTGTCGGTGTCGGGTTCCGAGTAGCCATCTGCTGCAACAGTGCGGCCATGGACCTGAGGATGTCGGTGCTGGTCGGCGAGGCAGGGTTCTCTGGAGGGGTTTGGGATGGTCGGCGATTCCTTCTTGAGGGCATCTTGATTACTAATTGTCACTGAGCTGTCACTTAAAAAACGGCTAAAATTAACCGAATGTCGGCTGCGCCATGTTCTACCGCGTTAGGGTAAAGGTTCGAGCTGCAGTGAGAACTATCAATTAATAATTTATTTTAATAAGTCCAAAAATTACATACAATTATAGGAGGCAGATGGAGCACAGTTTTTACTCCACCAGCGCCTAGAGTATTATATAATAGAAGGAACCGCCACAGGTTGTAGGACGGGCGGTAAACAAGCCAGCGAGATCAGGCGGTGTTCGAAAAGTGCGCGCGCAGCCCCCGGTGGCGACGTCACGGTCGGCGCGCATGCGCGGCGGCGGCGGTCACGTGGGGAGCACGGGCGTGGGACGACGCCCGCTGGCTGCCTCTTATCTCACCTACTGCACTCTTACTCCTCACTGCACTCTTACTCCTTACTGCACTTTACTCCTTACTGCACTCTTACTCCTTACTGCACTTTTACTCCTTACTGCGTTTTACGATTACCTACTGCACTCTTACTCCTCACTGCCCTCTTACTCCTTACTGCGTTTAAGGATTACCTACTGCACTATTACTCTCCTCACTGCACCCATACTACTTTCTGCGTTTTAGGATTACCTACTTCACTCTTACTCCTTTCTGCGTTTCAGGATTACCTACTGCACTCTTACACCTCACTGCACTCTTACTCCTCACTGCACTCTTACTCCTTACTGCGTTTTAGGATTACCTACTGCACTCTTACTCTCCTCACTGCACCCATACTACTTTCTGCGTTTTAGGATTACCTACTGCATTCTTACTACTCACTGCCCTCTTACTCCTTACTGCGTTTTAGGATTACCTACTACACTCTTACTCCTTACTGCGTTTTAGGATTACCTACTGCACTCTTACTCCTTACTGCGTTTTAGGATTACTTACTGCACTCTTACTCCTTTCTAGGTTTCAGAATTACCTACTGCACTCTTACACCTTACTGCACTCTTACTCCTCACTGCACTCTTACTACTTACTGCGTTTTAGGATTACCTACTGCACTCTTACTCCTCACTGCACTCTTACTACTTACTGCGTTTTAGGATTACCTACTGCACTCTTACTCTCCTCAATGCACTCTTACTCCTTACTGCGTTTTCGGATTACCTACTGCACTCTTACTCCTCACTGCACTCTTACTTCTTACTGCACTCTTACACCTTACTGCACTCTTATTCCTCACTGCACTCTTACTCCTTACTGCACTCTTACTCCTCACTGCACTCTTACTCCTTACTGCACTTTACTCCTTAATGCACTCTTACTCCTTACTGCACTTTTACTCCTTACTGCGTTTTACGATTACCTACTGCACTCTTACTCATCACTGCACTTTCACTCCTTACTGCGTTTTAGGATTACCTACTGCACTCTTACTCCTCACTGCACTCTTACTTCTCACTGCACTCTTACTCCTTACTGCACTCTTACTCCTTACTGCACACTTACTCCTTACTGCACTCTTACTCCTAACTGCACTCTTACTCCTTGCTGCACTCTTACTCCTTACTGCACTTTTACTCCTAACTGCACTCTAATAGGCTAATAGACCTGGGCTCAGTTGGCCTGGTATAAGTACCTTGTAATGGTTCTTGATCAAGGGATACAGGATGAGTTTGTACTCCTTGTTAGGAGCGGCTGCACATGGTGTCTGTTCCTCATATCAGAGGCAACCATTTCATATTGGGGCTAAGTCGGCCTGCCACTGAGTAGTGCTCACATTCTTTATGACAAAGGCAGACGCAATCTATTTCACCCATTCATAATGGTTGTAAGCAGTTGCCAACTACTACCCACCAAAATATCATGGCCTGTACCACGTATGCTTGAGATAATAAAAAATGTTTGTCAACTCTACAAGCTTGATACCCTAATATGATTTATTGAAAATAGAAAAAAGAAGAAGAGAGAAATGCATTTGAAGAAATAATTAGATGCTCATTTACTGTAGTCGCCCCCTCCATAATTGTTGTTACAAATATTTTATTTTAAGATAATGAGAGCCCTCCAAATATATAGAGTAACATTTATTCATTCTTTTCCAAAGGAGTTAATAATTTATACACCGCATGAATGCCAAGTTATAAATAAGGAACTCGGTGACATAAGAAGGGAACTTAAAGAAAGACAATTACCTAAATGTTAACTAGACATGGTAAGGGCTCCAAGTGATATCTAGATACAAAACACAGGGGGTTATATGTATACTATTCTGTCTCACCCCGTCATGTATTGCTACACCCCTGACCCCAACTTCCCAATTCCGACAGCTCGCTGTAGGGTTTCTATTGACAACAAAGTAAAATGGAGTGGACTAGAGACTGAAAACAGCACTGTTGGACTCCGACAACGCTGAAAGCCGGACTTACATCTACACGCGAGGCCTCCCGTCGGAGTTTTGCGCCAGAGCCAACAGCCTAGTAATCAGTACCTAGTCCTAGGTCAGTGGAGCGAGCAAGCTATCGGAGGGGAAGTTGAGTATCATTCCACGCTATGTGAATACACAGTGTTAAAGTAGTAGGGTCCCCACCCCCCTTCCCAGCGTGGAATGACCAATGACCAAAGCGGGATAGTCTAGGGCGGCTAATCGCGCAGAGGCCACCACAGGGGTGTAAGCACTAAACACCGACCCGCTGTCAATGTCCCAGTACTGTCTAGTTACTATCTAGATCCTGCAACAATGGCATTAGTAGAGCCGGATCTCAGGGAAATCACACTGTGGGTCTCTCCATCTGGAACATCTGTTACACACAGCAGCCTAACATTCAGACTTTATGTTCAACAGATTGCTATTGTAACCGAGTCCCTTTTTTATATTTGGCATTAAAGTGGTTTGTAAGTTTTTTATTCAACCAGATTCTTGTTAATTTGATTTAGAAAAAAATAAAGTTCACAATAAGAGATTTCAACTAAGACAAATAACTAAATACATTTTTGTTGTTACCAACCAATGAATGGAGCAGTTCTAACAGCAACACAAGACACCAAATTCATACAAGAACCACCAGAAATCTCACAACCTCTATATTCAATTCGCATTTCTTCAAGGCATATATATGAAACTCTGTCTCAGTGGTACAGCCTGCTCCACGCTGACGAGCGCCAACAGCGTCCGTGGATGGCTTTTCTTAATTATAAATGAATTGTTCAAATATCAGGGAACAGGTTATATCGATGTTTAGTTGATTTCTGTTCCACTAGATGGCGCTCTGCCATCTAAAAAGCACATGTGCTTTTGATCAGGATATGCCTTCTTTATTTTTAATATATGAAACTATATCAGGAATATCGCTAAAAATATGTAAAATGGTTTCCAATATATCTGTGGCTGAAACAACTATACTTTATTCAAAGGTAGTAACTGTATAGGTGCAAGGTAATAATATCAAATCCAAATAAATAAATACTTTATGACGTTTCTGCAACAGTGTTGTTACCAACATCAGACAAAAGTACTGAATCTGTCTGATGATGGTAACACGGTTATAGGATGCTAAATAATTAATTAAACAAATTAGAACTCAGAATTAAATATTTACAAAAACATGTTATATATTTATAATTGTATGTAATTCTGCTGTCCTCAAAGCTTATGTCCATAGATAATCGAAAATACCCATTCCAAGAGTCTAGCAACAGTAACACTATAAAAGGAAGATCGAAAAATGCAATATAACAGCGGCATGGTAGATTAAACTGGTAAAACCGCTGGAAGGGTTCACCACTAATGAGCCAGGCTCTCCTATTAATTTTTCAATTGCAGTAAGGACAGAAGATATTGTTTATTTTTAAAAAGAATCATACCTGTCTATAATAGTTTTGAATTTTAAACACATGTTTTATTCGATAGAGTTCATAAAACTTATATAGACAAAGTGGCAAATGTAAGAGAGTTAAATGATTTAGATCAGCGAACAATCGATGTCTCACTTCTGTAAAGTTAAGTATGGTTTAGTTGAGATATCTTCTGTGTGGATATATCTGATATAAATTCCTACCTGATTTCTTCAAAATCATTGATTTAAACCCGAATTGAACGTAATTGTTTTTAACTTGTAAATTCTTGTTGGGATCTTATATGCATATAATAATCTGGCTTTTATTGATTTATCAAGAAAATGGGTTGGCCAAATATCAGGGAACAGGTTAAATTGTTCCACTAGATGGCGCTCTGCCATCTAAAAATCACATGTGCTCGTGGTCAGGATATGCCTTCATTATTTTTTATATCAACATCTGACCTTTTTTTCTATTGTTTTTTTTTTTCATATTATAAACTATTGAGTTTCTTCCTGAATTTCTTAGGATTCCAACCTGGAATATCTTAATTTCTTCTTATCACCATTATAGATTAGATCAAGATCAGCAGAATTATACAGGTTCCATATTTGTTGTATGAATAGTTTCTGTTACCCATGATACTTAATTCTTCCACGTTTTCTTTTTAAATATTTCCTCATGTTTTAGATTTGTTGTCGTTGAGAATCTGATCTTCTAAATTTCAACAAAATATATCACAGATAATCTCATAATTTCTCAATTATTTATTCTTTAAAACTTGATACTTTGAGAAAAGGTTTCATTTCAATTGTGCAAAATAAATAATTTTGACCTAATATTTCGACTTGGCAAATTTTAGAATATATATTTAAAGGGAATAAAATATGATTAATAGTTTTAAATTGTATATTTTTACGTTTTCTTTTAAAATATTTCCTTATGTTTTAGATTTGTTTTTGTGAAGAATCTGATTTTCTAAATAAGTAAATTTCAACAAAATATCACAGATAATCTCATAAATCATCAATTTTTCTTCTTCTTTTAAACTTGGTACTTTGAATAAAGATTTCTTTTGTAATAAATACAAATTTTTGAACTCTAATATTTCGATTAGACAAATTTTCAAATATATTTAGAGAAAAAAAAAGAGATAAAAATTTGATTAACTTCAATAGTTAGAAATTGTATTTTTTCTTTACTAAAAACTCCCATTGTTGTTATTCCAAACCTTTAAATAAAATAAAGGCATGGTTAAAAATGGTTCTAAATATCTCCATATTATTCTTTTTACATGGATATTAAGAATTTGCCTATTTCAGTAACGTCATTTTCCTCTAAGATTTCTACGTTAGTGGTCAATTTTAAAGATATCCACCAAATCTGCTTTTAAGATCTTTTGTCCCTGACGAGCACTTTTTTTTTTGTGGGGGCTCAAAAATCATAAACTTTGGTCAGTATAGCTCGTAAAACCATATTCTCTCTTAAGATCTTCGGTATTTTTAAATATTTCATATATCAAATTATCTGATTAATTTAGATGGAATCATATAAAGTCTATGAAGGAAATGATTTTCCATAAGATTTTGTCAAGGCAAATACAAATGTTGCTTTTTACTTCTACATAGATATAGGTATGCCTATAATTCATGAGCGCAGACTTATAACATCAGTTTTTATATCTTGAAAATTAGATTCAATATTTTTAACGCCTTGTCAAATGCTATATTTTTATTTGTTTCTCCTGACGAAGACAAAAGATTTTGGGCGAAAGGTTGAGAAAAAATCCTCTAACTGGCCGAAGTGTCTATTTTTACAGAAATATGAATGCCGGCCAGGCAACCTCTATCTTCAGTACCTTCAATATTTGCTTAGACACTGTATACCATAAGTATTAGGACCACTATAGGTGTTGAATGGGTAGATCTGATAGTGTATGGGTGAGGATTGAAATTGAGATGAAAGAAAAACTGAATAAGGGTTGTTATGTCTAGGTTGGATTATTTTGTTTCAAAATATTTATATTTTCAGAACAGTTTATTAATTTTGATATTTTTATATATCTTGCTACTCTGTGTACTTATTGCTTATCTTGTATTTTATAAATTTTGGTTTGTATCCGTGCCTCATTAGCTCATTCATTCTGGTTAAAAGCCCCGTAAATAAAGATATTTCCGTTCCGTATCCGTGCCTCAAATACGAGATTGAATCGCAATGAGAACAGATGCACCATACAATGGCCACAGTGGGATCGTGGATAACGACATTACGGACACACTCGCAAAGCGGGGTGCTGAGTCTGCTCTGACTCGCTCCTTTGTCGTTTGTAAAATCGGCAATCTACGGCCGGGCGCGTGAAGCACGGGAGAACAGATTCCTCTCTCTAGCTTCTTCTATCCACACCCGCTTTGGCCTTACTCTAATGAGTCTTACAGACAAAAGGTATGTGTACATCGTCCCTAGAGAGCACATTGTGGTTGGCCTGCTATCGGGACACACGTGGACGGACAGTTTTGCCCACAGGATAGGCGTTATTGACGATCCTTTCTGCCCTTACTGCGACGCTGACAGGGAAGAAACTCTGTTACACATCGTGCCTGAGTGTAGCAGCCTTAATGCCCTTAGATTCCGCCTTCTTTCCACCTGTGCAGAAGAATTGGGGTACACGCCGCGGTCACTCATAGACTTTATTTTCAACAGGAGCACTTGGCGAGCCTGCCTGGAGTTCCTAAAGGCCTCTGATAGACTTAAGCCACGCCTCCGCCGGGAGGATTCCGACCACCTGAGTGACTTGGACTCCTCGCCTCATGGTTAACACCGGACATTAGCGGCCGCTCGTAGACGCAACTCTGGCATGTGCCGGTGTTTAGGAACGGTTTCGCGACCTAGCCTGCGTATGTTATCGCCCCTGACGCTGTCTCTGTAACCCCAGGGCAGAGGGAAAATGGTTTGGCGATTCGAAGGCGCGGGCTGATCGAGAAATCGACTTACGCAGCGACCCATTTGAACGCGCTATGCAATCTCTGGTGTACTTTTGTGGTTGGTTGTCTTAGCACTGGTACCCTCTCTAGTAATACTTGATATAAGACCTCAATTTCGAAAATTTTATATATATTACTGAAGGTTCTTCTTTTAATTAACAATTTTTCCTATCTTTTCCCATCAGTTGCTGAATCATTCCCGCTTTCTCTAATATTTCTATCTAAACAACACCTGTCTCTCTTTAATCTTTGCTGGCCTGGGGAATCTAACATTTTCTGAACAACCTTGGTTGCGTGCAGCACCTTGGTACTTTAATATGCATTGCGGCTTGTCTGCTTGCTACATTATTTTTGGGCTCAAAAATCATACACTTTGGCCCCTCCAACAGTGCAATGTATATAGTGCTTTGTATATATTCAGCTTTATGCGTTCACTTGGGATCAAAAATCATCCATTTTGGTTAGCAGCCCCGTAAATAAAAGATATTTCCGTGCCTCAAATAAAGAGTCGTCATGAGTCATCCTGAAGTTTGTCTTTCTTAATTTTCTTTGTGACAATATGAATGGTCCTGTCCAAGGTGTTGCTCTTAACTCAACAGACTGTTCGCTAGGACCCACATTGAGTGCTATGAGTTTGAAGCTTCAGTTGAGCGAGCACATGTGTCTGATATAACATATGTGATCAGTTGCTACTCACAGGCTGGTAGTCCGTATGGACTTATTCAGAGCAGAGAGGTCCGTAGATCCAGCAATATGCTAATTCAGCAGGTCTCTTATATCAGATTTAGGATAGATCAAGAAGTTCCCCTTGGGATAAGTCCTTAGCATCAAGGTTTCCAAGAGTGAATATATTAAACTATACCACAGGTTTCTGGAGATGATTTCTTTTTATTTTATTAACATAGTCTAAAGCTTCGGGCATCTCTGCCTTTCTACAGGAGAACTTAAATAAACAAATAAAACGCCGCCTGATGCTAAACTATTAAAAACATACAAACATTACAAAAAATATTTTGAATAATTTAGCATCAGGCGGCGTTTTATTCGTTTATATACGTTCTCCTGTAGAAGGACAGAGATACCTGAAACCTTGAGACTACCTTAATAGAATGAAAAGAAACTCATCTCCAGAAACTTGTGGTATTGTTTATGTCCAGGAGATTTGAATCAATAGAGTGAATATATACTCAACTAAACACTTTTGCAAGCGAACGTTACATCGGCACACGCCAATTCGACACTATACGATAATTCGACCATGTTTAGATGTCCCGACCACCGGCCTATCAAATAACAAACCGTTATTCGACAAAATTGATAATACGACACTTCCGATAGTTCGATCATTTTAAAATTCGAATTTAAACAGTTGAATTTTTTTTTTATATATACAATTTTACCGCTAAAAAGGTATTACAGCGGCGGCAAGCGGCGACGATCGGCGGGCGCCGTTAGGATCGCGCCTGCGCACTTTTGTTTTCTGTTAGTTTAAGTTTCACTTTGCAGTGCCGTTGCGCAATGTCGCGAGTGTTAGTGTTTTTTTTTTCGAGTGGAAATTTTTGGCATCGTGCGCTAATTAATACTATTATTTTCTTTTTAAATTTCAATATTGAAATATTTTAGTTATTTTAAAATTTGCAAATAATTTCCTTTTAAATAAATAATTCTTATAAAATGTAGCCACAATAATTATGATAACATTTTATTTCAATATTCCATTTCCTTGTTATTATAAAAGATTTAAACACAAAATCAATCTTCATGATTCTTTTTAAATAATATTTTTAAATTTTCTATTTATTTTCCATATTTATTTCCTTTCAAATGTTATATTCTTCAATTAGAATAAAATATTATTTATAATTATTTATGTTTCAAAAATATGTATTATTGCCATTTTGTCCCTTTATATTAAAAGTTGATCATGAAAATAAAAATAAAATAATACAAAAAAGTACATACAATGGTTTCAAAATACCATTAATTTATATTACAAAGCTATTTTTAAAAAATATTATTTTAGCAAGTTAGATGATTAGCTAATCAAATCATCTGAATAACTTTAATTCAACACTTCCTTTAATTCAACCGAAAGCTCTGATCCCTTGGGGTGTTGAATTAAAGAGGTTCGACTGTATATCAAATTATAAAGAAGAAAAGCATAAAACTTAATAGAAGTGACATATGTAACAACACTGTTGCTAAAACGTCAAATATAGTTTGAATATTTTTATTTGGTAATTTCACCTTTTATTATTTTTTACAATAATACAAATTTTGTGCGTAATTTATTTTAATTATACATCAACATTCTCAATTTTTTAGGTTTGGCACTGTAGTATTCTGTGTTTTAAAATATATTATAGATCATCATAAACAATAATATACGATGTATAATGTAAACAACGTGTTGATGTAAAAATATAAATATAAAGTGTAATAAATAATTTGTAATAATAATTTCATCTGGTGAGTAATGTTTAATTAAATAATAACTATACAACAATAACTATACAACATAAAATGGCGACGAGAATTTGAAAATATAACTGTAGCCCTAAAAAAACAAGTATGGCAGCCAACCTGACGCCACCTTTACCCATGAATATGAATGCAAGCAATTTATTTGCGGAATATAAGCAATGGATGGAATCCTATGCCATTTTTGAAATAGCATCTGGAATTTCAAAAAAATTGGATGAAATTAAGAGAGCAACTCTATTGCATTGTTTAGGGCCAAATGTACAGCGTATATTTTTCAACTTGCCAGATGAAAAGGAAAATTATGAACAAACTAAAATGGCTTTAGAAAAATATTTCACACCTCATAAAAATGTGGTCACTGAGAGATTTAAATTTAGACAAAGAGTCCAGAAAGATGATGAATCGATCGATAACTACCTAATTTCTTTAAGAGAGCTTTCTAAATCTTGTGAATTTGGGAATTTAGAAGCTGATATGATAAGAGACCAAATAATTGAAAAATGTAACAACAAAAAACTTAAAGAAAAATTGTTGCAACAAGAAAATTTGACACTGTCAAAAACCATTGATATTGCTAGAATGTTAGAAATTTCTAGAAAAGAAATTAGACTTCTTGAACCTCAAAATGATCAAACACTAAATAGAGTTCAAAATAAACCTAAAAAGCACTATAATGCTAATAATTTCAACAAAGGTAGATTCACTAATCAAGGTACCCCATCATTTTCAGGTGCCTCAAAGCCTAAATGTTATCGCTGTGGATTAGATACACATTCAGCACAAGAATGTGGTGCTAAAAAAATGACTTGTTCATATTGCAATAAATTAGGACATCTTTTTAGAGCTTGCAGGAACCGCCCAAATCAAAATAATAATAGAAACCACAAAAATTTCAATCAATCTAAAGTTAAGACCATACAAGAAGAAAATAAGACTGAAGTAGGTGAAAGTTCAGATGAATATACCTACTATACAGGTGCTGAAAATAAAGAAAAAGTGCAAATAGATGGTAGTGAAATAAATATGATAATTGATACAGGGAATGATAGAACTTTCATAAGCTATAATAAGATGCTTGAATTATATGGCCATAAAATTATGCCAAAATTACATGACACCACCCGAACCTTTTTTGCCTATGGTCAAGATAGACCTCTTCCATGTTATGGTTATTTCAATGCTGTGATTTCTTGGAAAGAAAATTCAGTTTCAGAAGAAATTTATGTGATTGATAAAAAAGTTGAATCTTTGTTGGGAGGCAAGGCTAGTTTTGAACTAGGTATAATTAAAAGGGTAAATCATGTAAATGAATCAATGTCTACTAATATAGAAACTATTGTTCAAGAACATGAACATCTTTTCCATGGACTTGGAACTATAAAAGGCTATAGTCATAAAGTGACATTGAAAGACAACTATAGGCCCATTGCTCAGAGATGCCGTCGCATACCTTATGCAAAGGTAGAAGCAGTAAATCAAGAGCTTGATAAGATGCTAGAGAATGGAATCATTGAAGAAGTGCATCAAGGTTCTGAATGGGTTTCTAACATAATAGTTGTTCCAAAAAGGGATAGTGAGGAAATTAGACTATGCATAGACCTTCGGGAAGTGAATAAAGCAATATTGAGAGAAAGACATCCAATTCCTACAATTGACAATATGTTACATGCCCTTAAAGGTGCTAAAGTATTTGCAAAGCTGGATGCAAAAAAAAGGGTTTTGGCAGGTTGACTTAGACCCTCAATCAAGACCCCTTACAACTTTCATCACGCACCGTGGTTGTTACAGATTTTGTAAAGTTCCTTTTGGTCTATCAAGTGCTCCAGAGGCATATCAGAAAGGAATGGATTCAATTTTGCTTGATTTGAAAGGTGTAATTTGTTACTTGGACGATGTCGTTGTTTACGCCAAAGATAGACAAGAACTAGAAGAAAGGCTTAGAAAAGTCTTACAAAGATTTGACAAAGTAGGCATTAGGCTCAACAGGAATAAGTGCAAATTTGCCATGGAAGAATTGGATATTTTAGGTCACATTGTTAGTAGTGAAGGTATTAAACCTGATAATAGGAAAATAGAAGCAGTCTTAAATTTTCCAATACCAAAAAATATTGAGATGTTAAGGTCATTCTTAGGAACTTGTGGGTTTTTAAGAAAATTCATACCCAATTTTTCTAAATTGGCAGAACCTCTAAATAATTTGACTAGAAAAAATGTTAGGTGGAATTGGGATTTGAAAACAAATAAAGCATTTCAGGATCTTAAAGAGTCACTAACAAAAGAGCCATGCTTGGCATATTACAACTTGAACTCACCAACTGAATTAATCACAGATGCAAGCCCTATTGGTCTTGGAGCAGTATTAATACAACCACAACAAAATGGCATTAAAAGACCCATTGCATATGCCAGCAGATCCTTAACTGATACTGAAAAAAGATATTCACAAATAGAAAAAGAGACATTGGGATGTGTATGGGCAATTGAACATTTTAACACCTATATTTGGGGAAGGAAATTTGTGTTAAAAACAGATCACAAACCTCTAATCTATATGCTGAATCCTAAAAATGGAGCTGTTTTGCCTCCAAGAATTCAAAGATTGAGTTGGAGATTACAACCATATGACTTTGAAATTGAATTCATTCAAGGAAAGCAAAATATTGCAGATATATTTTCAAGACAACCTCTTTCTAACACAAGTGATGAAAAATGGCTGGAGGACTATGTTCATAAAGTCTTATCCATCACTTCTGAAGAGCTTCAAGCACTGTCTTTGAAAGAGATAAAAGTTTGTACAGAGCAAGAGCCTTTGTTTCAAAAACTGAAAGATATGGTTCAAAAGGGAGTTTGGCCAAAAAATATTTTTGGATAAACATGGACTTTGACATTGAAAATTTGATTAGAAACTGTCCAATTTGTGTAAGGAATCAACCATTGATAAATGATCAACCATTGCAAATAGTTCCGTTACCATCAAAACCTTGGATGAAACTTGGAATTGACATAGTTGGTCCAATTGGCCATCATTATGTTTTAACAATGATCGACTACTATTCTTCATATCATGAAGCAATGATAATAGAAGACATTTCCAGCAAGACAATTATTAAAAAATTGATGGAGATTTTTGCAAGACATGGTTATCCACATGAAGTTGTAACAGATAATGGCTTACAGTTTGTAAGCACATCAATGGAAAGATTTTTAAAAGAATGTGGAATCAGGCACATCAAAGCCTCACCCTATTACCCAAAAAGTAATGGGAAGATAGAAAGATTCCATAGATTTCTAAAGAAACAATTCAATTCAAGTTCTGAAGAAGGGAAAGATTGGTAAGAAGATTTATCCAGAATTTTAATGTCTTACCGAACTACTCCAAACAGATCTACAGGAAAGACTCCAGCATTCCTATTATTTTCAAGAGAAATCAAAACTAAATTAAGCTCACTTGTTAATGATGCAGAAGAAGATGAATCCAACATCAAAAAATTCAATATGGTCTACAAAGAAAAAATGAAAACATATAATGATATAATTCGGAAAGCTAGTCCTCATAATTTTGAAATTGGAAATTTAGTTTATGTGGCAAATACAAATAATGGAAAACTTGATTCAAATTTCAGATCAGAACATCATGTCATTCTTGAAAACACTTCAATAAATTCTTTTAAATTAGTCAACACTAAAAATGGGAAAATAATTCATAGAAATGCTAAACATTTGAAACATGTTCCTACTCAAGAGACCAATCAAGGCATTTCTGACTTGATTCCAGAAGAGAGCCAGGAAAATCTTAGTTCAGATTCGACAAGAATTGAACACCTCAACTCTTCTGATGTACAAATACCAGATGATAATTCCTCAAACCAAGACAAGGACACTTCTTTAAACCGACCAAGTTCAAGTAGAACAGGGTCTACATTTAACCCAGTTGTTTCAGATAGACTTGATGCCGAGGCTCTTCACCAGTTGCCACCAGATGTTTCTCCACCCTTGCCGACTACCAAGGAACCCGTGATCACCAGGAGTGGAAGAGTCGTCAAGCCATCATCAAGATATAAAGACATGATTCCTTTCATCTAAAGGAAGGAGGGAATGTAGTATTCTGTGTTTTGAAATATATTATAGATCATCATAAACAATAATATACGATGTATAATGTAAACAACGTGTTGATGTAAAAATATAAATATAAAGTGTAATAAATAATTTGTAATAATAATTTCATCTGGTGAGTAATGTTTGATTAAATAATAACTATACAACAATAACTATACAACAGGCACCATAAATATTTCTCAATTTGTGGGAAATAAAGCCTTGCCTGCCAAAATCTGGGGACCCTGCCTGTGGTGTATTTAGGTTGATTTAAAAGTAGAAATATATTTTAGGCTTTATTTATTTAAATGGCTTTTATTATATTACACCGTATTAGATGCAAGCTTAAGAATTACAAGTTAACAATCGAATTATATGATGATAAAATATATGTTATGATATTGTTACATCATGATTAATGGCGTATTTCTTATATTATTTTTAATATATTTGAAATTTAAATTATATATTTATTTATTTTCATATTCTATGATATTTATTTAAAACACAGATTATTTAGATTGTCATCATTTGTATTTAGGTACACGTGACTTCACTGCTCTCTTTGATGTGAGAAAATAAATAAAGGATTCTGGTGGCTACTTAAAGAAGACTTATCTCGTTATTCCCTTTTATAAATTTGCAGGATGGTTGAAACACGCTCTGGTAAGATGCAAGACCCAGCACAGGAGAGAATCCAGGCTGAAGAGTCTGCCAAGCCGCAACCTGGTGCAACAATTGGTAGAGATGCTAGTTCCGACCCAGTTGTCCTGAATCCCAACATCGACATCCCCAAGTATGATGGAACGGAAGACCCTCGCCCATGGATTGAATCTCTTGAAGAAATTGGCTTCTTGTACTATTGGGCAGACTACATTATCTCTCGTTATGCCGCCATGAACATGACGGGAAGCGCTAAAACCTGGTTGAATTTACACAAGGCTAGTTTCACGAGCTGGGAAAATATTAAAATCCGCCTCATTCAGGATTTTTCTTTGGACGCGAATAAAGAAGAACTTAGAATGAAGCTCAACAGAATGCAACACTGGAATGAACCAGCAATCAGGTTCGCGGAAGACATTCTAGTGTTGTGCAACAAGGTTGACCCCGCAATGGAAGAAGAAACAAAAATTGAACATGTTATTGGAGGACTGAAAAAAGAGTACTCATTCGCGCTCTACCTGAACCCTCCTAAAACGACCGATGACCTTCTTGTCGTGTGCAGGAAAATGGATTCTTTTGAAAAGAAGTATCGGGAACGTGTGGAGAAATCCAGAAACCTATATAACGGTCCACGCTATTCTAGACCCCAACAACAATCGAGGTACGTGCCGCCGACTGCCGCACGAAACTACCAGACCACTTCCAGGCCCCAAGCCCCTGTTTCCAATAATTACAAGAACGACTCCCCTCCTACCCCCAGACAGTATCGAAACAACTTTCCCCAGCCCTCTACCCCTAGACGTCCTTATAATCCTAACTTTGTGCCGAAACCAAACCTTCAGAGAAACACTTACAATAAAAGCCAAGAAGTGAGCAAAAATAGGACGGAAGATGGAAGACCAATCTGCTTTAAATGTAACAAGCCAGGGCACGTGGCCCGTTATTGTAGGGTCAAGTTTATAAGAATCCTAGAAGAGGATCCAGCAGATACCCAAGAGAAGGTCGAAGAAAAATGCCAAATGAATGAAATATCAGAGAAATCAGGACCTCGGCTTTATGCTGATGTATGTCATAGCGCACAGACAAATATTCCTACCCGGAATAGATATTCCGTGTTGGAAGATTTAAACTAAGCGTCGCGCCTGAATCTGTCAATCAAAGCAAGTCGACCATAAACGGAATCAAGAAGTTGGACCCTAAATACAAATTAAAAATTAATGTGGACAAGATAGGGACTTTTGAAGCTTTGGTTGATACAGGTGCTGACCTCTCAGTGGTCGACCTCAGAACGGCCCTCGATACAGGCCATGGTATAAGTAAACTCGCAAAAATTTGTGCAGGACCCGATGGAAAAAAATTGGACATGGTAGGAAGTATATTTTTAAATATAAAAATTGATGACGAAACATTATCACTTGGGAGAGATTTCCTTAAGAAAATGAACGCAAAAATAGATTGTAAGCAAGAAACTATAAAATATGATTTGACGAATAATCATGACGAAATCAATTTTGAAATGTTGAAAATAAAGAGTGCCAAGGATTCCATTGTACCGGAATGTTCCATGAAATTGATCAAGGCATTGGTAGAAACAGAGTATGGAGAATATATTATCGAGGAGAGCAGCAAAATGTTTCAAACAAATGGACTTCGTCTAGCAAGAAGCTTGATCAATGTTATAAATAGGGAAACACACATCTGGATAACTAATCCGTATCCTCGACCGTTAAAAATAATGAAAAACCAAACATTGGCTTTTGGAAGTAGTCCAGCGAAAATAAATGTGAGTCGAGAAAGAGAGGTAGAAAAGAACGAAGAACCTAGATTCCAAATAAACGAAAATCTTTCACCAAAGGAACAGAAGGAGTTAAAACAAGTTTTAGAAAGGTATGGAGATCTTTTTTCATCGAGATTAGGGAGAACTAATTTGGCAAAACATCGGATAGACACAGAAGACGCGAAGCCAATTAAACACAAGCCTTACCGGGTAAGTGCTAAAGAACGAGATATTATAAAAGAGCAAATTGACGAGATGCTTACAGAAGGCATAATTAGGCCATCTTCTAGCCCCTGGTCTTTTCCAGTAATATTGGTCAAGAAGCGAGATGGTAAATACAGATTTTGTGTGGACTACAGAAAACTGAATAATGTGACAGTAAAAGATGTCTATCCGATCCCTAGAATAGACGAAGTTATGGATACTCTCCAAGGATCTACACACTTCTCAGCAATAGACCTCAGATCTGGATATTGGCAAGTTGAAGTCGAAGAAAGAGACAAAGAGAAAACAGCTTTCACTACAGCGCATGGATTATATGAATTCAACGTGATGCCTTTTGGACTTTGTAACGCGCCTGCTACCTTTGAGAGAAATATGGAGAATATGCTTGGAAATCTGAGATGGCAAATTTGTTTGTGTTATCTGGATGATGTTATCATATATAGCCCGGATTTTCCAACGCACCTCAAAAGACTTGAAGCTGTTTTTAGATGTTTTCGTGAATCTAATTTAAGGTTAAACGACAAAAAATGCCGATTTGCTTTTGAAGAATTGGAGAATCTCGGCTATATAACGAGCAAACATGGTATAAAACCCGCGGAACATAACATCAAAGCTGTCAGAAATTTTCCTCGGCCCAAAAAGGTCAAAGAAGTACAATCCTTTTTGGGAATGTGTTCATATTATAGAAAATTTATCAAAGACTTTTCAAAAATTGCTGACCCTTTGACCAACCTTATAAAAAAAAGTGTATCATTTACCTGGACAGAAAGACAAGAGGAAGCGTTTCAAACCCTAAAAACAGCACTATTAAGTCCACCAATTTTAGGTCACTTCAATCCAAATGCACCTACCTATGTTCATACTGATGCGTCCAACATCGGCATAGGTGCAACACTTGTCCAAGACATCGGTGGTGAAGAGAAGGTGATCTCATATTTGAGTCGTACCCTAAGTAAAGCGGAGCAAAATTATTCAACCACTGAAAAAGAATGTCTGGCCGTTGTCTGGTCAATGTCAAAATTACGACCCTACCTTTATGGAAGACACTTTAAAATAGTAACAGACCATCACGCCTTATGCTGGCTCAAAAACTTGAAGGCTCCAACAGGTCGATTGGCAAGATGGGCATTGAAAATTCAAGAATATGACTTCGATATAATACATAAATCGGGAAAGAAGCATCTGGACGCCGATGGCTTATCTAGGGGGCCCTTACCAGAAACTGATTGGGATGAGGATTTTGAAAGGCTATTTTTAAATCAAATAACAGACGAAGAGGATAAATTTATCGAAAGTGTTAAGAAAAACCTTAATGGAAGCAGGCGATCAATTGCGCAAAACTTTAAAGAAGAAGATGGATGCCTCTTTAAGAAAAACCCGAACCCTGAAGGCAGGGCGTGGTTGCTTGTGGTTCCAGAGAATAAAAAGAGAGAAATTATGAAAGAATATCACAATCATATGTCGAATGGCCATCTGGGCGTCGCCAGAACCATGTACCGAATAAAGAGTAAATACTTTTGGCCATCCATGCTAAAGGATGTCTCAGAATTCGTTAAGACGTGTCACCTTTGCCAAAGTAGGAAAGGCTCAAACCAATTACCTTCTGGACTACTACAGCCCATCCCCCCAGCCAACTTTCCTTTCGAAAGAATTGGAATTGACTTTGTTGGTCCACTACCATCTACGAAAAACAGGAAAAAATGGATAATCGTACTGACGGACTACTACACTAGATATGCAGAAACAAGAGCAGTCTCGGAAGCAACAGTGAAAGAAGTTTCTAAATTTCTAGTAGAGGATATTTTTCTTCGGCACGGAGCCCCACAATATCTTATTAGTGACAGAGGCTCTCAATTTACCAGTAATTTAATGAAAGAGGTGATGAAAACGTGCAAGATTAAACATTGCTTCACAACGAGCTATCATCCCCAGACTAATGGATTGACAGAGCGGTTAAATAGAACATTGATCAATATGCTCAGTATGTATGTGAACACTGATCAGAAAAATTGGGACGAAATACTCCCATTCATCACTCACGCTTACAATACTACAATTCAGGAAACCACAGGATATTCTCCCTTTTTCCTGATGTTTGGAAGAGAACCCACGTCTCTTTTGGACGACAGGAATATCTCGGTGGACATTGACAAAGATGATTATGATGAATACATAAAACATCACTTAGACAAAATAAACAGAACAAGAAAATTAGTTATTAACAACACAATAAAGACTCAAGAAAGAATGAAAAAGAACTATGACAAGAAACACATGGAAAGAAGCTACGAACCAGGAGAATTAGTAGCAGTTTGGACACCAATTAGGAAAATAGGAAAGTGTGAGAAACTACTGAGAAAATATTTTGGCCCATATAGAATATTAAAGAAGCTGTCTAACGTAAATTACTTAATTGAGCTAAAATATAATCCTGGCCAAGACCCATTGATTGTCCATGTCTCAAGACTCAAACCCTATTTTGAGAGAATTGATGAGGTAACTCACGAGGACGTGACGACCTCTGGAGAGGGGGAAGTGTTACATCATGATTAATGGCGTATTTCTTATATTATTTTTAATATATTTGAAATTTAAATTATATATTTATTTATTTTCATATTCTATGATATTTATTTAAAACACAGATTATTTAGATTGTCCTCATTTGTATTTAGGTACACGTGACTTCACTGCTCTCTTTGATGTGAGAAAATAAATAAAGGATTCTGGTGGCTACTTAAAGAAGACTTATCTCGTTATTCCCTTTTATAAATTTGCAGGATGGTTGAAACACGCTCTGGTAAGATGCAAGACCCAGCACAGGAGAGAATCCAGGCTGAAGAGTCTGCCAAGCCGCAACCTGGTGCAACAATATATACAATATATCGCAGAATAATAATCTTTGGATTTAATATTATTATTATATTGATATATATTATATACAATATTATCAACATATATAGTCACCACCGTCTTTCCACCGTCAATTCCTCAATTCCTCATGTCACGGATGCGCAGCGCATCATCATTAGTATGATATAAAAAGCCAACAATGAAGAATGAATGTAAGATAAAAAAGCCAACAATAAAGAGTAAATGTAATATAAAAAGCCAACAATGAAGATAAAATGTAAGATAAAAAGCCAACAATGAAGAGTAAATATAATATAAAAAGCCAACAATGAAGAATAAATGTAAGATAAAAAGCCAACAATGAAGAGTAAATATAATATGAAAAGCCAACAATGAAGAATGAATGTAAGATAAAAAGCCAACAATGAAGAGTAAATATGATATACAAAGCCAACAATGAAGAATGAATGTAAGATAAAAAGCCAACAATGAAGAGTAAATGTAATATAAAAAGCCAACAATGAAGAATAAATGTAAGATAAAAAGCCAACAATGAAGAGTAAATATAATATAAAAAGCCAACAATGAAGAGTGAATGTAAGATAAAAAGCCAACAATGAAGAGTAAATGTAATATAAAAAGCCAACAATGAAGAATGAATGTAAGATAAAAAGCCAACAATGAAGAGTAAATATGATATACAAAGCCAACAATGAAGAATGAATGTAAGATAAAAAGCCAACAATGAAGAGTAAATGTAATATAAAAAGCCAACAATGAAGAATAAATGTAAGATAAAAAGCCAACAATAAAGGGTAAATATAATATAAAAAGCCAACAATGAAGAGTGAATGTAAGATAAAAAGCCAACAATGAAGAATGAATGTAAGATTAAAAGCCAACAATGAAGAGTGAATGCAATATAAAAAGCCAACAATGAAGAATGAATGTAAGATATAAAGCCAACAATGAAGAGTGAATGTAAGATAAATAGCCAACAATGAATAGTAAATGTAATATAATCAACATATATAGTCACGACCGTCTTTCCACCGTCAATTCCTCAATTCCTCATGTCACGGATGCGCGCGCATCATCATTAGTAGAATATAAAAAGCCAACAATGAAGAATGAATGTAAGATAAAAAGCCAACAATAAAGAGTAAATGTAATATAAAAAGCCAACAATGAAGATAAAATGTAAGATAAAAAGCCAACAATGAAGAATAAATGTAAGATAAAAAGCCAACAATGAAGAGTAAATATAATATAAAAAGCCAACAATGAAGAATGAATGTAAGATAAAAAGCCAACAATGAAGAGTAAATATGATATAAATAGCCAACAATGAAAAATGAATGTAAGATAAAAAGCCAACAATGAAGAGTAAATGTAATATAAAAAGCCAACAATGAAGAATAAATGTAAGATAAAAAGCCAACAATGAAGAGTAAATATAATATAAAAAGACAACAATGAAGAGTGAATGTAAGATTAAAAGCCAACAATGAAGAGTAAATGTAATATAAAAAGCCAACAATGAAGAATGAATGTAAGATTAAAAGCCAACAATGAAGAGTCAATGCAATATAAAAAGCCAACAATGAAGAATGAATGTAAGATATAAAGTCAACAATGAAGAGTGAATGTAAGATAAAAAGCCAACAATGAATAGTAAATGTAATATAATCAACATATATAGTCACGACCCCCCCCCCCCCCGTCTTTCCACCGTCAATTCCTCAATTCCTCATGTCACGGATGCGCGCGCATCTTCATTAGTATAATATAAAAAGCCAACAATGAAGAATGAATGTAAGATAAAAAGCCAAGAATGAAGAGTAAATATGATATAAAAAGCCAACAATGAAGAATGAATGTAAGATAAAAAGCCAACAATAAAGAGTAAATGTAATATAAAAAGCCAACAATGAAGAATAAATGTAAGATAAAAAGCCAACAATGAAGAGTAAATATAATATAAAAAGCCAACAATGAAGAGTGAATGTAAGATAAAAAGCCAACAATGAAGAGTAAATGTAATATAAAAAGCCAACAATGAAGAATGAATGTAAGATTAAAAGCCAACAATGAAGAGTGAATGCAATATAAAAAGCCAACAATGAAGAATGAATGTAAGATATAAAGCCAACAATGAAGAGTGAATGTAAGATAAAAAGCCAACAATGAATAGTAAATGTAATATAAAAAGCCAACAATGAAGAATGAATGTAAGATAAAAAGCCAACAATGAAGAGTGAATGTAATATAAAAAGCCAACCTTGAAGAATAATGTAAGATAAAAGGCCAACAATGAAGAGTAAATATAATATAAAAAGCCAACAATGAAGAGTGAATGTAAGATAAAAAGCCAACAATGAAGAGTAAATGTAATATAAAAAGCCAACAGAGTGAATGTAGGATAAAAAGCCAACAATGAAGAGTAAATATAATATAAAAAGCCAACAATGAAGAGTAAATTCTATATATATAAAAATGAATGTTTGTCTGTTTGTATGTTTGTTTGTATGTCCGGTATACAAATTCGCAGTAGTTCACTAATTCAAACCAAAATTTCCATACATAGGTAAAAAAGTACGGGGAAGACGATAGGCTATTTAAAAATATATATAAATCAATTATTAAAACTATATATTTTTAGTCATAAAATGATGATGACGATATTGCTGTATCATGTTTGATTATCAGATACAAAATTATATCGGGAAAAATTCCAAAAAGCAGAGACCACGGGTGAAACCAGTTCATTATTTTGTACGCAGGAACAAAATTCTAACAGAAAAACATTCATTCGAGCAGAAAACAAAAGCCAGATCATCATTCTATAAAAATATCGCTTCTCAGACACAAAGTTTGCAGCGGGACGTTTCACAAGTGTGACATCCACGGCGCCAATTTATAATTGTAACAAATAGTATTTTAATAAAAACATTTAATTGGGTAAAACCCGGGCGTTGCCCGGGTCATTCGTCATTAATATATAGTCACGACCGTCTTTCCTCAATTCCTCATCGCTGTCACGGATGCGCGCGCATCATCATTATGATCATTATCTTCTATAGAAGCTTCTATCTTTATAATTATGTATATTTACAAAAAGTCAATTCGCTCGCGCCTCTAGCGGTGAAAATGAGGGGTAATACCAGCTGACCTAATGTACATGTAAAGTTTGGAGCGGGACGTTTCACAAGAGTGACATCCACGGCTCCAATTTATAATTGTAACAAATAGTATTTGAATAAAAACATTCAATCGGGTAAAACACGGGCGTTGCCCGGGTCATTCGTCTAGTATTATATAATTAAAATATAAATATACGACAGTTCCTTCCCTCCTTAGAAATGGAATCTGTCAGGACGGCCTCCTCTCCCTTAGAGGATATCGCCGACTCGGTCTCAGAGTCCCCTGCTCTGCTGCTGCTGAGGTCCCCGGAGTGGGCTGGTACAGTGGGGCGTCTTCTCTACTGGAGGATGTAGCAGTCTTGTCTAAGGGAATGTCTTCATAATTTCTTTGGATATTTTGGGGCGTCGGGAGGAACACCTCTGGATCAGGACAAGGCAATGTCCAGTTTTTACTTATTTGCCCAGCATGTCGTCTCCATACTCTCTTATCCCTTAGCAGAATCCTGTAAAAGCATTTTCCCAGCTTTTCCGTGATTTCTCCCTCGATCCATCTATTTGGACCAAAATTATCTCTAACTAAAACATCTTCATTTACCTCGAATTCCGGAAATGTTTTCTTTCCTAATTTGGCTTTGCTTTCAAAATTTGGTCTCAAAAGATTCCATCTACCTTTTGGCATTTTTTTCAGAAATAACACGGCCGACGCTTCTTTCGTGCTCGACTGCGGCACTGATCGTTAGGTGAATAGGAAGTTGGCCAAGCTCTTATTTAATCCTTCATTCTTTAAACTTCTTAGAGATATTTTAAAAGTTTGTACGAAACGTTCGGCCAAACCATTGGTAGCTGGGTAATATGGTGCAGATTTTAGGTGCTGTATTCCATTTGATTTGAAAAAGAATTTCATTTCATTCGAAACAAATTGTGGGCCATTATCCGTTACAACTTGTTCTGGGATCCCATAACGTGAGAAAATCTCTCTTAGAACTTTGATGGTATTTTGAGTTGTTGTGGAATTCATTGCTATCACCTCCGGCCATTTAGAATAGCTGTCCACAATGATCAAAAACATATTGTTCATGAATGGTCCTGCGAAATCCATATGAATTCGGTACCAGGGCGTAGGAGCAGATTCCCATCTGTTACACTTTCTGATTTTGGTCTCACATTCTTTGCAGCTTCTTGCAATTTCTTCAATTTCGCGGTCCATCAATGGCCACCAGATGAAATTTCGGGACAGTGATTTCATTTTTACTACCCCCATATGTCCCAGATGTAATTCTTTTTTCATATTTGCTCTAAATTTCCTTGGAATGATAACTCGCGTTCCCAAGAGAAATATTCCTTGCTCCACTGTAATTTCCTCTTTTCTAAGATAGAAGGGAAGCATTTCAGCATTCGATGGTTTTTCCATCCACCCGTACAGCGTGTTATGGCAAACAATTTTCAAAATAGGATCTTTACAAGATTCTCACCATTTCGCCAAAAGTTAGAAGAAATGGTTAACGATTTTCAAATACAATATGAGATATGTAAAATAGGTATATGCAAATTAAAACATGTAGCAAAAAAAAAAAAATTGATATTTTAGATGCGGTTTGCTGGAATCCTCTCAGCTATTTATATTTCGAAAATAATAATTTTCTATTTTTTTAAATTCAACTCTCTCTCAGTATCGATTATATTTATTTTAATTGATTTGAAAAATATTTATCTATCTCTGATGATTTATTTTACTCTGGAATGCCGTTGTTGTTTTTGTCGTGTCCAATAAAGAGCCTCAGATTCTTTTCTTTTGGCCAACAAAAAATGTCCAATTTATATACACATATATTTTTACATAATGAGGCTTTAAATAATACAAGTAATATTCATCTATTTACATAAACAACAGTTAATATATAGCGAGAAGTGTAGAGGACTGAGCACAGATCCCTGAGGTACACCAGCCCATGTTCTTCGGTCCTTGGAAAATGTTCCATTGACCCGAACCTTTATCCTTCTTCCCCATAAGAAGTCTGCAATCCAGATTAAGGTTTTCCTCTTATTCCGATGTTGTGCAGCCTTTCAAATAATTTCTACACTCGATCAAAAGCTGAGGTCATATCCAGGAATACGGCCCTTGTCTTCTCTGGCGGGTTTTCCTAGAAATCTATTATTGATTAACAGAAGTAGAACAGTTTATCAGTTGTACAGTGTCTGGATCTTTAGGCAGTTTGGTAGAAGTTTATTTTATTATTGTTGGTGAGCCAGACTATGAGCCTAGAGTGGATAATTCATTCTGTTATTTTACAAAGTATGCTTGTTGAGGAAATTTTCTTGCTCAGCAGAAATATGGCCAGGTCTTTAGAGGACTGTGTCAGTTCTTGAACTACCCTAGATGACACCCCAATGGTGATTCCTATGCCCAGGCGACACCCCAATGGTGATTCCAACTTTTAGCCAAAGAGAGAAAGAAGCACGACCAAGATACTATTCACACTCACACTTTATTTAAAAACTCAAAATATATACAAAATAATACACACACGTGACCAGTCACTCCTGGTCAAGCATAATATAAACATTCACACAGAGTAATAATAAAATTAAACTCTAACATTCCTCCCCGAGTTGATGGGTCACATCAAGGTTTTGAGGGGCCACCGGAAGCAGCACCAGCTTCACCAAAGGTCTCCGGAGCACTCCAACTGATGTCCGCACCGAGACAACCCGCACCAGGCCGTCCTTCCCAGGATGTGTCTCCACCACTCTGCCCATAAGCCACCTTGCTGGGGGCATTCTTTCCTCTTTTATCAATACTAACGTATTGATGTCGATATTGGGAGAAATGGTCTTCCACTTATTGCGCTGTTGCAAGTTATTCAAGTAGTCCCTTGACCATCTTTTCCACAGATGTTGCAAGACTCTCTGAGTCAACTGCCATATTGTTAGGAGATGATTCTTTACCAATAGTAGGTCATCTTCCGGGACACAAGAGGATGGCTCAGTAAGCAAGAAATGGGCGGGAGTTAATACCCCTTGATCATTAGGATCATTACTCATTGAGTACAAAGGTCTCGAATTCAAACAAGACTCGATCTGAACCAGAACGGTCAGCAGTTCTTCATATGTCAACAAATTGTTCCCAATAATTCGCCTCATATGATACTTCAAGGCCTTGACCCCAGCTTCCCATAGACCACCAAAATGGGGGGCTCCTGGAGGGTTGAACCTCCACTCAGTTCCATCATTAGCTAACACAGCAGCTAGTTCTTTTAATTGATTTTGAGCCAGATAGAAACATGAACGTAACTGTCGTGCAGCTCCTACAAAATTTGTTCCTTGATCACTATATAGTCGAGTGCAATGTCCTCTTCGTGCTACAAATCGCTTGAAAGTCGACATGAAGGTGGGCGTAGAGGCATCTGTAACCAATTCAAGATGTACTGCTCGGGTCACAAAACACACAAATAGACAGATGTAGCCCTTTTCAGTCTTTCGGCCTCTACCCTTGGACAATCGAAGGCTCACAGGTCCAGCATAATCTACACCACTGATTGAAAAGGGTTTACCCGGTGTTAATCTCTCCTTGGGTAAATCGCTCATTAGCTGGCCTTGAGTGACGCGATTGTATCGACAACATGTCACGCACTCTCGAATGCATCTTTTCACCTGATCTTTTGCTCTCAGCATCCAATACTTCTGTGGACAGCATCAGGTGCACACTTCCGTGCAAAGTCCGCATATGAACCGCTTGTATAATCATCTGAGCCACCTGTCCCGATGAAGGCAACAGCGCAGGATGTTTTTGTTCATATGTCATAGATGGAGCCCATTTTAATCTACCGCCGACTCTAAGGATTCCTTGATCGTCGAGGAACGGTGTTAAACCATAAATCTTGCTCGTGCGCTTCACTGATCCTAAAGTGGTCAAACTTCTTATGTCTTCCCTGAAATGCTGGAACTGAATTGATTGAAGTATTCTCCTATGAGCATTTCTCAGTTCAGCTGTGGTTAAGTGCGACTGATATCGCTCCGCGCTGTAGCGGCAGTTATGGCAAAAACGCAATATCCAGGCCACCTTTCGGATATATCCAGTAAAGGTTGAGCTCATCGCTCCGATAGCCACCAAGAAAGGTGTTTCACTGATGGCATGAACACTCAGGAGCTCAGTTTGACTTTGGTTCTCAAACACATGAAGCTTTCTGGGCCATTCTGTTGATTCCGCTGACAACCAGGTAGGTCCCGTCCACCAGATGGAAGACTGTTTCAGCTCGGACCCCAGAATTCCTCGCGAGGCGATATTCGCTGGATTATCTCCTGTGGGAACATAGCGCCACTCCCTGATTTGTGGACAACTCTGAATTTCCGCCACACGATTGCCGATGAAAGTGGGGAGATTTCTAGACATAGTTCTTATCCAACTCAAGACTATAGTAGAATCGGACCAACAGGTAGCACTCTCTCCATTTTGATATTCAACTCTTCCAGTATATATTTCATTAGTCTGGTCAGGAGAAGAGCTGCGCACAATTCTAAGCGTGGAATTGACATCTTCCGAATGGGAGACAACTTAGTCTTTGATGCCAACAGTTTTACACTAACCCCATCATCAGTGGGAATTCTTATGTAAACGGCTGCCGCATAGGCGTCTTCAGAGGCATCACCGAATCCATGCAACTGCACTCCCTGGGTATTCCTTCCGAGACCCAACCATCGGGGTATTCTCACACTTCCTATGCAATTCAATTCCTTTCTAAATTTAGTCCATGTTTCAATCAATGATTCATCCATCGGATCATCCCAATGTAATCCCGTTATCCACAACCTTTGAACCATTATTTTTCCTGTTACAAGGACAGGTGCCAACCATCCCAAGGGATCATATAACTTGGCGATAAAGGAAAGCATTTCGCGTTTGGTAGTCACCGATGTCTTTTCCAACGACTGAACGTCATATAAAAAACAGTCTTCACCCTGGATCCATCCCAACCCCAATGTCCTTAAAACCTTGGATTCTTCAAATGTGAACTTTTGTGCGCAATGCTCTTTCGCAATGTTGCCCAAAATCGTCGGATCATTAGACGACCACTTCTTCAAGGTGAATCTTCCACAACTAAGCAACTCGATGAGTTCATCACGCAACGCCATTCCATCTCTTTGATCATCTGCACCGGTAATGATGTCATCTACATAAGTATCCTTTATGATTGCTCTAGAGGCTCGAGGATACTTAGCCCCTTCATCCTCTACCAATTTTAATAGGGTTCTCATTGCCAAAAAGGGTGCTGCAGCAGTACCATAGGTAACAGTATTAAGTCTATAAGCCATCAATTTATCTTGCGAGCTTCGCCTCCATATAATTATCTGCCTTTCTGCATCGCCAGGACAGACCAAAATCTGTCGATACATCTTTTCTATATCTGACATAATAAATATTCTGTGTCTTCGACAATTCATCAGGATAGACAATATATCTCTTTGTAGTTTTGGACCAGTGTAAAGTCTATCATTAAATGAAAATCCATTTTTGGTTTTAGCAGATGCGTCAAAAACCACTCTAAATTTCCCTCTGTCAGGTTGGCCTCCAAGGACTGCATGATGAGGAAGGTAACAATGTTCCACCTGATCACCAACTGGGATCTCGGTCAGCTGGGTCATGTGTCCCAATCCTTCGTACTCTTCCATAAACTTATAATAATCCCTTCCCAGCTGCTCATTCAGAACTAGGCGCCTTTCCAGGGACATCTGCCGTTTGACACATAAGTCCAGGGAGTTTCCGAAGCAATCCTGCATTCCAACCCGTGGATCAAAGGGCAAGGGAACTATATATCTCCCACCCGGTGTTCGCTGAACCTCCCTTTTATATAAATTCCTACAAAACTCATCTTCTTCTGATTCTGTCGGCCTTGAGGGGATCTCTTCAACTTCCCAAACTCGCTGTATCAACTCATCCAGGTGGTCCTCATATTTGACACAAATATTATATACCAAATGCGGACTCGTCCGATCTCCCTTCGGCAATTCCCCAGAAATTACCCATCCCAACCTGGTGTTCTGGGCGCATAGATGGGTTTTGTCACAAAACCTAAGGTCGGGGAGGAGCACTCTTCCATAGACATCCGCACCCAGGATGACATCCACCTTTCCACATTTCTCAAATTGGGGATCGGCTAGCGGTAGGACCTTCCAACTGGATGGTATAGCCAAACATAGGTCTTTAGTTGGCAACAATCCTGTCATTCTTCCCACCACTAATGCCTTCATCGGCAAGGTCCATCCTGGTTCTGTCAGCGATTCCAATGCAAACGGAGCTAGTTCTTTAACATGTTCTCCTTTAATATTATTTACTCCATAAACTTGGACATTTACTCCGCATGTTGGAACACTTAAATGCTGCAGAAGATCTCGTTGTATAAATGATGACTGAGATCCCTGATCCAGCAATGCTCGCACCACTACTCCGTTTCCATGGGGGTTTACAATCCGAATCAAGGCGGTGGCCAAAAGTGCCTTAGGAATGGCTGTTCGTACATGCATTCCGGAAAATTCCACCTCTTGTGCATCAATCGGTGCAGGAGGATTCTTGGGGCTAGTCATCTCCCGATCATTTGGATCCTGAATTTCTCGAGACACTGTATTCGTTCGATGCAGGAATTTGTTATGGCCGCCCTGACATTGTGCGCATCTTATAGTGCTCCTGCATGTTTTTCCCGTATGTCCCACGCGTAAGCATTTAAAATATGCATTCGCCTTCTTTAATGCCTCCACTCGCGCTGGGACCGGCATTGAACACCATTTAGGGCAAGATTGTATCCAGTGGTTCCCGTGGCAGATTATACACCAGGGAACCCTCTTCACGGCATTTTCTCCTATTTTTGCCGTATGTAACCCTGTTACATAATGCCCGGTGTCTCTATTACGTGGTGATTCCCCAAATCCATCCTTAATGTAGGCAATTCTTTGTTCACCCTTAACTTCTCTTCGTACAAACGCCAACAGAGAAGTTAGCCTCTGGTCCACCGATGGGATTAATTCCTTTTCGTCTCTATCATAGCCAGCCATTGCACTCCTCTGCCAGATTCTAATCAACTCCTCTAGCAAACTGGACTCCACGAGTGGATACAAAAAGGAAGAGCTCTGCTGCACATTCACGCCCAGGGAATCCAAAGACCTCAGGTGTGATTCAACCTGGTCATATAAACTTTCCAAGGATATATTCTTCTTTCTTTCGTTATTAATGACCAGTTTTAACAACTGTCTCACATACACCTCGGTCAAGATCACCTTGTCGCCGAAGCGATCCCTGAGAGCCTCTATTACCTTGGGGTAGTTAGCTTCTGTCAAAGGATAGCTCTTGACCAATCTTTCTGCTCTTGTTCCAACCTTCATCGACTGGATCAAATATTGGAATTTATCCACTTCAGACAGGTTTGGATTCTCATGTATGGCCTCAAATTGCGACCACCATCCCAGCCACTCGAGACTGGTGCCATCGTACACTTTTAACGCGATTTTTGGCAGTCTGCATAAGGCACTCCTCTCTGGGCTACTCCCAATTGAAGCCACATCCCCTTGGCCTTGTGGGTCATTTCCCTTAGGATCAAGATATTCGGCTACTTTCTTTTCTATTAGCAGAAAGTTTCTTTCATACTGGTCGACCAAATCCTGTTCTTTCTCCAATTCCTGCACAGTGGTGTTCTCATCGTCCAGCATTAACTCCTCAATTTGGGAATTCTTGCTCCTTAGCCGGCCCACATTAGTCTCCAGCAATTTGAACACGACCAAGATAGAGTCCCGAGAAGGATATTCTTTTTCAAATTCAGTCTCAATTTCGTTTATATATTTTGTCGCCGAGGATCGCAGCCGCGTTCTTAATTTCTTAATTTTATCCATCTTGAATTTCTTACTTAAATTTAAATTAAGGCCAATTTACATATATTCGCTAAACTTTGCCAATCTATTTTGTTTAACCTTAATTTTCTTCAACTTTGCCTTCTTAAGCTTTAATTTCTTCGGCTTTTATTTCTTTGGCCTTATCTCTTTTAGCCTGGTCTTCTTTGGCCTTTTCTTTAGATTAAACCTTTTGGCCGTTTCTCTTCCAGAATCCGGCTCGAATAGGACCAAATGTTGAGGAAATTTTCTTGCTCAGCAGAAATATGGCCAGGTCTTTAGAGGACTGTGTCAGTTCTTGAACTACCCTAGATGACACCCCAATGGTGATTCCTATGCCCAGGCGATACCCCAATGGTGATTCCAACTTTTAGCCAAAGAGAGAAAGAAGCACGACCAAGATACTATTCACACTCACACTTTATTTAAAAACTCAAAATATATACAAAATAATACACACACGTGACCAGTCACTCCTGGTCAAACATAATATAAACATTCACACAGAGTAATAATAAAATTAAACTCTAACATTGCTTGTAAGAGCAATTGGCCGATAGTTCTTGCATTCCTTAGCATCTTTGTTTGGTTTCAGTATTGGCACTATAATTGATATCTTCCAATTCTTTGGTAGTTTACCAGTTTGCCATGAAATGTTCAGTATTCGTAGGAGTTGATTTTTAGCTTCGTCTCCGAAGTATTTAATCATTTGACCAAAGATTAGAGCATCTCCAGGTGACATCTTGGATTTAACTTTCCTATTGATGAATTTAGCTCATTCAGTGTGAAGTCTCTCGAGTAAATATCTTGTTGATGGTAATTTCTTGCTTTTTAACTAACTTGTTTATATTATTTTTAGAGTCCTGCCTTCATTCGTATAGCTGAGTCTGGAAGTGCTTGAAAGATATTCAGCAATTATGTCAGCCATCTGTTTGTTCGTTCTCGCTGTTCATATCGGTTCAATGAGTTCCTTTATGATTTTTTCTGTTTTATTTGTTTAAAGAAGTTAATTTTTATTGTCTCTCTCTGCAATCATTGCCTCGATATTGTGGTCCTTCCAGTAAAGTATTCACAGGTCTTTACGTCTACCTCTAGGTATCGATACTTTTGCAGCTTTGGATATGTTCAAAGAGAATTTTTCCAATTTTTTGTCAATCTTTCTGTGATTTAATTCTTCGTTGCACAGTTCTTCAAGCTTTTCTGTAAATATTTTTCCAGTGTTCTTTTATTCTGTTGAAAATTCTCAATTTTGAATTTTAGGGTTGTTAAAATTGGTCTCTGGTCACTGATTGCACTTTTCAGAATTTTCCATTGTGTTGTGGGTGCGATGTTGTAATTTATCGCTGTGATGTCTATTGCGGATTCTGTGCCTGTGCACTTGGATAGATAGGTGTTCTTTTCGTTATTTAACGGCGTAAGGTCGAGGTCGGTTAGCATGTCCTCAACCTGCTGACCTTTGTTATCCTGGACAGGTGATCCCCAAGTTGGTCTTTCGGCGTTAAAATTCACCAAGTATGATTGCGATATCCGAAAACGCTTCACTTAATGTCTCTATCAGGCCTGTATTGATGCTAGTATTATCGTGGTGATAAACATTTATGATTGGAATTGTTTTATCTGTAAGATAGATTTCTATTGCCTGAGCTTCTGTCGTGCTTTCTCTAGGCTTACTCTGATTATAGGCGATTTCCTTAAATTTGATTTCTAGAGTTTTAATCAAAACGGCAAGTCCTCCTCCGAATTTTCCAGGTCTGTCCATTCGTAGTGTTGTATAATCTTTGATATTGAATCTCAGATTCTGATTCAATTTTGTCTCCTGAGGACAATTAATATGTACATTGTTGTCACAGAGAAGACAAGTCAGCTCTTTATTTTCCTCTGGGTACCATTTATATTGAGTTGTAGTAGATTGAATTGTGTCCTCGTAGTAGATTTCTTATCATGAGCTCGAGCTGCAGCTCCTTACGCGGCGGTTACCCCGGACGCGGTAGCATTACTGGAGATATCAGTTTTGCTCTTCATTTGAAAATGGGTGCCGTTGCAACGTTAGTCATCTTGGAAACGAACCAGAATTTGGTCAAATATTCCAAGGGTCCAGGGGGGACCGCAAGGAGGTGTGGTCGAACTTCTCCCCTTCCCCCTGGAATGCCGTCACTACAGGATAAAGCACTCTTGGTGATTTTTTTAAATTGTGATTTAAAATCTCCACTGAAGCTTTACGAGCGTTTCGTTCCTTTAAAGATATTCGAAGCGGTAAAGGACCAATTGAGTTGCTACTCTCTAAAGCGGTTGATCAAAAGTTTTGAGGAAACTGGATCTCTGGAAGCAAAACCTCGGAGTGGAAGACCATCGACATGCAAGTCAGTGGCTGTTACGGTTTTGCAGAATGCTGAAGCTATTGAAACGTTATCCACGTATGGAGAATTAAGTGCTAGACAAGTTTCTCGACAAACGGGGATTTCGTATGGAACAGTTTGGAGAGAACACACATTTAGAATTTTTCTATAAATATATCCTAACAAAATTCAAAGTTTTCACGAGTTGAAAGTCAGCGATTTTGAGAAGCGTCAAGAATTCGCTGCATGGGTTTTCCGGCAAATTGATATTGATGAAAACTGGCTGTCAAATGTTCTAAGAACAGATGATGCTCACTTTTATCTAAAGGGAGAATTTAACATTCAAAACTGCCTCATTTTGGCAACAGAAAACCCTAGGATTTTTACAGAAATACCACTTCATCAGCACAGAGTTACAGTTTTGTGTGGGTTCACTTCTTCTTTTATTTTTGGGACATTTTTCTTTGAAAAAATCAATGGAAGAACTTTTAAAACCGTTTTTGTAACTGGGGAACGTTATGTTCAACTTTTGAAAGAAAAGGTTATTCCCATATTGCAGGACAGACAAGCTCTAAGCGAAATAACATTCATGCAAGATGGAGGACCTCCTCATATCTCCCGCGGTGCCAAAAATTGCTGAAGGATACGTTCGGTGGAATTCGTTGATAAGTCGCCACTTTATATACCAGTGGCCTCCGATATCACCAGACTTGACGCCTTACAATTTCGGTTATGGGGGTACATTAAGTCGCGTTTTTTTCGATGCCGGCCTACCACATTGGCCATGTTGAAGGCTTCTATCAGATGGCACGTTTTATAAATTTCAACTATTTAATTGTGACCATTCTGTCATCTATCGTCTGCAGGCGGTGTTTGAGAATGAAGGGCGCCACATTGAGCAAGGATTGTGACCTAATACAAGAGAGAAGGCAGTTACCTCATGTGTTATATTTTGCAGCTCTTTGTTTTGGGTTATGGGAATAATAAATGCTGTCCTCAAATCTTAACTCTTTTTTTTTCTGTGAACAGTAATATTTTTGTTTGTCATTTGCCCACATCTTATGTCGTGCAGGCCAAAGTGTTAGAACTTCTCGAATAACACTGGTATACACAATTTTACCCCTTATGTTTAGTTTATCGCTTTTCGCTCATTAGAAGAAATAGCATAAGGAATAATCTCTGTATCCCCCCCAACTTTAGATATTTTGTGCAAAATATAATACAAAATGATTTTACTACCACGTTTTTCAACGCAAAAGGTCGATTTAAAAATGTTTTTTTTTTTTTTTTGAGGGGATACATTTTCAAAATTATATACAGTATAATAAACAATGATAACATTTGACAAACCCATAGTAAATTTGGAATAAAGTACAACAAATATATTTTGTCACTCCCCTCTATATTTCATTTTTGGATCATGACAAATATCCAGTTAAATAGTCAAGTGTCGCCAATTAGTCAAGAAACTATACATTCCTTATAGCACGAAATCCTATTAGTAGCGTCATCATAATTTTTGGTACTATATTAACATTTCAAAAATCGTGTATTTATATCAGTAGTTATTTTCAAACATTCAATTTATTTCACAAAACTCCATCTAAAATATAAATATTTTTTGCTACATGTTTTAATTTGCATATACCTATTTTACATATCTCAGATTGTATTTAAAAATCGTCAACCAATTCTTCTAACTTTTGGCGAAATGGTGTTTTATTAATTTATCATTTGATATTTTTAGGGTTCTTTCCTGGTATTTAAAAAGGAAAAATACGTGTCGTTCAGTTATATTTTTCAATTTATCAAACAATTTGGCCGCTGAATCTCTGATTCTGGTAGAGCGCCATCTAGCGAATAAAGTTGTAACTAAAATCAATTTCGAATTTCTCATTATTTGCCATAAAAATTCCCATTGTATCCTGAACACAATGGTGTTTACCGCATTGCTCTAGTGCAAATATTCGCGGAGTTATTAATTTTTAAAGTTGTGCGGGACTTTTGGATCACCCTGTACTTGTTATCTACATTTAATTCAATACGATATTTTCCATTATCATTTGACTGTATTATATTTGTATTATCTTTCTCGCTGGAAATTTTATTTATGTTAATATTATTAGATTTTTTTATTTACGAGAATTTTAAAATTTGAAATTCTTTTCCTTCCTACATATGGGTCTAATGTGCCCAATTTTGCCGCAATTATTACATTTAGATTTTTTAAAATAACACTTATCTGACGAATGATTATTTTTGCCACAATGAGAACATTTAATTTTGAATTTATACTCATTTTGAATTTCATCAACAATTCCGTTCTCATTTTGCCTAATCATCTTTAAATCATTCTTTGCGGCATCATAAGATAGAGCTATTTCATATCTATTTAGGCTTGCATCATCTCCTTCCTGCAATAATCTTTGTTGTAATTTATCAGATTTAACGCCAATTACAATTTCATCTAGACGATAAAAACATGGCGAAGGAAGACGAGTTTCTTTTATTGATGCATTAGAGCAAGCTTTCGGGCAAAAGCCCTTCAACAGGCAAGATAAAAACGACATTATGAACGATACCGATGGCTGTAGTGAATATATACATACACATATTGATTTACATAAATATAGAAAAAAGCAGGCAAATGAGCAATATAACTATTTGTAAAAAAATAAAATCATAGAGGATAATTCAAGAGATGCAAAACCATAGCTGAAGGAAAGGAATATTAATGAAGCATAAAATATGTCTGAAATGGAGTATTAAGTGTATAATGGAGAAATAATTTTACATAAAGGCCAGGAGAGCTTGATATGCGTCGGGGAGGTCAACTTTTACGGTTAACAACATGAGGGAAGTTTTAATAAAGGACAGGAGAGGATGATAAGCTTCTGGAAGTTCTATTTTTCTATTGATGCTGTTCAGTTTGTGGGATACTATGGATTCTAGAATAAGTCTTTGGTGTAAGATATATATGTGCCTGTAATGTATGATGAGATTTTTTGATGTTAAAAGTGTGGCCTGTGCTCTGCATATGTTGATAAATGAGGGACCTGGTATCTTGCCTGGAAATATTACGGGAATGTTCAGTCATCCTGATGGACACAGATCTACCCGTCTCACCAACGTAAGTGGCAGGACACTGTTCACATGAGACGGAGTAGACTGCGCCCACAGAATGAAGGGGGTCAGGAGGAGCTGAGGACTTAGTATGAGGATGACGGAGGGATGAAAGAAGGTTCGGGGAGTTTTTATATATGGTAGGGATGTCATAGTATTTAAGTTTACTGGCTATATCAACTGAGGAGGGGGATTAAGGGAGAAAACACAATGATCTGTCAGTCATGGAAGGATTAGAAGATGTAGGTGTATAGGTATTTTTATTAATGAACGAGAACGGAAAAGAAGCTGCGGAGAGCTGGGTTATGATACGATTTCTTTCTATTATTTCAAAGAGATATCTATGGAACAATGGGTGAATATTCTTTTTGTAAGAGTTCTAACAATAATGATTTTATGGGAGGTAGGACAGTGAGAATTGTAGTGAGTGTAGCAGGGGGGGGCATTGCTTTTTATGATAAACTGTAGTGTGAAATGAGGATGGGGTGCGAATAATTAAAATATCTAGGAATGGGATAACATGGTTAGTTTCAGTTTCTAGAGTAAAGGAAATATCCTGATTGTAATTATTAATGGTTAATTGTATGAAGCTCTCCGGACCTTTTTTGCATATACAGAAAATATCATCTATGTATCTTCGCCAGAACTGTATTTCTGTAGAGAGGGTATGGGTGATCCAATCATCTATTCTAGTCATGACTATTTCAGCAATAATGGTAGATAGAGGGCTGCCCATTGGGGAGCCCCTGAACTGTCTATAATGGTGCTGTAGGAATGTGAATGTGTTCATGCTTAAGCATATTTAGGTAAGTTGGACTATGGTTGTAGAAGTGTGGGTATCGACATTTTGCGATTGAAGGAAATTAATCAAACTATCTGTGATGAGTTCATGAGGAAGACAGAGGTAGAGGGAGGTGACGTCGAAGGAACACATAGTAAAGGCACGATCAGGTTTAAGAGCTGTTAATTCATTAATAAAGTGAGGGGTGCTGTTAATTAAAAGGGTATTATTGTAATTGGTTAATAAAGGGGAGAGGTTGCTGGAAATATATTTAGCCAGAGGGTAAGCGGGCGATAAGTGATAGGCTATGATGGGACGGAGAGGTACTTCTGGTTTATGTACTTTAGGGAGGCCGTATATATAGGCTGAACTATGGAGGTTAGAGGTAAATGAGATATATTCTTCAGGTGAGATGTTTTTAGATTTCTTGAGTCGGAGAAGTGAGGTTCTGAAATCCTTGACAACAGAGAGGCTGATTTGGTCTGTGATGGGTGAGAAAGTGGTGTCATCGCCAAGTATATTATGCATTTTGGAAATATAACTATCCTGATTCAAGATAACTGTATTAGCGCCCTTATCTGACCTAGTGATAACTATTGATTTATGAAGTTTGAGTTTTTTAAGTGTAATGGTGTTTTCAAGATGGTTAGAGGGAGGAAGAAAAGGTTTAGATAGATTCTTAGCTACCATGGATCTGATGGAAAACTTCTCGTGCAGATTGAAGGACTTGATGGATGATTCAATGGCGCTGATGATCACTGGAGGATTGGGATTGGAGGGGATGCGGTACTTCAGTCCTTTCTCGAGAAACGAGGTCTCAGATGGCGACAGAGTGTGTTTTGATAGGTTAATGACAGTAGAAGACTTGGGGCCAAGGTCATGAGAGAAGGTGTAACGGAGGGCATATTTCTTTTTCCAAAAGAGAAGTTTTTATGGTGTCTGTCGAGAATTGTTTTTTCTTGAGACTTGATATCGATAGTGATTTTTATAATATGCTTCGAAAGATCTGCCAGGGGGATTCTTTGGGATACTAGAAATATAAGAACTTTGATTTACTTGGTGAGAAATCTAATATTAGAGAAGAAATTTTTGAATCTTGCATTAAGTAGCTGCTGCTGGGTTTTTATGATGATGTATTTTGAAAAAGAACTGCCAACTGGGTCATTTATCCTGAGGGAAGGCGGGATGAAATCGGCACTTTTGCAGAGACGGTTGAATCTAAGGTGGCATCTCCAACGCGAAAGTTGTAGAGATTTCTTATGAATTAACCATAGGTACCAATCGATGTCGCTCGTGGAGAGATTGAATATGAATGTCTCTTTTACTGCGTTTAAGGATTACCTACCGCACTCTTACTCCTTACTGCGTTTTAGGATTACCTACTGCACTCTTACTCCTTACTGCGTTTTAGGATTACGTAATGCAATCTCACTCCTTACTGCGTTTTAGGATTACCTACTGCACTCTTACTCCTCACTGCACTCTTACTCCTTACTGCGTTTTAGGATTACGTAATGCAATCTCACTTCTTACTGCGTTTTAGGATTACCTACTGCACTCTTACTCCTCACTGCACTCTTACTCCTTACTGCGTTTTAGGATTACCTACTGCAATCTTACTCCTCACTGCACTCTTACTCCTCACTGCGTTTTAGGATTACCTACTGCACTCTTACTCCTTACTGCGTTTTAGGATTACCTACTGCAATCTTACTCCTCACTGCACTCTTACACCTTACTGCGTTTTAGGATTACCTACTGCACTCTTACTCCTTACTGCGTTTTAGATTTACCTACTGCACTCTTACTCCTCACTGCACTCTTACTCCTTACTGCGTTTTAGGATTACCTACTGCAATCTTACTCCTCACTGCGTTTTAGGATTACCTACTGCACTCTTACTCCTTACTGCGTTTTAGGATTACCTACCGCAATCTTACTCCTCACTGCACTCTTACACCTTACTGCGTTTTAGGATTACCTACTGCACTCTTACTCCTTACTGCGTTTTAGGATTACGTAATGCAATCTCACTCCTTACTGCGTTTTAGGATTACCTACTGCACTCTTACTCCTCACTGCACTCTTACTCCTTACTGCGTTTCAGCATTACCTACTGCACTCTTACTCCTCACTGCACTCTTACTCCTCACTGCACTCTTACTCCTTACTGCGTTTTAGGATTACGTAATGCAATCTCACTCCTTACTGCGTTTTAGGATTACCTACTGCACTTTTACTCCTCACTGCACTCTTACTCCTTACTGCGTTTTAGGATTACGTAATGCAATCTCACTTCTTACTGCGTTTTAGGATTACCTACTGCACTCTTACTCCTCACTGCACTCTTACTCCTTACTGCGTTTTAGGATTACCTACTGCAATCTTACTCCTCACTGCACTCTTACTCCTCACTGCGTTTTAGGATTACCTACTGCACTCTTACTCCTTACTGCGTTTTAGGATTACCTACTGCAATCTTACTCCTCACTGCACTCTTACACCTTACTGCGTTTTAGGATTACCTACTGCACTCTTACTCCTTACTGTGTTTTAGATTTACCTACTGCACTCTTACTCCTCACTGCACTCTTACTCCTTACTGCGTTTTAGGATTACCTACTGCACTCTTACTCCTTACTGCGTTTTAGGATTACGTAATGCAATCTCACTCCTTACTGCGTTTTAGGATTACCTACTGCACTCTTACTCCTCACTGCACTCTTACTCCTTACTGCGTTTCAGCATTACCTACTGCACTCTTACTCCTCACTGCACTCTTACTCCTTACTGCGTTTTAGGATTACCTACTGCACTCTTACTCCTTACAGCGTTTTAGGATTACCTACTGCACTCTTACCCCTCACTGCACTCTTAGTCCTTACTGGGTTTTAGGATTATCTACTACACTCTTACTCCTTACTGCGTTTTAGGATTACCTACTGCAATCTTACTCCTTACTGCGTTTTAGGATTACTTTCTGCACTCTTACTCCTGACTGCGTTTCAGGATTACCTACTGCAATCTTACTCTTTACTGCGTTTTAGGATTACTTTCTGCACTCTTACTCCTTACTGCGTTTCAGGATTACCTACTGCACTCTTACTCCTTACTGTGTTTTAGGATTACGTAATGCAATCTCCCTCCTTACTGCGTTTTAGGATTACCTACTGCACTCTTACTCCTTACTGCGTTTTAGGATTACTAACTGCACTCTTACTCATTACTGCGTTTTAGGATTACCTACTGCACTCTTACTCCTTACTGCGTTTTAGGATTACGTAATGCAATCTCATTCCTTACTGCGTTTTAGGATTACTTACTGCACTCTTACTCCTTTCTGCGTTTCAGGATTACCTACTGCACTCTTACTCCTCACTGCACTCTTACTCCTTACTGCACTCTTACTCCTTACTGCGTTTTAGGATTACCTACTGCACTCTTATTCATTACTGCGTTTTAGGATTACCTACTGCAATCTTACTCCTTTCTGCGTTTTAGGATTACTTTCTGCACTCTTACTACTTACTGCGTTTCAGGATTACCTACTGCACTCTTACTCCTTACTGCGTTTTAGGATTACGTAATGCAATCTCACTCCATACTGCGTTTTAGGATTACCTACTGCAATCTTACTCCTTTCTGCGTTTTAGGATTAATTTCTGCACTCTTACTCCTTACTGCGTTTCAGGATTACCTACTGCACTCTTACTCCTTACTGCGTTTCAGGACTACCTACTGCACTCTTACTCCTTACTGCGTTTTAGGATTACCTACTGCACTCTTACCCCTCACTGCACTCTTACTCCTTACTGGGTTTTAGGATTACCTACTACACTCTTACTCCTTACTGCGTTTTAGGATTACCTACTGCACTCTTACTCCTTACTGCGTTTTAGGATTACTTACTGCACTCTTACTCCTTACTGCACTCTTACTCCTCACTGCACTCTTACTCCTTACTGCGTTTTAGGATTACCTACTGCACTCTTACTCTCCTCACTGCACCCATACTACTTTCTGCGTTTTAGGATTACCTACTGCACTCTTACTCCTTTCTGCGTTTCAGGATTTCCTACTGCACTCTTACACCTCACTGCACTCTTACTCCTCACTGCACTCTTACTCCTTACTGCGTTTTAGGATTACCTACTGCACTCTTACTCCTTACTGCGTTTTAGGATTACCTACTGCAATCTTACTCTTCACTGCACTCTTACTCCTTACTTCGTTTTAGGATTACCTACTGCACTCTTACTCCTCACTGCACTCTTACTCCTTACTGCGTTTTAGATTTACCTACTGCACTCTTGCTCCTCACTGCACTCTTACTCCTTACTGCGTTTTAGGATTACCTACTGCACTCTTACTCCTCACTGCACTCTTACACCTTACTGCGTTTTAGGGTTACCTACTACACTCTTACTCCTCACTGCGTTTTAGGATTACTAACTGCACTCTTACTCCTTTTTGCGTTTCAGGATTACCTACTGCACTCTTACTCCTTACTGCGTTTTAGGATTACGTAATGCAATCTCACTCCTTACTGCGTTTTAGGATTACTTACTGCACTCTTACTCCTTTCTGCGTTTCAGGATTACCTACTGCACTCTTACTCCTCACTGCACTCTTACTCCTTACTGCACTCTTACTCCTTACTGCGTTTTAGGATTACCTATTGCACTCTTATTCATTACTGCGTTTTAGGATTACCTACTGCAATCTTACTCCTTTCTGCGTTTTAGGATTACTTTCTGCACTCTTACTCCTTACTGCGTTTCAGGATTACCTACTGCATTCTTACTCCTTACTGCGTTTTAGGATTACGTAATGCAATCTGACTCCATACTGCGTTTTAGGATTACCTACTGCAATCTTACTCCTTTCTGCGTTTTAGGATTACTTTTTGCACTCTTACTCCTTACTGCGTTTCAGGATTACCTACTGCACTCTTACTCCTTACTGCCTTTCAGGATTACCTACTGCACTCTTACTCCTTACTGCGTTTTAGGATTACCTACTGCACTCTTACCCCTCACTGCACTCTTACTCCTTACTGGGTTTTAGGATTACCTACTACACTCTTACTCCTTACTGCGTTTTAGGATTACCTACTGCACTCTTACTCCTTACTGCGTTTTAGGATTACTTACTGCACTCTTACTCCTTACTGCACTCTTACTCCTCACTGCACTCTTACTCCTTACTGCGTTTTAGGATTACCTACTGCACTCTTACTCTCCTCACTGCACCCATACTACTTTCTGCGTTTTAGGATTACCTACTGCACTCTTACTCCTTTCTGCGTTTCAGGATTTCCTACTGCACTCTTACACCTCACTGCACTCTTACTCCTCACTGCACTCTTACTCCTTACTGCGTTTTAGGATTACCTACTGCACTCTTACTCCTTACTGCGTTTTAGGATTACCTACTGCAATCTTACTCTTCACTGCACTCTTACTCCTTACTTCGTTTTAGGATTACCTACTGCACTCTTACTCCTCACTGCACTCTTACTCCTTACTGCGTTTTAGATTTACCTACTGCACTCTTGCTCCTCACTGCACTCTTACTCCTTACTGCGTTTTAGGATTACCTACTGCACTCTTACTCCTCACTGCACTCTTACACCTTACTGCGTTTTAGGGTTACCTACTACACTCTTACTCCTCACTGCGTTTTAGGATTACTAACTGCACTCTTACTCCTTTTTGCGTTTCAGGATTACCTACTGCACTCTTACTCCTTACTGCGTTTTAGGATTACGTAATGCAATCTCACTCCTTACTGCGTTTTAGGATTACTTACTGCACTCTTACTCCTTTCTGCGTTTCAGGATTACCTACTGCACTCTTACTCCTCACTGCACTCTTACTCCTTACTGCACTCTTACTCCTTACTGCGTTTTAGGATTACCTATTGCACTCTTATTCATTACTGCGTTTTAGGATTACCTACTGCAATCTTACTCCTTTCTGCGTTTTAGGATTACTTTCTGCACTCTTACTCCTTACTGCGTTTCAGGATTACCTACTGCATTCTTACTCCTTACTGCGTTTTAGGATTACGTAATGCAATCTGACTCCATACTGCGTTTTAGGATTACCTACTGCAATCTTACTCCTTTCTGCGTTTTAGGATTACTTTTTGCACTCTTACTCCTTACTGCGTTTCAGGATTACCTACTGCACTCTTACTCCTTACTGCCTTTCAGGATTACCTACTGCACTCTTACTCCTTACTGCGTTTTAGGATTACCTACTGCACTCTTACCCCTCACTGCACTCTTACTCCTTACTGGGTTTTAGGATTACCTACTACACTCTTACTCCTTACTGCGTTTTAGGATTACCTACTGCACTCTTACTCCTTACTGCGTTTTAGGATTACTTACTGCACTCTTACTCCTTTCTGCGTTTCAGGATTACCTACTGCATTCTTACACCTCACTGCACTCTTACTCCTCACTGCACTCTTACTCCTTACTGCGTTTTAGGATTACCTACTGCACTCTTACTCTCCTCACTGCACACATACTGCTTTCTGCGTTTTAGGATTACCTACTGCACTCTTACTACTCACTGCCCTCTTAATCCTTACTGCGTTTTAGGATTACCTACTGCACTCTTACTCCTTACTGCGTTTTAGGATTACTTACTGCACTCTTACTCCTTACTGCGTTTCAGGATTACCTACTGCACTCTTACTCCTCACTGCACTCTTACTCCTTACTGTGTTTTATGATTACCTACTACACTCTTACTCCTTACTGCGTTTTAGGATTACCTACTGCACTCTTACTCCTTACTGCGTTTTAGGATTACTTACTGCACTCTTACTCCTTACTGCACTCTTACTCCTCACTGCACTCTTACTCCTTACTGCGTTTTAGGATTACCTACTGCACTCTTACTCTCCTCACTGCACCCATACTACTTTCTGCGTTTTAGGATCACCTACTGCACTCTTACTCCTTTCTGCGTTTCAGGATTACCTACTGCACTCTTACACCTCACTGCGCTCTTACTCCTCACTGCACTCTTATTCCTTACTGCGTTTTAGGATTACCTACTACACTCTTACTCCTTACTGCGTTTTACGAATACCTACTGCACTCTTACTCATCACTGCACTTTCACTCCTTACTGCGTTTTAGGATTACCTACTGCACTCTTACTTCTCACTGCACTCTTACTCATCATCATCCGTTTGTTACTGCACTTTACTCCTTACTGCGTCTTCATTACATCACTGCACTCTTACTC
>CP092866.1:111076542-111229558 GCA_030710605.1 Cordylochernes scorpioides | reverse complement strand
TTTTGAGCTTTTCCATCAAAGGTAATTGGTACCCGTCGAGGAGTATGCACAGCATATGGTTTTGCTCCAGGTTTCAATTTGATTTTGTAAGGGTTTCCGATCTGTCCCAGTCCTTCAATACTTCGGGATATTCCTTGATCGGGGTTAATTCTCGTCGCAACCACTTCAATCCGCCTCGCCAGGTTCAAGAGCTCACATGCCCGGCGACTCAGAAGAGGTTCACTCAAACGACGAATGACATAAATCTTCTCCTTGATTTCATAACTGCCATTTCGCAGCGTTGATATAAACATACCCACAGTCTGAAGTTCGGAGAATTCAGCAGCTCTAATGTTGATATCACTTTCCACTAGTCGTTGCTGTCCCATCATCTTCTTGAAGAGACACAGAGGAACACATGTAACATCCGCCTGAGAGTCGAGCTTGAACTTCAGCTGTTTTCCGTTCACTTGGATTTCTGCTGTCCATCGCCTCCTGCACTCGCCTTCATCATCATCGAGATTAGATGAATCCTCCGTAGCTGAGACCTCCAGGAGAAAACCAATTTCTTCATCAAGTTCAGAAACAGCTTTGACTTCCGCAGTCTTCGCCTGCTTATCTGGGCAGCAATTTGCAAAATGGCCTGTTTTTGAACACAGGTTACATTTTTGTCCTTCAGCACGGCAAGCCTGTCCTTCCCTGTGGGTGAAACCTCCGCATTTTAGACATCGTGATCTTGTCTTGGCTGACTTCTCCTTCTTCCTCGAAGGCTGCTGTTGTTGTTTCGGTGATTGTTTCTTCGAGTTGAACTTCACCTGATTGACCTTTTGGCTTGTTAAGGGACGCTGCAGGTCGACTTGCTGCTGTCGAACGGCTTCCTGCTGTCGAACCATTTTCACCGCCTTTTCCAAAGTCAGTTCGCTGTCCAACTGCATTCTTTCAGATAAAGCTTTGTCCCTCACTCCAACCACTATTCGGTCACGGATCAACTGCTCATGAAGACCCTCAAATTCGCAACTATCAGCCAATTTGTACAATGAAGTGATGAATTCGTCCACTGGCTCCCGATCCTCTTGGATTCTTGAATTAAATTTCGCACGTTCGTAGATAATATTCTTTCTGACACAGAAGTGGCTGTCGAACGCCTTGAGGACGGAATCAAATTTCGTTGCCTCTTCCTCCTTTTCGAACTTGAAGGTCCTGAATATATCATCCGCGCGGTCACCCATCAAGTACATGAACAAATCGATCTTGTCCGCCTCCTCTTTCTTCTTCATTCCACTGACCACGAGGTATCGTTCGAATCTCTTCCTCCATTTGGGCCATTCGTTGGGAGTCGAGAAGTCGAAAGTTTCTGGAGGTTGAATCTGAGCCATGTTGAATTATCTTCCAAGGTACGCAAAAATCGATATTTTGCAATATACGGGTTCGTATTTTATCCAGTTATCGCTGCCACCATGTTTTAATGTCCATCGATACAGAGTTCAAAACAACAACTGACTCACCCGTGCAGCCGAGGTCACGCTCCGCTGCGTCACGTGGGAAAACATAGGTACATGTTTTCTTACATGTTCTCAGCACACATTCTTTTAAAAAAATGAACCTCTCTACTACAATTGAACGCTTTGGAGAGAAGTGCCTTTTCAAGATATCAATCAGGTTATTAAAGGTTTTGTTTTTAGGTAGAATAGGACTGCACAAATTCTTCAATACACCATATGTTTTACTACCCATGAGGGTTAGGAGATAAACCTTTTTCTTCTCATCCCCCTGCCTCCTCCAATATGAGAAACTGTTCCAATCGTTCATAAAACGTTTCAAAAGTTTCACTTTCCTCATTATATTCTCAAATTGGGAACTAGCCATTTTCTTTTATAACAACATATATATGCAATATATATATTTAAAATAAAATATAACTTCTTAAAATTTTCTTTTACTCTCTTTTAAATTTGCATCTTAAAACTTTGCAATTTGCGTCTTTTTAAAAATAACTTTAAATTATATATAAAATAAAAGGATTTAAAAGCGCGAATGTTTCTTTTATAATAACACAAACTTCTACTGTCCTTAATGCGATGAAACGCAGTAAGGACAGTAGAAGTTTTTTCATCGCAGTAAGGACAGTAGAAGTTTGTGTTATTATAAAAGAAACATTCGCGCTTTTAAATCCTTTTATTTTATATGTATAGATGGCGCGTAAATTGCTTTGTATTATTTTAAATTATATGCAAAATCAAAGATATTTTCTAAAAATATTTACTTCGAAAATCAAGGGTACTTACTCTTATATCCTCGTCGCCAAATGCAACATCTTTGTACACTTTTATTATTAGAAATTCTTTATTGTCTTTATAATGTCTGATACATCTTTTGTTGTTTATTTGCAAAACACCAAAAGTGACAAAAACAAATCAAAAGGGGATGATGATAACCTGCGTCTTGCAGATTAACATTTTCATAGAAACCTATATATACATATTTATTGCTATCTATATATCAGTTGGTCTTGTGAAGGAAAAATAATTGTGGCACCAACTCCTGCCTTGGATTTGTTGAGGATGAGAAGGCAAATATAATGTAATTGGTTGTAAATAGCTAGCTGGTGGCCTAAAAAAATTTAAATGGAATGAAAGGATGTCTGCTGTAGGGGAAACAATGTTAATAATAATTTTTAAAAAAAGAGCTCACCTGTATGTGAGAGTGTTGTGGCAGGGGAGGCATGAGTCTCCAGTAACTGAGGATCAATTCTGACAGCCAACTGATTGCTGTAGCATGCAGCCTGGACTACAAGGCAACCCTACTCCAGGTCCAGAACCCCATGGACATCTTCAAGGAGATGGCATGCTACAGGAGCTCACCACTGACCAGGAAGTGTGCGTGAGGGACTACACCAAGCCTGGTGTGGGAGCTGGAAAGTGTGGCTTGAAGAATTGTTTTTAAAAAAGGCCTATAGACCTCCCTGGCCTTCCTACCTGGTCTACACACCCCATTTGACCTGCTACACCTTGACGCCAAGAGCCTCTCAGTGATGGAGGCAGACCTGTGAGGCTCGACAGCCTGGAGACAACCAGGCAATAGAAAGGCCTGAACTCCCATCACAATAACCGCCATCAACAGCCTCAACCTTCAACTGAGATGAAGGCCCAGAACTCTTCACAGATAAAGACATCAGGCATGCAATTATCTTTTGCTCTTTCCATTTTTTTAATTAAGCATTTATATATATATTTTTAAAGGGAACATAACAAATATATATATCTAATATAAAACCGAGATATTATCAAGCATTATTTTTTAATAAAAGGCTCTCAGAGTTCGCTCATAGGGGGCGCAGCATGGTTCGAACCAGTAGATGGCGTCAAAATTGAAAAAAAGTGACAGTTGCAACTTGACTGGCAGAGAGATAACAGCTTACTGTACCGCCAGCCATTGGTCTGTGGTTTTCCCCCTACAGTAAGTCCCTTTTCCATTCCTTTATATTTATTTTTGGCCATCAGCAATAGTCCTTCAATGGTTTTATTTATGTGTATATATATTATTATTATTATTATTATTATTGAAGATATGTATTAATTTTATTCCCCTTTTCTTTCTCGCACCAATTTTATTTAAAAATTATAAGATGAAAATACTAGCCTATTCAATGTACAACCTTGACACCTAATGTGTACAAAAATGTAATAGGTATTGTGGAAACTAGCTTCAAAGGTTGGTTTTCTTCAGTCTAAGAGAAGGGACAGCCAGGCAAGAAAATAAGTTAAAAGCCCGTCCCTTCAGATTTTGATTCATCAGTATGTATATCATGGGAAATGACAATTTTGCCATATTTCGCTAGTTGGGATAAAAGCTGGAGGCGATGCATTGATGCAGGAATATCATACTTTGAGAATTATTAACAAATATTTGTAACATTACTTGGTAGAATAAAGTTATAGTACCAGTCCCGGGAACTTAATGATCATACCTTGTAGAATCAAATCGCGAAATTCTTCAGGGGTTTCGTTTTCTGTTCCTTCAAACCCATAAAGAATTGAGTAAATTTACTTAGTGATTGACAGATTTCAAGATAAAGTGGAAATAAAGGATGTAACAACGAAAATAACATTTTTGGATTCCACATCAAAAGATAAAATGGAGAATACTATTTGAATCAGAGTGTTTATATTGAAGAAATCTTAGATAAATGTGAAATAATTGAATGAAAACCAGTCAACACGCCTGGGACTAAGGGAAACAATATTGGTGCAGCAGAAGGAAATCATTTTGATAACATTGAACTATTTCAAGAAGCCATTGGAATGTTATTTTATGTCTCAAATGTAACACGACCGCATATTCAGTAAACCAATTATCGCATTTAAAAAAAAATACTGAATCTGCTCACTGGATTGCATTGACAAGGATTGTGAGATAATTAAAAGGAACTAAAATTTTAAAGTTCATAATTTCTAAGGAAAGGGTTCATTTGAACTCAATGTCTGTTCAAATTGGTGGGAAAAAAAGAGAAGTTAAATCACAAGGAGAATATTTCTTTAAAATTGGCACTAGGCCTAAATTCTGTATCGTTTAAAGAAAATTTGACCTCATTATCATTAATGGAAGCGAGCTGTTAGCTGCAATTATATTATATTAAATTGATTTATTATGGATTAAAACGTGATATTGTAATTAGGTGAAAGTATATTGTGAAAGAACCAACTCAACATTTAACAGACAGTCAATCCCTAATTTCAATATTTTCGAAAGCTGGAAATTCAAGGTCGAGGCATATTGAAAAAGTGGGGTACTTCCTCAAGGATCAATGTAGAAGGGAAGAAATAGTGTTCTCACATTATCAGAAGCTCTGTAAACAAAAGGAAATATCCTGACTTAATTTTGTTGTTGTTGCTGTTGTTCTAATGAAAATTGTCAGTAGACGAGTGGGTAACACCCTCAATTCCTGACAGTCATGAACTGGGATCAAATCCCGCGTTAACATTTTGTTTAATTTGTGAATAACCTTCACATATTATCCATTGTTGCAAAAATCATGAACTTGGTTGCTTTTGTTGAGGGTACCTAATAAAGTGATTTTGGAACAAGTTGTTCTAATGCTAGGCTGTTTTTGTTTGTACTATAAGTGTACTCAATATCTCTAAAATATTCGTCATTACTCTTCATAATTCATCCTTTCATACCTCATCCAAAAGGTTAGAATTGTCGATATTTCACCTTAAAATAAAATTTTAATTTGTCGTTGAAAAGAAACTCATGCGGTTAAACTTGCAAGTGTCGTTTTAAAATATTGTATTAAATTTTATAATATTAAATAAAAATATATGTGTGTTAGAGAGTTATATTTTAATTTGTTAGGACACCTCGTGACCACAGTATGCCAAAATCACCCAGAACCCCACCTAACCTAACCATGTCCCACCTTTGCCCATCTAAGCCGCAAACCTCAGTGATTGTGAGGTGTAGAGATGAAGCCTGAGACCACCTTCAGCCCTGACAACAATGAATCATAGTCCAAGATGGACTCAGACACCCCTTCCCTGTAGTCAAGCCACTATCCTATGGTGCTTGACTTGACTCCACCAGTACCAAGCCAGACTCTAGCATGCCAATGGGCAAGCCACAAGCCCAAAGTGGGTGTAAAATCACCATCTTCAGGCAGAACACAAGCTTCACCACGAGACCTGAACTTTTCTCAAGCTGACCCTAAGATTCTACAATATTAATTATATATTTTGAAATTATTTGTTTTAATTCAATATTTTCTTATCTTTATTTTTAGGTGATATTTTATTTAATAATTTTTAAATTTAATTTATTTTTATTATTTTTTAAAGATACTTTTTTTATTTTTTTCACTGAGAGAGAAGGGTGATAATGGCCTTGGTGGGAGGAAGGGGGGTGAGTCCAGCAACATTGGGGGGGCAAGGAAGCGGGATATTAATTTTAGTGGGGAGTACAAATAACTTGGTTTTCAGAATCACGATCACCATATCATCATTTTCTGCATATTAATTCATATAAAGTTCAACTTTCATAATTATTGTGCTAGTCGCTTTTGTGTCATTGGTTAGTAGTGCTAGCTCACATAGAATTATTTTTTTTCTTATTAATGTATATATATTTTATAAAAACTTAGTTTCAATTTTTAAAATATTGTAGCGTAGAAATCAAGCCTTGAAATATCCTAAGATATAAAAGTATTTATTGATGACGTCACAGCGACGAGTCGACAATTATTAACAGGTCAGCAAAACTATTTACAGCTAGGGAATCTTAAGCAAGCAAGCAAAGAAATATTTTAAAGATGATTTCACAAATACAGATTAATATATATTTTTATAATCTGTTGAATATATTTTCATTGAATAATATTAAATTAAATAATAAAATATTTCTTCGCCACATAGCCTCCTCCTATAAAGAGCATCGACCCGATGCTCAGAAGGAGACTTACGTCGTCAGTCTCAATAACTACATAGTACTAGGGCCAGGGATATTTTCAAGTGACTGTGGTGGATGTCTTCTTTCAGTTGAGATAACTTCTTCCTGAGGGCTTGGCAGGTCTATATTTACGTCAATGTAGTTTTTTCTTATTTATACTGTGGTCGGCAAGGTAGGATTTCTTAACTTTGCGGCCTCACCTCCAATATGGTCTATCATCTAATTTTCATGACGGGGCGAACAGCTAGATCTTCTAGCAGGTGAGAAATTTTGTCTGTTTCGACCGGTATATGGGGTAGGGATTCGGTAGCGACTGAAATTTTTCCTCAATGATTCATCGTTGGGTTCCTGAGATTCGGTTTGAGAGTTGTAGAATTCCATTGCGTCTTGCTTTCTTTGGAAATATTTATTTCTCCTTTCCTCATTGTGTCTCTTCCTGTCGCGGCAATAGCGGACGACGTGACCTGGGCGTCCGCAGTAGAAACAGATTGGCTTTCCCTCAGTTGTCCGCCATTCATTGGTGTCACATCTTCTTCCTTGCTTTCGGTAATGAGGTTCAGAATGCGGTCGTATCGTTTGGGCCTCGTATCTAGGCCTGGATGCTTGAGGGGGACTTATTGTAGGTTTTGATCTAGGTGCCAAGGTCTTTACAATATCTTCCCTCACTAAATCTTTAATGACAGCGATTTTAGGCTCCTCTTGAGGAGAGTCCAATGCTTGCTTTATCTCTTCACGAACAATTTTTCGGATCAGCGATGACAGATCTTCTCCGTCATCCTGGTCACAGAGAGAGGCTACATTTGGTAGGCGCTCGTACTTGGTTGCGGTAATTCGCCTACAGCGGAGCGCTTCGACACGACGACATTCTGTAATGAATTGCTCGGTGCTCTGTACATCCCTCGGTAGGAGTGCTTGATAAAGCTCCTCAGCTATCCCCTTCAAGAGGTGGGAGATTTTATCTTCTTCGCTCATTTGAGGATCAACCTCTTTGCACAAGCACAGTACATCCTGGATGTAACATTCGGTACTTTCACCTTTTAATTGTGCCCGTGTTTTAAGTTTCTTCTCCGCTTGCAATTTTGAATTTTCTTTTTTTTCCGAACACATTCTCTAATTGAGATGTGAATTCCTTCCAAGTCTGTATGCTTTCTTCGTTGTTCTCAAACCATTTGAGAGCAGTTCCAGACAGATAAAAATAAACTTTAGTAAGACAAAGGGTTTCGTCCCAATGGTTGTACCTTGCCACACGTGCATACCCTTTTAACCATTTTTGGAGATCTTCACCATCCTCCCCGGAGAAAATGGAAGGGTTCCTTGGCAGATGTTGAACAATGTAGTTGCTTACCTGAGTACCTTCTTTTTCTTTACATTCATAGAAGTTTCTTCTGGTTCAACAGATTCAATTTTTATTTTATTTCTTAATGGGTATCGGTCCAGTCTCTCCACCAGTTGTAGCGTAGAAATCAAGCCTTGAAATATCCTAAGATATAAAAGTATTTATTGATGACGTCACAGCGACGAGTCGACAATTATTAACAGGTCAGCAGAACTATTTACAGCTAGGGAATCTTAAGCAAGCAAGCAAAGAAATATTTTAAAGATGTTTTCACAAATACAGATTAATATATATTTTTATAATCTGTTGAATATATTTTCATTGAATAATATTAAATTAAATAATAAAATATTTCTTCGCCACAATATTATTGTGATATATATAGGTAACTACTCGTTTTTTAGAAGGTCATTAATGTTAAGAAGAGTATGTATTTCTCTAAAACGAGAGCTGATAGAGCAAAATGGACAAAATTTATTGTAAGCACATCAGAATCACAAAGAAACATGTCTCAAATCTTTGGCAATAAAATATGTGTTGGGCAGTGCTATTCTTCATGACAATATTGTTACACATTCTTAATGGAAGCTTCATTTATTTTATAATTCTATATATTTATTTTTAATTAAATTAATTAATAAATAAAAATATACATTATATACATTTAAAAAAGCTTTTATGAAATTAGATGTATCTCTGAGTGAAAACAAAAGTGGCGGGACGATAATCATGAATTTCGAACCTGATGTGATTTAATATGTAGCAACTGATTAGCAATTTTTATAAGTGTTTGCTAAATTTTTACCTCTTCTCTCAATATGATCGTCCCCCGCCGCTTTTATTTTCACTCAGGGATACATCTAATTGCTCAATGACAGAAGATAAAATATTTTATTTGTTCCTTTCTAATGCATTTGAATCAAAGCTTTTTTTAAATGTATTTTTTATTTATTAATTATTTAGTTAGTTTTTAGTCATGAATTTAGAAAACTTACAAGTAGAACTTGTAGAATCAAAAGTTCACTGGGGATTAGGCCTTAAGTAGACAGAAGGCTGCTCGCGGCGGATTGGTCAATTTCTAGTAAGGGACATAACACAAGACTTAAAAAGAAATTTGTTCATTCCTGGCCATTCCAACCACCCAGAAGTCTGAAAATTTGTACACTTGCATTGTTCATTGGTCTGAGTGAGTGTTATTAGTTTCATACTTCGATCTGATCTGGAAGTTTATCAAATTTAATTTACAAAATCTTTTATCTTGTTGCTATTTGGTATTGAAAATTTATGAAAGAACGGTATTTTAATATTTTTATGGCCTGGCTATCCTTTTTCTTAGTCTGCACGAAGCCAACCTTTGAAACTGTTTGCCACAATACCTATTATAGTGTTGTTAGGACATCTCGTGACCATAGTATGACAAAATCACCCAGAACCCCACCTAACCTAATCATGTCCCACCTTTGTGCATCTAAGCTACAAACCTCTGGTGATTTTGAGGTGTAGAGATGGAGCCTGAGGCCACTTACGGCCTTGACAACAACAAGCCAGAGTCCAAGATGGACTCAGACGCCCCTTCCCTGTAGTCAAGCCACTGACCTATGGTGCTTGACTTGACTCCACCAGTACCAACGCAGACTCCAGCATGCCTATGGGCAAGCCACAGGTTTAGGTGAAGGTTCTTCAGGCAGAACACCACCTTCACCACGAGCCTTGAATCTTTCCCAAGCTGACCCCAAGATGCCCAGACCCAACAATATAAATTATATATTTTTAATTATTTTTCAATTCAATATTTTATATATTTTTTGTGAATTTTTGTTTAATAATTTTATATTTAATTTAATTTTATTATTTTTAAATATACTTTTTAATATTTTTTTTCACTGAGAGAGAAGAGTGATGATAGCCTTGGGCGGTGAGTCCAGCAACACTAGGCCAAGGAAGTGGGTTATTGACAAACAGTGAGAGTTTGAGTTTTTTTCCTGAGAAGCTGAGGACTGGGAGTTGCTGAGGGCTCAGGCCGCTGACTGCGGCCTTAGCCGCCCTTTTTGAATCCTGGACTTGGGTGGCTGGATGTCGAGGTAGGTGGGGAGATATAGGATTTTGGCATAATAGGCCTTTTGTGTAAAGTTTAAATTTATATATATTAAACTCCTCCCTATTTTAACCTTATGTAGTTTTTTAAACCTTTTTTAAAATCTTATATATGCGTGATCATAATTAAGTTTTTTTTTATCTGTCCTCTGATGTTCATTGAAAGTTTATTTCATTAGACAAAAATAAAATATGTAAGCCAAAAATGATTGGTTAATTTTCCTCCCAAGATTTATTGCTAGCGGCACAGCTTTAGTTCTCTATATGTGCCATCGATGAATAAATTTGTGGTCTGCTTTTCTGCAGCCACTGGCGCCCGAATATTTGGACATGTAGAGATCTGGAAATAGTTTATTTAAAGTTAACAGGAAAGAAAAATGTATAAAATCATTCCGATTTTAACAGTGTCAAGGTTGTGCATTGAATAGGGTAGTCTAATATAATTTATTCACAAAGTTGATGCGAAAGGGAAAAGGGGAATAATTATAACAACATATATTTAATTAATATATATTGTGGCGAAGAAATATTTTATTATTTAATTTAATATTATTCAATGAAAATATATTCAACAGATTATAAAAATATATATTAATCTGTATTTGTGAAATCATCTATAAAATATTTCTTTGCTTGCTTGCTTAAGATTCTCTAGCTGTAAATAGTTGGGCTGACCTGTTAATAATTGTCGACTCGTCGCTGTGACGTCATCAATAAATACTTTTACATCTTAGGATATTTCAAGGCTTGATTTCTACGCTACAACTGGTGGAGAGACTGGACCGATACCCATTAAGAAATAAAAGAAAAATTGAATCTGTTGAACCAGAAGAAACTTCTATGAATGTAAAGAAAAAGAAGGTACTCAGGTAAGCAACTACATTGTTCAACATCTGCCAAGGAACCCTTCCATTTTCTCCGGGGAGGATTGTGAAGATCTCCAAAAATGGTTAAAAGGGTATGCACGTGTGGCAAAGTACAACCATTGGGACGAAACCCTTTGTCTTACTGAAGTTTATTTTTATCTGTCTGGAACTGCTCTCAAATGGTTTGAGAACAACGAAGAAAGCATACAGACTTGGAAGGAATTCACATCTCAATTAGAGAATGTGTTCGGAAAAAAAAAAATTCAAAATTACAAGCGGAGAGAAACTTAAAACACGGGCACAATTAAAAGGTGAAAGTACCGAATGTTACATCCAGGATCTCCTGTGCTTGTGCAAAGAGGTTGATCCTCAAATGAGTGAGGAAGATAAAATCTCCCACCTCATGAAGGGGATAGCTGAGGAGCTTTATCAAGCACTCCTACCAAGGGTTGTACAGAGCACCGAGCAATTCATTACAGAATGTCGCCGTGTCGAAGCGCTCCGTTGTAGGCGAGTTACCCCAACCAGGTACGAGCGCCTACCAAATGTAGCCTCTCTCTTTGACAAGGATGACGGAGAAGATCTGTCATCTATGATTAGGCAAATTGTTCGTGAGGAGGTACAGCGGGCATTAGGCTCTCCTCGGGAGGAACCAAAAAATGCTACGATCGAAGAAATTGTAAAGGAGGAGATTGGAAGAACCCTGGCGCCAATCACAAAGTCTAGGAGAAGTCCCCCTAATAAGGAAAGACCCCGACAGTTTTTAAATACTAGATATGAGGCCGAAACAATAAGACCGCACCCTGAACCTCGATACCCAAAACAAGGAGGAAGACGCGACACCAATGATTGGCGTACAACTGAGGGAAGGCCAATCTGTTTCTACTGCGGACGCCCAGGTCACGTCGTCCGCTATTGCCGTGACAGGAAGAGACACAATGAGGAAAGGAGAAATGACTATTTCCAAAGAAAGCAAAACGCAATGGTATCCTATAACTCTCGAGCTGAATCTCAGGACCCCAATGACGAATCATCGAGGAAAACTTTCACCCGCTACCGAAGCCCTACTTCATATCTCGGTCGAAACAGACAACATTTCTCACCTGCTAGAAGATCTAGCTGGACGCCCCGCCATTAAAACTAGATGATAGACCACATTAGAGGTGAGGCCGTAAAGTTATAAAATCCACCCCTTGCCGACCACAGTAGAAATTAGAAAAAGCTACCTTGACGTAAACATAGACCTACCAAGTCCTCATGAAGAAGATATCTCAATTGAAAGAAGACATCCACCGCAGTCACCTAAAAATATCCCTGGCCATAGTACTAGTTCTTAAGACTGACGACGTAAGTCTCCTGCTGAGCATCGGGTCGATGCTCTTTATAGGAGGAGGCTATGTGGCGAAGAAATATTTTATTATTTAATTTAATATTATTCAATGAAAATATATTCAACAGATTATAAAAATATATATTAATCTGTATTTGTGAAATCATCTATAAAATATTTCTTTGCTTAAGATTCTCTAGCTGTAAATAGTTGGGCTGACCTGTTAATAATTGTCGACTCGTCGCTGTGACCTCATCAATAAATACTTTTACATCTTAGGATATTTCAAGGCTTGATTTCCACGTTACAATATATACACTTAAAATAAAGCCTTTGAAGACTAATGCTGATGGCCTAAATCATGCATGTCAAACTCAAATCCTAACACGGGCCAAATAAAAAAGTAATAAGATTATGTGGGCCGCAAAAAAAGAAAACAAGTAATTAAATTTTTATAGTAACATTTATGTAGGCTTATTTTAAAAAATACTAATAAGAAAAAAGAAAGTAAAGTTAATATTTTCTCCCTGATATTTGGCATCTCTTTTCTGCTACCATCTTTCCTACTTCGGGGGAAATCTTGTTCGCAGTGATTAATTTTAAAACTGACCCAAGGTGAACGTCAGTAATTCTCGATCTGATTGGAGACTTATTTCCTTTCATAAGTGAAAATAACTGCTCGCACCGATAAGTACTTCCAAACATGGACATAATTTCATATGCTAATTTTCGAGTGTTTTCAAATCTGGCTGGCAAATATTTGTAAAATTCAGAAACGCCAACTTCAATGAATTTTGCCTTTAAATCTGAATCGCACTGGATATCTATTACCTCCATTTGCATATGATTAGGTACTGATTCTATATTTATCGAGAAAAACGAATAAAACAAAGTAAACTTGCCTTCCAAGGATTTGAAATCAGAAAACCTTGTTTCAAATTCATTTCTAAGACTTAAAATTTTTTCCGTATATTTTTGATACGATGCAGTTTCACTTAAACTTGATTTGTACATGTTGCATGTCGGAAAGTGCATTAAATCTTCGTTTTTCAACTGTTTTCCCAAAGAACTAGCTTACATTTGAATACATTAACTTGGTCACACATGTTGGTAATGATCTGATCCTTTCCTTGCCGTTTCAAATTTAAATCCGACAAGTGTTTGGTTATGTCAACCATGAAGGAAAAATCTTGCAACCATACTCGATCAGAAAACAAAGTGATGTCTTGATTCTTGGTTATTAAACACTGACATATTTCTTCTTTCAAGTCCCAAAATTGTTTGAGAACCTTGGAGCATGATAGCCAACGTACCTCGGTATAGTATGATAAACCTGAATATTCGCTTTCTAATTCAGTTAAGAACAGAGAGAACTGTCGCTGATTCAAACCTCGAGATCTTATGAAATTGATTAATTTTTTTATAGGTGTCAACACATTTTCCATTTTTATTACCTTCGTGCATAATAATTCCTGATGTATAATGCAATGCGTATGATGAATATTGGAACCATCAGAAATTTCACTTCGTTTTTTTCACAGTAATGCTACGAAACCGTTGGTTTTTCCAGTCATTGAAGGAGCTCTATCTGTTGCTACAGAAGTCAATTTTGATTGAGGTAAATTTTATATTTGCAGAAGATCATGAACGCAATTAAATATATCTTCTCCTGTATTAGTGCCATGCATCGGTACTAGTTCCAATAATTCCTCAAAAATGTTGAAATCCGTGTCGCAAGCTCGAAAAAAAAACAGCTAACTGAGCTACGCCCCCAATGTCCGTACTCTCATCACAGGCAATGGAAAATGCTTCGAAACAAGATGATTTTTCTTTTATCTGATCATTTAAATTTCTGGCCATATCAGTAACTCTTTCCACAACGGTATTTCGAGACAAAGATATTGCTTGAAACGTCTTCACACTTCCAGGACAAACAATTTCTGCAGCTTTAATTAAACATTCCTTGATGAAATCACCTTCAGTAAAAGGTTTTGAGTGTTTAGCTATCATCTCCGATAAAACGTAGCTTGCATGCACCGCCGCTTCACTCTCTTGTGATACTTCAGTAAACATAAACTGTTGTTTTTTCATTCCCAACTTGAACTCTTTTAACTTTTCTTGTCTCATTAAACCTTCGTAGGTATCATATTTTGATTTATGTTGTTCATAATGACGTTTAATGTGATATAATTTTGGTACACTAATAGCATTATTACATATCAAGCAGATGATTTTATCTTTTACTTCAGAGTAAAAATACTCTAATTCCCACTTTTCTTGAAAATTCCTATGTTCGTCAGCAATTTTTCGTTTAGTTTTACTGCCACTTGGTTTTGATGAAGACATATTGAATACAAAGGTCTGAAAAAAAAATAGTAATCGCTAACACAAAATAATAAAACGTTTTAATTAATATTTTAATTTTTTTTTAATTAATATTTTTTAACTTACCAGACACAGAATTACTGCAAAAATTATTGAATGTAACTTAAACATTTTTTTTCTAGTACTCCGTGATGTGGATGAACTTAAAAAAAAAAATTAAATATGAGTGATTGAATATTAATTAATTTATTTTTCTATTGTTTTTTGACCAAGAAAAGGTAAATTCAATCTATCAAAAGATATGTAAATTTTGTTCGTTCAATTTTAATTTTAATTTTAGTTTTGCTTGTGTTGCATGTAAATATACTTAAGGAAGAAAAATAAACTTCTTTTTCTTTTATAAGTGCAGACTTCTTCTGTTTGATATAAATTTCTAGAAAATTAATTAAACATCAAAATTAACAATGGCGACGAGGCTTTCGTTCGAACCTTATGTAATGAAAGAAGAACCTTTCGAAAACTATATTCAACGATTCAAACAGTACATTTTTGTGAATGAAATTGAAGGTAAGAAGATTGTTCCTTTTTTTATTATGTCTATTGGACCAAATACTTATGGAATTCTGAAAGAATTGATCTCACCTAGAGATGTTTGTGCATTAGAATTTGAAGAAATTGTTAGTGTTCTACTTACTCATTTTACACCTAAGCTAAATATTATTTTTGAAAGATATGAGTTCAGCCAATTGATTCAGGAACATGGAGAAAAAATAGAAGAATATGTCCTTAAATTAAAAAAACAAGCTAATAAATGTAATTTTGGCTTAAATATTGAAGAACACCTAAGGGATAAATTCATTGCAGGCGTTTCTAATCAAGTTATTTTGAAAAGATTACTTCAAGAGCCTGAGCTCACTTTTAATATGGCAGTAAATATTGCTACCACAATAGAATCGGTAGATTGTAATGTGTTGAAAATGAAGTCTTATGCTGAAACTAAAGAAATAAACAAATTACATTCTAAATGCAAACATTGTGGAAAGATGAATCATCATTCGGACAGATGTTTTTTTAGAAATTCTTTCTGCTATTCTTGTAAACAATTGGGACATATATCGACTGTTTGTCATTCAAAATCTAAGAATGGATATTTTCAACCAAGAAAGAGCGAAGCATCTGCCCACGGAGAATCATTTTCGGGAAAGAATGGTGAGTCCATCAATAATATAGAATATCTGGCTAATAAATTTGAAAGTATTTTGTATGTCTTCGACATAAAATTCTTAGCAGAAATTGACACGGGTGCAGCTTTAACAACTATGTCAAAAGATCTATTTTTAAAATATTTTGAACATGTTAAATTATTTCCGTCTAAATGTTATTTAACCGATTATCAAGGAAAGGGCATTTCCTCTATTGGAGAATGTAAAGTAAAAGTAAGATATAAAAATAAAATAGGCCATTTAAACTTAATAGTAACAAATATTGAAAATAATAAATTTCTCATAGGAAAAGACTGGATAGTATATTTTGATATGGTACAAATTAATGTCCAACAAAATAATAATTTTGATACTAATTTTATTTTTCATAAATATTGTAAACTTTTCAAAGATATAGTCTTGCCAATAAAGGATATTTCCGTACACATTAATGTAAAAAATAATTTTGCACCAAAATTTTATAGATTTAGACCTGCTCCCTTTGCTATTAGAAATTTAATTGAGGAAAAACTATTATTTTTATTGAATAATGATATTATTGAAAATATAGTGGATAGCCCAATAGCTTCACCGCTAGTATGCGTCCCTAAGAAAAACGGCAAAATTAGAATTTGCGCGGACTTTAAAAGAACCTTAAATCCATTTATCGAGGATGTAAAGTATCCGATACCGAACATCGATAATGTTTTACATTCATTTTTTGGTAAAAGTATATTTAGTAAAATTGATCTTTCAAGCGCATACCATCAGATACTTCTAGACGAGGAATCTCAAAAATTGACAGTTATTTCTACCCATAAAGGCCTTTTTAAATATAAAAGGCTGCCCTTCGGTATCAAGTCCGGAGCAACTATTTTCCAAAGAACTATGGACAATATTTTTTCCGGTCTTAAAAATGTAATAATATATTTAGACGATATTCTTGTAACATCGTCTGATGTAAATGAGCATATTTCAGATATTGAAACAGTCATGAATAAATTATCGGATTTTAATTTTTCAATTAATAAAGAAAAATCTTAGTTTTTTGTTGATGAAATCGATTATTTAGGACATAAAATAAATAAAAATGGAATCTATCCCCTTGAGGATAAACTGGACAGTATAAAAAAATGTCCTAAACCGAGTAACATTTCAGAATTGAAATCTTTCTTGGGCATGTTGTCATTCTACAGTAAATTCGTTAGAAATTTATCCATACATGCAAATCCTTTATTCTCTCTATTGAAAAGAAGTTATAATTGGAATAGGAAAAATGAACATGATCAGGCTTTCGAAAAATGTAAAAATTTGATTAGTACAAAAACTTGTTTGACGCATTATTCGCAAGATTTACCTCTTTATGTTACTTGTGATGCATCAAATTATGGTATTGGAGGATATATTTCCCATATTGTAGACGGCACTGAGAAACCAATTACTTTTGTTTCAAGAGCACTAAATGACACAGAAAAGAAATATTCCCAAATAGAAAAAGAAGGATTAGCAATATTCTTTACCTTAAACAGGCTAAAACAATTCCTTTACGGAAGAAAATTTATTATTAATACAGATCACAAACCATTACTAGCCATTTTTGGCGATAAAAATAATTTACCAGCCTTAGTGGCAAATAGATTACATAGATGGTCACTCTCAATATCAAATTTTAATTTTGAAATTAAGTATACTAAGGGAAGTGAAATACCTCTTGCAGATTTTCTTTCAAGATTTCCAAATCCTGAAAAAGGGGAGAAGGAAGAGGAAATGGGAGAAATATTATTAATAGAAAATTCGATATTAGATTACGTCTTGGTATCGTACAAAACCCAAGAAGATCCAACTCTTAGAAAACTATATAAGTTAGTCAAGTACGATAGGTATGATGTTGACTCAGAGGTAGATATAAAACCTTATAATAGAATTAAAAACGAGATAACAATAGTAAGAAATTGCCTGTTTTTCGGAAATAGAATGATCATCCCCGATTCCTTAAGAGAATATGTTTTGAAAATCATCCATGAAAATCATATTGGAGTAAATAAAATGAAAACTCTGGCCAGAAGTTCTGTCTATTGGCCGGGAATGGATGAGCAAATTGAGAAACTGTCTAAAAGCTGTAGCACTTGTATGGAAAACACATCAAAGCTGCCAAAACAGGAATTTACCGAGTGGACTCCACCAAACAAAGTTTGGAAGAGAATTCATCTTGACTATTTCTATTTTGCGGGAAAAACTTTTTTGATATTGGTGGATGCGCATTCTAATTGGATAGAATGTCAAATGGTTCCAAATACATCGGCGGGATTCTGCATAGACTTTTTGAGAGAATGTTTAGCGAGATATGGTATCCCGGAGGTGGCGGTAATGGATAATGGGCCCCCGTTTAGAAGTTATGAAATAAAGACATTTTTCGAAAGAAATGGCATACATGCGATGTTCAGCCCCGCTTACCATCCGGAGAGCAACGGACTAGCGGAAGTGTCTGTAAGAGAGATAAAAAAAACTATGAAAAGAATTATTTCGGAGGAAAGGGAATTGCCCCTTGAGTTTGCTTTGATTAAGGCTTTATATGCATATAGACTGAGTCCTTTGACTAGAACGGAGAAATCCCCGGCTGGAATATTTTTAAATCGCGAGATTAGAACGAAGATTTCCATGTTGAGCAAGATTTCAGTAAGAGTGGGGAGATTGAAAAATAAAAACAGAACAATAGCTACAAAGTAAATGATAGAGTAAGATACAGATGGATGGAAAGAGGAAAACCGAAATGGATGTTTGGGATTGTAAAGAGAATAGTGGGAAGCAACAGCTGTATGATAGAAACTGATGGAATAGAAAGGAAAGTACACACTAACTATATGAGGAGAAGTATGGAGAGAAAGGATGTTTCGTCATCAGAAGAAGGAATAAGCTACCCAAGGCCTCAGACGTCAAGTCCCCTGACTCCTGCTACAATAGTAGCAGAATCTACACCTGGACCACCGACTGAATCTACACCTTCCCGGAGATATCCACTACGAGAGAGGAGACCACCGGATAGATATGTACCTTAATGAGTATTGCTATCTTAAAAAAGGGGGAGTTGATGTGGATGAACTTAAAAAAAAAATTAAATATGAGTGATTGAATATTAATTAATTTATTTTTCTATTGTTTTTTGACCAAGAAAAGGTAAATTCAATCTATCAAAAGATATGTAAATTTTGTTCGTTCAATTTTAATTTTAATTTTAGTTTTGCTTGTGTTGCATGTAAATATACTTAAGGAAGAAAAATAAACTTCTTTTTCTTTTATAAGTGCAGACTTCTTCTGTTTGATATAAATTTCTAGAAAATTAATTAAACATCAAAATTAACACTCCGAAAGAATATTTTCTTTAAACTTTAAGGCACACAATACTTATGGCGATGTACATACGTTATGTATGTAGGTATAATATTATCAAAACTTACGACTTATGTATGGGGACCAGTGGTTCGTTATTAATAAATAAATTATGTATAATTACAATTTTTTAAAATTAGGCTACAAATTTTTATTAATTTTTTTTTTAATTTATAAAAAAAAAATTATTAAAATATATTGTCTGGTGGGCCGCAAATTTATTCGTTGTGGGCCGCATGATGTCCGCGGGCCGCGAGTTTGACATGCTTGGCCTAAATTAATTTAATAGAATGGAAAAATATACTTTTTGTAGGGGAGAAGCCGCTGACCAGTGGCCTGCGGTACTGTCAGCTGCTATCTCTCCGCCTGATCAATCATAACTGACACCTTTTTAAATTTTCAGCGCCCTCTACTGGGTCAAATCATACTGCGCCCCCTACGAGAAAACTCTGAGAATCTTTTAATTTAAAAGAAAATTGCTCAATATATTCAAAGGTTTTATATTAAATATATTTTTTCAGTTCAATTAAAAAAATATATAAATATTTAATTTTAAAAAAGCGGAAAGAGCAAAAGACAATTTCATGCTTGATGTCTTTATTGGGTAATAAGTTCTGGGCCATCATCTCTGATTGAAGGTTGAGGCTGTTGATGGTGGTTATTGTGGTGGGGTTCACAGAATTTTCTATTGCCTGGTCATCTTCTCCAGGCTATCGAGCCTCACAGGTCTGCCTCCATCACTGAGGAGCTTTGGAGTCGGGGTGTAGAAGGTCACATGGGGAGGGTAGTCCATAGGGAGGTTGCCCACACTTTCTAGATCCCACACCAGGATTGGTGTAGCTCCTCACACACATTTCCTGGTCAGTGGCGAGCTCCTGTAGCATGTCATCTCCTTGAAGATGTCCATAGGGTTCTGGACCAGGAGTAGGGTTTTTCTTGGTTTGTAGTACAGCCTACATGCTACAGTAGTCAGTTGGCTGTCAGAATTGGTCCTCTGTTACTAGGGACTCATGCCTCCCCAGCCACAACAATCTAACATACAGGTGAGCTCCTTTTTTATTATTAGCATTTCACCCCCTACAGCAGATATCTCTTCATTCCATTTAAATTCATTTAGGCCACTGTAGAGGCCACTCCTGTGGCCTCTACAAAGTTCACCCACAGTACCTAATAGAAAGCTGGTGGACAATGATGAAGCTGCCTCGACAAGAAAGAAGAGGACTTCGAGCATTCTTCATTGTCAAACCAGCCCATCTCTTCACCTCCTTTTACTCCTAATTTTGTATATAATTTATAATATTATAATAAATTTCCTTTTTATAAATAAATAAGCAGCTATTCTGTTTTAATATTTTCAAATAATATTCGTCAATTAAAATAATATTTTTAATAATAGCTTCTAATTATAATTTTTAATTATAATTTTTTTTTAATTTTTTAATTTGGAATATTATAGAATTTTTTTTTTACTCTGTTTAAATAATTTTTGGCGCAATTTAGGAGGAAGGCGATAAGAAAAATTAAGATAGAGGGGAAAAGGGGGAGAGTGAAGAGTTAGAGCTCCTGAGAAATTAGCAAAATGTAGTCTTTCAAGATTTAGTGGAAGGAATTTTCCAACCATCCAACTGTAGCACCCCAAATTAAGATATAAGTAACCTTTCATAATATATAGATTTTTAAACAGGTTATATTTATGTATATTCGCCCAATTTGTTCTTATTTCCCGTTTTATTATTATTATTTTTTTATCTTTATGTGACCGTTTCAAGAGATAAATAAATATTATGTATTCTGATCCGCAACTTTTAGTTGTCAAATTTTTTTTAACCCCAGTGCGCGCAGGATATATGCAAATTATATTATTCATATAGCAGGATGTATATTTCGTGAACTCCCTGAGAACGAAAGAGCCTTCATGGATTTCGGGACGAAAGCGTCTGAAATCAGCTCATCAATGATGCCTTCAACGTGGGCCGACCAATTCCAAATTAGGCCACGAAAAGTTCACGGTAAAATAACACCCTGTTACTTATGTTTGTTGTGCCCAATAAAAAGCTTCAGAAGTCTATATGCATATTTATCAAAGCAGTCACAATATCCACACCTGACCAGAAGTCTAACCCCTCCTCTACGTGGTGGGCGAGAGAAGCAGCACAAGTAAGGGACTGCTCTGTAGTTTGGGGTCGTGAGCCCCGAGCCGCTACGGTAACCGTGAACTGGGACTCTGAAATATGGCTGACTAACGGGGAAATGGCACCTCCCTTTCCATGGAGCAACAATATCATCTTAGATAAATAAAATTGCTATAAATTATGAAATAAGAATATAAACAGTAGTAATGCGTTTCTTAATTCGTGCAAAGTGCAAGCTTTCAGATCTTTAAAATCCTTCTACAGGCATAGCTGTCAGTTTAGTTCCTTCAACTTATAACTATGCCTATGAAAGTATTATAAAGATCCGAAAGCTTGCACTTTACACGAATAAAGAAACGTATTGTTATTGTTTATATTATTAAAATATTTTCTATCTTGGATATTTCTACATTGAAAGAATTACTCATCTTTTGAGACTAACCCCAATGTGAGGCAAATGTTGGTACCTTCATGAGATTGGAAGTTCTGTTCGGACAGGGAATGAGTTGTCAGTTGCAAGCCATGGTAATTATATGGAACGTTGTCTATGGATAATGACATGTGCAATATGACATTACAGGTTTGCTCTTTTAACATGTTCTTGGCCACCCTTGCAACATGTGGCATGTGCTGGAAAATCACTTTGTCAAATACCTTTATGTCTTTTGATATCTCCCTTATCCATTCCTCGCCAACTTCCTGATCTCTACATATTTATCTCACAGATCATTCCATCTCCCATAGTGCCCCGTTATCTAAAAAAGAGCAGTGCTACCAGACCTACACTTTAAATGCATTTGAAACTTCGCCGTTGCCGGTTCAAAGTCTGGATAAAAAAGGAGGAGAATTAGCAGTAACAATCTCTCTGAAAATTTGTGCTTAGCTGGTCTGAATGATTGTAGACTGTAAGGGCTCCTGATCCAGGGATACAAGATGAGCAGCGTTTGTACTCCATGTTAGGAGCGACTGCACATGGCGTCGGTTCCTCATGTAAGAGGCGGCCTGCTACTGAGTAGAGCTGCCAGTCTTAATTACAAAGGCAGAGGCATTCTACTTCACTCAGTCATGATGGTTTTCAACTCTACAAGCTTTATGCCATAATATGATTGAATGGTGATAAGAAAAAGGAAGATAAATATATTTGAAGAAATAATTAGATGCTCATTTACTCCCGTGGCACCCTCTTTCATTGTTGTCACAAATATTCTATTTCAGATAATGAGAGCTCTCCAAATATATAGAGTAACATTTATTTATTATTTTCCAAGGGAGTTAATAATTTATATTCCGCATGAATGCCAAGTTATAAATAAGGGACTCGGTGACCTAAGAAGGGAGCTTAAAGAAAGACATTTACCTAAATGTTAACTAGACATGGTAAGGGCTCCAGGTGATATCTAGATACATAACACAGAGGGGGTTAGATGTATACTATACTATCTCACTCCGTCATGTATTGCTACACCCCTGACCCCAACTTCCCAATTCCGACAGCTCGCTGTAGAGTTTCTATTGACAACAAAGTAGAATTAGTGGACTAGAGACTGAAAACAGCACTGTTGGACACCGACAACGCTGAAAGCCGGACTTACGTCTACACGCGAGGCCTCCCATCGGAGTTTTGCGCCAGAGCCAACAGCCTAGTAATCAGTACCTAGTCCTAGGTCAGTGGAGCGAGCAAGCTATCGGAGGGGAAGTTGAGTATCATTCCACGCCATGTGAATACACAGGGTTAAAGTAGTAGGGTCCCCACCCCCCATCCCAGCGTGGAATGACCAATGACCAAAGCGGGATAGTCTAGGGCGGCTAATCGCGCAGAGGCCACCACAGGGGTGTAAGCACTAAACACCCTCCCGCTGTCAATGTCCCAGTACTGTCTAGTCACTATCTAGATCCTGCAACAATGGCATTAGTAGAGCCGGATCTCACGGAAGTCACACTGCGGGTCTCTCCATCTGGAACGTCTGTTACACACAGCCACCTAGAATTCAGACTTTACGTTCGACAGATTGCTATTGTCACCCAGTCCCTTTTTTATATTTGGCATTAAAGCGGTTTGTAAATTTTTTATTCAACCATATTCTTGTTAATTTGATTTAGAAAAATTTAAAGTTCACAATAAGAGATTTCAACTAACACAAATAACTAAAGACATTTTTGATGTTGCCAACCAATTAATGGAGCAGTTCTTACAGCAACACAAGACTCCAAATTCATCCAAGAACCACAATAAATCTTACAACCTCTAGTGTCAATTCGTATTTCATCAAGGTACATATATGAAACTCGGTCTCAGTGGTACAGGCTGCTCCACGCTGAGGGCGCGAACAGCGCCAACAGCGTTCGTGGATGGCTTTTCTTAATTATCAATGAATTGTTCAAATATCAGGGAACAGGTTATATCAATGTTTAGTTGATTTCTGTTCCACTTGATGGCGCTCTGCTATCTAAAAAGCACATGTGCTTTTGGTCAGGATATGCCTTCTTTATTTTTAATATATGAAACTACGAGGGCCATCCAATAAATAAGTTTCCCTATTTTTTTTTCTGCGAACGAAACGTTGTAAAAATTAGTTAGTATAGAAGAAATGGTCACTAGGATGCGTTGGAAGCTGGTGACCTTCAAAATCACGCTACTCGTACGCACAAGTCCGTAGCGCTTCAGTTTCCATGGAGCTACCACTGGTGAACGTGTCCACTTGCGAACTCCGTTCTGTAATTCGTTTTTTCACGGCGAAAAATTAAACTGCGGTCAATATTCATCGCAATTAAGTGTCAGTGTGTGGTGAAGAATGTATGAGCATCCAAATGGTTCGCCGATGGCGTTCATGGTTCTTAGAAGGACGGCAAAACGTGCATGATGACGAGCGAAGCGGCAGCCCCGTTACTGCTACGGACAATGCAGCCGTTGCTGCTGTTCGGAATGTGGTGGAAGCAGATCGCCGCGTCACCATTGACGAAATAATGATTCGACTGCCTCCTGGAATCGAAATTAGACGCTCTTCGATTCGAACAATCATGTCAGATGTTTTGAATTTTCGCAAAGTCTGCGCAAGATGGGTCCCGCGTTTGCTCTTGGGAAATCACAAGCAACAACATATGGAGGCAGCCCGAGCTTTCCTGGAAATGCATCAAAGAGATGGAGATCAACTGTTTATCCGTATTGTCACTGGAGATGAAAGCTGGGTGCATCATTCAACTCCAGAAACAAAACGACAAAGCATGGTGTGGAAGAAGCCTGAGGAAAGTGCACCAAAAAAGGCGAAGGTCACAATCTCTGCAGGCAAAGTTATGGCTATGGAAAACTTCAAATGGGAAATTTTCACACATCCACCTTATTCTCCGGAACTTGCCCCAAGCGAATTCCATCTTTATCCAGCACTCAAGTGGCACCTTGGAGGCAAGCACTTTGCGAATGATGACGAAGTGCAGGCGGAGGCGAACCACTGGCTACGAAGACAGGACACGGCTTGGTACAACAGTGGTATCTAAAAATTGCTACAACGGTACCAAAAATGTTTGGACAGAAATGGTGATTATTTAGAGAAGTAGTCTATGAGTTGTATAATGAAAATAAAATAACTGCATAATTGTAAATAATGTGGTTTATTTGTTAAAAAATAGCGAAACTTATTTATTGGATGGCCCTCGTATATCAGGAATATCGCTAAAAATATGTAAAATGGTTTCCAATATATCTGTGGCTGAAACAACTATACTTTATTCAAAGGTAACTGTATAGGTGAAAGGTAATAATATCAAATTCAAATAAATAAATAGTTTGTGACGTTTCTGTAACAGTGTTGTTACCAACATCAGACAAAAGTACTGAATCTCTCTGATTATGGTAACATGGTTATAGGATGTTAAAAAAATTAATTAAACAAATTAGAACTTAGAATTAAATATTTACAAAAACACATGTTATATATTTATAATTGTAATTTAATTCTGCTGTCCTCAAACCTTATGTCCATATATAATCTAAAATACCCATTCCAAGAGTCTAGCAACAGTATGACTATAAAAGGAAGATCGAAAAATACAATATAACAGCGGTATGGTAGATTAAACTGGTAAAACCGCTGGAAGGGTTCACCACTAATGAGCCAGGCTCTCCTATTAATTTTTCAATTGAAGTAAGGGTAGTAGAAATTGTTTATTTTTAAAAAGAATCATACCTGTCTATAATAGTTTTGAATTTTAAACACACGTTTTATTCGATAGAGTTCATAAAACTTATATCGACAAAGTGGAAAATGTAAGAAAGTTAAATGATTTCGATCAGCGAACAATCGATGTCTCACTTCTGTAAAGTTAAGTATGGTTTAGTTGAGATATCTTCTGTGTGGATATATCTGATATAAATTCCTACCTGATTTCTTCAAAATCATTGATTTAAACCTGAATTGAACGTAATTGTTTTTAACTTGTAAATTCTTGTTGGGATCTTATATGCATATAATAATCTGGCTTTTATTGATTTATCAAGAAAATGGGTTGGCCAATTATCAGGGAACAGGTTAAATTGCTCCACTAGATGGCGCTCTGCCATCTAAAAATCACATGTGCTCATGGTCATGATATGCCTTCATTATTTTTAATATCAACATCTGACTTTTTTCTATTCTTTTTCATTTAATAATCTATTGAGTTTCTAGCTGAATTTCTTAGGATTCCAACTTGAGATATCTTAATTCTTCTAATCGCTATTATAGATTAGATCAAGATCAGCAGAACTATACAGGTTCCATATTTGTTGTATGAATAGTTTCTGTTACCCATGGTACTTTATCTTCCACGTTTTCTTTTTAAATATTTCCTTATGTTTTAGATTTGTTGTCGTTGAGAATCTGATCTTCTAAATTTCAACAAATTATCACAGATAATCTCATAATTTCTCAATTATTTATTTTTTAAAACTTGATACTTTGAGAAAAGATTTCATTTCAATTGTGCAAAATAAATAATTTTGACCTAATATTTCGACTTGGGGCAAATTTTATAATATATATTTAGAGAAAATAAAATATGATTAATAGTTTGAAATTGTATATTTTTACGTTTTCTTTTTAAATATTTCCTTATGTTTTAGATTTTTTGTTGTGAAGAATCTGATTTTCGAAATAAGTAAATTTCAACAAAATATCACAGATAATCTCATAAATCATCAATTTTTCTTCTTCTTCCAAACTTGGTACTTTGAATAGAGATTTCTTTTGTACTAAATACAAATTTTTGAACTCTAATATTTCGAGTAGACAAATTTTTAAATATATTTAGAGAAAAAAAAAGAGATATAAATTTGATTAACTTCAATATTTAGAAATTGTATTTTTTCTTTACTAAAAACTACCATTGTTGTTATTCCAAACCTTTAAATAAAATAAAGGCATGGTTAAAAATGGTTTTAAATATCTCCATATTATTCTTTTTACATGGATATTAAGAATTTGCCTATTTCAGTAGCGTCATTTTCCTCTAAGATCTCTACGTTATTGGTCAATTTTAAAGATATCTACCAAATCTGCATTTAAGATCTTTTGTCCCCAACGAGCACTTTTTATTTTGTGGGGGCTCAAAAATCATAAACTTTGGTCAGTATATATATATATATAGCTCGTAAAACCATATTCTCTCTTAAGATCTTCGGTATATTTTTAAATATTTCAAATATCAAATTATCTGATTAATTTACATGGAATCATATAAAGTCTATGAAGGAAATGATTTTCCATAAGATTTTGTCAAGGCAAAAACAAATGTTGCATTTTACTTCTACATAGATATAGGTATGCCTATAATTCATGAGCAGACTTATAACATCAGTTTTTATATCTTGAAAATCAACTTCAATATTTTTAACGCCTTTTCAAATGCTTTATTAATTTTTTTTGTTTCTCCTGACGAAGACAAAAGATTTTTGGCGAAAGGTTGAGAAAAAAAACTCTAACTGGCCGAAATGTCTATTTTTACAGAAATATGAATGCCGGCCAGGCAACCTCTATCTTCAGAACCTTCAATATTTGCCTCAGACTCTGTATACCATAAGTATTAGGACCACTATAGGTGTTGAATGGGTAGATCTGATAGTGTATGGGTTAGGATTGAAATTAAAATGAAAGAAAAACTGAATAAGGGTTGTTATGCCTATGTTGGATTATATTGTAGCAAAATATTTATATTTTCAGAACAGATTATTAATTCTGATATTTTTATATATCTTGCTACTCTGTGTACTTATTGCTTATCTTGTATTTTATAAATTTTGGTTTGTATCCGTGCCTCATTGGCTCATTCATTCTGGTTAAAAGCCCCGTAAATAAAGATATTTCCGTTCCGTATCCGTGCCTCAAATACGAGATTGAATCGCAATGAGAACAGATGCACCATACAATGGCCACAGTGGGATCGTTAGTAATGACATTGCGGACACACTCGCAAAGCGGGGTGCTGAGTCTGCTCTGACTCGCTCCTTTGTCGTTAGTAAAATCTACAATCTACGGCCGGGCGCGTGAAGCACGGGAGAACAGATTCCTCTCTCTAGCTTCTTCTATCCACACCCGCTTTGGCCTTACTCTAATGAGTCTTATAGACAAAAGGTATGCGTACATCGTCCCTAGCAAGCACCTTGTGGTTGGCCTGCTATCGGGACACACGTGGACGGACAGTTTGCCCACAGGATAGGCGTTATTGACGATCCTTTCTGCCCTTACTGCGACGGTGACAAGGAAGAAACTCTGTTACACATCGTGCTTGAGTGCAGCAGCCTTAATGCCTTTAGATTCCCCTTCTTTCCACCATTGCAGAAGAATTGGGGTACACTCCGCGGGGGTCACTGAAAGACTTTATTTTCAACAGGAGTCTTGGCGAGCCTGCCCGGAGTTCCTAAAGGCCTCTGATAGACTTAAGCCACGCGTCTGCGCGGATGATTCTGATCACCTGAGTGACTCGGACTCCTCGCCTCATGGTTAACACCGGTCATTAGCGGCTGCTCGTAGACGCAACTCTGGCATGTGCCGCTATTTAAGATCGGTTTCGCGACCTGCCCTGCGTATGTGATCGCCCCTGACGCTGTCTCTGTAACCCCAGGACAGAGGAAAAATGGTTTGGCGATTCGACGTCGCGGGCTGCTTCGAGAAATCGACTTACGCAGCGACCCATTTGAACGCGCTATGCAATCTCTGGTGTACTTTTGTGGTTGGTTGTCTTAGTACTGTTAAGTTCGGGTTAAACTTAAATAAGCACACAAAAAGATGTAATGTACACCCAAAAAATAAACCACACATAGTTTGTTTATAGTAGACATATGTTTTTGTTTCATAAGTAGAATCACCAAAATATAAACTATTGAATGAATAAAATCTCTGACGATTACCAGAAATTTCAACAATTTGTTTATAGTAGACATATGTTTTTGTTTCATAAGTAGAATCACCTAAAGAAAAACCATTAAACAAACAAAACCTCTGACGATTACCAGAATTTTCCACAATTTGTTTATAGTAGACATTTGTATTTGTTTCAAGGAGAAAGTATTACAAACACACATTAATATATTAATATATGGGTTTTTATTTCTCACCCCAACATGTTCACAAAATTTCATCTGGAAATATTTCATGTAGGCCCAGGACCTTTCCCAATGAAATTTCCCTTCAATGTATTATAGAGTATATAAAAAAATTATAAAGCTTCATTCTTAAATGATTTGGAAATATATATCTTGGCAATCCAACCAAGATACCACATCTAGATAAATGGATTAATAAAAGGAAAAATTTGCAAAGTCACAAAATAAGAGGAGAGATTAAAGCTTCTTATATATATATACATAGACGAATTCGAATATATATCTTAGTAGTTCAACCAAGCTACAATATCTAGAAATCGGATTAATAAAAAGAAATATTTTGCAAAGTCATTAATTAAAAACAAAAAGTTAAAACTTTCTACACAATAAACGGGCTTTGGAGCCCCCATAAAAAAATAGCAAAGCGTCGTCTTACCTTATCAAAGTCTATACTTACATCTTAACTGCTTCGTCGCTTGATCTTCCCTGAATAACTAACTCCTGTCTAACCGTTTTTTCAAATCGTGTGACCCGATTTTCTTTTCTTTTTACAGAGTGAGTAATTTACTCTCTCGTAGAATAATTGTTAAAATTAATTTATCCTTTGGACAAATAAAAAATAAATAAATTTAGTAATTAATGAAAATAAAAGAAGGAATAATCCTTGAAATTTTAAATTTATCTAGTTAGCAAAATTTAATTTGGTAATTTTTAAATTCTATTGTTCAATTGAATTCCCAGCGATATATATAGAAAAAGAAATGAATTATGATACATATCTATAATAAGTGATGTATATAGAAAAAAATCAATTATGATACATATTTACAATATGTACATAATTATGCAAGTCCAAAGGTGGCAGTGGTCATTATCCCCAGTACTGCTGCGGGCTTCGGAGTGCAGAAAGCTCGTCCAGAACTTCCCTCTGGACAACAAAACTTCGGAAAGGCTATTGCAAACTTACAATATATGATGTTTACATCATTTTTTGGTTCATTTGGTGAAAACGGCCCAACAGTACTGGCACCTAGGTGTTGAATAGAAAAATCTGTTAGTTTATGGGTTAGGATTTGTAATCTATAGGAGGATTTGAGATTAATATGAGAGAAAAACTGAATAATGGTTGTTATATTATGTTGAAGTAAGATTATATTGTAGAAAAATATTTATATCTTATGAAAAATTATTAATTTTGATATATTTATATCTTGCTACTCTGTAAACTTCCTTTATTGCTACTATTGTATCTTGTAAATTTTGGTTTGTATCCGTGCCTCAAATATATTCCTGTGTCATCCTAAAGTTTGTCTTTCCTCTACGTGACAATATAAATGATCCTACCCAAGGTATTCCTCTTAACTCAACAGACTGTTCCCTAGGACCCACATTGAGTGCTATGAGTTTAAAGCTTCAGTTGAGAGAGCACATGTGTCTGATGTAACATGTGTGATCAGTTGTTACTCACAGGCTGGTAGTCCGTATGGACTTATTCAGAGCAGAGAGGTCCGTAGATTCAGCAAGATGCTAATTCAGCAGGTCCCTTATATCAGATTTAGGATAGATGAAGAAGTTCCCCTTGGGATAAGTTCTTAGCATCAAGGTTTCCTAGAGTGAATATATTAAACTATACCACAGGTTTCTGGAGGTGATATCTTTTTATTTTATTAACGTAGTCTAATGCTTCGGGCATCTCTGCCTTTCTACAAGAGAACATAAATAAACAAATAAAACGCCGCCTGATGCTAAACAGGCTTTATTCGTTTATATAAGTTCTCCTGTAGAAGGACAGAGATACCTGAAACCTTGAGACTATGTTAATAGAATGAAAAGAAACTCATCTCCAGAAACTTGTGAGTTTATGTCCAGGAGATTTGAATCAATAGAGTGAATATATACTCAACTAAACCCTTTTGACAGCGAACGTTACATCGACACACGCCAATTCGACACTATACGATAATTCGACCATGTTTAGATGTCCCGACCACCGGACTATTAAATAACAAACCGTTATTCGACAAAATCGATAATACGACACTTCCGATAGTTCGATCATTTTAAAATTCGAATTTAAACAGTTGAATGTTTTTTTTTACATAGAACTTTACCGCTAAAAGGTATTACGTGCAGTGCCGTTGCGCAATGTCGCGAGTGTTAGTGTTTTTTTGTCGAGTGGAAATTTTTGGCATCATAAGCTAATTAATAATATTATTTTATTTTTAAATTTCAGTATTGAAATATTTTAGTTATTTTAAAATTTACAAATAATTTCCTTTTAAATAAATAATTCTTATAAAATGTAGTCACAATAATTATGATAACATTTTATTTCAATATTCCATTTCCTTGTTATTATAAAAGATTTAAACACAAAATCAATCTTCATGATTCTTTTTTAAATAATATTTTTAAATTTTATATTTATTTTCCATATTTATTTCCTTTCAAATGTTATATTCTTCAATTAGAATAAAATATTATTTATAATTATTTATGTTTCAAAAATATGTATTATTGCCATTTTGTCCCTTTATATTAAAAGTTGATCATGAAAATAAAAATAGAATAATACAAAAAGTACATACAATGGTTTCAATTAATACCATTAATTTATATTATAAAGCTATTTTTTTAAATATTATTTTAGCAAGTTAGATGATTATCTAATCATCTGAATAACTTTAATTCAACACTTCCTTTAATTCAACCGAAAGCTCTGATCCCTTGGGGTGTTGAATTAAAGAGGTTCGGCTGTATATCAAATTATAAAGAAAAAAACATAAAACTAAATAGAAGTGACATATGTAACAACACTGTTGCTAAAACGTCACATATAGTTTAAATATTTTGATTTGGTAATTTCACCTTTTATTATTTTTTACAATAATACAAATTTTGTGCATAATTTATTTTAATTATACATCAACATTCTCAAATTTTTAGGTTTGGCACCATAAATATTTCTCAATTTGTGGGAAATAATGCCTTGCCTGCCAAAATCTGGGGACCCTGCCTGTGGTGTATTTAGGTTGATTTAAAAGTATAAATATATTTTAGGCTTTTTTATTTAAATGGCTTTTATTATATTACACCGTATTAGATGCAAGCTTAAGAATTACAAGTTTGCAATCGAATTATATGATGATAAATTATATGTTATGATATATACAATATATCGCAGAATAATAATCTGTGGATTTAATATTATTATTATAATAATAAATTATATACAATATTATATAATTAAAATATAAATATACGACAGTTCCTTCCCTCCTTAGAAATGGAATCTGTCAGACGGCCTCCTCTCCCTTAGAGGATATCGCCGACTCGGTCTCGGAGTCCCCTGCTGCTGCTGAGGTCCCCGGAGTGGGCTGGCACAGTGGGGCGTCTTCTCTACTGGAGGATGTACCAGTCTTGTCTAAGGGAATGTCTTCATGATTTCTTTGGATATTTTGGGGCGTCGGGAGGAACACCTCTGGATCAGGACAAGGCAATGTCCAGTTTTTTTCTTATTTGCCCAGCATGTCGTCTCCATACTCTCTTATCCCTTAGCAGAATCCTGTAAAAGCATTTTCCCAGCTTTTCCGTGATTTCTCCCTCGATCCATCTATTTGGACCAAAAGGATCTCTAACTAAAACATCTTCATTTACCTCGAATTCCGAAATGTTTTCTTACCTAATTTGGCTTTGCTTTCAAAATTTGGTCTCAAAAGATTCCATCTACCTTTTGGCATTCTTTTCAGAAATAACACGGCCGACGCTTCTTTCGTGCTCGACTGCGGCACTGATCGGTAGGTGAATAGGAAGTTGGCCAAACTCTTATTTAATCCTTCATTCTTTAAACTTCTTAGAGATCTTTTAAAAGTTTGTACGAAACGTTCGGCCAAACCATTGGTAGCTGGGTAATATGGTGCGGATTTTAGGTGCTGTATTCCATTTGATTTGAAAAATAATTTCATTTCATTCGAAACAAATTGTGGGCCATTATCAGTTACAACTTGTTCTGGGATCCCGTAACGTGAGAAAATCTCTCTTAGAACTTTGATGGTATTTTGAGTTGTTGTGGAATTCATTGCTATAACCTCCGGCCATTTAGAATAGCTGTCCACAATGATCAAAAACATATTGTTCATGAATGGTCCTGCGAAATCCATATGAATTCGGTACCAGGGCGTAGGAGCAGATTCCCATCTGTTACACTTTCTGATTTTGGTCTCACATTCTTTGCAGCTTCTTGCAATTTCTTCAATTTCGCGGTCCATCCCTGGCCACCAGATGAAATTTCGGGACAGTGATTTCATTTTTACTACCCCCATATGTCCCAGATCTAATTCTTTTTTCATATTTGCTCTAAATTTCCTTGGAATGATAACTCGCGTTCCCAAGAGAAATATTCCTTGCTCCACTGTAATTTCCTCTTTTCTAAGATAGAAGGGAAGCATTTCAGCATTCGATGGTTTTTCCATCCACCCGTACAGCATGTTATGGCAAACAATTTTCAAAATAGGATTTTTACAAGATTCTCGCCTGATATGCCTTGATGTTAGAGGCAATTCTTCACACTGTTGAATCATGTGAACGGAATTTAATTAATCATTTTCCTCCAATTCTTCATATTCCTCAAGCGGGAGTCTTGAAAGACCACCGCGTTACCATAATCTCCAGTCTTTTTGCACTCAATTCTGAAATTGTATGAAGACAAGATCAGAGACCATCGCTGAAATCGTGCAGACATATTTGTTGAAATTTCTCGTTTAGGACTAAGGATGTATTGTAGTGGCTTATTATCTGTTACCAATGTAAATTCTCTTTCAAATAGATAATTATTTAATTTTTTGAAGCCCAAATTTTACTCAAGCATTCCTTATCAACTTGAAAATACTTGTTCTCAGCTGGTGATAAGGTCCTGGAGATGAAATAAATAGGTCGCTCATTTCCCTCGTTATCAACATGCGATAGCACAGCGCCAATTCCATAGCTGCTCAAGTCACATGACAAACGAAGGGGCAATTCAAGGTCATAAGCCATTAAAATCTGATCAGAAGAGACGATATGTTTCACTAGTTTGAAAGCTTTTCGGCAACTCGGTGACCAATTCCATTTAGTTCCCTTCTTTAGAAGATCATATAAGAGTGACATGAACTCCGCAGCATTCCGAATAAATCTATGATAGTAGGTAACAAAACCTATGAATGCTCATAGCTGTGTTACATTGAGAGGTTATGGAGCATCATTAATGGCTCTTATTTTGTCATCGGCCGTGTGTAGTCCATTTCGATCGATGACGTGACCACAGTATTCAAGACGGTTTTTAAAGATTTTGCATATTTCTTTATTTTTCTTCAGTCCGTATTCATTTAACCTATTTAAAACAGTCTCTAAATTATTCAAATGATCAGTTTCTGTTTCGCCCGTTATCAGGATATCGTCCAAGTAGACCAGAGTTTTAGGTATTCCTGATAGAATTTGCTTAATTATTATCTGCCAGATGGCTGGGGCTGAAGCGATTCCATAAGGAAGTCTGTTCATTTTATAGAGTCATTTATGTGTATTAATCACAGCTATTTCTCTTGAAGCTTCATCCAGTCCCAGCTGTAAATAGGCCTGCGATAAATCGATTTTACTAAAATTTACTCCTTTCCCAAGGATGGCAAATATATTCTCTATTTTTGGTAAGGGATATTGATTCACCCAAAACGAGATTCAAAGTTATTTTGTTATCGCCACAAATTCCCACTTTGCCATTTTTCTTCATTATCGGCACAATTGGAGTCGCCCAATCACTTCTTTCTCGTTTAGTAATCACCCCGTTGACCTCTAATTCATCCAGTTCTTTTTCAATGGCCTGTCTCATAACGAATGGAACGTTTCTTGATTTAAAGAATTTCGGATGAGCCTCCTTTTCAAGAACCAAATGGACCTGGTGGCTTTTCACAACTCCAATATTTGAAGTATCAAAAACATACGAGAATTTATTCAGAAGCGATACGCAGGTAATTTCTTGAACCGAATTCACATCAGGAAATTTCAGCAGTTGTGCGGGTAGATTTTTGATCCAACTAGTGCCCAGTAACAATGGTCTGTTGGCTACGGTTATTATAAGGGGAAGTTCCATATTTGCCTCCTTAACAAATACTTCTATTTTGCCTATCACATTTATTTTTGTATTCGAGAATGATCGGAGATTTAAATTAACAGGAGTCAATTTTCTTTTCCAAAACTTCTTGTAAATATTTATTGGCATTAGAGTATAATAACTCCCTGTATCAAACTCTAACGTTATATACAGGGTGATCCAAAAGTCCCGCACAACTTTAAAAATTAATAACTCCGCGAATATTTGCGCTAGAGCAATGCGGTAAACACCATTGTGTTCAGGATGCAATGGGATTTTTTATGGCAAATAATGAAAAATTCGAAATTGATTTTAGTTACAACTTTATTCGCTAGATGGCGCTCTACCAGAAACAGAGATTCAGCGGCCAAATTGTTTGATAAATTGAAAAATATAACTGAACGACACGTATTTTTCCTTTTTAAATACCAGAAAAGAACCCTAATAATATCAAATGATAAATTAATAAAACACCATTTCGCCAAAAGTTAGAAGAAATGGTTAACGATTTTCAAATACAATATGAGATATGTAAAATAGGTATATGCAAATTAAAACATGTAGCAAAAAAAAAAACTGATATTTTAGATGCGGTTTGCTGGAATCCTCTCAGCTATTTATATTTCGAAAATAATAATTTTCTATTTTTTTAAATTCAACTCTCTCTCAGTATCGATTATATTTATTTTAATTCATTTGAAAAATATTTATCTATCTCTGATGATTTATTTTACTCTGGAATGCCGTTGTTGTTTTTGTCGTGTCCAATAAAGAGCCTCAGATTCTTTTCGTTTGGCCAACAAAAAATGTCCAATTTATATACACATATATTTTTACATAATGAGGCTTTAAATAATACAAGTAATATTCATCTATTTACATAAACAACAGTTAATATATAGCGAGAAGTGTAGAGGACTGAGCACAGATCCCTGAGGTACACCAGCCCATGTTCTTCGGTCCTTGGAAAATGTTCCATTGACCCGAACCTTTATCCTTCTTCCCCATAAGAAGTCTGCAATCCAGATTAAGGTTTTTCCTCTTATTCCGATGTTGTGCAGCCTTTCAAATAATTTCTACACTCGATCAAAAGCTGAGGTCATATCCAGGAATACGGCCGTTGTCTTCTCTGGCGGGTTTTCCTAGAAATCTATTATTGATTAACAGAAGTAGAACAGTTTATCAGTTGTACAGTGTCTGGATCTTTAGGCAGTTTGGTAGAAGTTTATTTTATTATTGTTGGTGAGCCAGACTATGAGCCTAGAGTGGATAATTCATTCTGTTATTTTACAAAGTATGCTTGTTGAGGAAATTTTCTTGCTCAGCAGAAATATGGCCAGGTCTTTAGAGGGCTGTGTCAGTTCTTGAACTACCCTAGATGACACCCCAATGGTGATTCCTATGCCCAGGCGACACCCCAATGGTGATTCCAACTTTTAGCCAAAGAGAGAAAGAAGCACGACCAAGATACTATTCACACTCACACTTTATTTAAAAACTCAAAATATATACAAAATAATACACACACGTGACCAGTCACTCCTGGTCAAGCATAATATAAACATTCACACAGAGTAATAATAAAATTAAACTCTAACATTCCTCCCCGAGTTGATGGGTCACATCAAGGTTTTGAGGGGCCACCGGAAGCAGCACCAGCTTCACCAAAGGTCTCCGGAGCACTCCAACTGATGTCCGCACCGATACAACCCGCACCAGGCCGTCCTTCCCAGGATGTGTCTCCACCACTCTGCCCATAAGCCACCTTGCTGGGGGCATTCTTTCCTCTTTTATCAATACTAACGTATTGATGTCGATATTGGGAGAGATGGTCTTCCACTTATTGCGCTGTTGCAAGTTATTCAAGTAGTCCCTTGACCATCTTTTCCACAGATGTTGCAAGACTCTCTGAGTCAACTGCCATATTGTTAGGAGATGATTCTTTACCAATAGTAGGTCATCTTCCGGGACACAAGAGGATGGCTCAGTAAGCAAGAAATGGGCGGGAGTTAATACCCCTTGATCATTAGGATCATTACTCATTGAGTACAAAGGTCTCGAATTCAAACAAGACTCGATCTAAACCAGAACGGTCAGCAGTTCTTCATATGTCAACAAATTGTTCCCAATAATTCGCCTCATATGATACTTCAAGGCCTTGACCCCAGCTTCCCATAGACCACCAAAATGGGGGGCTCCTGGAGGGTTGAACCTCCACTCATTTCCATCATTAGCTAACACAGTAGCTAGTTCTTTTAATTGATTTTGAGCCAGATAGAAACATGAACGTAACTGTCGTGCAGCTCCTACAAAATTTGTTCCTTGATCACTATATAGTCGAGTGCAATGTCCTCTTCGTGCTACAAATCGCTTGAAAGCCGACATGAAGGTGGGCGTAGAGGCATCTGTAACCAATTCAAGATGTACTGCTCGGGTCACAAAACACACAAATAGACAGATGTAGCCCTTTTCAGTCTTTCGGCCTCTACCCTTGGACAATCGAAGGCTCACAGGTCCAGCATAATCTACACCACTGATTGAAAAGGGTTTACCCGGTGTTAATCTCTCCTTGGGTAAATCGCTCATTAGCTGGCCTTGAGTGACGCGATTGTATCGACAACATGTCACGCACTCTCGAATGCATCTTTTCACCTGATCTTTTGCTCTCAGCATCCAATACTTCTGTGGACAGCATCAGGTGCACACTTCCGTGCAAAGTCCGCATATGAACCGCTTGTATAATCATCTGAGCCACCTGTCCCGATGAAGGCAACAGCGCAGGATGTTTTTGTTCATATGTCATAGATGGAGCCCATTTTAATCTACCGCCGACTCTAAGGATTCCTTGATCGTCGAGGAACGGTGTTAAACCATAAATCTTGCTCGTGCGCTTCACTGATCCTAAAGTGGTCAAACTTCTTATGTCTTCCCTGAAATGCTGGAACTGAATTGATTGAAGTATTCTCCTATGAGCATTTCTCAGTTCAGCTGTGGTTAAGTGCGACTGATATCGCTCCGCGCTGTAGCGGCCTTATGGCAAAAACGCAATATCCAGGCCACCTTTCGGATATATCCAGTAAAGGTTGAGCTCATCGCTCCGATAGCCACCAAGAAAGGTGTTTCACTGATGGCATGAACACTCAGGAGCTCAGTTTGACTTTGGTTCTCAAACACATGAAGCTTTCTGGGCCATTCTGTTGATTCCGCTGACAACCAGGTAGGTCTCGTCCACCAGATGGAAGATTGTTTCAGCTCGGACCCCAGAATTCCTCGCGAGGCGATATCCGCTGGATTATCTCCTGTGGGAACATAGCGCCACTCCCTGATTTGTGGACAACTCTGAATTTCCGCCACACGATTGCCGATGAAAGTGAGGAGATTTCTAGACATAGTTCTTATCCAACTCAAGACTATAGTAGAATCGGACCAACAGGTAGCACTCTCTCCATTTTGATATTCAACTCTTCCAGTATATATTTCATTAGTCTGGTCAGGAGAAGAGCTGCGCACAATTCTAAGCGTGGAATTGACATCTTCCGAATGGGAGACAACTTAGTCTTTGATGCCAACAGTTTTACACTAACCCCATCATCAGTGGGAATTCTTATGTAAACGGCTGCCGCATAGGCGTCTTCAGAGGCATCACCGAATCCATGCAACTGCACTCCCTGGGTATTCCTTCCGAGACCCAACCATCGGGGTATTCTCACACTTCCTATGCAATTCAATTCCTTTCTAAATTTAGTCCATGTTTCAATCAATGATTCATCCATCGGATCATCCCAATGTAATCCCGTTATCCACAACCTTTGAACCATTATTTTTCCTGTTACAAGGACAGGTGCCAACCATCCCAAGGGATCATATAACTTGGCGATAAAGGAAAGCATTTCGCGTTTGGTAGTCACCGATGTCTTTTCCAACGATTGAACGTCATATAAAAAACAGTCTTCACCCTGGATCCATCCCAACCCCAATGTCCTTAAAACCTTGGATTCTTCAAATGTGATCTTTTGTGCGCAATGCTCTTTCGCAATGTTGTCCAAAATCGTCGGATCATTAGACGACCACTTCTTCAAGGTGAATCTTCCACATCTAAGCAACTCGATGAGTTCATCACGCAACGCCATTCCATCTCTTTGATCATCTGCACCGGTAATAATGTCATCTACATAAGTATCCTTTATGATTGCTCTAGAGGCTCGAGGATACTTAGCCCCTTCATCCTCTACCAATTTTAATAGGGTTCTCATTGCCAAAAAGGGTGCTGCAGCAGTACCATAGGTAACAGTATTAAGTCTATAAGCCATCAATTTATCTTGCGAGCTTCGCCTCCATATAATTATATGCCTTTCTGCATCGCCAGGACGGACCAAAATTTGTCGATACATCTTTTCTATATCTGACATAATAAATATTCTGTGTCTTCGACAATTCATCAGGATAGACAATATATCTCTTTGTAGTTTTGGACCAGTGTAAAGTCTATCATTAAATGAAAATCCATTTTTGGTTTTAGCAGATGCGTCAAAAACCACTCTAAATTTCCCTCTGTCAGGTTGGCCTCCATGGACTGCATGATGAGGGAGGTAACAATGTTCCACCTGATCACCAACTGGGATCTCGGTCAGCTCGGTCATGTGTCCCAATACTCCGCATGTTGGAACACTTAAATGCTGCAGAAGATCTCGTTGTATAAATGATGACTGAGATCCCTGATCCAGCAATGCTCGCACCACTACTCCGTTTCCATGGGGGTTTACAATCCGAATCAAGGCGGTGGCCAAAAGTGCCTTAGGAATGGCTGTTCGTACATGCATTCCGGCAAATTCCACCTCTTGTGCATCAATCGGTGCAGGAGGATTCTTGGGGCTAGTCATCTTCCGATCATTTGGATCCTGAATTTCTCGAGACACTGTATTCGTTCGATGCAGGGATTTGTTATGGCCGCCCTGACATTGTGCGCATCTTATAGTGCTCCTGCATGTTTTTCCCGTATGTCCCACGCGTAAGCATTTAAAACATGCATTCGCCTTCTTTAATGCCTCCACTCGTGCTGGGACCGGCATTGAACACCATTTAGGGCAAGATTGTATCCAGTGGTTCCCGTGGCAGATTATACACCAGGGAACCCTCTCCACGGCATTTTCTCCTATTTTTGCCGTATGTAACCCTGTTACATAATGCCCGGTGTCTCTATTACGTGATGATTCCCCAAATCCATCCTTAATGTAGGCAATTCTTTGTTCACCCTTAACTTCTCTTCGTACAAACGCCAACAGAGAAGTTAGCCTCTGGTCCACCGATGGGATTAATTCCTTTTCGTCTCTATCATAGCCAGCCATTGCACTCCTCTGCCAGATTCTAATCAACTCCTCTGGCAAACTGGACTCCACGAGTGGATACAAAAAGGAAGAGCTCTGCTGCACATTCACGCCCAGGGAATCCAAAGACCTCAGGTGTGATTCAACCTGGTCATATAAACTTTCCAAGGATATATTCTTCTTTCTTTCGTTATTAATGACCAGTTTTAACAACTGTCTCACATACACCTCGGTCAAGATCACCTTGTCGCCGAAGCGATCCCTGAGAGCCTCTATTACCTTGGGGTAGTTAGCTTCTGTCAAAGGATAGCTCTTGACCAATCTTTCTGCTCTTGTTCCAACCTTCATCGACTGGATCAAATATTGGAATTTATCCACTTCAGACAGGTTTGGATTCTCATGTATGGCCTCAAATTGCGACCACCATCCCAGCCACTCGAGACTGGTGACATCGTACACTTTTAACGCGATTTTTGGCAGTCTGCATGAGGCACTCCTCACTGGGCTACTCCCAATTGAAGCCACATCCCCTTGGCCTTGTGGGTCATTTCCCTTAGGATCAAGATATTCGGCTACTTTCTTTTCTATTAGCAGAAAGTTTCTTTCATACTGGTCGACCAAATCCTGTTTTTTCTCCAATTCCTGCACAGTGGTGTTCTCATCGTCCAGCATTAACTCCTCAATTTGGGAATTCTTGCTCCTTAGCCGGCCCACATTAGTCTCCAGCAATTTGAACACGACCAAGATAGAGTCCCGAGAAGGATATTCTTTTTCAAATTCAGTCTCAATTTCGTTTATATATTTTGTCGCCGAGGATCGCAGCCGCGTTCTTAATTTCTTAATTTTATCCATCTTGAATTTCTTACTTAAATTTAAATTAAGGCCAATTTACATATATTCGCCAAACTTTGCCAATCTATTTTGTTTAACCTTAATTTTCTTCAACTTTGCCTTCTTAAGCTTTAATTTCTTCGGCTTTTATTTCTTTGGCCTTATCTCTTTTAGCCTGGTCTTCTTTGGCCTTTTCTTTAGATTATAAACCTTTTGGCCGTTTCTCTTCCAGAATCCGGCTCGAATAGGACCAAATGTTGAGGACATTTTCTTGCTCAGCAGAAATATGGCCAGGTCTTTAGAGGACTGTGTCAGTTCTTGAACTACCCTAGATGACACCCCAATGGTGATTCCTATGCCCAGGCGATACCCCAATGGTGATTCCAACTTTTAGCCAAAGAGAGAAAGAAGCACGACCAAGATACTATTCACACTCACACTTTATTTAAAAACTCAAAATATATACAAAATAATACACACACGTGACCAGTCACTCCTGGTCAAACATAATATAAACATTCACACAGAGTAATAATAAAATTAAACTCTAACATTGCTGGTAAGAGCAATTGGCCGATAGTTCTTGCATTCCTTAGCATCTTTGTTTGGTTTCAGTATTGGCACTATAATTGATATCTTCCAATTCTTTGGTAGTTTACCAGTTTGCCATGAAATGTTCAGTATTCGTAGGAGTTGATTTTTAGCTTCGTCTCCGAAGTATTTAATCATTTGACCAAAGATTAGAGCATCTCCAGGTGACATCTTGGATTTAACTTTCCTATTGATGAATTTAGCTCATTCAGTGTGAAGTCTCTCGAGTAAATATCTTGTTGATGGTAATTTCTTGCTTTTTAACTAACTTGTTTATATTATTTTTTAGAGTCCTGCCTTCATTCGTATAGCTGAGTCTGGAAGTGCTTGAAAGATATTCAGCAATTATGTCAGCCATCTGTTTGTTCGTTCTCGCTGTTCATATCGGTTCAATGAGTTCCTTTATGGTTTTTTCTGTTTTATTTGTTTAAAGAAGTTCATTTTTATTGTCTCTCTCTGCAATCATTGCCTCGATATTGTGGTCCTTCCAGTAAAGTATTCACAGGTCTTTACGTCTACCTCTAGGTATCGATACTTTTGCAGCTTTGGATATGTTCAAAGATAATTTTTCCAATTTTTTGTCAATCTTTCTGTGATTTAATTCTACGTTGCACAGTTCTTCAAGCTTTTCTGTAAATATTTTTCCAGTGTTCTTTTATTCTGTTGGAAATTCTCAATTTTGAATTTTAGGGTTGTTAAAATTGGTCTGTGGTCACTGATTGCACTTTTCAGAATTTTCCATTGTGTTGTGGGTGCGATGTTGTAATTTATCGCTGTGATGTCTATTGCGGATTCTGTGCCTGTGCACTTGGATAGATAGGTGTTCTTTTCGTTATTTAACGGCGTAAGGTCGAGGTCGGTTAGCATGTCCTCAACCTGCTGACCTTTGTTATCCTGGACAGGTGATCCCCAAGTTGGCCTTTCGGCGTTAAAATTCGCCAAGTATGATTGCGATATCCGAAAACGCTTCACTTAATGTCTCTATCAGGCCTGTATTGATGCTAGTATTATCGTGGTGATAAACATTTATGATTGGAATTGTTTTATCTGTAAGATAGATTCCTATTGCCTGAGCTTCTGTCGTGCTTTCTCTAGGCTTACTCTGATTATAGGCGATTTCCTTAAATTTGATTTCTAGAGTTTTAATCAAAACGGCAAGTCCTCCTCCGAATTTTCCCGGTCTGTCCATTCGTAGTGTTGTATAATCTTTGATATTGAATCTCAGATTCTGATTCAATTTTGTCTCCTGAGGACAATTAATATGTACATTGTTGTCACAGAGAAGACAAGTCAGCTCTTTATTTTCCTCTGGGTACCATTTATATTGAGTTGTAGTAGATTGAATTGTGTCCTCGTAGTAGATTTATTATCATGAGCTCGAGCTGCAGCTCCTTACGCGGCGGTTACCCCGGACGCGGTAGCATTACTGGAGATATCAGTTTTGCTCTTCATTTGAAAATGGGTGCCGTTGCAACGTTAGTCATCTTGGAAACGAACCAGAATTTGGTCAAATATTCCAAGGGTCCAGGGGGGACCGCAAGGAGGTGTGGTCGAACTTCTCCCCTTCCCCCTGGAATGCCGTCACTACAGGATAAATCACTCTTGGTGATTTTTTAAAATTGTGATTTAAAATCTGCCACTGAAGCTTTACGAGCGTTTCGTTCCTTTAAAGATATTCGAAGCGGTAAAGGACCAATTGAGTTGCTACTCTCTAAAGCGATTGATCAAAAGTTTTGAGGAAACTGGATCTCTGGAAGCAAAACCTCGGAGTGGAAGACCATCGACATGCAAGTCAGTGGCTGTTACGGTTTTGCAGAATGCTGAAGCTATTGAAACGTTATCCACGTATGGAGAATTAAATGCTAAACAAGTTTCTCGACAAACGGGGATTTCGTATGGAACAGTTTGGAGAGAACACACATTTAGAATTTTTCTATAAATATATCCTAACAAAATTCACAGTTTTCACGAGTTGAAAGTCAGCGATTTTGAGAAGCGTCAAGAATTCGCTGCATGGGTTTTCCGGCAAATTGATATTGATGAAAACTGGCTGTCAAATGTTCTAAGAACAGATGATGCTCACCTTTATCGAAAGGGAGAATTTAACATTCAAAACTGCCTCATTTTGGCAACAGAAAACCCTAGGATTTTTACAGAAATACCACTTCATCAGCACAGAGTTACAGTTTTGTGTGGGTTCACTTCTTCTTTTATTTTTGGGACATTTTTCTTTGAAAAAATCAATGGAAGAACTTTTAAAACCGTTTTTGCAACTGGGGAACGTTATGTTCAACTTTTGAAAGAAAAGGTTATTCCCATATTGCAGGACAGACAAGCACTAAGCGAAATAACATTCATGCAAGATGGAGGACCTCCTCATATCTCCCGCGGTGCCAAAAATTGCTGAAGGATACGTTCGGTGGAATTCGTTGATAAGTCGCCACTTTATATACCAGTGGCCTCCAATATCACCACACTTGACGCCTTACAATTTCGGTTATGGGGGTACATTAAGTCGCGTTTTTTTCGATGCCGGCCTACCACATTGGCCATGTTGAAGGCTTCTATCAGATGGCACGTTTTATAAATTTCAACTATTTAATTGTGACCATTCTGTCATCTATCGTCTGCAGGCGGTGTTTGAGAATGAAGGGCGCCACATTGAGCAAGGATTGTGACCTAATACAAGAGAGAAGGCAGTTACCTCATGTGTTATATTTTGCAGCTCTTTGTTTTGGGTTATGGGAATAATAAATGCTGTCCTCACATCTTAACTCTTTTTTTTTTTTCTGTGAACAGTAATATTTTTGTTTGTCATTTGCCCACATCTTATGTCGTGCAGGCCAAAGTGTTAGAACTTCTCGAATAACACTGGTATACACAATTTTACCCCTTATGTTTAGTTTATCGCTTTTCGCTCATTAGAAGAAATAGCATAAGGAATAATCTCTGTATCCCCCCCCCAACTTTAGATATTTTGCGCAAAATATAATACAAAATGATTTTACTACCACGTTTTTCAACGCAAAAGGTCGATTTAAAAATGTTTTTTTTTTTTTGAGGGGATACATTTTCAAAATTATGTACAGTATAATAAACAATGATAACATTTGACAAACCCATAGTAAATTTGGAATAAAGTACGACAAATATATTTTGTCACTCCCCTCTATATTTCATTTTTGGATCATGACAAATATCCAGTTAAATAGTCAAGTGTCGCCAATTAGTCAAGAAACTATACATTCCTTATAGCACGAAATCCTATTAGTAGTGTCATCATAATTTTTGGTACTATATTAACATTTCAAAAATCGTGTATTTATATCAGTAGTTATTTTCAAACATTCAATTTATTTCACAAAACTCCATCTAAAATATAAATATTTTTTGCTACATGTTTTAATTTGCATATACCTATTTTACATATCTCAGATTGTATTTAAAAATCGTCAACCAATTCTTCTAACTTTTGGCGAAATGGTGTTTTATTAATTTATCATTTGATATTTTTAGGGTTCTTTCCTGGTATTTAAAAAGAAAAAATACGTGTCGTTCAGTTATATTTTTCAATTTATCAAACAATTTGGCCGCTGAATCTCTGATTCTGGTAGAGCGCCATCTAGCGAATAAAGTTGTAACTAAAATCAATTTCGAATTTTTCATTATTTGCCATAAAAAATCCCATTGTATCCTGAACACAATGGTGTTTACCGCATTGCTCTAGCGCAAATATTCGCGGAGTTATTAATTTTTAAAATTGTGCGGGACTTTTGGATCACCCTGTACTTGTTATCTACATTTAATTCAATACGATATTTCCCATTATCATTTGACTGTATTATATTTGTATTATCTTTCTCGCTGGAAATTTTAATTATGTTAATATTATTAGATTTTTTTATTTACGAGAATTTTAAAATTTGAAATTCTTTTCCTTCCTACATATGGGTCTAATGTGCCCAATTTTGCCGCAATTATGACATTTATATTTTTTAAAATAACACTTATCTGACGAATGATTATTTTTGCCACAATGAGAACATTTAATTTTGAATTTATACTCATTTTGAATTTCATCAACAATTCCGTTCTCATTTTGCCTAATCATATTTAAATCATTCTTTGCGGCATCATAAGATAGAGCTATTTCATATCTATTTAGGCTTGCATCATCTCCTTCCTGCAATAATCTTTGTTGTAATTTATCAGATTTAACGCCAATTACAATTTCATCTAGACGATAAAAACATGGCGAAGGAAGACGAGTTTCTTTTATTGATGCATTAGAGCAAGCTTTCGGGCAAAAGCCCTTCAACAGGCAAGATAAAAACGACATTATGAACGATACCGATGGCTGTAGTGAATATATACATACACATATTGATTTACATAAATATAGAAAAAAGCAGGCAAATGAGCAATATAACTATTTGTAAAAAAATAAAATCATATAGGATAATTCAAGAGATGCAAAACCATAGCTGAAGGAAAGGAATATTAATGAAGCATAAAATATGTCTGAAATGGAGTATTAAGTATATAATAGAGAAATTTTTACATAAAGGCCAGGAGAGCTTGATATGCGTCGGCGAGGTCAATTTTTACCGTTAACAACATGAGGGAAGTTTAAATAAAGGACAGGAGAGGATGATAAGCTTCTGGAAGTTCTATTTTTCTATTGATGCTGTTCAGTTTGTGGGATACTATGGATTCTAGAATAAGTCTTTGGTGTAAGATATATATGTGCCTGTAATGTATGATGAGATTTTTTGATGTTAAAAGTGTGGCCTGTGATCTGTATATGTTGATAAATGAGGGACCTGGTATCTTGCCTGGAAATATTACGGGAATGTTCAGTCATCCTGATGGACACAGATCTACCCGTCTCTCCAACGTAAATGGCAGGACACTGTTCACATGAGACGGAGTAGACTGCGCCCACAGAATGAAGGGGGTCAGGAGGAGCCGAGGACTTAGTATGAGGATGACGGAGGGATGAAAGAAGGTTCGGGGGGTTTTTATATATGGTAGGGATGCCATAGGATTTAAGTTTTCTGGCTATATCAACTGAGGAGGGGGATTAAGGGAGAAAACACAATGATCTGTCAGTCATGGAAGGATTAGAAGATGTAGGTGTATAGGTATATTTATTAATGAACGAGAACGGAAAAGAAGCTGCGGAGAGCTGGGTTATGATACGATTTCTTTCTATTATTTCAAAGATGTCTATGGAACAATGGGTGAATATTCTTTTGGTAAGAGTTCTAACAATATTGATTTTATGGGAGGTAGGACAGTGAGAATTGTAGTGAGTGTAGCAAGGGGGGCATTGCTTTTTATGATAAACTGTAGTGTGAAATGAGGATGGGGTGAGAATAATTAAAATATCTAGGAATGGGATAACATGGTTAGTTTCAGTTTCTAGAGTAAAGGAAATATCCTGATTGTAATTATTAATGGTTAATAGTATGAAGCTCTCCGGACCTTTTTTGCATATACAGAAGATATCATCTATGTATCTTCGCCAGAACTGTATTTCTGTAGAGAGGGTATGGGTGATCCAATCATCTATTCTAGTCATGACTATTTCAGCAATAATGGTAGATAGAGGGCTGCCCATTGGGGAGCCCCTGAACTGTCTATAATGGTGCTGTAGGAATGTGAATGTGCTCATGCTTAAGCATATTTAGGTAAGTTGGACTATGGTTGTAGAAGTGTGGGTATCGACATTTTGCGATTGAAGGAAATGAATCAAACTATCTGTGATGAGTTCATGAGGAAGACAGAGGTAGAGGGAGGTGACGTCGAAGGAACACATAGTAAAGGCACGATCAGGTTTAAGAGCTGTTAATTCATTAATAAAGTGAGGGGTGCTGTTAATTGAAAGGGTATTATTGTAATTGGTTAATAAAGGGGAGAGGAAGCTGGAAATATATTTAGCCAGAGGGTAAGCGGGCGATAAGTGATAGGCTATGATGGGACGGAGAGGTACTTCTGGTTTATGTACTTTAGGGAGGCCGAATATATAGGCTGAACTATGGAGGTTAGAGGTAAATGAGATATATTCTTCAGGTGAGATGTTTTTAGATTTCTTGAGTCGGAGAAGTGAGGTTCTGAAATCCTTGAAAACAGAGAGGCTGATTTGGTCTGTGATGGGTGAGAAAGTGGTGTCATCGCCAAGTATATTATGCATTTTTGAAATATAACTATCCTGATTCAAGATAATTGTATTAGCGCCCTTATCTGACCTAGTGATAACTATTGATTTATGAAGTTTGAGGTTTTTAAGTGTAATGGTGTTTTCAAGATGGTTAGAGGGAGGAAGAAAAGGTTTAGATAGATTCTTAGCTACCATGGATCTGATGGAAAACTTTTCTTGCAGATTGAAGGACTTGATGGATGATTCAATGGCGCTGATGATCACTGGAGGATTGGGATTGGAGGGGATGCGGTACTTCAGTCCTTTCTCGAGAAGCGAGGTCTCAGATGGCGACAGAGTGTGTTTTGATAGGTTAATGACAGTAGAAGACTTGGGGCCAAGGTCATGAGAGAAGGTGTAACGGAGGGCATATTTCTTTTTCCAAAAGAGAAGTTTTTTATGGTGTCTGTCGAGAATTGTTTTTTTCTTGAGACTTGATATCGATAGTGATTTTTATAATATGCTTCGAAAGATCTGCCAGGGGGATTCTTTGGGACACTAGAAATATAAGAACTTTGATTGACTTGGTGAGAAATCTAATATTAGAGAAGCAATATTTGAATCTTGCATTAAGTAGCTGATGCTGGGTTTTTATGATGATGTATTTTGAAAAAGAACTGCCAACTGGGTCATTTATCCTGAGGGAAGGCGGGATGAAATCGGCACTTTTGAAGAGACGGTTGAATCTAAGGTGGCATCTCCAACGCGAAAGTTGTAAAGATTTCTTATGAATTAACCATAGGTACCAATCAATGTCGCTCGTGGAAAGATTGAATATGAATGTCTCTTTTACTGCGTTTAAGGATTACCTACAGCACTCTTACTCCTTACTGCGTTTTAGGATTGCCTACTGCACTCTTTTTCATCACTGCGTTTTAGGATTACCTACTGCAATCTTACTCCTTACTGCGTTTTAGGATTACTTTCTGCACTCTTACTCCTTACTGCGTTTCAGGATTACCTACTGCACTCTTACTCCTTACTGCGTTTTAGGATTACGTAATGCAATCTCACTCCATACTGCGTTTTAGGATTACCTACTGCACTCTTACTCCTTACTGCGTTTTAGGATTACTTACTGCATTCTTACTCCTTTCTGCGTTTCAGGATTACCTACTGCACTCATACTCCTTACTGCGTTTTAAGATTACGTAATGCAATTTCACTCCTTACTGCGTTTTAGGACTACCTACTGCACTCTTACTCCTCACTGCACTCTTACTACTTACTGCGTTTTAGGATTACGTAATGCAATCTCACTTCTTACTGCGTTTTAGGATTACCTACTGCACTCTTACTCCTCACTGCACTCTTACTCCTTACTGCGTTTTAGATTTACCTACTGCACTCTTACTCCTCACTGCACTCTTACTCCTTACTGCGTTTTAGGATTACCTACTGCACACTTACTCCTCACTGCACTTTTACTTCTTACTGCGTTTTAGGATTACCTACTGCACTCTTACTCTTCACGGCACTCTTACTCCTTACTGCGTTTTAGATTTACCTACTGCACTCTTACTCCTCACTGCACTCTTACTCCTTACTGCGTTTTAGGATTACCTACTGCACTCTTACTCCTTACTGCGTTTAAGGATTACATAATGCAATCTCACTCTTTACTGCGTTTTAGGATTACCTACAGCAATCTTACTCCTTACTGCGTTTTAGGATTACGTAATGCAATCTCACTCCTTACTGCGTTTTAGGATTACCTACTGCACTCTTACTCCTCACTGCACTCTTACTCCTTACTGCGTTTTAGCATTACCTACTGCACACTTACTCCTCACTGCACTCTTACTCCTTACTGCGTTTTAGGATTACCTACTGCACTCTTACTCCTCACTGCACTCTTACTCCTTACTGCGTTTTAGCATTACCTACTGCACTCTTACTCCTCACTGCACTCTTACTCCTTACTGCGTTTTAGGATTACCTACTCCACTCTTACACCTCACTGCGTTTTAGGATTACTTTCTGCACTCTTACTCCTTACTGCGTTTTAGCATTACCTACTGCACACTTACTCCTCACTGCACTCTTACTCCTTACTGCGTTTTAGGATTACCTACTGCACTCTTACTCCTCACTGCACTCTTACTCCTCACTGCGTTTTAGGATTACCTACTGCACTCTTACTCCTTACTGCGTTTTAGGATTACCTACTGCACTCTTACCCCTCAATGCACTCTTACTCCTTACTGCGTTTTAGGATTACCTACTGCAATCTTACTCCTTACTGCGTTTTAGGATTACTTTCTGCACTCTTACTCCTTACTGCGTTTCAGGATTACCTACTGCACTCTTACTCCTTACTGCGTTTTATGATTACCTACTGCAATCTTACTCCTTACTGCGTTTTAGGATTACTTTCTGCACTCTTACTCCTTACTGCGTTTCAGGATTACCTACTGCACTCTTACTCCTTACTGTGTTTTAGGATTACATAATGCAATCTCACTCCTTACTGCGTTTTAGGATTACCTACTGCACTCTTACTCCTTACTGCGTTTTAGGATTACTTACTGCACTCTTACTCCTTTCTGCGTTTCAGGATTACCTACTGCACTCTTACTCCTTACTGCGTTTTAGGATTACGTAATACAATCTCACTCCTTACTGCGTTTTAGGATTACTTACTGCACTCTTACTCCTTTCTGTGTTTTAGGATTACCTACTGCACTCTTACTCCTCACTGCACTCTTACTCCTTACTGCGTTTTAGGATTACCTACTGCACTCTTACACCTCACTGCACTCCTGTTACTTACTGCGTTTTAGGATTACCTACTGCACTCTTACTCTCCTCACTGCACTCTTACTACTTACTACGTTTTAGGATTACCTACTGCACTCTTACTACTCACTGCCCTCTTACTCCTTACTGCGTTTTAGGATTACCTACTGCACTCTTACTCCTTACTGCGTTTTAGGATTACCTACTGCACTCTTACTCCTCACTGCACTCTTACTTCTTACTGCACTCTTACTCCTTACTGAACTCTTACTCCTCACTGCCCTCTTACTCCTTACTGCGTTTTAGGATTACCTACTGCACTCTTACTCCTTACTGAACTCTTACTCCTCACTGCCCTCTTACTCCTTACTGCGTTTTAGGATTACCTACTGCACTCTTACTCCTTACAGCGTTTTAGGATTACCTACTGTACTCTTACTCCTCACTGCACTCTTACTTCTTACTGCACTCTTACTCCTTACTGCACTCTTACTCCTCACTGCCCTCTTACTCCTTACTGCGTTTTAGGATTACCTACTGCACTCTTACTCCTTACAGCGTTTTAGGATTACCTACTGCACTCTTACTCCTCACTGCACTCTTACTCCTTACTGCGTTTTAGGATTACCTACTGCACTCTTACCCCTCACTGCACTCTTACTCCTTACTGCGTTTTAGGATTACCTACTGCACTCTTACTCCTCACTGCACTCTTACTTCTCACTGCACTCTTACTCCTTACTGCACCCTTACTCCTCACTGCGCTCTTACTCCTCACTGCACTCTTACTCCTTACTGCACACCTACTCCTTACTGCACTCTTACCCCTAACTGCACTCTTACTCCTTACTGCACTCCTACTCCTTACTGCACTTTTACTCCTAACTGCACTCTAATAGGCTAATAGACCTGGGCTCAGTTGGCCTGGTATAAGTACCCTGTAATGGTTCTTGATCAAGGGATACAGGATGAGTTTGTACTCCTTGTTAGGAGCGGCTGCACATGGTGTCTGTTCCTCATATCAGAGGCAACCATTTCATATTGGGGCTAAGTCGGCCTGCCACTGAGTAGTGCTCCCATTTTTATGACAAAGGCAGACGCAATCTATTTCACCCATTCATGATGGTTGTAAGCAGTTGCCAACTACTACCCACCAAAATATCATGGCCTCTACCACGTATGCTTGAGATAATAAAAAATGTTTGTCAACTCAACAAGCTTGATACCCTAATATGATTTATTGAAAATAGAAAAAAGAAGAAGAGAGAAATGCATTTGAAGAAATAATTAGATGCTCATTTACTGTAGTCGCCCCCTCCATAATTGTTGTTACAAATATTCTATTTTAAGATAATGAGAGCCCTCCAAATATATAGAGTAACATTTATTCATTCTTTTCCAAAGGAGTTAATAATTTATACACCGCATGAATGCCAAGTTATAAATAAGGGACTCGGTGACATAAGAAGGGAACTTAAAGAAAGACAATTACCTAAATGTTAACTAGACATGGTAAGGGCTCCAAGTGATATCTAGATACAAAACACAGGGGGTTATATGTATACTATTCTGTCTCACCCCGTCATGTATTGCTACACCCCTGACCCCAACTTCCCAATTCCGACAGCTCGCTGTAGGGTTTCTATTTACAACAAAGTAAAATGGAGTGGACTAGAGACTGAAAACAGCACTGTTGGACTCCGACAACGCTGAAAGCCGGACTTACATCTACACGCGAGGCCTCCCGTCGGAGTTTTGCGCCAGAGCCAACAGCCTAGTAATCAGTACCTAGTCCTAGGTCAGTGGAGCGAGCAAGCTATCGGAGGGGAAGTTGAGTATCATTACACGCTATGTGAATACACAGTGTTAAAGTAGTAGGGTCCCCACCCCCTTCCCAGCGTGGAATGACCAATGACCAAAGCGGGATAGTCTAGGGCGGCTAATCGCGCAGAGGCCACCACAGGGGTGTAAGCACTAAACACCGACCCGCTGTCAATGTCCCAGTACTGTCTAGTTACTATCTAGATCCTGCAACAATGGCATTAGTAGAGCCGGATCTCAGGGAAATCACACTGTGGGTCTCTCCATCTGGAACATCTGTTACACACAGCAGCCTAACATTCAGACTTTATGTTCAACAGATTGCTATTGTAACCGAGTCCCTTTTTTATATTTGGAATTAAAGCGGTTTGTAAGTTTTTTATTCAACCAGATTCTTGTTAATTTGATTTAGAAAAAAATAAAGTTCACAACAAGAGATTTCAACTAAGACAAATAACTAAATACATTTTTGTTGTTACCAACCAATGAATGGAGCAGTTCTAACAGCAATACAAGACACCAAATTCATACAAGAACCACCAGAAATCTCACAACCTCTAGATTCAATTCGCATTTCTTCAAGGCATATATATGAAACTCTGTCTCAGTGGTACAGCCTGCTCCACGCTGACGAGCGCCAACAGCGTCCGTGGATGGCTTTTCTTAATTATCAATGAATTGTTCAAATATCAGGGAACAGGTTATATCGATGTTTAGTTGATTTCTGTTCCACTAGATGGCGCTCTGCCATCTAAAAAGCACATGTGCTTTTGATCAGGATATGCCTTCTTTATTTTTAATATATGAAACTATATCAGGAATATCGCTAAAAATATGTAAAATGGTTTCCAATATATCTGTGGCTGAAACAACTATACTTTATTCAAAGGTAACTGTATAGGTGCAAGGTAATAAGACCAAATCCAAATAAATAAATAGTTTATGACGTTTCTGTAACAGTGTTGTTACCAACATCAGACAAAAGTACTGAATCTGTCTAATGATGGTAACATGGTTATAGGATGTTAATAAAGTTAATTAAACAAATTATAATTAAATATTTACAAAAACACATGTTATATATTTATAATTGTATGTAATTCTGCTGTCCTCAAAGCCTTATGTCCATAGTGCATCTAAAATACCCATTCCAAGAGTCGAGCATCAGTATCACTATAAAAGAAAGATCGAAAAATGCAATATAACCGCGGCATGGTAGATTAAACTGGCAAAACCGCTGAGAGGGTTCACTACTAATGAGCCAGGCTCTCCTATTAATTTTTCAATTGAAGTAAGGGTAGTAGAAATTGTTTATTTTTAAAAAGAATCATACCTGTCTATAATAGTTTTGAAATATAAACACATGTTTTATTCGATAGAGTTCATAAAACTTATATAGCCAAAGTGGCAAATGTAAGAGAGTTAAATGATTTAGATCAGCGAACAATCAATGTCTCACTTCTGTAAAGTTGAGTATGGTTTAGTTGAGATATCTTCTGTGTGGATATATCTTATATAAATTCCTACCTGATTTCTTCAAAATCATTGATTTAAACCTGAAATGAACTTAATTGTTTTTAACTTGTAAATTCTTGTTGGGATCTTATATGCATATACTAATCTGGCTTTTATTGATTTATCAAGAAAATGGGTTGACCAAATATCAGGGAACAGGTTAAATTGCTCCACTAGATGGCGCTCTGCCATCTAAAAGTCACATGTGCTCGTGGTCAGGATATGCCTTCATTATTTTCAATATCAACACTTGACCTTTTTTATTTTCTATTGTTTTTTCATATAATAATCTATTGAGCTTCTTGCTGAATTTCTTAAGATTCCAACTTGAGATTTCTTAATTCTTCTTATCACCATTATAGATTTCAAGATCAGCAGAATTATTCAGGTTCCATATTTGTTGTATCAATAGTTTCTGTTACCCATGGTATTTAATTCTTCCATGTTTTCTTTTTAAATATTCCCTCGTGTTTTAATTTGTTGTCTTGAAGAATCTGATTTTCTAAATAAGTAAATTTCAACAAAATATCACAGATAATCTTATAAATCATCGATGTTTTTTCTTCTTCTTTCAAACTTGGTATTTTGAATAAAGATTTATTTTGTACTAAATACAATTTTTGAACTCTAATATTTCGATTAGACAAATTTTCAAATATATTTAGAGAAAAAAGAGATATAAATATGATTAATAGTTTGAAATTGTATCTTATCCTTACCAAAAACTACCATTGTTGTTATACTAAATCCTATCAAATTCTTCAAAATAAAGACATAGTTAAACATGGTTTTAAAATATCTCCATATTATTCTTTTTACATGTGTGTGGACATTAAGAATTTGCATATTTCAGTAACGTCATTTTCCTCTAGGATGTCTACAATAGATAGTCGTCACTTTTAAAGAAATCTACCAAATCTGGTCTTAAGATTTTTTGTGCCAGACGAGCAATTTTTTTTTTGGAGGGGGGGGGGCGGGGCTCAAAAATAATACTCTTTGGTTAAAAGTCGTAAAACCATATTCTCTCTTAAGATCTTCGGTATTTTTAAATATTTTAAATATGAAAATATCTAATTATAAAACTATTTTAGAGGCGTAATATTCTTTTAAAATAAAATAATTTCTACTGTCCTTACTGCGATGGAAAAATTAAAGGGAGGGCCTGGCTCATCAGTGGTGAACCCTCCCAGCGGTTTCGCCAGTTTAATCTACCATACCGCTGTTATATTGCATTTTTGGAACTTCCTTTTATAGGTGACTGTTGTAAGACTCTTGGAATGGGTATTTTAGAAGAACTATGGACATAAGCTTTTAGGACAGCAGAATTAAATATAATTATAAATATATAATATGCTTCGAGCAATCGCTCTTCCGCAAATATCAAATTGTGTCTTTTATTAGAACAATAATGTTACGATGTACTAGAGCGCCATCTGTTATCAAATTATAAAACTATTTTAGAGGCGTAATATTCTTTTAAAATAAAACAATTTCTACTGTCCTTACTGCGATGGAAAAATTAAAGGGAGGGCCTGGCTCATCAGTGGTGAACCCTCCCAGCGGTTTCGCCAGTTTAATCTGCCATACCGCTGTTATATTGCATTTTTGGAACTTCCTTTTATAGGTGCCTGTTGTAAGACTCTTGTAATGGGTATTTTAGAAGAACTATGGACATAAGCTTTTAGGACAGCAGAATTAAATATAATTATAAATATATAATATGCTTCGAGCAATCGCTCTTCCGCAAATATCAAATTGTGTCTTTTATTAGAACAATAATGTTACGATGTACTAGAGCGCCATCTGTTATCAAATTATAAAACTATTTTAGAGGCGTAATATTCTTTTATGTGCTGATATAGGATTTTAGGATGATCAAAGTTAAAGTTATGGCCAGTGTTTGAAATATGTTGGTATATAAGCAGTATAAGCAGCACAGATTGGTACTGGAATCCATCATATCAACACAAACAAACAGCATCAATAGGAAAATAGATCTACCGGAAATATATCATATAATATCTCAATAGTTATCCCGTGATATACTCGGGTGTGTGGTCGGGTTGGAGTGGACCCCCGCTTGGTTTTTCTGTGTCGAGATGTTTTAAATTATACTGGTCTTAAACTTTGCGATATTTTAAAGTGTCGCACTGCTCTTACATACAGTGAATATCATTATTTTACTTAACTTTTAACGTATTTAAAAGTTTTTGCCATAATTTTATCTAAATTTTAAAAATCTTTAAGTTCATTTACATAGTTTTATTTTTATAGTCATAATTCCTATTTCTATTTTAATTACATTTGAAATATCACTCCGCATGTAAATTTATATGTTGTATATAATGGCTCAAGCGCGCTTATACCCTGTTAGTATAGTCATACTAGCCACGCCTGTGGAAGAACCGAAAGGTTCGAAAGCTTGCATAAGTATAATAAAAGAGGCTCCTTCGTAAAACTTTAGTTTCGTTATACAAGGAGTCAATTTTCTTTTCCAAAACTTCTTGTAAATATTTATTGGCATTAGAGTATAATAACTCCCTGTATCAAACTCGAACGTTATATATTTGTTATCTACATTTAATTCAATACGATATTTCCCATTATCATTTGACTGTATTATATTTGTATTATCTTTCTCGCTGGAATTTTTAATTATGTTAATATTATTAGATTTTTTTTATTCACGAGAATTTTAAAATTTGAAATTCTTTTCCTTCCTACATATGGGTCTAATGTGCCCAATTTTGCCGCAATTATGACATTTAGATTTTTTAAAATAACACTTATCTGACGAATGATTATTTTTGCCACAATGAGAACATTTAATTTTGAATTTATACTCATTTTGAATTTCATCAACAATTCCGTTCTCATTTTGCCTAATCATCTTTAAATCATTCTTTGCGGCATCATAAGATAGAGCTATTTCATATCTATTTAGGCTTGCATCATCTCCTTCCTGCAATAATCTTTGTTGTAATTTATCAGATTTAACGCCAATTACAATTTCATCTAGACGATAAAAACATGGCGAAGGAAGACGAGTTTCTTTTATTGATGCATTAGAGCAAGCTTTCGGGCAAAAGCCCTTCAACAGGCAAGATAAAAACGACACTATGAACGATACCGATGGCTGTAGTGAATATATACATACACATATTGATTTACATAAATATAGAAAAAAGCAGGCAAATGAGCAATATAACTATTTGTAAAAAATAAAATCATAGAGGATAATTCAAGAGATGCAAAACCATAGCTGAAGGAAAGGAATATTAATGAAGCATAAAATATGTCTGAAATGGAGTATTAAGTGTATAATAGAGAAATAATTTTACATAAAGGCCAGGAGAGCTTGATATGCGTCGGGGAGGTCAACTTTTACGGTTAACAACATGAGGGAAGTTTAAATAAAGGACAGGAGAGGATGATAAGCTTCTGGAAGTTCTATTTTTCTATTGATGCTGTTCAGTTTGTGGGATACTATGGATTCTAGAATAAGTCTTTGGTGTAAGATATATATGTGCCTGTAATGTATGATGAGATTTTTTGATGTTAAAAGTGTGGCCTGTGCTCTGCATATGTTGATAAATGAGGGACCTGGTATCTTGCCTGGAAATATTACGGGAATGTTCAGTCATCCTGATGGACACAGATCTACCCGTCTCACCAACGTAAGTGGCAGGACACTGTTCACATGAGACGGAGTAGACTGCGCCCACAGAATGAAGGGGGTCAGGAGGAGCTGAGGACTAGTATGAGGATGACGGAGGGATGAAAGAAGGTTCGGGGAGTTTTTATATATGGTAGGGATGTCATAGGATTTAAGTTTTCTGGCTATATCAACTGAGGAGGGGGATTAAGGGAGAAAACACAATGATCTGTCAGTCATGGAAGGATTAGAAGATGTAGGTGTATAGGTATATTTATTAATGAACGAGAACGGAAAAGAAGCTGCGGAGAGCTGGGTTATGATACGATTTCTTTCTATTATTTCAAAGAGATATCTATGGAACAATGGGTGAATATTCTTTTTGTAAGAGTTCTAACAATATTGATTTTATGGGAGGTAGGACAGTGAGAATTGTAGTGAGTGTAGCAGGGGGGGGGCATTGCTTTTTATGATAAACTGTAGTGTGAAATGAGGATGGGGTGCGAATAATTAAAATATCTAGGAATGGGATAACATGGTTAGTTTCAGTTTCTAGAGTAAAGGAAATATCCTGATTGTAATTATTAATGGTTAATTGTATGAAGCTCTCCGGACCTTTTTTGCATATACAGAAGATATCATCTATGTATCTTCGCCAGAACTGTATTTCTGTAGAGAGGGTATGGGTGATCCAATCATCTATTCTAGTCATGACTATTTCAGCAATAATGGTAGATAGAGGGCTGCCCATTGGGGAGCCCCTGAACTGTCTATAATGGTGCTGTAGGAATGTGAATGTGTTCATGCTTAAGCATATTTAGGTAAGTTGGACTATGGTTGTAGAAGTGTGGGTATCGACATTTTGCGATTGAAGGAAATTAATCAAACTATCTGTGATGAGTTCATGAGGAAGACAGAGGTAGAGGGAGGTGACGTCGAAGGAACACATAGTAAAGGCACGATCAGGTTTAAGAGCTGTTAATTCATTAATAAAGTGAGGGGTGCTGTTAATTGAAAGGGTATTATTGTAATTGGTTAATAAAGGGGAGAGGAAGCTGGAAATATATTTAGCCAGAGGGTAAGCGGGCGATAAGTGATAGGCTATGATGGGACGGAGAGGTACTTCTGGTTTATGTACTTTAGGGAGGCCGTATATATAGGCTGAACTATGGAGGTTAGAGGTAAATGAGATATATTCTTCAGGTGAGATGTTTTTAGATTTCTTGAGTCGGAGAAGTGAGGTTCTGAAATCCTTGACAACAGAGAGGCTGATTTGGTCTGTGATGGGTGAGAAAGTGGTGTCATCGCCAAGTATATTATGCATTTTGGAAATATAACTATCCTGATTCAAGATAACTGTATTAGCGCCCTTATCTGACCTAGTGATAACTATTGATTTATGAAGTTTGAGTTTTTTTAAGTGTAATGGTGTTTTCAAGATGGTTAGAGGGAGGAAGAAAAGGTTTAGATAGATTCTTAGCTACCATGGATCTGATGGAAAACTTCTCTTGCAGATTGAAGGACTTGATGGATGATTCAATGGCGCTGATGATCACTGGAGGATTGGGATTGGAGGGGATGCGGTACTTCAGTCCTTTCTCGAGAAGCGAGGTCTCAGATGGCGACAGAGTGTGTTTTGATAGGTTAATGACAGTAGAAGACTTGGGGCCAAGGTCATGAGAGAAGGTGTAACGGAGGGCATATTTCTTTTTCCAAAAGAGAAGTTTTTATGGTGTCTGTCGAGAATTGTTTTTTTCTTGAGACTTGATATCGATAGTGATTTTTATAATATGCTTCGAAAGATCTGCCAGGGGGATTCTTTGGGATACTAGAAATATAAGAACTTTGATTTACTTGGTGAGAAATCTAATATTAGAGAAGCAATTTTTGAATCTTGCATTAAGTAGCTGCTGCTGGGTTTTTTTGATGATGTATTTTGAAAAAGAACTGCCAACTGGGTCATTTATCCTGAGGGAAGGCGGGATGAAATCGGCACTTTTGCAGAGACGGTTGAATCTAAGGTGGCATCTCCAACGCGAAATGTGTATAGATTTCTTATGAATTAACCATAGGTACCAATCAATGTCGCTCGTGGAGAGATTGAATATGAATGTCTCTTTTACTGCGTTTAAGGATTACCTACTGCACTCTTATTCATTACTGCGTTTTAGGATTACCTATTGCAATCTTACTCCTTACTGCGTTTTAGGATTACTTTCTGCACTCTTACTCCTTACTGCGTTTCAGGATTACCTACTGCACTCTTACTCCTTACTGCGTTTTAGGATTACGTAATGCAATCTCACTCCATACTGCGTTTTAGGATTACCTACTGCACTCTTACTCCTTACTGCGTTTTAGGATTACTTACTGCACTCTTACTCCTTTCTGCGTTTCAGGATTACCTACTGCACTCTTACTCCTTACTGCGTTTTAGGATTACGTAATGCAATCTCACTCCATACTGCGTTTTAGGATTAACTACTGCACTCTTACGCCTTACTGCGTTTTAGGATTACTTACTGCACTCTTACTCCTTTCTGCGTTTCAGGATTACCTACTGCACTCTTACTCCTTACTGCGTTTAAGGATTACGTAATGCAATCTCACTCCTTACTGCGTTTTAGGATTACCTACTGCACTCTTACTCCTCACTGCACTCTTACTCCTTACTGCGTTTTAGGATTACGTAATGCAATCTCACTTCTTACTGCGTTTTAGGATTACCTACTGCACTCTTACTCCTCACTGCACTCTTACTCCTTACTGCGTTTTAGGATTACCTACTGCACTCTTACTCCTCACTGCACTCTTACTCCTCACTGCGTTTTAGGATTACCTACTGCACTCTTACTCCTTACTGCGTTTTAGGATTACCTACTGCAATCTTACTCCTCACTGCACTCTTACTCCTTACTTCGTTTTAGGATTACCTACTGCACTCGTGCTCCTCACTGCACTCTTACTCCTTACTGCGTTTTAGGATTACCTACTGCACTCTTACTCCTCACTGCACTCTTACACCATACTGCGTTTTAGGATTACCTACTGCACTCTTACTCCTTACTGTGTTTTAGATTTACCTACTGCACTCTTACTCCTCACTGCACTCTTACTCCTTACTGCGTTTTAGGATTACCTACTGCACTCTTACTCCTTACTGCGTTTTAGGATTTAGTAATGCAATCTCACTCCTTACTGCGTTTTAGGATTACCTACTGCACTCTTACTCCTCACTGCACTCTTACTCTTTACTGCGTTTTAGCATTACCTACTGCACTCTTACTCCTCACTGCACTCTTACTCCTTACTGCGTTTCAGGATTACCTACTGCACTCTTACTCCTTACTGCGTTTTAGGATTACGTAATGCAATCTCACTCCATACTGCGTTTTAGGATTACCTACTGCACTCTTACTCCTTACTGCGTTTTAGGATTACTTACTGCACTCTTAATCCTTTCTGCGTTTCAGGATTACCTACTGCACTCTTACTCCTTACTGCGTTTTAGGATTACGTAATGCAATCTCACTCCATACTGCGTTTTAGGATTACCTACTGCACTCTTACGCCTTACTGCGTTTTAGGATTACTTACTGCACTCTTACTCCTTTCTGCGTTTCAGGATTACCTACTGCACTCTTACTCCTTACTGCGTTTTAGGATTACGTAATGCAATCTCACTCCTTACTGCGTTTTAGGATTACCTACTGCACTCTTACTCCTCACTGCACTCTTACTCCTTACTGCGTTTAGGATTACGTAATGCAATCTCACTTCTTACTGCGTTTTAGGATTACCTACTGCACTCTTACTCCTCACTGCACTCTTACTCCTTACTGCGTTTTAGGATTACCTACTGCACTCTTACTCCTCACTGCACTCTTACTCCTCACTGCGTTTAGGATTACCTACTGCACTCTTACTCCTTACTGCGTTTTAGGATTACCTACTGCAATCTTACTCCTCACTGCACTCTTACTCCTTACTTCGTTTTAGGATTACCTACTGCACTCGTACTCCTCACTGCACTCTTACTCCTTACTGCGTTTTAGGATTACCTACTGCACTCTTACTCCTCACTGCACTCTTACACCTTACTGCGTTTTAGGATTACCTACTGCACTCTTACTCTTTACTGTGTTTTAGATTTACCTACTGCACTCTTACTCCTCACTGCACTCTTACTCCTTACTGCGTTTTAGGATTACCTACTGCACTCTTACTCCTTACTGCGTTTTAGGATTACGTAATGCAATCTCACTCTTTTACTGCGTTTTAGGATTACCTACTGCACTCTTACTCCTCACTGCACTCTTACTCTTTACTGCGTTTTTAGCATTACCTACTGCACTCTTACTCCTCACTGCACTCTTACTCCTTACTGCGTTTTAGGATTACCTACTGCACTCTTACTCCTTACTGCACTCTTACTCCTTACTGGGTTTTAGGATTATCTACTACACTCTTACTCCTTACTGCGTCTTTAGGATTACCTACTGCAATCTACTCCTTACTGCGTTTTTAGGATTACTTTCTGCACTCTTACTCCTTACTGCGTTTCAGGATTACCTACTGCACTCTTACTCCTTACTGCGTTTTAGGATTACGTAATGCAATCTCACTCCATACTGCGTTTTAGGATTACCTACTGCACTCTTACTCCTTACTGCGTTTTAGGATTACTTACTGCACTCTTACTCCTTTTTGCGTTTCAGGATTACCTACTGCACTCTTACTCCTTACCTGCGTTTTAGGATTACGTAATGCAATCTCACTCCATACTGCGTTTTAGGATTACCTACTGCACTCTTTACGCCTTACCTGCGTTTAGTATTACTTACTGCACTCTTACTCCTTTCTGCGTTTCAGGATTACCTACTGCACTCTTACTCCTTACTGCGTTTTAAGGATTACGTAATGCAATCTCACTCCTTACTGCGTTTTAGGATTTACCTACTGCACTCTTACTCCTCACTGCACTCTTACTCCTTACTGCGTTTTAGGATTACGTATGCAATCTCACTTCTTACTGCGTTTTAGGATTACTACTGCACTCTTACTCCTCACTGCACTCTTTACTCCTTACTGCGTTTTTAGGTTTACCTACCGCACTCTTACTCCTCACTGCACTCTTACTCCTCACTGCGTTTTAGGATTACCTACTGCACTCTTACTCCTTACTTGCGTTTTAGGATTACGTAATGCAATCGCACTCCATACTGCGTTTTAGGATTACCTACTGCACTCTTAACGCTTACCTGCGTTTTAGGATTACTTACTGCACTCTTACTCCTTTCTGCGTTTCAGGATTACCTACTGCACTCTTACTCCTTACTGCGTTTTAGGATTACGTAATGCACCTCACTCCATACTGCGTTTTAGGATTAACTACTGCACTCTTACGCCTTACTGCGTTTTAGGATTACTTACTGCACTCTTACTCCTTTCTGCGTTTCAGGATTACCTACTGCACTCTTACTCCTTACTGCGTTTAAGGATTACGTAATGCAATCTCACTCCTTACTGCGTTTTAGGATTACCTACTGCACTCTTACTCCTCACTGCACTCTTACTCCTTACTGCGTTTTAGGATTACGTAATGCAATCTCACTTCTTACTGCGTTTTAGGATTACCTACTGCACTCTTACTCCTCACTGCACTCTTACTCCTTACTGCGTTTTAGGATTACCTACTGCACTTTCACTCCTCACTGCACTCTTACTCCTCACTGCGTTTTAGGATTACCTACTGCACTCTTACTCCTTACTGCGTTTTAGGATTACCTACTGCAATCTTACTCCTCACTGCACTCTTACTCCTTACTTCGTTTTAGGATTACCTACTGCACTCGTACTCCTCACTGCACTCTTACTCCTTACTGCGTTTTAGGATTACCTACTGCACTCTTACTCCTCACTGCACTCTTACACCATACTGCGTTTTAGGATTACCTACTGCACTCTTACTCCTTACTGTGTTTTAGATTTACCTACTGCACTCTTACTCCTCACTGCACTCTTACTCTTACTGCGTTTTAGGATTACCTACTGCACTCTTACTCCTTACTGCGTTTTAGGATTTAGTAATGCAATCTCACTCCTTACTGCGTTTTAGGATTACCTACTGCACTCTTACTCCTCACTGCACTCTTACTCTTTACTGCGTTTTAGCATTACCTACTGCACTCTTACTCCTCACTGCACTCTTACTCCTTACTGCGTTTCAGGATTACCTACTGCACTCTTACTCCTTACTGCGTTTTAGGATTACGTAATGCAATCTCACTCCATACTGCGTTTTAGGATTACCTACTGCACTCTTACTCCTTACTGCGTTTTAGGATTACTTACTGCACTCTTAATCCTTTCTGCGTTTCAGGATTACCTACTGCACTCTTACTCCTTACTGCGTTTTAGGATTACGTAATGCAATCTCACTCCATACTGCGTTTTAGGATTACCTACTGCACTCTTACGCCTTACTGCGTTTTAGGATTACTTACTGCACTCTTACTCCTTTCTGCGTTTCAGGATTACCTACTGCACTCTTACTCCTTACTGCGTTTAAGGATTACGTAATGCAATCTCACTCCTTACTGCGTTTTAGGATTACCTACTGCACTCTTACTCCTCACTGCACTCTTACTCCTTACTGCGTTTCAGGATTACGTAATGCAATCTCACTTCTTACTGCGTTTTAGATTACCTACTGCACTCTTACTCCTCACTGCACTCTTACTCCTTACTGCGTTTTTAGGATTACCTACTGCACTCTTACTCCTCACTGCACTCTTACTCCTCACTGCGTTTAGGATTACCTACTGCACTCTTACTCCTTACTGCGTTTTTAGGATTACCTACTGCAATCTTACTCCTCACTGCACTCTTACTCCTTACTTCGTTTTAGGATTACCTACTGCACTCGTACTCCTCACTGCACTCTTACTCCTTTCTGCGTTTTAGGATTACCTACTGCACTCTTACTCCTCACTGCACTCTTACACCTTACTGCGTTTTAGGATTACCTACTGCACTCTTACTCTTTACTGTGTTTTAGATTTACCTACTGCACTCTTACTCCTCACTGCACTCTTACTCCTTACTGCGTTTTAGGATTACCTACTGCACTCTTACTCCTTACTGCGTTTTAGGATTACGTAATGCAATCTCACTCTTTACTGCGTTTTAGGATTACCTACTGCACTCTTACTCCTCACTGCACTCTTACTCTTTACTGCGTTTTAGCATTACCTACTGCACTCTTACTCCTCACTGCACTCTTACTCCTTACTGCGTTTTAGGATTACCTACTGCACTCTTACTCCTTACTGCACTCTTACTCCTTACTGGGTTTAGGATTATCTACTACACTCTTACTCCTTACTGCGTTTTAGGATTACCTACTGCAATCTACTCCTTACTGCGTTTTAGGATTACTTTCTGCACTCTTACTCCTTACTGCGTTTCAGGATTACCTACTGCACTCTTACTCCTTACTGCGTTTTAGGATTACGTAATGCAATCTCACTCCATACTGCGTTTTAGGATTACCTACTGCACTCTTACTCCTTACTGCGTTTTAGGATTACTTACTGCACTCTTACTCCTTTCTGCGTTTCAGGATTACCTACTGCACTCTTACTCCTTACTGCGTTTTAGGATTACGTAATGCAATCTCACTCCATACTGCGTTTTAGGATTACCTACTGCACTCTTACGCCTTTACTGCGTTTTAGGATTACTTACTGCACTCTTACTCCTTTCTGCGTTTCAGGATTACCTACTGCACTCTTACTCCTTACTGCGTTTAAGGATTACGTAATGCAATCTCACTCCTTACTGCGTTTTAGGATTACCTACTGCACTCTTACTCCTCACTGCACTCTTACTCCTTACTGCGTTTTAGGATTACGTAATGCAATCTCACTTCTTACTGCGTTTTAGGATTACCTACTGCACTCTTACTCCTCACTGCACTCTTACTCCTTACTGCGTTTTAGGTTTACCTACTGCACTCTTACTCCTCACTGCACTCTTACTCCTCACTGCGTTTTAGGATTACCTACTGCACTCTTACTCCTTACTGCGTTTTAGGATTACCTACTGCAATCTTACTCCTCACTGCACTCTTACTCCTTACTTCGTTTTAGGATTACCTACTGCACTCGTACTCCTCACTGCACTCTTACTCCTTACTGCGTTTTAGGATTACCTACTGCACTCTTACTCCTCACTGCACTCTTACACCTTATTGCGTTTTAGGATTACCTACTGCACTCTTACTCCTTACTGTGTTTTAGATTTACCTACTGCACTCTTACTCCTCACTGCACTCTTACTCCTTACTGCGTTTTAGGATTACCTACTGCACTCTTACTCCTTACTGCGTTTTAGGATTACGTAATACAATCTCACTCCTTACTGCGTTTTAGGATTACTTACTGCACTCCTACTCCTTTCTGTGTTTTAGGATTACCTACTGCACTCTTACTCCTCACTGCACTCTTACTCCTTACCGCGTTTTAGGATTACCTACTGCACTCTTACACCTCACTGCACTCTTGCTCCTTACTGCGTTTTAGGATTACCTACTGCACTCTTACTCTCCTCACTGCACTCTTACTACTTACTACGTTTTAGGATTACCTACTGCACTCTTACTACTCACTGCCCTCTTACTCCTTACTGCGGTTTAGGATTACCTACTGCACTCTTACTCCTTACTGCGTTTTAGGATTACCTAATGCACTCTTACTCCTCACTGCACTCTTACTTCTTACTGCACTCTTACTCCTTACTGCACTTTTACTCCTCACTGCCCTCTTACTCCTTACTGCGTTTTAGGATTACCTACTGCACTCTTACTCCTTACAGCGTTTTAGGATTACCTACTGCACTCTTACTCCTCACTGCACTCTTACTTCTTACTGCACTCTTACTCCTTACTGCACTCTTACTCCTCACTGCCCTCTTACTCCTTACTGCGTTTTAGGATTACCTACTGCACTCTTACTCCTTACAGCGTTTTAGGATTACCTACTGCACTCTTACTCCTCACTGCACTCTTACTCCTTACTGCGTTTTAGGATTACCTACTGCACTCTTACCCCTAACTGCACTCTTACTTCTCACTGCACTCTTACTCCTTACTGCACCCTTACTCCTCACTGCGCTCTTACTCCTCACTGCACTCTTACTCCTTACTGCACACTTACTCCTTACTGCACTCTTACTCCTAACTGCACTCTTACTCCTTACTGCACTCTTACTCCTTACTGCACTTTTACTCCTAACTGCACTCTAATAGGCTAATAGACCTGGGCTCAGTTGGCCTGGTATAAGTACCTTGTAATGGTTCTTGATCAAGGGATACAGGATGAGTTTGTACTCCTTGTTAGGAGCGGCTGCACATGGTGTCTGTTCCTCATATCAGAGGCAACCATTTCATATTGGGGCTAAGTCGGCCTGCCACTGAGTAGTGCTCCCATTCTTTATGACAAAGGCAGACGCAATCTATTTCACCCATTCATGATGGTTGTAAGCAGTTGCCAACTACTACCCACCAAAATATCATGGCCTGTACCACGTATGCTTGAGATAATAAAAAATGTTTGTCAACTCTACAAGCTTGATACCCTAATATGATTTATTGAAAATAGAAAAAAGAAGAAGAGAGAAATGCATTTGAAGAAATAATTAGATGCTCATTTACTGTAGTCGCCCCCTCCATAATTGTTGTTACAAATATTCTATTTTAAGATAATGAGAGCCCTCCAAATATATAGAGTAACATTTATTCATTCTTTTCCAAAGGAGTTAATAATTTATACACCGCATGAATGCCAAGTTATAAATAAGGAACTCGGTGACATAAGAAGGGAACTTAAAGAAAGACAATTACCTAAATGTTAACTAGACATGGTAAGGGCTCCAAGTGATATCTAGATACAAAACACAGGGGGTTATATGTATACTATTCTGTCTCACCCCGTCATGTATTGCTACACCCCTGACCCCAACTTCCCAATTCCGACAGCTCGCTGTAGGGTTTCTATTGACAACAAAGTAAAATGGAGTGGACTAGAGACTGAAAACAGCACTGTTGGACTCCGACAACGCTGAAAGCCGGACTTACGTCTACACGCGAGGCCTCCCGTCGGAGTTTTGCGCCAGAGCCAACAGCCTAGTAATCAGTACCTAGTCCTAGGTCAGTGGAGCGAGCAAGCTATCGGAGGGGAAGTTGAGTATCATTCCACGCTATGTGAATACACAGTGTTAAAGTAGTAGGGTCCCCACCCCCCTTCCCAGCGTGGAATGACCAATGACCAAAGCGGGATAGTCTAGGGCGGCTAATCGCGCAGAGGCCACCACAGGGGTGTAAGCACTAAACACCGACCCGCTGTCAATGTCCCAGTACTGTCTAGTTACTATCTAGATCCTGCAACAATGGCATTAGTAGAGCCGGATCTCAGGGAAATCACACTGTGGGTCTCTCCATCTGGAACATCTGTTACACACAGCAGCCTAACATTCAGACTTTATGTTCAACAGATTGCTATTGTAACCGAGTCCCTTTTTTATATTTGGCATTAAAGCGGTTTGTAAGTTTTTTATTCAACCAGATTCTTGTTAATTTGATTTAGAAAAAAATAAAGTTCACAATAAGAGATTTCAACTAAGACAAATAACTAAATACATTTTTGTTGTTACCAACCAATGAATGGAGCAGTTCTAACAGCAACACAAGACACCAAATTCATACAAGAACCACCAGAAATCTCACAACCTCTAGATTCAATTCGCATTTCTTCAAGGCATATATATGAAACTCTGTCTCAGTGGTACAGCCTGCTCCACGCTGACGAGCGCCAACAGCGTCCGTGGATGGCTTTTCTTAATTATCAATGAATTGTTCAAATATCAGGGAACAGGTTATATCGATGTTTAGTTGATTTCTGTTCCACTAGATGGCGCTCTGCCATCTAAAAAGCACATGTGCTTTTGATCAGGATATGCCTTCTTTATTTTTAATATATGAAACTATATCAGGAATATCGCTAAAAATATGTAAAATGGTTTCCAATATATCTGTGGCTGAAACAACTATACTTTATTCAAAGGTAACTGTATAGGTGCAAGGTAATAAGACCAAATCCAAATAAATAAATAGTTTATGACGTTTCTGTAACAGTGTTGTTACCAACATCAGACAAAAGTACTGAATCTGTCTAATGATGGTAACATGGTTATAGGATGTTAATAAAGTTAATTAAACAAATTATAATTAAATATTTACAAAAACACATGTTATATATTTATAATTGTATGTAATTCTGCTGTTCTCAAAGCTAATGTCATAGTGCATCTAAAATACCCATTCCAAGAGTCGAGCATCAGTATCACTATAAAAGAAAGATCGAAAAATGCAATATAACAGCGGCATGGTAGATTAAACTGGCAAAACCGCTGAGAGGGTTCACTACTAATGAGCCAGGCTCTCCTATTAATTTTTCAATTGAAGTAAGGGTAGTAGAAATTGTTTATTTTTAAAAAGAATCATACCTGTCTATAATAGTTTTGAAATATAAACACATGTTTTATTCGATAGAGTTCATAAAACTTATATAGCCAAAGTGGCAAATGTAAGAGAGTTAAATGATTTAGATCAGCGAACAATCAATGTCTCACTTCTGTAAAGTTGAGTATGGTTTAGTTGAGATATCTTCTGTGTGGATATATCTTATATAAATTCCTACCTGATTTCTTCAAAATCATTGATTTAAACCTGAATTGAACTTAATTGTTTTTAACTTGTAAATTCTTGTTGGGATCTTATATGCATATAATAATCTGGCTTTTATTGATTTATCAAGAAAATGGGTTGACCAAATATCAGGGATCAGGTTAAATTGCTCCACTAGATGGCGCTCTGCCATCTAAAAGTCACATGTGCTCGTGGTCAGGATATGCCTTCATTATTTTCAATATCAACACTTGACCTTTTTTATTTTCTATTGTTTTTTCATATAATAATCTATTGAGCTTCTTGCTGAATTTCTTAAGATTCCAACTTGAGATTTCTTAATTCTTCTTATCACCATTATAGATTTCAAGATCAGCAGAATTATTCAGGTTCCATATTTGTTGTATCAATAGTTTCTGTTACCCATGGTATTTAATTCTTCCATGTTTTCTTTTTAAATATTCCCTCGTGTTTTAATTTGTTGTCTTGAGAATCTGATTTTCTAAATAAGTAAATTTCAACAAAATATCACAGATAATCTTATAAATCATCGATGTTTTTTCTTCTTCTTTCAAACTTGGTATTTTGAATAAAGATTTATTTTGTACTAAATACAAATTTTTGAACTCTAATATTTCGATTAGACAAATTTTCAAATATATTTAGAGAAAAAAGAGATATAAATATGATTAATAGTTTGAAATTGTATCTTATCCTTACCAAAAACTACCATTGTTGTTATACTAAATCCTATCAAATTCTTCAAAATAAAGACATAGTTAAACATGGTTTTAAAATATCTCCATATTATTCTTTTTACATGTGTGTGTGGACATTAAGAATTTGCATATTTCAGTAACGTCATTTTCCTCTAGGATGTCTACAATAGTCGTCACTTTTAAAGAAATCTACCAAATCTGGTCTTAAGATTTTTTGTGCCGGACGAGCAATTTTTTTTTTTGGAGGGGGGGGCGGGGCTCAAAAATAATACTCTTTGGTTAAAAGTCGTAAAACCATATTCTCTCTTAAGATCTTCGGTATTTTTAAATATTTTAAATATGAAAATATCTAATTATAAAACTATTTTAGAGGCGTAATATTCTTTTAAAATAAAATAATTTCTACTGTCCTTACTGCGATGGAAAAATTAAAGGGAGGGCCTGGCTCATCAGTGGTGAACCCTCCCAGCGGTTTCGCCAGTTTAATCTACCATACCGCTGTTATATTGCATTTTTGGAACTTCCTTTTATAGGTGACTGTTGTAAGACTCTTGGAATGGGTATTTTAGAAGAACTATGGACATAAGCTTTTAGGACAGCAGAATTAAATATAATTATAAATATATAATATGCTTCGAGCAATCGCTCTTCCGCAAATATCAAATTGTGTCTTTTATTAGAACAATAATGTTACGATGTACTAGAGCGCCATCTGTTATCAAATTATAAAACTATTTTAGAGGCGTAATATTCTTTTAAAATAAAACAATTTCTACTGTCCTTACTGCGATGGAAAAATTAAAGGGAGGGCCTGGCTCATCAGTGGTGAACCCTCCCAGCGGTTTCGCCAGTTTAATCTACCATACCGCTGTTATATTGCATTTTTGGAACTTCCTTTTATAGGTGACTGTTGTAAGACTCTTGGAATGGGTATTTTAGAAGAACTATGGACATAAGCTTTTAGGACAGCAGAATTAAATATAATTATAAATATATAATATGCTTCGAGCAATCGCTCTTCCGCAAATATCAAATTGTGTCTTTTATTAGAACAATAATGTTACGATGTACTAGAGCGCCATCTGTTATCAAATTATAAAACTATTTTAGAGGCGTAATATTCTTTTATGTGCTGATATAGGATTTTAGGATGATCAAAGTTAAAGTTATGGCCAGTGTTTTAAATATGTTGGTATATAAGCAGTATAAGCAGCACAGATTGGTACTGGAATCCATCATATCAACACAAACAAACAGCATCAATAGGAAAATAGATCTACCGGAAATATATCATATAATATCTCAATAGTTATCCCGTGATATACTCGGGTGTGTGGTCGGGTTGGAGTGGACCCCCGCTTGGTTTTTCTGTGTCGAGATGTTTTAAATTATACTGGTCTTAAACTTTGCGATATTTTAAAGTGTCGCACTGCTCTTACATACAGTGAATATCATTATTTTACTTAACTTTTAACGTATTTAAAAGTTTTTGCCATAATTTTATCTAAATTTTAAAAATCTTCAAGTTCATTTACATAGTTTTATTTTTATAGTCATAATTCCTATTTCTATTTTAATTACATTTGAAATATCACTCCGCATGTAAATTTATATGTTGTATATAATGGCTCAAGCGCGCTTATACCCTGTTAGTATAGTCATACTAGCCACGCCTGTGGAAGAACCGAAAGGTTCGAAAGCTTGCATAAGTATAATAAAAGAGGCTCCTTCGTAAAACTTTAGTTTCGTTATACAAGGAGTCAATTTTCTTTTCCAAAACTTCTTGTAAATATTTATTGGCATTAGAGTATAATAACTCCCTGTATCAAACTCGAACGTTATATATTTGTTATCTACATTTAATTCAATACGATATTTCCCATTATCATTTGACTGTATTATATTTGTATTATCTTTCTCGCTGGAATTTTTAATTATGTTAATATTATTAGATTTTTTTTATTCACGAGAATTTTAAAATTTGAAATTCTTTTCCTTCCTACATATGGGTCTAATGTGCCCAATTTTGCCGCAATTATGACATTTAGATTTTTTAAAATAACACTTATCTGACGAATGATTATTTTTGCCACAATGAGAACATTTAATTTTGAATTTATACTCATTTTGAATTTCATCAACAATTCCGTTCTCATTTTGCCTAATCATCTTTAAATCATTCTTTGCGGCATCATAAGATAGAGCTATTTCATATCTATTTAGGCTTGCATCATCTCCTTCCTGCAATAATCTTTGTTGTAATTTATCAGATTTAACGCCAATTACAATTTCATCTAGACGATAAAAACATGGCGAAGGAAGACGAGTTTCTTTTATTGATGCATTAGAGCAAGCTTTCGGGCAAAAGCCCTTCAACAGGCAAGATAAAAACGACACTATGAACGATACCGATGGCTGTAGTGAATATATACATACACATATTGATTTACATAAATATAGAAAAAAGCAGGCAAATGAGCAATATAACTATTTGTAAAAAATAAAATCATAGAGGATAATTCAAGAGATGCAAAACCATAGCTGAAGGAAAGGAATATTAATGAAGCATAAAATATGTCTGAAATGGAGTATTAAGTGTATAATAGAGAAATAATTTTACATAAAGGCCAGGAGAGCTTGATATGCGTCGGGGAGGTCAACTTTTACGGTTAACAACATGAGGGAAGTTTAAATAAAGGACAGGAGAGGATGATAAGCTTCTGGAAGTTCTATTTTTCTATTGATGCTGTTCAGTTTGTGGGATACTATGGATTCTAGAATAAGTCTTTGGTGTAAGATATAAATGTGCCTGTAATGTATGATGAGATTTTTTGATGTTAAAAGTGTGGCCTGTGCTCTGCATATGTTGATAAATGAGGGACCTGGTATCTTGCCTGGAAATATTACGGGAATGTTCAGTCATCCTGATGGACACAGATCTACCCGTCTCACCAACGTAAGTGGCAGGACACTGTTCACATGAGACGGAGTAGACTGCGCCCACAGAATGAAGGGGGTCAGGAGGAGCTGAGGACTTAGTATGAGGATGACGGAGGGATGAAAGAAGGTTCGGGGAGTTTTTATATATGGTAGGGATGTCATAGGATTTAAGTTTTCTGGCTATATCAACTGAGGAGGGGGATTAAGGGAGAAAACACAATGATCTGTCAGTCATGGAAGGATTAGAAGATGTAGGTGTATAGGTATATTTATTAATGAACGAGAACGGAAAAGAAGCTGCGGAGAGCTGGGTTATGATACGATTTCTTTCTATTATTTCAAAGAGATATCTATGGAACAATGGGTGAATATTCTTTTTGTAAGAGTTCTAACAATATTGATTTTATGGGAGGTAGGACAGTGAGAATTGTAGTGAGTGTAGCAGGGGGGGGGGGGCATTGCTTTTTATGATAAACTGTAGTGTGAAATGAGGATGGGGTGCGAATAATTAAAATATCTAGGAATGGGATAACATGGTTAGTTTCAGTTTCTAGAGTAAAGGAAATATCCTGATTGTAATTATTAATGGTTAATTGTATGAAGCTCTCCGGACCTTTTTTGCATATACAGAAGATATCATCTATGTATCTTCGCCAGAACTGTATTTCTGTAGAGAGGGTATGGGTGATCCAATCATCTATTCTAGTCATGACTATTTCAGCAATAATGGTAGATAGAGGGCTGCCCATTGGGGAGCCCCTGAACTGTCTATAATGGTGCTGTAGGAATGTGAATGTGTTCATGCTTAAGCATATTTAGGTAAGTTGGACTATGGTTGTAGAAGTGTGGGTATCGACATTTTGCGATTGAAGGAAATTAATCAAACTATCTGTGATGAGTTCATGAGGAAGACAGAGGTAGAGGGAGGTGACGTCGAAGGAACACATAGTAAAGGCACGATCAGGTTTAAGAGCTGTTAATTCATTAATAAAGTGAGGGGTGCTGTTAATTGAAAGGGTATTATTGTAATTGGTTAATAAAGGGGAGAGGAAGCTGGAAATATATTTAGCCAGAGGGTAAGCGGGCGATAAGTGATAGGCTATGATGGGACGGAGAGGTACTTCTGGTTTATGTACTTTAGGGAGGCCGTATATATAGGCTGAACTATGGAGGTTAGAGGTAAATGAGATATATTCTTCAGGTGAGATGTTTTTAGATTTCTTGAGTCGGAGAAGTGAGGTTCTGAAATCCTTGACAACAGAGAGGCTGATTTGGTCTGTGATGGGTGAGAAAGTGGTGTCATCGCCAAGTATATTATGCATTTTGGAAATATAACTATCCTGATTCAAGATAACTGTATTAGCGCCCTTATCTGACCTAGTGATAACTATTGATTTATGAAGTTTGAGTTTTTTAAGTGTAATGGTGTTTTCAAGATGGTTAGAGGGAGGAAGAAAAGGTTTAGATAGATTCTTAGCTACCATGGATCTGATGGAAAACTTCTCGTGCAGATTGAAGGACTTGATGGATGATTCAATGGCGCTGATGATCACTGGAGGATTGGGATTGGAGGGGATGCGGTACTTCAGTCCTTTCTCGAGAAGCGAGGTCTCAGATGGCGACAGAGTGTGTTTTGATAGGTTAATGACAGTAGAAGACTTGGGGCCAAGGTCATGAGAGAAGGTGTAACGGAGGGCATATTTCTTTTTCCAAAAGAGAAGTTTTTATGGTGTCTGTCGAGAATTGTTTTTTTCTTGAGACTTGATATCGATAGTGATTTTTATAATATGCTTCGAAAGATCTGCCAGGGGGATTCTTTGGGATACTAGAAATATAAGAACTTTGATTTACTTGGTGAGAAATCTAATATTAGAGAAGCAATTTTTGAATCTTGCATTAAGTAGCTGCTGCTGGGTTTTTATGATGATGTATTTTGAAAAAGAACTGCCAACTGGGTCATTTATCCTGAGGGAAGGCGGGATGAAATCGGCACTTTTGCAGAGACGGTTGAATCTAAGGTGGCATCTCCAACGCGAAAGTTGTAGAGATTTCTTATGAATTAACCATAGGTACCAATCAATGTCGCTCGTGGAGAGATTGAATATGAATGTCTCTTTTACTGCGTTTAAGGATTACCTACCGCACTCTTACTCCTTACTGCGTTTTAGGATTACCTACTGCACTCTTATTCATTACTGCGTTTTAGGATTACCTATTGCAATCTTACTCCTTACTGCGTTTTAGGATTACTTTCTGCACTCTTACTCCTTACTGCGTTTCAGGATTACCTACTGCACTCTTACTCCTCACTGCGTTTTAGGATTACGTAATGCAATCTCACTCCATACTGCGTTTTAGGATTACCTACTGCACTCTTACTCCTCACTGCGTTTTAGGATTACTTACTGCACTCTTACTCCTTTCTGCGTTTCAGGATTACCTACTGCACTATTACTCCTTACTGCGTTTTAGGATTACGTAATGCAATCTCACTCCTTACTGCGTTTTAGGATTACCTACTGCACTCTTACTCCTCACTGCACTCTTACTGCTTACTGCGTTTTAGGATTACGTAATGCAATCTCACTTCTTACTGCGTTTTAGGATTACCTACTGCACTCTTACTCCTCACTGCACTCTTACTCCTTACTGCGTTTTAGGATTACCTACTGCACTCTTACTCCTCACTGCACTCTTACTCCTCACTGCGTTTCAGGATTACGTACTGCACTCTTACTCCTTACTGCGTTTTAGGATTACCTACTGCAATCTTACTCCTCACTGCACTCTTACTCCTTACTTCGTTTTAGGATTACCTACTGCACTCTTACTCCTCACTGCACTCTTACACCTTACTGCGTTTTAGGATTACCTACTGCACTCTTACTCCTTACTGTGTTTTAGATTTACCTACTGCACTCTTACTCCTCACTGCACTCTTACTCCTTACTGCGTTTTAGGATTACCTACTGCACTCTTACTCCTTACTGCGTTTTAGGATTACGTAATGCAAAATCACTCCTTACTGCGTTTTAGGATTACCTACTGCACTCTTACTCCTCACTGCACTCTTACTCCTTACTGCGTTTTAGGATTACCTACTGCACTCTTACTCCTCACTGCACTCTTACACCTTACTGCGTTTTAGGATTACCTACTGCACTCTTACTCCTTACTGCGTTTTAGGATTACGTAATGCAAAATCACTCCTTACTGCGATTTAGGATTACCTACTGCACTCTTACTCCTCACTGCACTCTTACTCCTTACTGCGTTTTAGGATTACCTACTGCACTCTTACTCCTTACTGCGTTTTAGGATTACGTAATGCAAAATCACTCCTTACTGCGTTTTAGGATTACCTACTGCACTCTTACTCCTCACTGCACTCTTACTCCTTACTGCGTTTTAGGATTACCTACTGTACTCTTACTCCTCACTGCACTCTTACACCTTACTGCGTTTTAGGATTACCTACTGCACTCTTACTCCTCACTGCACTCTTACTCCTTACTGCGTTTTAGGATTACCTACTGCACTCTTACTCCTTACTGCGTTTTAGGATTACGTAATGCAATCTCACTCCTTACTGCGTTTTAGGATTACCTACTGCACTCTTACTCCTCACTGCACTCTTACTCCTTACTGCGTTTTAGCATTACCTACTGCACTCTTACTCCTCACTGCACTCTTACTCCTCACTGCACTCTTACTCCTTACTGCGTTTTAGGATTACCTACTGCTCTCTTACTCCTTACTGCGTTTTAGGATTACCTACTGCACTTTTACCCCTCACTGCACTCTTACTCCTTACTGGGTTTTAGGATTATCTACTACACTCTTACTCCTTACTGCGTTTTAGGATTACCTACTGCAATCTTACTCCTTACTGCGTTTTAGGATTACTTTCTGCACTCTTACTCCTTACTGCGTTTCAGGATTACCTACTGCAATCTTACTTCTTACTGCGTTTTAGGATTACTTTCTGCACTCTCACTCCTTACTGCGTTTCAGGATTACCTACTGCACTCTTACTCCTTACTGTGTTTTAGGATTACGTAATGCAATCTCCCTCCTTACTGCATTTTAGGATTACCTACTGCACTCTTACTCCTTACTGCGTTTTAGGATTACTAACTGCACTCTTACTCCTTTCTGCGTTTCAGGATTACCTACTGCACTCTTACTCCTTACTGCGTTTTAGGATTACTTACTGCACTCTTACTCCTTTCTGCGTTTCAGGATTACCTACTGCACTCTTACACCTCACTGCACTCTTACTCCTCACTGCACTCTTACTCCTTACTGCGTTTTAGGATTACCTACTGCACTCTTACTCTCCTCACTGCACCCATAATACTTTCTGCGTTTTAGGATTACCTACTGCACTCTTACTACTCACTGCCCTCTTACTCCTTACTGCGTTTTAGGATTACCTACTGCACTCTTACTCCTCACTGCACTCTTACTCCTTACTGGGTTTTAGGATAACCTACTACACTCTTACTCCTTACTGCGTTTTAGGATTACCTACTGCACTCTTACTCCTTACTGCGTTTTAGGATTACTTACTGCACTCTTACTCTTTACTGCACACTTACTCCTCACTGCACTCTTACTCCTTACTGCGTTTTGGGATTACCTACTTCACTCTTACTCTCCTCACTGCACCCATACTATTTTCTGCGTTTTAGGATTACCTACTGCACTCTTACTCCTTTTTGCATTTCAGGATTACCTATTGCACTCTTACACCTCACTGCACTCTTACTCCTCACTGCACTCTTACTCCTTACTGCGTTTTAGGATTACCTACTGCACTCTTACTCTCCTCACTGCACCCATACTACTTTCTGCGTTTTAGGATTACCTACTGCACTCTTACTCCTTTCTGCGTTTCAGGATTACCTACTGCACTCTTACACCTCACTGAACTCTTACTCCTCACTGCACTCTTACTCCTTACTGCGTTTTAGGATTACCTACTGCACTCTTACTCTCCTCACTGCACCCATACTACTTTCTGCGTTTTAGGATTACCTACTGCACTCTTACTACTCACTGCCCTCTTACTCCTTACTGCGTTTTAGGATTACCTACTACACTCTTACTCCTTAATGCGTTTTAGGATTACTTACTGCACTCTTACTCCTCACTGCACTCTTACTCCTTACTGCACTTTACTCCTTACTGCACTCTTACTCCTTACTGCACTTTTACTCCTTACTGCGTTTTACGATAACCTACTGCACTCTTACTCATCACTGCACTTTCACTCCTTACTGCGTTTTAGGATTACCTACTGCACTCTTACTCCTCACTGCACTCTTACTCCTTACTGCACTCTTACTCCTTACAGCGTCTTCGGATTACCTACTGCACTCTTACTCCTCACTGCACTCTTACTCCTTACTGCGTTTTAGGATTACCTACTGCACTCTTACTCCTCACTGCACTCTTACTCCTTACTGCGTTTTAGGATTACCTACTGTACTCTTACTCCTCACTGCACTCTTACTCCTTACTGCGTTTTAGGATTACCTACTGCACTCTTACCCCTCACTGCACTCTTACTCCTTACTGCGTTTTAGGATTACCTACTGCACTCTTACTCTCCACACTGCACCCATACTACTTTCTGCGTTTTAGGATTACCTACTGCACTCTTACTACTCACTGCCCTCTTACTCCTTACTGCGTTTTAAGATTACCTACTGCACTCTTACTCCTTACTGCGTTTTAGGATTACTTACTGCACTCTTACTCCTTACTGCGTTTCAGGATTACCTACTTCACTCTTACTCCTCACTGCACTCTTACTTCTTACTGGGTTTTAGGATTACCTACTACACTCTTACTCCTTACTGCGTTTTAGGATTACCTACTGCACTCTTACTCCTTACTGCGTTTTAGGATTACTTACTGCACTCTTACTCCTCACTGCACTCTTACTCCTTACTGCGTTTTAGGATTACCTACTGTACTCTTACTCTCCTCACTGCACCCATACTCCTTTCTGCGTTTTAGGATTACCTACTGCACTCTTACTCCTTTCTGCGTTTCAGGATTACCTACTGCACTCTTACACCTCACTGCACTCTTACTCCTCACTGCACTCTTACTCCTTACTGCGTTTTAGGATTACCTACTGCACTCTTACTCTCCTCACTGCACCCATACTACTTTCTGCGTTTTTGGATTACCTACTGCACTCTTACTACTCACTGCCCTCTTACTCCTTACTGCGTTTTAGGATTACCTACTGCACTCTTACACCTCACTGCACTCTTACTCCTCACTGCACTCTTACTCCTTACTGCGTTTTAGGATTACCTACTGCACTCTTACTCTCCTCACTGCACCCATACTACTTTCTGCGTTTTAGGATTACCTACTGCACTCTTACTCCTTTCTGCGTTTCAGGATTACCTACTGCACTCTTACACCTCACTGAACTCTTACTCCTCACTGCCCTCTTACTCCTTACTGCGTTTTAGGATTACCTACTACACTCTTATTCCTTAATGCGTTTTAGGATTACTTACTGCACTCTTACTCCTCACTGCACTCTTACTCCTTACTGCACTTTACTCCTTACTGCACTCTTACTCCTTACTGCACTTTTACTCCTTACTGCGTTTTACGATTACCTACTGCACTCTTACTCATCACTGCACTTTCACTCCTTACTGCGTTTTAGGATTACCTACTGCACTCTTACTCCTTACTGCGTTTTAGGATTACTTACTGCACTCTTACTCCTCACTGCACTCTTACTCCTTACTGCGTTTTAGGATTACCTACTGTACTCTTACTCTCCTCACTGCACCCATACTCCTTTCTGCGTTTTAGGATTACCTACTGCACTCTTACTCCTTTCTGCGTTTCAGGATTACCTACTGCACTCTTACACCTCACTGCACTCTTACTCCTCACTGCACTCTTACTCCTTACTGCGTTTTAGGATTACCTACTGCACTCTTACTCTCCTCACTGCACCCATACTACTTTCTGCGTTTTTGGATTACCTACTGCACTCTTACTACTCACTGCCCTCTTACTCCTTACTGCGTTTTAGGATTACCTACTGCACTCTTACACCTCACTGCACTCTTACTCCTCACTGCACTCTTACTCCTTACTGCGTTTTAGGATTACCTACTGCACTCTTACTCTCCTCACTGCACCCATACTACTTTCTGCGTTTTAGGATTACCTACTGCACTCTTACTCCTTTCTGCGTTTCAGGATTACCTACTGCACTCTTACACCTCACTGAACTCTTACTCCTCACTGCCCTCTTACTCCTTACTGCGTTTTAGGATTACCTACTACACTCTTATTCCTTAATGCGTTTTAGGATTACTTACTGCACTCTTACTCCTCACTGCACTCTTACTCCTTACTGCACTTTACTCCTTACTGCACTCTTACTCCTTACTGCACTTTTACTCCTTACTGCGTTTTACGATTACCTACTGCACTCTTACTCATCACTGCACTTTCACTCCTTACTGCGTTTTAGGATTACCTACTGCACTCTTACTCCTCACTGCACTCTTACTCCTTACTGCACTCTTACTCCTTACAGCGTCTATGGATTACCTACTGCACTCTTAGTCCTCACTGCACTCTTACTCCTTACTGCGTTTTAGGATTACCTACTGCACTCTTACTCCTCACTGCACTCTTACTCCTTACTGCGTTTTAGGATTACCTACTGCACTCTTACTCCTCACTGCACTCTTACTCCTTACTGCGTTTTAGGATTACCTACTGCACTCTTACCCCTCACTGCACTCTTACTCCTTACTGCGTTTTAGGATTACCTACTGCACTCTTACTCTCCACACTGCACCCATACTACTTTCTGCGTTTTAGGATTACCTACTGCACTCTTACTACTCACTGCCCTCTTACTCCTTACTGCGTTTTAAGATTACCTACTGCACTCTTACTCCTTACTGCGTTTTAGGATTACTTACTGCACTCTTACTCCTTACTGCGTTTCAGGATTACCTACTTCACTCTTACTCCTCACTGCACTCTTACTTCTTACTGGGTTTTAGGATTACCTACTACACTCTTACTCCTTATTGCGTTTTAGGATTACCTACTGCACTCTTACTCCTTACTGCGTTTTAGGATTACTTACTGCACTCGTACTCTTTACTGCACTCTTACTCCTCACTGCACTCTTACTCCCAACTGCGTTTTAGGATTACCTACTGCACTCTTACTCTCCTCACTGCACCCATACTCCTTTCTGCGTTTTAGGATTACCCACTGCACTCTTACTCCTTTCTGCGTTTCAGGATTACCTACTGCACTCTTACACCTCACTGCACTCTTACTCCTCACTGCACTCTTACTCCTTACTGCGTTTTAGGATTACCTACTGCACTCTTACTCTCCTCACTGCACCCATACTACTTTCTGCGTTTTTGGATTACCTACTGCACTCTTACTACTCACTGCCCTCTTACTCCTTACTGCGTTTTAGGATTACCTACTGCACTCTTACTCCTAACTGCACTCTTACTCCTTACTGGGTTTTAGGATTACCTACTACACTCTTACTCCTTACTGCGTTTTAGGATTACCTACTGCACTCTTACTCCTTACTGCGTTTTAGGATTACTTACTGCACTATTACTCCTTACTGCACTCTTACTCCTCACTGCACTCTTACTCCTTACTGCGTTTTAGGATTACCTACTGCACTCTTACTCTCCTCACTGCACCCATACAACTTTCTGCGTTTTAGGATTACCTACTGCACTCTTACTCCTTTCTGCGTTTCAGGATTACCTACTGCACTCTTACACCTCACTGCACTCTTACTCCTCACTGCACTCTTACTCCTTACTGCGTTTTAGGATTACCTACTGCACTCTTACTCTCCTCACTGCACCCATACTACTTTCTGCGTTTTAGGATTACCTACTGCACTCTTACTCCTTTCTGCGTTTCAGGATTACCTACTGCACTCTTACACCTCACTGCACTCTTACTCCTCACTGCACTCTTACTCCTTACTGCGTTTTAGGATTACCTACTGCACTCTTACTCTCCTCACTGCACCCATACTACTTTCTGCGTTTTAGGATTACCTACTGCACTCTTACTACTCACTGCCCTCTTACTCCTTACTGCGTTTTAGGATTACCTACTACACTCTTACTCCTTAATGCGTTTTAGGATTACTTACTGCACTCTTACTCCTCACTGCACTCTTACTCCTTACTGCACTTTACTCCTTACTGCACTCTTACTCCTTACTGCACTTTTACTCCTTACTGCGTTTTACGATTACCTACTGCACTCTTACTCATCACTGCACTTTCACTCCTTACTGCGTTTTAGGATTACCTACTGCACTGTTACTCTCCTCACTGCACCCATACTACTTTCTGCGTTTTTGGATTACCTACTGCACTCTTACTACTCACTGCCCTCTTACTCCTTACTGCGTTTTAGGATTACCTACTGCACTCTTACTTCTCACTGCACTCTTACTCCTTACTGGGTTTTAGGATTACCTACTACACTCTTACTCCTTACTGCGTTTTAGGATTACTTACTGCACTCTTACTCCTTACTGCACTTTTACTCCTCACTGCACTCTTACTCGTTACTGCGTTTTAGGATTACCTACTGCACTCTTACTCTCCTCACTGCACCCATACTACTTTCTGCGTTTTAGGATTACCTACTGCACTCTTACTCCTTTCTGCGTTTCAGGATTACCTACTGCACTCTTACACCTCACTGCACTCTTACTCCTCACTGCACTCTTACTCCTTACTGCGTTTTAGGATTACCTACTGCACTCTTACTCTCCTCACTGCACCCATACTACTTTCTGCGTTTTAGGATTACCTACTGCACTCTTACTCCTTTCTGCGTTTCAGGATTACCTACTGCACTCTTACACCTCACTGCACTCTTACTCCTCACTGCACTCTTACTCCTTACTGTGTTTTAGGATTACCTACTGCACTCTTACTCTCCTCACTGCACCCATACTACTTTCTGCGTTTTAGGATTACCTACTGCACTCTTACTACTCACTGCCCTCTTACTCCTTACTGCGCTTTAGGATTACCTACTACACTCTTACTCCTTAATGTGTTTTAGGATTACCTACTGCACTCTTACTCCTCACTGCACTCTTACTCCTTACTGCACTTTACTCCTTACTGCACTCTTACTCCTTACTGCACTTTTACTCCTTACTGCGTTTTACGATTACCTACTGCACTCTTACTCATCACTGCACTTTCACTCCTTACTGCGTTTTAGGATTACCTACTGCACTCTTACACCTCACTGCACTCTTACTCCTTACTGCACTCTTACTCCTTACAGCGTCTTCGTATTACCTACTGCACTCTTACTCCTCACTGCACTCTTACTCCTTACTGCGTTTTAGGATTACCTACTGCACTCTTACTACTCACTGCACTCTTACTCCTTACTGCGTTTTAGGATTACCTACTCCACTCTTACCCCTCACTGCACTCTTACTCCTTACTGCGTTTTAGGATTACCTACTGCACTCTTACTCTCCGCCCTGCACCCATACTACTTTCTGCGTTTTAGGATTACCTACTGCACTCTTACTACTCACTGCCCTCTTACTCCTTACTGCGTTTTAGGATTACCTACTGCACTCTTACTCCTTACTGCGTTTTAGGATTACTTACTGCACTCTTACTCCTTACTGCGTTTCAGGATTACCTACTGCACTCTTACTCCTCACTGCACTCTTACTTCTTACTGGGTTTTAGGATTACCTACTACACTCTTACTCCTTACTGCGTTTTAGGATTACCTACCGCACTCTTACTCCTTACTGCGTTTTAGGATTACTTACTGCACTCTTACTCCTTACTGCACTCTTACTCCTTACTGCGTTTTAGGATTACCTACTGCACTCTTACTCTCCTCACTGCACCCATACTCCTTTCTGCGTTTTAGGATTACCTACTGCACTCTTACTCCTTTCTACGTTTCAGGATTACCTACTGCACTCTTACACCTCGCTGCACTCTTACTCCTCACTGCACTCTTACTCCTTACTGCGTTTTAGGATTACCTACTGCACTCTTACTCTCCTCACTGCACCCATACTACTTTCTGCGTTTTAGGATTACCTACTGCACTCTTACTCCTTTCTGCGTTTCAGGATTACCTACTGCACTCTTACACCTCACTGCACTCTTACTCCTCACTGCACTCTTACTCCTTACTGCGTTTTAGGATTACCTACTGCACTCTTACTCTCCTCACTGCACCCATACTACTTTCTGCGTTTTAGGATTACCTACTGCATTCTTACTACTCACTGCCCTCTTACTCCTTACTGCGTTTTAGGATTACCTACTACACTCTTACTCCTTACTGCGTTCTAGGATTACCTACTGCACTCTTACTCCTTACTGCGTTTTAGGATTACTTACTGCACTCTTACTCCTTTCTAGGTTTCAGAATTACCTACTGCACTCTTACACCTCACTGCACTCTTACTCCTCACTGCACTCTTACTACTTACTGCGTTTTAGGATTACCTACTGCACTATTACTCTCCTCACTGCACTCTTACTCCTTACTGCGTTTTAAGATTACCTACTGCACTCTTACTCCTCACTGCACTCTTACTCCTTACTGCGTTTTAGGATTACCTACTGCACTCTTACTCCTCACTGCACTCTTACTTCTTACTGCACTCTTACACCTTACTGCACTCTTATTCCTCACTGCACTCTTACTCCTTACTGCACCCTTACTCCTCACCGCACTCTTACTCCTTACTGCACTTTACTCCTTACTGCACTCTTACTCCTTACTGCACTTTTACTCCTTACTGCGTTTTACGATTACCTACTGCACTTTTACTCATCACTGCACTTTCACTCCTTACTTCGTTTTAGGATTACCTACTGCACTCTTACTCCTTACTGCGTTTTAGGATTACTTACTGCACTCTTACTCCTTACTGCACTCTTACTCCTCACTGCACTCTTACTCCTTACTGCACTCTTACTCCTCACTGCACTCTTACTCCTTACTGCGTTTTAGGATTACCTACTGCACTCTTACTCTCCTCACTGCACCCATACTCCTTTTTGCGTTTTAGGATTACCTACTGCACTCTTACTCCTTTCTGCGTTTCAGGATTACCTACTGCACTCTTACACCTCACTGCACTCTTACTCCTCACTGCACTCTTACTCCTTACTGCGTTTTAGGATTACCTACTGCACTCTTACTCTCCTCACTGCACCCATACTACTTTCTGCGTTTTAGGATTACCTACTGCACTCTTACTACTCACTGCCCTCTTACTCCTTACTGCGTTTTAGGATTACCTACTGCACTCTTACTCCTCACTGCACTCTTACTCCTTACTGGGTTTTAGGATTACCAACTACACTCTTACTCCTTACTGCGTTTTAGGATTACCTACTGCACTCTTACTCCTTACTGCGTTTTAGGATTACTTACTGCACTCTTACTCCTTACTGCACTCTTACTCCTCACTGCACTCTTACTCCTTACTAAGTTTTAGGATTACCTACTGCACTCTTACTCTCCTCACTGCACCCATACTACTTTCTGCGTTTTAGGATTACCTACTGCACTCTTACTCCTTTCTGCGTTTCAGGATTACCTACTGCACTCTTACACCTCACTGCACTCTTACTCCTCACTGCACTCTTACTCCTTACTGCGTTTTAGGATTACTTACTGCACTCTTACTCTCCTCACTGCACCCATACTACTTTCTGCGTTTTAGGATTACCTACTGCACTCTTACTCCTTTCTGCGTTTCAGGATTACCTACTGCACTCTTACACCTCACTGCACTCTTACTCCTCACTGCACTCTTACTCCTTACTGAGTTTTAGGATTACCTACTGCACTCTTACTCTCCTCACTGCACCCATACTACTTTCTGCGTTTTAGGATTACCTACTGCACTCTTACTACTCACTGCCCTCTTACTCCTTACTGCGTTTTAGGATTACCTACTACACTCTTACTCCTTAATGTGTTTTAGGATTACCTACTGCACTCTTACTCCTCACTGCACTCTTACTCCTTACTGCACTTTACTCCTTACTGCACTTTACTCCTTACTGCACTCTTACTCATCACTGCACTTTCACTCCTTACTGCGTTTTAGGATTACCTACTGCACTCTTACTCCTCACTGCACTCTTACTCCTTACTGCACTCTTACTCCTTACAGCGTCTTCGGATTACCTACTGCACTCTTACTCCTCACTGCACTCTTACTCCTTACTGCGTTTTAGGATTACCTACTGCACTCTTACTCCTCACTGCACTCTTACTCCTTACTGCGTTTTAGGATTACCTACTGCACTCTTACTCCTCACTGCACTCTTAGTCCTTACTGCGTTTTAGGATTACCTACTGCACTCTTACCCCTCACTGCACTCTTACTCCTTACTGCGTTTTAGGATTACTTACTGCACTCTTACTCTCCACACTGCACCCATACTACTTTCCGCGTTTTAGGATTACCTACTGCCCTCTTACTCCTTACTGCGTTTTAGGATTACCTACTGCACTCTTACTCCTTACTGCGTTTTAGGATTACTTACTGCACTCTTACTCCTTACTGCGTTTCAGGATTACCTACTGCACTCTTACTCCTCACTGCACTCTTACTCCTTACTGGGTTTTAGGATTACCTACTACATTCTTACTCCTTACTGCGTTTTAGGATTACCTACTGCACTCTTACTCCTTACTGCGTTTTAGGATTACTTACTGCACTCTTACTCCTTACTGCACTCTTACTCCTCACTGCACTCTTACTCCTTACTGCGTTTTAGGATTACCTACTGCACTCTTACCCTCCTCACTGCACCCATACTCCTTTCTGCGTTTTAGGATTACCTACTGCACTCTTACTCCTTTGTACGTTTCAGGATTACCTACTGCACTCTTACACCTCACTGCACTCTTACTCCTCACTGCACTCTTACTCCTTACTGCGTTTTAGGATAACCTACTGCACTCTTACTCTCCTCACTGCACCCATACTACTTTCTGCGTTTTAGGATTACCTACTGCACTCTTACTCCTTTCTGCGTTTCAGGATTACCTACTTCACTCTTACACCTTACTGCACTCTGACTCCTCACTGCACTCTTACTCCTTACTGCGTTTTAGGATTACCTACTGCACTCTTACTCTCCTCACTGCACCCATACTACTTTCTGCGTTTTAGGATTACCTACTGCATTCTTACTACTCACTGCTCTCTTACTCCTTACTGCGTTTTAGGATTACCTACTACACTCCTACTCCTCACTGCGTTTTAGGATTACCTACTGCACTCTTACTCCTTACTGCGTTTTAGGATTACTTACTGCACTTTTACTCCTTTCTAGGTTTCAGAATTACCTACTGCACTCTTACACCTCACTGCACTCTTACTCCTCACTGCACTCTTACTACTTACTGCGTTTTAGGATTACCTACTGCACTCTTACTCTCCTCACTGCACTCTTACTCCTTACTGCGTTTTAAGATTACCTACTGCACTCTTACTCCTCACTGCACTCTTACTCCTTACTGCGTTTTAGGATTACCTACTGCACTCTTACTCCTCACTGCACTCTTACTTCTTACTGCACTCTTACACCTTACTGCACTCTTATTCCTCACTGCACTCTTACTCCTTACTGCACTCTTACTCCTCACTGCACTCTTACTCCTTACTGCACTTTACTCCTTACTGCACTCGTACTCCTTACTGCACTTTTACTCCTTACTGCGTTTTACGATTACCTCCTGCACTCTTACTCATCACTGCACTTTCACTCCTTACAGCGTTTTAGGATTACCTACTGCACTCTTACTCCTCACTGCACTCTTACTCCTTACTGCACTCTTACTCCTTACAGCGTCTTCGGATTACCTACTGCACTCTTACTCCTCACTGCACTCTTACTCCTTACTGCGTTTTAGGATTACCTACTGCACTCTTACCCCTCACTGCACTCTTACTCCTTACTGCGTTTTAGGATTACCTACTGCACTCTTACTCCTCACTGCGTTTTAGGATTACCTACTGCACTCTTACCCCTCACTGCACTCTTACTCCTTACTGCGTTTTAGGATTACCTACTGCACTCTTACTCTCCACTCTGCACCCATACTACTTTCTGCGTTTTAGGATTACCTACTGCACTCTTACTACTCACTGCCCTCTTACTCCTTACTGCGTTTTAGGATTACCTACTGCACTCTTACTCCTTACTGCGTTTTAGGATTACTTACTGCACTCTTACTCCTTACTGCGTTTCAGGATTACCTACTGCACTCTTACACCTCACTGCACTCTTACTCCTTACTGGGTTTTAGGATTACCTACTACACTCTTACTCCTTACTGCGTTTTAGGATTACCTACTGCATTCTTACTCCTTACTGCGTTTTAGGATTACTTACTGCACTCTTACTCCTTACTGCACTCTTACTCCTCACTGCACTTTTACTCCTTACTGCGTTTTAGGATTACCTACTGCACTCTTAATCTCCTCACTGCACCCATACTACTTTCTGCGTTTTAGGATTAACTACTGCACTCTTACTCCTTTCTGTGTTTCAGGATTACCTACTGCACTCTTACACCTCACTTCACTCTTACTCCTCACCGCACTCTTACTCCTTACTGCGTTTTAGGATTACCTACTGCACTCTTACTCTCCTCACTGCACCTATACTACTTTCTACGTTTTAGGATTACCTACTGCACTCTTACTCCTTTCTGCGTTTCTGGATTACCTACTGCACTCTTACACCTCACTGCACTCTTACTCCTCACTGCACTCCTACTCCTTACTGCGTTTTAGGATTACCTACTGCACTCTTACTCTCCTCACTGCACCCATACTACTTTCTGCGTTTTAGGATTACCTACTGCACTCTTACTCCTTACTGCACTTTTACTCCTTACTGCGTTTTACGATTACCTACTGCACTTTTACTCATCACTGCACTTTCACTCCTTACTGCGTTTTAGGATTACCTACTGCACTCTTACTCCTTACTGCGTTTTAGGATTACTTACTGCACTCTTACTCCTTACTGCACTCTTACTCCTCACTGCACTCTTACTCCTTACTGCACTCTTACTCCTCACTGCACTCTTACTCCTTACTGCGTTTTAGGATTACCTACTGCACTCTTACTCTCCTCACTGCACCCATACTCCTTTTTGCGTTTTAGGATTACCTACTGCACTCTTACTCCTTTCTGCGTTTCAGGATTACCTACTGCACTCTTACACCTCACTGCACTCTTACTCCTCACTGCACTCTTACTCCTTACTGCGTTTTAGGATTACCTACTGCACTCTTACTCTCCTCACTGCACCCATACTACTTTCTGCGTTTTAGGATTACCTACTGCACTCTTACTACTCACTGCCCTCTTACTCCTTACTGCGTTTTAGGATTACCTACTGCACTCTTACTCCTCACTGCACTCTTACTCCTTACTGGGTTTTAGGATTACCAACTACACTCTTACTCCTTACTGCGTTTTAGGATTACCTACTGCACTCTTACTCCTTACTGCGTTTTAGGATTACTTACTGCACTCTTACTCCTTACTGCACTCTTACTCCTCACTGCACTCTTACTCCTTACTAAGTTTTAGGATTACCTACTGCACTCTTACTCTCCTCACTGCACCCATACTACTTTCTGCGTTTTAGGATTACCTACTGCACTCTTACTCCTTTCTGCGTTTCAGGATTACCTACTGCACTCTTACACCTCACTGCACTCTTACTCCTCACTGCACTCTTACTCCTTACTGCGTTTTAGGATTACTTACTGCACTCTTACTCTCCTCACTGCACCCATACTACTTTCTGCGTTTTAGGATTACCTACTGCACTCTTACTCCTTTCTGCGTTTCAGGATTACCTACTGCACTCTTACACCTCACTGCACTCTTACTCCTCACTGCACTCTTACTCCTTACTGAGTTTTAGGATTACCTACTGCACTCTTACTCTCCTCACTGCACCCATACTACTTTCTGCGTTTTAGGATTACCTACTGCACTCTTACTACTCACTGCCCTCTTACTCCTTACTGCGTTTTAGGATTACCTACTACACTCTTACTCCTTAATGTGTTTTAGGATTACCTACTGCACTCTTACTCCTCACTGCACTCTTACTCCTTACTGCACTTTACTCCTTACTGCACTTTACTCCTTACTGCACTCTTACTCATCACTGCACTTTCACTCCTTACTGCGTTTTAGGATTACCTACTGCACTCTTACTCCTCACTGCACTCTTACTCCTTACTGCACTCTTACTCCTTACAGCGTCTTCGGATTACCTACTGCACTCTTACTCCTCACTGCACTCTTACTCCTTACTGCGTTTTAGGATTACCTACTGCACTCTTACTCCTCACTGCACTCTTACTCCTTACTGCGTTTTAGGATTACCTACTGCACTCTTACTCCTCACTGCACTCTTAGTCCTTACTGCGTTTTAGGATTACCTACTGCACTCTTACCCCTCACTGCACTCTTACTCCTTACTGCGTTTTAGGATTACTTACTGCACTCTTACTCTCCACACTGCACCCATACTACTTTCCGCGTTTTAGGATTACCTACTGCCCTCTTACTCCTTACTGCGTTTTAGGATTACCTACTGCACTCTTACTCCTTACTGCGTTTTAGGATTACTTACTGCACTCTTACTCCTTACTGCGTTTCAGGATTACCTACTGCACTCTTACTCCTCACTGCACTCTTACTCCTTACTGGGTTTTAGGATTACCTACTACATTCTTACTCCTTACTGCGTTTTAGGATTACCTACTGCACTCTTACTCCTTACTGCGTTTTAGGATTACTTACTGCACTCTTACTCCTTACTGCACTCTTACTCCTCACTGCACTCTTACTCCTTACTGCGTTTTAGGATTACCTACTGCACTCTTACCCTCCTCACTGCACCCATACTCCTTTCTGCGTTTTAGGATTACCTACTGCACTCTTACTCCTTTGTACGTTTCAGGATTACCTACTGCACTCTTACACCTCACTGCACTCTTACTCCTCACTGCACTCTTACTCCTTACTGCGTTTTAGGATAACCTACTGCACTCTTACTCTCCTCACTGCACCCATACTACTTTCTGCGTTTTAGGATTACCTACTGCACTCTTACTCCTTTCTGCGTTTCAGGATTACCTACTTCACTCTTACACCTTACTGCACTCTGACTCCTCACTGCACTCTTACTCCTTACTGCGTTTTAGGATTACCTACTGCACTCTTACTCTCCTCACTGCACCCATACTACTTTCTGCGTTTTAGGATTACCTACTGCATTCTTACTACTCACTGCTCTCTTACTCCTTACTGCGTTTTAGGATTACCTACTACACTCCTACTCCTCACTGCGTTTTAGGATTACCTACTGCACTCTTACTCCTTACTGCGTTTTAGGATTACTTACTGCACTTTTACTCCTTTCTAGGTTTCAGAATTACCTACTGCACTCTTACACCTCACTGCACTCTTACTCCTCACTGCACTCTTACTACTTACTGCGTTTTAGGATTACCTACTGCACTCTTACTCTCCTCACTGCACTCTTACTCCTTACTGCGTTTTAAGATTACCTACTGCACTCTTACTCCTCACTGCACTCTTACTCCTTACTGCGTTTTAGGATTACCTACTGCACTCTTACTCCTCACTGCACTCTTACTTCTTACTGCACTCTTACACCTTACTGCACTCTTATTCCTCACTGCACTCTTACTCCTTACTGCACTCTTACTCCTCACTGCACTCTTACTCCTTACTGCACTTTACTCCTTACTGCACTCGTACTCCTTACTGCACTTTTACTCCTTACTGCGTTTTACGATTACCTCCTGCACTCTTACTCATCACTGCACTTTCACTCCTTACAGCGTTTTAGGATTACCTACTGCACTCTTACTCCTCACTGCACTCTTACTCCTTACTGCACTCTTACTCCTTACAGCGTCTTCGGATTACCTACTGCACTCTTACTCCTCACTGCACTCTTACTCCTTACTGCGTTTTAGGATTACCTACTGCACTCTTACCCCTCACTGCACTCTTACTCCTTACTGCGTTTTAGGATTACCTACTGCACTCTTACTCCTCACTGCGTTTTAGGATTACCTACTGCACTCTTACCCCTCACTGCACTCTTACTCCTTACTGCGTTTTAGGATTACCTACTGCACTCTTACTCTCCACTCTGCACCCATACTACTTTCTGCGTTTTAGGATTACCTACTGCACTCTTACTACTCACTGCCCTCTTACTCCTTACTGCGTTTTAGGATTACCTACTGCACTCTTACTCCTTACTGCGTTTTAGGATTACTTACTGCACTCTTACTCCTTACTGCGTTTCAGGATTACCTACTGCACTCTTACACCTCACTGCACTCTTACTCCTTACTGGGTTTTAGGATTACCTACTACACTCTTACTCCTTACTGCGTTTTAGGATTACCTACTGCATTCTTACTCCTTACTGCGTTTTAGGATTACTTACTGCACTCTTACTCCTTACTGCACTCTTACTCCTCACTGCACTTTTACTCCTTACTGCGTTTTAGGATTACCTACTGCACTCTTAATCTCCTCACTGCACCCATACTACTTTCTGCGTTTTAGGATTAACTACTGCACTCTTACTCCTTTCTGTGTTTCAGGATTACCTACTGCACTCTTACACCTCACTTCACTCTTACTCCTCACCGCACTCTTACTCCTTACTGCGTTTTAGGATTACCTACTGCACTCTTACTCTCCTCACTGCACCTATACTACTTTCTACGTTTTAGGATTACCTACTGCACTCTTACTCCTTTCTGCGTTTCTGGATTACCTACTGCACTCTTACACCTCACTGCACTCTTACTCCTCACTGCACTCCTACTCCTTACTGCGTTTTAGGATTACCTACTGCACTCTTACTCTCCTCACTGCACCCATACTACTTTCTGCGTTTTAGGATTACCTACTGCATTCTTACTACTCACTGCTCTTTTACTCCTTACTGCGTTTTAGGATTACCTACTACACTCTTACTCCTTACTGCGTTTTAGGATTACCTACTGCACTCTTACTCCTTACTGCGTTTTAGAATTACTTACTGCACTCTTACTCCTTTCTAGGTTTCAGAATTACCTACTGCACTCTTACACCTCACTGCACTCTTACTCCTCACTGCACTCTTACTACTTACTGCGTTTTAGGATTACCTACTGCACTCTTGCTCTCCTCAATGCACTCTTACTCCTTACTGCGTTTTAGGATTACCTACTGCACTCTTACTCCTTACTGCACTCTTACTCCTTACTGCACTCTTACTCCTCACTGCACTCTTACTCCTCACTGCACTTTACTCCTTACTGCACTCTTACTCCTTACTGCACTTTTACTCCTTACTGCGTTTTACGATTACCTACTGCACTCTTACTCATCACTGCACTTTCACTCCTTACTGAGTTTTAGGATTACCTACTGCACTCTTACTCCTCACTGCACTCTTACTCCTTACAGCGTCTTCGGATTACCTACTGCACTCTTACTCCTCACTGCACTCTTACTCCTTACTGCGTTTTAGGATTACCTACTGCACTCTTACTCCTCACTGCACTCTTACTCCTTACTGCGTTTAAGGATTACCTACTGCACTCTTACCCCTCACTGCACTCTTACTCCTTACTGCGTTTTAGGATTACCTACTGCACTCTTACTCCTCACTGCACTCTTACTTCTCACTGCACTCTTACTCCTTACTGCACTCTTACTCCTTACTGCACACTTACTCCTTACTGCACTCTTACTCCTAACTGCACTCTTACTCCTTACTGCACTCTTACTCCTTACTGCACTTTTACTCCTAACTGCACTCTATTAGGCTAATAGACCTGGGCTCAGTTGGCCTGGTATAAGTACCTTGTAATGGTTCTTGATCAAGGGATACAGGATGAGTTTGTACTCCTTGTTAGGAGCGGCTGCACATGGTGTCTGTTCCTCATATCAGAGGCAACCATTTCATATTTAGGCTAAGTCGGCCTGCCACTGAGTAGTGCTCCCATTCTTTATGACAAAGGCAGACGCAATCTATTTCACCCATTCATGATGGTTGTAAGCAATTGCCAACTACTACCCAACAAAATATCATGGCCTGTACCACGTATGCTTGAGATAATAAAAAATGTTTGTCAACTCTACAAGCTTGATACCCTAATATGATTTATTGAAAATAGAAAAAAGAAGAAGAGAGAAATGCATTTGAAGAAATAATTAGATGCTCATTTACTGTAGTCGCCCCCTCCATAATTGTTGTTACAAATATTCTATTTTAAGATAATGAGAGCCCTCCAAATATATAGAGTAACATTTATTCATTCTTTTCCAAAGGAGTTAATAATTTATACACCGCATGAATGCCAAGTTATAAATAAGGAACTCGGTGACATAAGAAGGGAACTTAAAGAAAGACAATTACCTAAATGTTAACTAGACATGGAAGGGCTCCAAGTGATATCTAGATACAAAACACAGGGGGTTATATGTATACTATTCTGTCTCACCCCGTCATGTATTGCTACACCCCTGACCCCAACTTCCCAATTCCGACAGCTCGCTGTAGGGTTTCTATTGACAACAAAGTAAAATGGAGTGGACTAGAGACTGAAAACAGCACTGTTGGACTCCGACAACGCTGAAAGCCGGACTTACATCTACACGCGAGGCCTCCCGTCGGAGTTTTGCGCCAGAGCCAACAGCCTAGTAATCAGTACCTTGTCCTAGGTCAGTGGAGCGAGCAAGCTATCGGAGGGGAAGTTGAGTATCATTCCACGCTATGTGAATACACAGTGTTAAAGTAGTAGGGTCCCCACCCCCCTTCCCAGCGTGGAATGACCAATGACCAAAGCGGGATAGTCTAGGGCGGCTAATCGCGCAGAGGCCACCACAGGGGTGTAAGCACTAAACACCGACCCGCTGTCAATGTCCCAGTACTGTCTAGTTACTATCTAGATCCTGCAACAATGGCATTAGTAGAGCCGGATATCAGGGAAATCACACTGTGGGTCTCTCCATCTGGAACATCTGTTACACACAGCAGCCTAACATTCAGACTTTATGTTCAACAGATTTCTATTGTAACCGAGTCCCTTTTTTATATTTGGCATTAAAGCGGTTTGTAAGTTTTTTATTCAACCAGATTCTTGTTAATTTGATTTAGAAAAAAATAAAGTTCACAATAAGAGATTTCAACTAAGACAAATAACTAAATACATTTTTGTTGTTACCAACCAATGAATGGAGCAGTTCTAACAGCAACACAAGACACCAAATTCATACAAGAACCACCAGAAATCTCACAACCTCTAGATTCAATTCGCATTTCTTCAAGGCATATATATGAAACTCTGTCTCAGTGGTACAGCCTGCTCCACGCTGACGAGCGCCAACAGCGTCCGTGGATGGCTTTTCTTAATTATCAATGAATTGTTCAAATATCAGGGAACAGGTTATATCGATGTTTAGTTGATTTCTGTTCCACTAGATGGCGCTCTGCCATCTAAAAAGCACATGTGCTTTTGATCAGGATATGCCTTCTTTATTTTTAATATATGAAACTATATCAGAAATATCGCTAAAAATATGTAAAATGGTTTCCAATATATCTGTGGATGATACCACTATACTTCATTAAAAGGTAACTGTATAGGCAGAAGGTAATAAGGCTAAATCTAAATAAATAAATAGTTTGTGACGTTTCTGTAACACTGTTGTTACCATCATCAGACAAAAGTACTGAATCTGTCTGATGATGGTAACATGGTTATCGGATGTTAATAAAGTTAATTAAACAAATTATAATTAAATATTTACAAAATCACGTTATATATTTATAATTGTATGTAATTCTGCTGTCCTCAAACCTTAGGTCCATAGATAATCTAAAATACCCATTCCAAGAGTCTAGCATCAGTATCACTATAAAAGGAAGATCGAAAAATACAATATAACAGAGGCATGGTAGATTAAACTGGTAAAACCGCTGGAAGGGTTCACTACTAATGAGTCAGGCCCTCCCATTAATTTTTTTTTTCATTGCAGTAAGGGTAGTAGAAATTGTTTATTTTTAAAAAGAATGATACGCGTCAATAATAGTTTTTAATTTTAAATACACTTGTATTATTCGACAGAGTTCATAAAATATTTATAGATAAAGTGGTAGATGTAAGAGAGTTAAATGATTTAGATCAGCGAACAATCGATGTCTCACTTCTGTAAAGTTGAGTATGGTTTAGTTGAGATGTCTTCTGTGTGGATATATCTTACAAAAAATCCTACCTGATTTCTTCTAATTCAGTGATTTAAATTTGCATTGAAGTTTATTGTTTTTACTTGTAAATTCTTGTTGGGATCTTATATGCATATAATAATCTGGCTTTTATTGATTTATCAAGAAAATGGGTTGACCAAATATTAGGGAACAGGTTAAATTGCTCCACTAGATGGCGCTCTGCCATCTAAAAAGCACATGTGCTCGTGGTCAGGATATGCCTCCATTATTTTCAATCCTTTTTTTCTATTATTTTTTTCATATAATAATCTATTGAGTTTCTTGCTGAATTTCTTAGGATTCCAACTTGAGATATCTATATTCTTCTTATCATCATTATAGATTATATCAAGATCAGCGGAATTATACAGGTTCCATATTTGTTGTATGAATAGTTTCTGTTACCTATGATCATTAATTCTTCCACGTTTTCTTTTTGAATATTTCCTTGTGTTTTAGATTTATTGTCGTGAAGAATCTGATCTTCGAAATAAGTAAATATCAACAAAATATTACAGAGAATCTGATAATTTATTAATGTTTTTTCTTCTTCAAAACTTGGTACTTTGAATAAAGATTTATTTTGTACTAAATACAAAATTTTGAACTCTAATAATTCGAATAGACGAATTTTAAGCTATATTGGGGGAGAAAAAATATAAATATGATTAATATCTTATTTTTCTAACTAAAAACTACCATTGTTGTCATACCAAACCTTTTAAGTTTTAAATATAAAATTAAGTCATGGCTGAAAATGGTCTCTTAAATATCTCCATAATTTTCTTTTTACATGGATATTAAGAATTTGTCGATTTCGGGAAAGACATTTTCTTCTAGGATTTCTACATTAGTGGTCACTTTTAAAGAAAACTACCAATTCTAGTTCTTAAGATCTTTGGTATTTTTTTAATATTTCAAATATAAAATTGTGGGGTTAGACTTTTAAAATGATAGATTAACTACTTTATTTGTGGCTTCATATGATGGTGCATCTAATTCTGATGCACTTCAAAAAAAAATTCTAATAATGTCGGAGGAAATGGTAAAAACATTAAGATTAATAGAATTATAAACGCAAAAAAAACTGTAATTATAAAGGTTCTAAGCCAAACTGACAATAAAATACTACTAGATGAATTAAAAAAATCAGGAGATTTGAAATTGATTAGTAAAATTTACATACCGACACTAAGAGATCCAATTATAATAGTCAAAAACGTATCCAAAATTACAGATACGGCGAACTTCATCCAAACCGCATGCAAAATGAATTCTGATCTTGAAAATTTGGAAAGTGAAATAAAGGTACTATTTACAATGAGATCTAACTCTCCATATCACAATATAGTATTAAGGGTGACTCCTAAAGTTTACCAAATTAAAAAAATAATGGGTAATGAGATATACACCTATTTTTGAGCGATGTTCTACACAAGACAGAATATTTGTAAGACAATGCCAAATTATTTTGAATTTAATCCGAATCACAAAACAAAAGACTGCCAAAGCATTAAAATATGTAAAATATTCGGTGTACAACTGTACTGAAGCAACAAATTGTCACAATCGCTCTAAGCACCCTAAATAAAAACACTTTTTATACAAACCATAAATAAATTCAAGTGAATGCCCGATTTACAACCCACAAATAGACAGACTTATTCAAAGGAAACAATATTCACAAATACACGAGGGAAATGATGTATCAAATATAATTTAAAGTTTAATCTTATGTACATTAATATCCTATATGATTGAAAATGTAAGATGTTTTCAACAAAATGTAAGAAAAGGTTTCACTGCGATATGTAAAATATAAAATAATCATTTTTGCATCCAATGATGATTTTCCTACACACACACTTATAACATTCATATAAAAAAAGGAATGATGTTGATTTCATAGAATTTATATAGATAAAGTGGTAGATGTAAGAGAGTTAAATGATTTAGATCAGGGAACAAACGATGTCTCACTTCTTTAAAGTTGAGTATGGTTCAATTGAGATGTCTTCTGTGTGGATATATCTGATATAAAATCCTACCTGATTTCTTCAACATCTTTGATTTAAATTTGCATTGAAGTTAATTGTTTTTAGTTGTAAATTCTTGTTGGGTTCTTATATGCATATAATAATCTGGTTTTTATTGATTTATCAAGAAAATGGGTTGGCCAAATATCAGGAAACAGGTTAAATTGCTCCACTAGATGGCGCTCTGCCATCTAAAAAGCACATGTGCTCGTGGTCAGGATATGCCTTCATTATTTTTTATATCAACATCTGACCTTTTTTTTTCTATTGTTTTTTCATATAATAATCTTTTGAGTTTCTTGCTGAATTTCTTAGGATTCCAACTTGAGATATCTATATTCTTCTTATCATCATTATAGATTATATCAAGATCAGCGGAATTATCCAGGTTCCATATTTGTTGTATGAATAGTTTCTGTTACCCATGATCATTAATTCTTCTACGTTTTCTTTTTAAATATTTCCATGTGTTTTAGATTTGTTGTCTTGGAGAATCTGTTCTTCGAAAAAGGTAAATTTTAACAAAATATCACAGATAATCTCATAATTTATCAATTATTTTTTCTTCAAAACTTGGTACTTTTAAAAAATACTTCATTTCAATTGTGTAAAATAAAAAAATTAACCGAATATTTCGAATTGGCAAATTTTAAAATATATATTTAGAGAAAAAAATATGTTAAATAGATTGAAATTGTATCTCCCTCTCTTTTAACGTTTTCTTTTAAAATATTATCTTGTACTCGGATTTGTTGTCGTGAAGAATCTGATCTTCTAAATTTCAACAAAATATCACAGATTATCTAATAATTTATCAATGTTTTCTTTTTCTTCAAAATTTGGTACGTTGAATAAAGATTTCTTTTGTACTAAATACAAATGTTTTAACTCTAATATTTCGATCAGACAAATATTAAAATATATTTAGAGAAAAAAAAGAGATATAAATATAATTAATAGTTTGAAATTGTATCTAATTTTTTCTAACTAAAAGCTACCATTGTTGTTATACCAAACCTATGGAATTTTTAAAAATAAAGGAATAGCTAAAAATGGTCTTAAATATCTCAATATGTTTCCTTTTCCATCGATATTAAGGATTTGCCTATTTCAGGAATGTCATTTTCCTCTAGGATTTCTCTATATTAGTGGTTAGTTTCAAATATATAAATCAAATCTATTTATTGAGATCTTTGGTATTTTATACATGAAATTATCTGATTAATTTACATTAAATAATATGAAGTCTATGAAGGAAATAATTTTCCATAAGATTTCGTCAAGGCAAATACAAATATTACTGCAATTTGCTTTTACATAGATATAGATATGCCTATAGTTTATTGGAAACATTGCTGACAGTGTTGGAGGGAAAGCTCCAGGGGGAAAGATCGAGAGGAAGGAGACAACAGGGATACACAGACGATCTAAAACAATAGACTGGACGACACGAGGAGATTAAGAGGATGGCGAAGGAAGTATGGAGAGACCATGTGGCCCACCCTCATTAGAGAAAGGCAATGAAGAAGGGAGATATGGGGAGACCATGTGGCCCATCCTCAGTAGAGGAAGACATTGAAGGAGGGAGATATAAAGAGACCATGTGGCCCACCCTCAGTAGAGGAAGGCAATGAAGGAGGGAGATATTGAGAGACCATGTGGCCCACCCTCAGTAGAGGAAGGCATTGAAGAGGGGAGATATTGAGAGACCATGTGGCCCAGTCTCAGTAGAGGAAGGCATTGAAGGAGGGAGATTTGGAAAGAACATGTGGACCACCCTCAGTAGAGAAATACATTGAAGGAGGGAGTTATGGAGAGACCATGTGGCCCACCCTCAGTAGAGAAAGACATTGAAGGAGGATATGGAGAGACCACGTGGCCCACTTTCAGTAGAGGAAGACATTGAAGGAGGGAGATATGGAGAGGCCATGTAGCCCACACTCAGTAGAGAAAGACATTGAAGGAGATTGAAACTATCTTTATTAATCGCCCATATAAAATTATATAGTGCCAAATAAAAGAAAATATTATAATACAGAGTAATAAGAGAAAATAATATATATAAATGTATAAATATTTATATACATCAGACACAATCCCTCTCAATCATCTCAAATGGTTAAAGCCGCCCTGAGTTCGGAAAGGCCCGGGCTTATAACGGGGTTTTTGTCCACAACGTGCTCAAATGCACCGCCGAGGAATTCGTACAGAATTTTTATTTTTCCAGGCGAGAGATCATTGAGGAGTGATTCTCTTTCAGAGCGGAATAGAACCGCGGACACCACGTCCCCATACTCAACCTCAAATCCATAAAGAGGAGCTAGAGTAGAGTAAGCCTTTAGTTGTTCGAAAAATTTTCCAGAAGCTCCCATTCCTGAATGGCCTGAGAGAGATATATGTCTTGGTCCGCGGGGGTAGCAGACAAGATGGATGATTCAGTCAGGGCGTGGATTTCTTCTGCAGGAGCCGCTAATGGCTCAGTATTGGTCGAGAATATATCTGGTCGTGATGGCATTTGGCTGGTGCTCGGCACTGGAACAGGAAGCTCGGGGGCTGTAGTCTCGTCGAGACAGATAGGAAAGTTCGCCTTGGGCGTAGGCGCGGCAGGGCTGGAGACTGTTGGGGGGGTCTACTTGATGGGAGCACACAATTCTGTAGCTGGTGTTGAGAGGGCAGATTTTTTGGAGGGCATGGGATTGGATGAGAGAGGCCTCTACACCGGGCCCTGCCTTCTTTTCCTTGATGTTTTCGGCTCCAGAATTTTTAGAGCGCTCGTTATGGGGATTGGCTTGGGGGTCAGATCTTCCTGCTGAGCATTGATAGCGCTTGATGGAGGTGGGGCTGTATCCACAGCAGCAGGTGTATGGTCTGCAGGTGGGGCTGCTGATGCAGCTGGAGTTGGTGCTGCAGCCGGCACGGTGTTCGAGGTGGAGGGCGGCCTGGTCCAGCCCTGTGTGCCTGCCACAAGAGCATCCACAGGGAGCACCAGCTTGTCTTCCTGGAGACCAGTCTTACGAGGACAGTTGGCACGCTTGTGTCTCTGCTTGTAGCACAGGGAACACTTAATGCCGTAGGTCACATAGACGTGTGTGACCAATCCCTTGGCCTTGACATCCAGCCGAGCCGGGATTGGGAGAGCTTTACTCCGTCGCGCAGAGTTATAAAAGTTTCCCGACGAGCATCAGCCCAGCAGGAATCTTCTAGTTGCATCATATTCTAAATGATGGACGTAACCTGTCCATATGGCCGCAGCGCAGTGACGAGGTCAGTCTCCTCTACGAAGAATAGCACGTTTCCGACGACATTTCTCTCAGTCCTATTCCTGAGGGGGAAGGCAGGCAGGGTGACGTCTTCGATGTTGAGTCCCTCCTCTATCATCTTGCCAGCGAGTTTCACGCTGGAGAGGCCGTCCAGGATGTGTCCTTCCAGCTATATCAGTTGGTAGATGGTTCCCTTACCCAGCTTGGTTTCCAACGCCCGGAAATACTCCTCTTGCGTGAAGTCTGGGCAGAATTCCAGGTAGACACACTGGTCCGCCTGCCCCACTTCCGACCATGCCCGGTGGTCTGGCCTCGTGCACCTTGCTGGGTGTTGGTGTGGCTCGTGGCCTGCTGCTGTTCAGAGGGATTCCTGGTGCCTGAACGCAGACCTTTTTGGTCTCCGACTTGGAGTGGTCAGGATCATGCGGCCTCTTCTTGGAGCCGCCCACTTTGGTGAAAATCACATCTTGTCTTTCGATAAGCTGGTCTTCGTGTTCCGGGCAATCAGTCCAATTGCGACAAAAAGTGGCATTTCCGCAGTCCACCGCCCTCTTGGTTTTTACATTTTTGTCATTAGTTAATTCTGAATGACTTTCAGTCACATTTCATAATATTTTGGCGATTTCTCGGCAGAGACTTGGCCGTTTTTGATAATATTTAGATGAGCTTGCAGCCCATTCTTTTGACCTTCAGCCAATACCCCATAGGGGTTACAAATATCCATTGCCACAATCTCTATCCCATGAGAACGCGGATCTCGCGCGCCGCGCGGCCGCATGGCGAGAGAGAGACCATGTGGCCCACCCTCAGTAGAGGTAGGCATTGAAGGAGGGAGATATGGAGAAATCATGTGGCCCACTCTCAGTAGAGGAAGGCATTGAAGGAGAGAGATATGGAGAAATCATGTGGCCCAGCCTCAGTAAAGGAAGGCATTTAAGGAGGGAGATATGGAGAAATCGTGTGGCCCAGCCTCAGTAGAGGAAGGTATTGAAGGAGGGAGATGTGGAGAAATCATGTGGCCCACCCTCAGTAGAGGAAGGCATTGAAGAAGGAAGATATGGAGAGACCATGTGGCCCACCCTCAGTAGAGGAAGGCATTGAAGGAGGGAGATATGGAGAGACCATGTGGCCCACCCTCAGTAGAGGAAGGCATTGAAGGAGGGAGATATGGAGAGACCATGTAGCCCACCCTCAGTAGAGAAAGGCACTGAAGGAGGGAGATATGGAGAGACCATGTGGCTCACCCTCAGTAGAGGAAGGCATTGAAGGAGGGAGATATGGAGAAATCAGGTGGCCCAGTCTCAGTAGAGGAAGGCATTGAAGAAGGAAGATATGGAGGAACCATGAGGCCCACCCTCAGTAGAGGAAGGTACTGAAGGAAGAAAGGAAGGATATTTTATGAGCAGACCTAAAACATCAGTTAGTTTTTATACCTTGAAAAAATTACCTCCAATATTTGCTTCAGACACTATCTGGCATAAGTGTTAAGACCACTATATAAAAGGTTGGTATCAGAACCAAGCTTGGAGATATTTCGGAATGTGGGATGAACCGACAAGCAGCAACCTGTATTTCCAGGCTCAAACTGGCCCAACAAGACCACTCCTATTCCAAGATTGTGTAAATACCTTCCCACAATGTACCATCTGCAGAACCAAAGAGACCTCACCAGACCATCTCTTGGAATGCATGAGAGCCTCAAGTCAGGGCCTATATACCAACCCTACCAAGATTGTGAATTTTTATGGCTACGATATATTGATGACATTTTTTTGTCTAACAGAAATAGACATTGACAGCTTCATACGCTTTCTCAATAGTCTCAAACCTTTTTTAAAGTTCACATATGAAAAAGAAAGCAATAATTCCCTAGCCTTTTTGGACATTCAGCTTAAAAGGAATCAATATAACATCGAAACTTGCATTTACAGGAAACCCACTCACACCGGAAACTATTTAAATTTCAGCTCCTATGGTCCCATACATAACAAAATAGCCGTAGTGAAATCTCTTTCTAAAATAATAGAAACACACCACTCAAATAGAAATAGTGCAACAGAAGAAAGAAATAGAATTTTCAAAGAATTAATAAATAATAATTATCCAAAAAAATTATTGAAAAACATTTTTATAAACAGAGAGATAAATCTTCAAATAATAGTCGTGATCAGTCTCAAAAAAGATATTTCTCATTCCCTATAGCTACGGTTCGGAGAGAATTGCCCGAATTTTAAAGAGATATAATATAATTTCAACATATCAATCTGCACAAAATCTATGACAAATCTTACGCCACTCAGATACAAAATATATTTCAAACCAAGAAAATACAACCAATGTAATTTACAAAATTCCCTGCCAGACATGTCAAGCTACATACATTGGAGAAACAGGTAAATCACTTAAAGATCGTATCAATCAACATAAAGCAGCTTTAAAAAACTACAAACCATTATCCCTACTAGTAGACCACTCCCTAAACAATAGCTATATACCAGATTTCAAACAGACCACAATTATATACAAAAATATAACAGAAAAGCATAGTAGACTGTTTTTAGAAAGTTGGGCTTCTGCCGAAGATAAACAGAGTATAAACAGAAAAATTGATTTTCCAGAAATTTATAAAGAATTCATATCTTAATTATTTATAAATAACTATGTATATACTTTTAATTTACTCATTTATTTTGCTTTCAAATTTTTTAATTTAGAATTAATATGTAAACACACAATTTTTTACAATTACACTGCTGTATATAAATCTCTATATCTTTCATAGATAAAATAATAATTTATAATATTAAATATAATTATTTGCTGTATATAAACTGAATACAATAGTTAAATCAAAGATACAATTCTTTCATTGGCCTTGTAGAACGAGAGTGATGTACGCGTGCGCGCATGTTCTAGTGAAAAACACAAACATCCTCGATAAAGAGGCCAATTATCCTTTTCTATAAAGAAATTGGGCAATTCTGATGTGATCTTATTAATGACTATAGGATTGGCATTGAATATTAGGTTTGAGAAATGTGGGCTAAATTGGAGAGAAACCTCACCCATTGATTGTTCTACAAGTTTGTTTCCCAAAAACCAAAAAGTGTAGTTTTACATTCAGCAAGAGGAAGATTTAATTTCTTTCGACAACTATTTGTTATAAGACACCTTTGAGAGCCTGTATCTATGAGGGCTCTACATGTTTGTAGAACCCCATTTTCCGATTTGACCTTTATTAAAGCCGTAGAGAGTAATATTTGATCATGACTTTTGTTGTCTGCAAAACATGAGACACTGGCATGGGTCAATGGAGATATATCCGCAACAGGACTTAACATTTCCGGTTTGAACTGATGCAAAAGAGTATGATGTCTCTTATTACATGATTTGCAATTTTGCGTGAAGACGCATGACGATACTCTATGGTTAGATCTTAGACAGTTGTAACATAGACGATTATCTTTTACAAATGTCCATCTTTCAGGTAACATCATACCATTAAACTTGGGACATTTTAACAAAAAATGTTCACCTTTACATAAGACGCATGACTTGACTCTGCTATCTATACTAGAGCCAGAGGCAAATGTTGCTGAATGAGAATGAGTGGATTTATTCATTTTGTAGAATTGTTTTGAATTTTCTTTATTCTGAAAACTCCCGAGACTTCCAGCAAATCTTTCCAGGTAAGAAATCATCTTTTCATACGATGGATATTCTTTCTCAAGCAAACTCATCTCCCATTCCTTTCTTATTGAACGATCAAGTTTTGATTGAATTATATGAATTAAAATCATATCCGATAAAGTATTACGTTCCAATCCGAGGATAGAGAGATTCTGAATGCTTTTGTTACAAGTGTCCAGGAGATCAAGTAAATCTTTAGTCGATTCTTGTTTTACATTTTTTAGATCATACAAATTTTGAATTTGTTTAAAAGCCAATTCACTTTTTTGTCGAATCTATTGACCAAAGTTTGCCAGGCAATAGGATAATTTTCATCAGAAATATTGAACGCCCTAATAAGTGTAGCGGCATTTCCTTTTAGTGCAGAATTTAAATATTGAAGTTTTTGAAAATTTCCCAGTGTTGGATTTTGATCAATAGATCTAATAAAAATTTCCTTAAAACTCAGCCAATCTGAAATATCACCACTAAAGGTGGGCAATTGAAAATTGGGAAGTACTAAATTGGTTTCACCAGAAAATGTATTTTATTTAAATTTACCAGCGATCTATTTATTTTTATCAAAAAAGAATTGATTTTAGACTTTGCCTCAAAGGATACCTTGAATATTTCTTCAGCATTAATGCCTTTATTTTACCAATTTCACATATTGATTATCAAAGCTAGCTTTTAAATTTAACAAGTCTTCTTTATTTTGCATAAGTGCGTATTTATCATTGCCTTCTAAATTATATTCTACATCTGCTTTTATCAATTCTAAACTTTTAATCAGAGATTCAAATATTAAGATTTCTGTTTCCATATTTTAAAGATTAGTATTCAAAACCTTACCTTTCTTTATTTATATGGCTTCTAAGAACTTTCTATTTCTTCTACTTCTTTCCCGGGTTTCGGCACCAAAAATATTAGCACGTTTTCTTTGTAGTTTCTTCTAGAAAAAACGAGTTGACTCAATTCGATTCAATTCGATTTATTTTACACAACAAAAGAGAATTACACTACGATTTAATGCGATTTAGTTGTATTTATAAAATAAAAGAAAACAGAAGAAGAAGAAAAACAACAAAAAGAATGATGATAAGTAACAATAAAATTCTATAAATATGAATTATAATTAATTAATAAAATACAATAATAATAATAAAAAATAAAACCTAACAGGGAGGTTCTACTATATATATAAAAGATTGTATAGAGAGATCTGATAGTATATGGGTGAGGATTTGTAATCTATAGGAGGGAATTGAAGTTAAGATGAGAGAACAGCCGAATAATGGTTGTTAGATTATGTCTAAGTTAGATTATATGAATGGTCCTGCCCAATGTATCCCTCTAACAGACTGTTCCCACGGGAGTGCTGTGAGTTTCAAGCTTTAGTTAAGGAAGGACGAGTGTGTAGCACATAATACTGACCACGTTTCTGTTCTTTTTTGGTAGAACCTGGCATACTTGCCACCTTCATTTATTTAAACTAACACAGAAATGGAATAATGGAATAATTCTCACAATCATCATGGCTTCATTATAATGATTTGTTCATTTTAAAATGGAAAATACAGTAGAACCTCCCTGTAAAGGACACCTAATTTCAGAGCCAAACAGTCCTTTAGGGTGAGGTGACCTCTTACCGGAGAGTTGTTAAATAGTAAAAATGGTAATTTTGCAAAACTGAAAACTGTCCTATGTAGAGAGGTGTCCGCTAGCGAGGTGTCCGCAAAAAGGAGGTTCTACTGTATTTATTAATTTAAAAATAGCTAAACAATTATATTTATCTCTATTGTAAATTAAAAAGAGAATATTATTATTCATTTCAAAGCACATGAAGCCTAAACAGTCCGTGTAAAAAACAATAACACTCGTGACATTCACAACGGCACTGCAAAGTGAAACTTAAACTGCCCAGAAACCAAAAGTGGGCAGGCGCGATCCTAAAGTTTGCTTTTCTTTTAACTCACTCCCTTCTGTAATACCTTGTTAATGGTAAAGTTGTACAGTAGAACTTCCTTGAAAGGACTTTCTCGCTAGAAGACACCTCTCTACAAAGTACCGTTTTCATCAACAAAATTAACATTTTTACTATTAAGCACCTCTCCGGTAAGAGGACATCTCTCTGTAAAGACAATATGGCTCTGCAATTATATGTTCTTTACAGGGAGGTTCTACTGTATATGTAAACAACAATCAACTGTCAATATTTGTATGGTCGAATTATCGGAGGTGTTGAATTATCAATAGTGTCAAATTACCATTTTTATTTGATAGGCTGGAGGTTGGGACATCAAAACATGGTCGAATTATCGTAAATTGGCAAATTAATGAGGTTATGCTGCATATACAAGGTTGTCCCAGAAGTTCGTAAACATTTGAAAAAATTGTAATACCAATATTATTCGCCGTTATGTATAATGTCTTTGTATTATGTATTATAATGTATTTGCCGTAATAATATTATTCACCAAGAAATATGAAAAACAAAATTTAAAAAAAACACTAACTTTTGGGACAACCTTATATACATAGAGATTGCGCCAGATGAATATACAGCCTCCGGCCATGTGCCAGTAATTATGGGTGGTGTTTATCTTCTTTTCAAACAGAGTAATTAAGTGTTTTCCTGTTGATTAGAACATTTGAGGAACAAAGGACACAGGTAGGACTTTGCCTGTTAAGAAAAACACTAACTTTTGGGACAACCTTATATATATAGAGATTGCGCCAGGTGATTATAGGGCCTCAGGCCATGTGCCAGTAACTATGTATGGTGCTTATATTCTTATCAAACAGAATAATTGGGTGCTTGGTTTCCTGTTGATGGGAACACCTGAGGTACATAAAGGTGAGACTTTGCTTGTTAACATTTAGCTGGGCTTAGTAGGACAGCCTTCATTTCTAGGGTACCAGGAGAACAAGACTCCAGACATACTATCCTGCCCAGGGTCACCTCCCCACCACACAGAGGCTGTTAACAGGACTTGGGGAATAATTATGGTTTAATGCCTTAATACTAGCCATGCTACAGTTTTGATATAGCAATACTATGATGTTAACCTACAAATAACTTACTATATACAATGCGTATAACCTTCCTTTAGCGGACACCCTGCTAGCAGACACCTCTCTACAAAGGACAGTTTCATTTACAAAATTATCATTTTCACTATTTAGAAACTTTCCAGTAAGAGGATACCTCTTCCTAAAGGACAATTTGGCTCTACAATTAGGTGTCCTTTACAGGAAGGTTATATTGTGTAAGAGAGAGAGAGAGAGAAGAGTGTCAAGCTTATTTAATATAAAACCAAAGAGATTTATTTTTCATCCTGTTGAATTAAAATCTATGTTAAATTATAGTTGGGTCAGATGCTATGAGCAATCCATCTGATAAGTGGCCAAAATCAATGATTATCATGAAAAAACTGGATTAATAATTTTTCTTAGCAAAAAATAAATTTCAAACACTATTTCATCTTAGTGAATAAAGGCATTGGGAAGCAAGCGAATAAATTCAGAAAATAGAAAAAAAAAACCTTTTTTTTATTTGAAAAAAAAATCCTATTTTAAAGAAATTTTTTTAGGACTTTTTTGTTCTAAAACCCTATTTAGAGTGTGAATTATAGATCATCAATCTTCAAAGGTCATGAATGTATCATATTTTTGAAGTTGTAAGCATTGTTTTGGGTTTTTGTGTGGTTTAGTTAAAAATAGGATTTATTTTTGAAAAATAATAATAAAATTATTTTGTTCAGCATATTGTTTATTGCTAGCCATTCTTTTTGTCTTACTTTCAGGCAATTGTTTGCTATTGTTGTGTACAATAAAGAGCTTCAGCTATCTGCATGCATCTCTATCACAGCAGTCACAATATCCTCTACTTCCCAGAAGCCCACCCCCTCCTCTACGTAGTGGGCGGGAGAAGCAGTACAAGTAAGGGACTGCCCTGTAGTATGGAGTCGTGAGCCCCAAGCCGCTAAGGTAACCTTGAACAGGGAACTCTGAAATATGGCTGACTACGGGACAATAGCACCTTCCCTCTACCATGGAGCAACAATATACTCTTAGAAGTGAAAATTGCTAAAAGTATAAAATAAGAATATAAACAGTAGCAATGCGTTTCTTTATTCGTGTAAATTGAAAGCTTTCAGATCTTTATAATCCTTCTACAGACATAGCTATAAGATGAGAAAATCCTCATTCTCTCAACTTATAACTATGTCTGAGGAAGGATTATAAAGATCCGAAAGCTTGTACTTTGCACGAATAAAGAAACGAATTGTTACTGTTTATGTATTTAAAATATTCTCTATCTTGGTTGATTCCACATTAAAAGAATTACTCTTCTTTTTGAGGCTATTCCCAATGTGACGCAAATGTTGGTACCTTCATGAGATTGGAACTTCTGTTCTGACAGGGAATGAGTTGTCAGTTGCAAGCCATGGTAATTATATAGAACATTGTCTATGGATAATGACATGTGCAATATGACATTACAGGTTTGCTCTTTTAACATGTTCTTGACCACCCTTGCAACATGTGGCATGTGCTGGAAAATCACTTTGTCATATACTTTTATGTATTTTGATATCTCCCTGATCCATTCCTCGCCAACTTCCTGATCTCTACATATTTATCTCACAGATCATTCCATCTCCCATAGTGCCCCGTTATCTAAAAAGGAGCAGTGCTACCAGACCTACACTTTAAATGCATTTGAAACTTCGCCGTTGCCGGTTCAAAGTCTGGATAAAAAAGGAGGAGAATTAGCAGTAACAATCTCTCTGAAAATTTGTGCTCAGCTGGTCTGAATGATTGTAGACTGTAAGGGCTCCTGATCCAGGGATACAAGATGAGCAGCGTTTGTACTCCATGTTAGGAGCGACTGCACATGGCGTCGGTTCCTCATGTGAGAGGCGGCCTGCTACTGAGTAGAGCTGCCAGTCTTAATTACAAAGGCAGAGGCATTCTACTTCACTCAGTCATGATGGTTTTCAACTCTACAAGCTTTATGCCATAATATGATTGAATGGTGATAAGAAAAAGGAAGATAAATATATTTGAAGAAATAATTAGATGCTCATTTACTCCCGTGACACCCGCTTTCATTGTTGTCACAAATATTCTATTTCAGATAATGAGAGCTCTCCAAATATATAGAGTAACATTTATTCATTATTTTCCAAGGGAGTTAATAATTTATATTCCGCATGAATGCCAAGTTATAAATAAGGGACTCGGTGACATAAGAAGGGAGCTTAAAGAAAGACATTTACCTAAATGTTAACTAGACATGGTAAGGGCTCCAGGTGATATCTAGATACATAACACAGAGGGGGTTAGATGTATACTATACTATCTCACTCCGTCATGTATTGCTACACCCCTGACCCCAACTTCCCAATTCCGACAGCTCGCTGTAGAGTTTCTATTGACAACAAAGTATAATTAGTGGACTAGAGACTGAAAACAGCACTGTTGGACACCGACAACGCTGAAAGCCGGACTTACGTCTACACGCGAGGCCTCCCATAGGAGTTTTGCGCCAGAGCCAACAGCCTAGTAATCAGTACCTAGTCCTAGGTCAGTGGAGCGAGCAAGCTATCGGAGGGGAAGTTGAGTATCATTCCACGCCATGTGAATACACAGGGTTAAAGTAGTAGGCTCCCCACCCCCCTTCCCAGCGTGGAATGACCAATGACCAAAGCGGGATTGTCTAGGGCGGCTAATCGCGCAGAGGCCACCACAGGGGTGTAAGCACTAAGCACCGACCCGCTGTCAATGTCCCAGTACTGTCTAGTCACTATCTAGATCCTGCAACAATGGCATTAGTAGAGCCGGATCTCACGGAAGTCACACTGCGGGTCTCTCCATCTGGAACGTCTGTTACACACAGCCACCTAGAATTCAGACTTTACGTTCAACAGATTGCTATTGTCACCCAGTCCCTTTTTTATATTTGGCATTAAAACGGTTTGTAAGTTTTTTATTCAACCAGATTCTTGTTAATTTAATTTAGAAAATTTAAAGTCCACAATAAGAGATTTCAACTAACACAAATAACTAAAGACATTTTTGATGTTACCAACCAATTAATGGAGCAGTTCTAACAGAACACAAGACACCAAATCCATACAAGAACCACAAGAAATCTTACAACCTCTAGATTCAATTCACATTTCTTCAAGGCATATATATGAAACTCTGTCTCAGTGGTACAGCCTGCTCCACGCTGACGAGCGCCAACAGCATCCGTGGATGGCTTTTCTTAATTATCAATGAATTGTTCAAATATCAGGGAACAGGTTATATCGATGTTTAGTTGATTTCTGTTCCACTAGATGGCGCTCTGCCATCTAAAAAGCATATGTGCTTTTGATCAGGATATGCCTTCTTTATTTTTAATATATGAAACTATATCAGGGATATCGTTAAAAATATGTAAAATGGTTTCCAATATATCTGTGGCTGAAACAACTATACTTCATTCAAAGGTAACTGTATAGGTGCAAGGTAATAAAACCAAATCCAAATAAATAAATAGTTTATAATGTTTCTGCAACAGTGTTGTTACCAACATCAGACAAAAGTACTGAATCTCTCTGATGATGGTAACATGGTTATAGGATGTTAAAAAAATTAATTAAACAAATTAGAACTTAGAATTAAATATTTACAAAAACACGTTATATATTTATAATTGTATGTAATTCTGCTGTCCTCAAACCTTATGTCCATAGATAATCTAAAATACCCATTCTAAGAGTCTAGCAACAGTATCACTATAAAAGGAAGATCGAAAAATACAATATAACAGTGGCATGGTAGATTAAACTGGTAAAACCGCTGGAAGGGTTCACTACTAATGAGCCAGGCCCTCCCATTAAATTTTTTCCATTGCAGTAAGGGTAGTAGAAATTGTTTATTTTTAAAAAGAATGATACGCGTCAATAATAGTTTTTAATTTTAAATACACATGTATTATTCGACAGAGTTCATAAAATAGTTATAGATAAAGTGGTAGATGTAAGAGAGTTAAATGATTTAGATCAGCGAACAATCGATGTCTCACTTCTGTAAAGTTGAGTATGGTTTAGTTGAGATATCTTCTGTGTGGATATATCTGATATAAATTCCTACCTGATTTCTTCAAAATCATTGATTTAAACCTGAATTGAACGTAATTATTTTTAACTTGTAAATTCTTGTTGGGATCTTATATGCATATAATAATCTGGCTTTTATTGATTTATCAAGAAATGGGTTAGCCAAATATCAGGGAACAGGTTAAATTGTTCCACTAGATGGCGCTCTGCCACCTAAAAATCACCTGTGCTTGTGGTCAGGATATGCCTTCATTATTTTTTATATCAACATCTGACCTTTTTTCTATTTTTTTTTTCATATTATAAACTATTGAGTTTCTTCCTGATTTCTTAGGATTCCAACCTGGAATATCTTAATTTCTTCTTATCACCATTATAGATTAGATCAAGATCAGCAGAATTATACAGGTTCCATATTTGTTGTATGAATAGTTTCTGTTACCCATGATACTTAATTCTTCCACGTTTTCTTTTAAAATATTTCCTTATGTTTTAGATTTGTTGTCGTTAAATTTCAACAAAATATCACAGATAATCTCATAATTTCTCAATTATTTATTCTTTAAAACTTGATACTTTGAGAAAATATTTCATTTCAATTGTGCAAAATAAATAATTTTGACCTAATATTTCGACTTGGCAAATTTTAGAATATATATTTAGAGAAAATAAAATATGATTAATAGTTTGAAATTGTATATTTTTACGTTTTCTTTTTAAATATTTCCTTATGTTTTAGATTTTTTGTTGTGAAGAATCTGATTTTCTAAATAAGTAAATATCAACAAAATATCACAGATAATCTCATAAATCATCAATTTTTCTTCTTCTTCAAAACTTGGTACTTTGAATAAAGATTTCTTTTGTACTAAATACAAATTTTTGAACTCTAATATTTCGATTAGACAAATTTTCAAATATTAGAGGAAAAAAAGAGATATAAATTTGATTAACTTCAATAGTTAGAAATTGTATTTTTTCTCTACTAAAAACTACCATTGTTGGTATTCCAAACCTTTAAATAAAATAGAGGCATGGTGTTAAAAATGGTTCTAAATATCTCCATATTATTCTTTTTTTACATGGATATTAAGAATTTGCCTATTTCAGTAACGTCATTTTCCTCTAAGATCTCTACGTTAGTGGTCAATTTTAAAGATATCTACCAAATCTGCTTTTAAGATCTTTTGTCCCCGACGAGCACTTTTTTTTTGTGGGGGCTCAAAAATCATAAACTTTGGTCAGTATAACTCGTAAAACCATATTCTCTCTTAAGATCTTCGGTATTTTTAAATATTTAAAATATCAAATTATCTGATTAATTTACATGGAATCATATAAAGTCTATGAAGGAAATGATTTTCCATAAGATTTTGTCAAGGCAAATACAAATGTTGCATTTTACTTCTACATAGATATAGGTATGCCTATAATTCATGAGCAGACTTATAACATCAGTTTTTATATCTTGAAAATTAACTTCAATATTTTAACGCCTTGTCAAATGCTATATTTTTATTTGTTTCTCCTGACGAAGACAAAAAAATGTTTGGCGAAATGTTGAGAAAATAAAAAACTCTAACTGGCCGAAGTGTATATTTTTACATAAATATGAATGCCGGCCAGGCAACCTCTATCTTCAGAACCTTCAATATTTGCTTCAGACACTGTATACCATAAGTATTAAGACCACTATAGGTGTTGAATGGGTAGATCTAATAGTGTATGGGTTAGGATTGAAATTGAGATGAAAGAAAAACTGAATAAGGGTTGTTATGTCTAGGTTAGATTATATTGTAGCAAAATATTTATATTTACAGAACAGATTATTAATTTTGATATTTTTATATATCTTGCTACTCTGTGTATGAATTGCTTATCTTGTATTTTATAAATTTTGGTTTGTATCCGTGCCTCATTGGCTCATTCATTCTGGTTAAAAGCCCCGTAAATAAAGATATTTCCGTTCCGTATCCGTGCCTCAAATACGAGATTGAATCGCAATGAGAACAGATACACCATACAATGGCCACAGTGGGATCGTGGATAATGACATTACGGACACACTCGCGAAGCGGGGTGCTGAGTCTGTTCTGACTCGCTCCTTTGTCATTTGTAAAATCGGCAATCTACGGCCGGGCGCGTGAAGCACGGGAGAACAGATTCCTCTCTCTAGCTTCTTCTATCCACACCCGCTTTGGCCTTACTCTAATGAGTCTTACAGACAAAAGGTATGCGTACATCGTCCCTAGCGAGCACATTGTGGTTGGCCTGCTATCGGAACACACGTGGACGGACAGTTTTGCCCACAGGATAGGCGTTATTGACGATCCTTCCTGCATTTATTGCGACGCTGACAGGAAAGAAACTCTGTCTCACATCGTGCTAGAGTGCAGCAGCATTGATGCCTTTAGATTCCCCTTTTTTCCACCAGTGCAGAAGAATTGGGGTACACTCCGCGGGGGTCACTGAAATACTTTATTTTCAACAGGAGCACTTGGCGAGCCTGCCTGGAGTTCCTAAAGGCCTCTGATAGACTTAAGCCACGCGTCCGCGCGGAGGATTCTGATCACCTGAGTGACTCGGACTCCTCGCCTCATGGTTAACACCGGTCATTAGCGGCTGCTCGTAGACGCAACTCTGGCATGTGCCGCTGTTTAAGATCGGTTTCGCGACCTGCCCTGCGTATGTGATCACCCCTGACGCTGTCTCTGTAACCCCAGGACAGAGGAAAAATGGTTTGGCGATTCGACGTCGCGGGCTGCTTCGAGAAATCGACTTACGCAGCGACCCATTTGAACGCGCTATGCAATCTCTGGTGTACTTTTGTGGTTGGTTGTCTTAGTACTGTTAAGTTCGGGTTAAACTTAAATATGCACACAAAAAGATGTAATGTACACCCAAAAAATAAATCACACATAGTTTGTTTATAGTAGACATATGTTTTTGTTTCATAAGCAGAATCACCTAAATATAAACCATTAAACGAATAAAATCTCTGACGATTACCATCAATTTCAACAATTTGTTTATAGTAGTCATATGTTTTTGTTTCATAAGTAGAATCACCTAAAGAAAAACCATTAAACAAACAAAACCTCTGACGATTACCAGAATTTTCCACAATTTGTTTATAGTAGACATATGTATTTGTTTCAAGGAGAAAGTATTACAAACACACATTAATATATGAATATATGGGTTTTTATTTCTCACCCCAACATGTTCACAAACTTTTCATCTGGAAATATTTCAAGTAGGCCCAGGACCTTTCCCAATGAAATTTCCCTTTAATGTATTATAGAGTATATAAAAATTATAAAGCTTCATGCTTAAATGATTTGGAAATATATATCTTGACAATCCAACCAAGATACCACATCTAGATAAATGGATGAATAAAAGGAAAATTTTTCAAAGTTGCAAAATAAAAGGAGAGATTAAAACTTCTTACATAGACGACTTCGAATCTTCATCTTAGTAATTTAACCAAGATACAATATCTAGAAATTGGATTAATAAAAAGAAAAATTTTGCAAAGTCACAAAATAAGAGGAGAGATTAAAGCTTCTTACATAGACGAATTCGTATATATATCTTAGTAGTTCAACCAAGCTACAATATCTAGAAATTGGATTAATAAAAAGAAATATTTTGCAAAGTCACTAATTAAAAACAGAAAGTTAAAACTTTCTATACAATAAACGGGCTTTGGAGCCCCCATAAAAAATAGCAAAGCATCGTCTTACCTTATCAAAGTCTATACTTACTTCCTAACTGCTTCGTCGCTCTATCTTCCCTGACTAACTAACTCCTGTCTAACTGTTTTTTTTTTTCAAACCGTGTGACCCGATTTTCTTTTCTTTTTACAGAGTGAGTAATTTACTCTCTCTCTTGTAGAATAATTGTTAAAATTAATTTATCCTTTGGATAAATAAATAAAAAAAATCTTAATTGTTAGGAATATTAATTCAAGTAATTTTTCTCTATGTGAATAAATTATATAGATTTATGGATAAATATAAATTGATGATGATAATATTAGCTAGCATATGTTAATTAACAATTTGGCAACGTAGTTAGTGCCTTCTTGATCCTTTCTTGTTTTTAGTTTTGTATTGTATTGTATTGTATGAATTTCGGACCTAATGTGATTTAATATGTAGCAACTGATTAGCGATTTTTATAAGTGTTCACTAAATTTTTGCCTCTTCTCTCAATATGATCGTCCCCTGCCGCTTTTATTTTCACTCAGGGATACATCTAATTGCTCAATGACAGAAGATAAAATATTTTATTTGTTCCTTTCTAATGCATTTGAATCAAAGCTTTTTTTAAATGCATTTTTTATTTATTAATTATTTAGTTAGTTTTTAGTCATGAATTTACAAAACTTACAAGTAGAACTTGTAGAATCAAAAGTTCACTGGGGATTAGGCCTTAAGTAGACAGAAGGCTTCTCGCGGCGGATTGGTCAATTTCTAGTAAGGGACATAACACAAGACTTAAAAAGAAATTTGTTCATTCCTGGCCATTCCAACCACCCAGAAGTCTGAAAATTTGTACACTTGCATTGTTCATTGGTCTGAGTGAGTGTTAATAGTTTCATACTTCGATCTGATCTGGAAGGGACGGTATTTTGAATATTTTTATGGCCTGGCTATCCTTTTTCTTAGTCTGCACGAAGCCAACCTTTGAAACTGCTTGCCACAATACCTATTATAGTGTTGTTAGGACATCTCGTGACCATAGTATGACAAAATCACCCAGAACCCCACCGAACCTAACCATGTCCCACCTTTGTGCATCTAAGCTACAAACCTCTGGTGATTTTGAGGTGTAGAGATGGAGCCTGAGGCCACTTACGGCCTTGACAACAACAAGCCAGAGTCCAAGATGGACTCAGACGCCCCTTCCCTGTAGTCAAGCCACTGACCTATGGTGCTTGACTCGACTCCACCAGTACCAAGGCAGACTCCAGCATGCCTATGGGCAAGCCACAGGTTTAGGTGAAGGTTCTTCAGGCAGAACACCACCTTCACCACGAGCCTTGAATCTTTCCCAAGCTGACCCCAAGATGCCCAGACCCAACAATATAAATTATATATTTTTAAATTTTTTTGAATTCAATATTTTATATATTTTTTGTGAATTTTTGTTTAATAATTTTATATTTAATTTAATTTTATTATTTTTAAATATACTTTTTAATATTTTTTTTCACTGAGAGAGAAGAGTGATGATAGCCTTGGGCGGTGAGTCCAGCAACACTGGGGCAAGGAAGTGGGATATTGACAAACAGTTAGAGTTTGAGTTTTTTTCTTGAGAAGCTGAGGACTGGGAGTTGCTGAGGGCTCAGGCCGCTGACTGCGGCCTTAGCCGCCCTTTTTGAATCCTGGACTTGGGTGGCTGGATGTCGAGGTAGGTGGGGAGATATGGGATTTTGGCATAATAGGCCTTTTGTGTAAAGTTTAAATTTATATATATTAAACTCCTCCCTATTTTAACCTTGTATAGTTTTTAAACCTTTTTTAAAATCTTATATATGCGTGATCATAATTAAGTTTTTTTTTGTTTTTATCTGTCCTCTGATGTACATTGAAAGTTTATTTTATTAGACAAAAATAAAATATGTAAGCCAAAAATGATTGGTTAATTTTCCTCCCAAGATTTATTGCTAGCGGCACAGCTTTAGTTCTCTATATGTGCCATAGATGAATAAATTTGTGGTCTGCTTTTCTGCAGCCACTGGCGCCCGAATATTTAGACATGTAGAGATCTGGAAATAGTTTATTTAAAGTTAACAGGAAAGAAAAACGTATAAAATCATCCCGATTTTAACAGTGTCAAGGTTGTGCATTGAATAGGGTAGTCTAATATAATTTATTCACAAAGTTGATGCGATAGAGAAAAGGGGAATAATTATAACAACATATATTTAATTAATATATATATACACTTGAAATAAAGCCTTTGAAGACTAATGCTGATGGCCTAAATCATGCATGTCAAACTCAAATCCTAACACGGGCCAAATAAAAAAGTAATAAGATTATGTGGGCCGCAAAAAAAGAAAACAAGTAATTAAATTTTTATAGTAACATTTATGTAGGCTTATTTTAAAAAATACTAATAAGAAAAAAGAAAGTAAAGTTAATATTTTCTCCCTGATATTTGGCATCTCTTTTCTGCTACCATCTTTCCTACTTCGGGGGAAATCTTGTTCGCAGTGATTAATTTTAAAACTGACCCAAGGTGAACGTCAGTAATTCTCGATCTGATTGGAGTCTTATTTCCTTTCATAAGTGAAAATAACTGCTCGCACCGATAAGTACTTCCAAACATGGACATAATTTCATATGCTAATTTTCGAGTGTTTTCAAATCTGGCTGGCAAATATTTGTAAAATTCAGAAACGCCAACTTCAATGAATTTTGCCTTTAAATCTGAATCGCACTGGATATCTATTACCTCCATTTGCATATGATTAGGTACTGATTCTATATTTATCGAGAAAATCGAATAAAACAAAGTAAACTTGCCTTCCAAGGATTTGAAATCAGAAAACCTTGTTTCAAATTCATTTCTAAGACTTAAAATATTTTCCGTATATTTTTGATACGATGCAGTTTCACCTAAACTTGATTTGTACATGTTGCATGTCGGAAAGTGCATTGAATCTTCGTTTTTCAACTGCTTTTCCCAAAGAACTAGCTTACATTTGAATACATTAACTTGGTCACACATGTTGGTAATGATCTGATCCTTTCCTTGCAGTTTCAAATTTAAATCCGACAAGTGTTTTGTTATGTCAACCATGAAGGAAAAATCTTGCAACCATACTTGATCAGAAAACAAAGTGATGTCTTGATTCTTGGTTATTAAACACTGATATATTTCTTCTTTCAAGTCCCAAAATTGTTTGAGAACCTTGGAGCATGATAGCCAACGTACCTCGGTATAGTATGATAAACCTGAATATTCGCTTTCTAATTCAGTTAAGAACAGAGAGAACTGTCGCTGATTCAAACCTCGAGATCTTATGAAATTGATGAATTTTTTGATAGGTGTCAACACATTTTCCATTTTTATTACCTTCGTACATAATAATTCCTGATGTATAATGCAATGCGTATGATGAATATTGGAATCATCAGAAATTTCACTTCGTTTTTTTCGCAGTAATGCTACGAAACCGTTGGTTTTTCCAGTCATTGAAGGAGCTCTATCTGTTGCTACAGAAGTCAATTTTGATTGAGGTAAATTGTATTTTTGCAGAAGATCATGAACGTAATTAAATATATCTTCTCCTGTATTAGTGCCATGCATCGGTACTAGTTCCAATAATTCCTCAAAAATGTTGAAATCCGTGTCGCAAGCTCGAAAAAAAAACAGCTAACTGAGCTACGCCCCCAATGTCCGTACTCTCTTCACAGGCAATGGAAAATGCTTCGAAACAAGATGATTTTTCTTTTATCTGATCATTTAAATTTCTGGCCATATCAGTAACTCTTTCCACAACGGTATTTCGAGACAAAGATATTGCTTGAAACGTCTTCACACTTCCAGGACAAACAATTTCTGCAGCTTTAATCAAACATTCCTTGATGAAATCACCTTCAGTAAAAGGTTTTGAGTTTTTAGCTATCATCTCCGATAAAACGTAGCTTGCATGCACCGCCGCTTCACTCTCTTGTGATACTTTAGTAAACATAAACTGTTGTTTTTTCATTCCCAACTTGAACTCTTTTAACTTTTCTTGTCTCATTAAACCTTCCTAGGTATCATATTTTGATTTATGTTGTTCATAATGACGTTTAATGTGATATAATTTTGGTACACTAATAGCATTATTACATATCAAGCAGATGATTTTATCTTTTACTTCAGAGTAAAAATACTCTAATTCCCACTTTTCTTGAAAATTCCTATGTTCGTCAGCAATTTTTCGTTTAGTTTTACTGCCACTTGGTTTTGATGAAGACATATTGAATACAAAGGTCTGAAAAAAAAATCAGTAATCGCTAACACAAAATAATAAAACGTTTTAATTAATATATATATTTTTTTTTAAATTAATATTTTTTAACTTACCAGACACAGAATAACTGCAAAAATTATTGAATGTAACTTAAACTTTTTTTTCTAGTACTCCGAAAGAATATTTTCTTTAAACTTTAACGCACACAATACTTATGGCGATGCACATACGTTATGTATGTAGGTACAATATTATCAAAACTTACGACTTATGTATGGCGACCAGTGGTTCGTTATTAATATATAAATTATGTATAATTACAATTTTAAAAAATTAGGCTACAAATTTTTATTATTATTTTTTTTTAATTTATAAACATTTTTTTATTAAAATATATTGTCTGGTGGGCCGCAAATTTATTCGTTGTGGGCCGCATGATGCCCGCGGGCCGCGAGTTTGACATGCTTGGCCTAAATTAATTTAATAGAATGGAAAATATATACTTTTTGTAGGGGGGAAGCCGCTGACCAGTGGCCTGCGGTACTGTCAGCTGCTATCTCTCCGCCTGATCAATCATAACTGACACCTTTTTAAATTTTCAGCGCCCTCTACTGGGTCAAATCATACTGCGCCCCCCTACGAGAAAACTCTGAGAATCTTTTAATTTAAAAGAAAATTGCTCAATATATTCAAAGGTTTTATATTAAATATATTTTTTCAGTTCAATTAAAAATATATATAAATATTTAATTTTAAAAAAGCGGAAAGAGCAAAAGTCAATTTCATGCTTGATGTCTTTATTGGGTAATAAGTTCTGGGCCATCATCTCTGATTGAAGGTTGAGGCTGTTGATGGTGGTTATTGTGGTGGGGTTCACAGACTTTTCTATTGCCTGGTCATCTTCTCCAGGCTATCGAGCCTCACAGGTCTGCCTCCATCACTGAGGAGCTTTGGGGTCGGGGTGTAGCAGGTCACATGGGGAGGGTAGTCCATAGGGAGGTTGCCCACACTTTCTAGCTCCCACACCAGGATTGGTGTAGCTCCTCACACACATTTCCTGGTCAGTGGCGAGCTCCTGTAGCATGCCATCTCCTTGAAGATGTCCATAGGGTTCTGGACCAGGAGTAGGGTTGCCTTGGTTTGTAGTACAGCCTACATGCTACAGTAGTCAGTTGGCTGTCAGAATTGGTCCTCTGTTATTAGGGACTCATGCCTCCCCAGCCACAACAATCTAACATACAGGTGAGATCCTTTTTTATTATTAGCATTTCACCCCCTACAGCAGATATCTCTTCATTCCATTTAAATTCATTTAGGCCACTGTAGAGGCCACTCCTGTGGCCTCTACAAAGTTCACCCACAGTACCTAATAGAAAGCTGGTGGACAATGATGAAGCTGCCTCGAAAAGAAAGAAGAGGACTTCGAGCATTCTTCATTGTCAAACCAGCCCATCTCTTCACCTCCTTTTACTCCTAATTTTGTATATAATTTATAATATTATAATAGACAGTATAAGTAATAACATGATCAAAAATGCCCTTCCAAAAATTTTACCATTATTATGCGATTTATTTAATAAATGCATTCACTTCGGATACTATCCAGATAGATGGAAAGAGGCAGCTCTCAGAATAATTCCAAAACCTCACAAAACGAATTTAGAATTAGTAAAGAGTTATCGACCTATTTCATTAATTTCTAACTTATCAAAAATATTTGAAAAAATTTGAAAAATAAAATATACGAATACTATGAAAATAATGATCTCCTTAGCCCCAGACAACATGGGTTCTTGAAGAATAAGTCAACAATTACCTGTTTGAAAGAAATCACAAAGATCATAATAGAACATAGACAGAAACAACTAGTTACGCTGATTGCAATTGATATACAAGGAGCATTTGATAATACATGGTGGCCAGCCTTGTTTAAAAAATTAGACGAAGACAATTTACCAGTTGAATTGATCAAAATTTTACGTTCTTTTTTGAAAAATAGAAAAACGATTTTCAAGTATAATAATATGAAAGTTTCAAAAATATTAACAAAGGGCTGTCCTCAGGGTGGACCATTGTCTCCGTTGTTATGGCTGATATATTTAAATGATCTGCAAATAATTTGCAATCACCAAACTCTGAAATCATTTGCTATGCTGATGATGTAACAATTATATGTTGGGATAATGAGCTAACAAATCTAAAAAAGTCGATTGAGTTTAATTTGGAAAAGATAGATCAATGGTGTAATGATAATAAGCTAAATATCAATCTTGATAAAACTAGTATTTTACACTTGCACAATAAAGACAAAATATCAATTAATTTTAGAGACAATATTATTGTGCCCGTAGAAGAAATTAAAATTCTTGGAATTACGATTGCGAATCACAGAAGGAAAAACAAATTTAATTTTGGCCCTCACCTTAACATTATACTAAACAACACTCAAAGATTAAAAAATCTTCTTTTTTCAATTTGTGGAAAATCTTGGGGTCTTAGCATCCAAAAAAGGCTTACACTTTATAAATCTATAATAAGACCAACGTTAACTTACGGAACAGAAATATGGTTTGAATTTATTAGCAAAAAATATATGTACAAACTGAACTCAATGCAATATCAAATTCTGCTATGGTGTACCCAAACATATAAAACAACCAGTTATAACTGTGTTCACACCTTAGCCAATATTCCTTTGATCACTGATTATATGGAATCTAGAATTATAGGTTATGAGTTGAATAATTTATCAACAGAAGATAAACAATTTTATGATTTGTATATTCCAGGTATACTCAAAGATTTCATTATATCAAGGATTAATTTACTGAAAAAGAATACTAATAAAACATTTCAAAGTTTCTTTCCTTATAATATTCCGAAATATTTTCGACCAAACTATTATAATTCACCATTTATCACAGATCATGGAAATTTCAGGTTTTTTTCTTAAGAAAATTCAGGCTGTGCAAGATTCGACATGTTTCTTCGGATTAGGGGAACAAACTTCAATACATCTCTTGCTGGAGTGCCCTGTCTTTCAAGAGTACAGAGTCAACAACGGTTTAATTGCTTCAGGCCCTAGTGAATTAATTTCAAGTAAGGACACATATATAAAATTTAATTTCCTTTGTAAATATATTTTGGACTTCATTAAGAAAAATGGTCTTTGATGTAACGATCTCATGGAAATATTGGACATATTATATGGTTGTAAACAATATATAGGTGTATGCGTGTATATGTGTGTACATATGTAAATGTTTTTTTTTTTTTAATTTAATGATGTAACTGTAAATAAAATTCAAAAAATATCTCTATATGTAAATAACATTTTTGAATCTTTCTAAGTCGCTTTCTGTGTATCTTTCCATGTTGAATATTTTCTTTGTTATATATATTTGTATGTACATTTAGCGCAAGTGTCCCTAGGGGGACATAGCGTTTTGAATTGAAATAAAATAAAAAATAATAAATTTCCTTTTTATAAATAAATAAGCAGCTATTCTGTTTTAATATTTTCAAATAATATTCGTCAATTAAAATAATATTTTGAATAATAACTTTTAATTATAATTTTTAATTTTCAATTTTTTTTATTTTTTAATTTGGAATATTATAGATTTTTTTTTACTCTGTTAAAATAATTTTTGGCGCAATTTAGGAGGAAGGCGATAAGAAAAATTAAGATAGAGGGGAAAAGGGGGAGAGTGAAGAGTTAGAGCTCCTGAGAAATTAGCAAAATGTAGTCTTTCAAGATTTAGTGGAAGGAATTTTCCAACCATCCAACTGAAGCACCCCAAATTAAGATAAGTAACCTTTCATAATATATAGATTTTTTAAACAGGTTATATTTATGTATATTCGCCTAATTTGTTCTTATTTCCCGTTTTATTATTATTATTTTTTATCTTTGTGTGACCGTTTCAAGAGATAAATAAATATTATATATTCTGATCCGCAACTTTTAGTTGTCAAATTTTTTTTTAACCCCAGTGCGCGCAGGATATATGCAAATTATATTGTAGCGTAGCAGAAAGGAAGAGTCGGTGATCCACAAACGAAGAACGTTATTTTATTAACCAAACAAACCGAGGTCAAAAGAAGAACAAACGAGAAATATGAATGAATTAATTAATTATAATTGAGTGATATCTAGAAATAGCTATATTTAAAATAGTAAACAAAGGAGAGAGAGCAAAGAATAATAGTCTCGTGGCCACGCGGCCTCGCAGGGGTAACCTCCACAGGAAGTGACGTCAGCTCCAGGGTTGCTGAGCCAGAAATTTCACTTCGCTACATAGCCCCCCCTCTCAAAGGACATCGACCCGATGCTCAGCAGGATACCTGCGCCTCCAGTCTACGAGCTCGCGACCGCGTAATAGGGCCAGGGATATCCAGGTCTCCTGGTCTGGGGACCTCCTCCTGGGCCAAGGGTGGTTGCCTCCCTTCCGATGGAACTTCTTCCTTTTGAGGACTTGATAAGTCGTCTTCCATGTCCTCCTCCAGGTGGTCCTCCCGCTTCTCTGGATCTAAATAGGGCTTCATCCTGCCAATGTGAACTATGTCCTTTGTTTTACGACGACCATGCTGGTCTCCGAATGTCTCCACTTCATATGTCACATCGGATATTTTTCTTGTTACTTTATACGGGCCGAAATAACGTCGCATTAGTTTTTCAGACAAACCCACCTTGCGCACAGGGATATAGATCCAAACGAGAACTCCGGGCTGATAGATTATGTTTCTGTGATGGGCGTCGTAACGGAGTTTATTTCCTCCCTGGGACCTCATAGTGTGAATGCGTGCCAGCTGTCGCGCTTCTTCGGCCCTTGATCCTAGAGTCTGGATGAAGTCATCTTCATCCTCTGAAGGAAATTTGGGGAATAGCAAGTCTAGTGAGGTCTCCGCCTCACGCCCGTGCACAAGGTAGAATGGACTAAACCCCGTGGACTCTTGCTTCGCCGTGTTGTATGCGAACATCACGAATGGGAGAATCTCATCCCAATCTAGAAATAGCTATATTTAAAATAGTAAACAAAGGAGAGAGGGCAAAGAATAATAGTCTCGTGGCCACGCGGCCTCGCAGGGGTAACCTCCACAGGAAGTGACGTCAGCTCCAGGGTTGCTGAGCCAGCAATTTCACTTCGCTACAATATTATTTTATATAGCAGGATGTATATTTCGTGAACTCCCTGAGAACGAAAGAGCCTTCATGGATTTCGGGACGAAAGCGTTTGAAATCAGCTCATCAATGATGCCTTCAACGTGGGCCGACCAATTGCAAATTAGGCCACGAAAAGTTCACGGTAAAATAACACCCTTACTACCCTACTTATGTTTGTTGTGCCCAATAAAAAGCTTCAGAAGTCTATATGCATCTCTATCACAGCAGTCACAATATCCTCACCTGACCAGAAATCAAACCCCTCCTCTACGTGGTGGGCGAGAGAAGCAGCACAAGTAAGGGGCTGCCCTGTAGTATGGTGTCGTGAACCTCGAGCCGCTACAGTAGCCGTGAACTGGGACTCTGAAATATGGCTGACTAACGGGGAAATGGCACCTCCCTTTCCATGGAGCAACAATATGCTCCTAGATAAATAAAATTGCTATAAATTATGAAAAAAGAATATTAACAGTAGTAATGCGTTTCTTAATTCGTGCAAAGTGCAAGCTTTCAGATCTTTAAAATCCTTCTACAGGCATAGCTCTTAGTTTAGGTCCTTCAACTTATAACTATGCCTATGAAAGTATTATAAAGATCCGAAAGCTTGCACTTTACACGAATAAAGAAACGTATTGTTATTGTTTATATTATTAAAATATTTTCTATCTTGGATATTTCTACATTGAAAGAATTACTCATCTTTTGAGACTAACCACAATGTGACGCAAATGTTGGTACCTTCATGAGATTGGAACTTCTGTTCTGACAGGGAATGAGTTGTCAGTTGCAAGCCATGGTAATTATATGGAACGTTGTCTATGGATAATGACATGTGCAATATGACATTACAGGTTTGCTCTTTTAACATGTTCTTGACCACCCTTGCAACATGTGGCATGTGCTGGAAAATCACTTTGTCATATACTTTTATGTATTTTGATATCTCCCTGATCCATTCCTCGCCAACTTCCTGATCTCTACATATTTATCTGACAGATCATTCCATCTCCTATAGTGCCCCTTTATCTAAAAAGGAGCAGTGATACCAGACCTACACTTTAAATGCATTTGAAACTTCGCCGTTGCCGGTTAAAAGTCTGGATAAAAAAGGAGGAGAATTAGCAGTAACAATCTCTCTGAAAATTTGTGCTCAGCTGGTCTGAATGATTGTAGACTGTAAGGGCTCCTGATCCAGGGATACAAGATGAGCAGCGTTTGTACTCCATGTTAGGAACGACTGCACATGGCGTCGGTTCCTCATGTCAGAGGCGGCCTGCTACTGAGTAGAGCTGCCAGTCTTAATTACAAAGGCAGAGGCATTCTACTTGACTCAGTCATGATGGTTTTCAACTCTACAAGCTTTATGCCATAATATGATTGAATGGTGATAAGAAAAAGGAAGATAAATATATTTGAAGAAATAATTAGATGCTCATTTACTCCCGTGACACCCGCTTTCATTGTTGTCACAAATATTCTATTTCAGATAATGAGAGCTCTCCAAATATATAGAGTAACATTTATTCATTATTTTCCAAGGGAGTTAATAATTTATATTCCGCATGAATGCCAAGTTATAAATAAGGGACTCGGTGACATAAGAAGGGAGCTTAAAGAAAGACATTTACCTAAATGTTAACTAGACATGGTAAGGGCTCCAGGTGATATCTAGATACATAACACAGAAGGGGTTAGATGTATACTATACTATCTCACTCCGTCATGTATTGCTACACCCCTGACCGCAACTTCCCAATTCCGACAGCTCGCTGTAGAGTTTCTATTGACAACAAAGTATAATTAGTGGACTAGAGACTGAAAACAGCACTGTTGGACACCGACAACGCTGAAAGCCGGACTTACGTCTACACGCGAGGCCTCCCATCGGAGTTTTGCGCCAGAGCCAACAGCCTAGTAATCAGTACCTAGTCCTAGGTCAGTGGAGCGAGCAAGCTATCGGAGGGGAAGTTGAGTATCATTTCACGCCATGTGAATACACAGGGTTAAAGTAGTAGGGTCCCACCCCCCATCCCAGCGTGGAATGACCAATGACCAAAGCGGGATAGTCTAGGGCGGCTAATCGCGCAGAGGCCACCACAGGGGTGTAAGCACTAAACACCGACGCGCTGTCAATGTCCCAGTACTGTCTAGTCACTATCTTGATCCTGCAACAATGGCATTAGTAGAGCCGGATCTCACGGAAGTCACACTGCGGGTCTCTCCATCTGGAACGTCTGTTACACACAGCCACCTAGAATTCAGACTTTACGTTCAACAGATTGCTATTGTCACCCAGTCCCTTTTTAAAATTTGGCATTAAAGCGGTTTGTAAGTTTTTTATTCAATCAGATTCTTGTTAATTTGATTTAGAAAAATTTAAAGTTCACAATAAGATATTTCAACTAACACCAATAACTAAAGACATTTTTGATGTTACCAACCAATTAATGGAGCAGTTGTTACAGCAACACAAGACACCAAATTCATCCAAGAACCCCAAGAAATCTTACAACCTCTAGAATCAATTCGTATTTCTTCAAGGTAAATATATGAAACTCGGTCGCAGTGGTACAGCCTGCTCCACGCTGACGAGCGCCAACAGCATCCGTGGATGGTTTTTCTTAATTATCAATGAATTGTTCAAATATCAGGGAACAGGTTATATCGATGTTTAGTTGATTTCTGTTCTACATGATGGCGCTCTGCCATTAAAAAGCACGTGTGCTTTTGATCAGGATATGCCTTCTTTATTTTTAATATATGAACTATATCAGGAATATCGCTAAAAATATGTAAAATGGTTTCCAATATATCTGTGGCTGAAACAACTATACTTCATTCAAAGTTAACTGTATAGGCACAAGGTAATAAGGCTAAATCTAAATAAATAAATAGTTTGTAACGTTTCTGTAACAGTGTTGTTACCAACATCAGACAAAAGTACTGAATCTCTCTGATGATGGTAACATGGTTATAGGATGTTAAAAAAATTAATTAAACAAATTAGAACTTAGAATTAAATATTTACAAAACACGTTATATATTTATAATTGTATGTAATTCTGCTGTCCTCAAACCTTATGTCCATAGATAATCGAAAATACCCATTCCAAGAGTCTAGCAACAGTATCACTATAAAAGGAAGATCTAAAAATACAATATAACAAGGCATGGTAGATTAAACTGGTAAAACCGCTGGAAGGGTTCACTACTAATGGGCCAGGCCCTCCCATTAAATATTTTCCATTGCAGTAAGGGTAGTAGAAATTGTTTATTTTTAAAAAGAATGATACGCGTCAATAATAGTTTTTAATTTTAAATACACATGTATTATTCGACAGAGTTCATAAAATATTTATAGATAAAGTGGAAGATGTAAGAGAGTTAAATGATTTAGACCAGCGAACAATCGATGTCTCACTTCTGTAAAGTTGAGTATGGTTTAGTTGAGATGTCTTCTGTGTGGATATATCTTACAAAAAATCCTACCTGATTTCTTCTAATTCAGGGATTTAAATTTGCATTGAAGTTTGTTGTTTTTACTTGTAAATTCTTGTTGGGATCTTATATGCATATAATAATCTGGCCTTTATTGATTTATCAAAAAAATGGGTTGACCAAATATTATAGAACAGGTTAAATTGCTCCACTAGATGGCGCTCTGCCATCTAAAAAGCACATGTGCTCGTGGTCAGGATATGCCTTCATTATTTTTCAATATCAACATCTGACCTTTTTTCTATTGATTTTTCCATATAATAATCTATTGAGTTTCTTGCCGAATTCATCAGGATTCCAACTTTAGATATCTATATTCTTCTTATAATCATTATAGATTATATCAAGATCAGCGGAATTATACAGGTTCCATATTTGTTGTATGAATAGTTTCTGTTACCCATGATCAAATAATTCTTCCACGTTTTCTTTTTGAATATTTCCTTGTGTTTTAGATTTGTTGTCGTGAAGAATCTGATCTTCGAAATAAGTAAATATCAACAAAATATCACAGATAATCTGATAATTTATCAATGTTTTTTCTTCTTCAAAACTTGATATTTTAAATTTTTGAACTCTAATAATTCAAATAGACGAATATTAAGCTATATTGGGAGAAAAAAAAATAAATATGATTAATATCTTATTTTTCTAACTTAAAAATACCATTGTTGTCATACCAAACCTTTTGAGTTTTAAATATAAAATTAAGTCATGGCTGAAAATGGTCTTAAATATCTCCATAATTTTCTTTTTACATGGATATTAAGAATTTGTCGATTTCGGGAAAGACATTTTCTTCTAGGATTTCTACATTAGTGGTCACTTTTAAAGAAATCTACCAACTCTAGTTCTTAATATCTTTGGTATTTTTTAATATTTCAAATATAAAATTGTGGGGTTAGACTTTTAAAATGATAGATTAACTACTTTATTTGTGGCTTTAAATGATGGTGCATCGAATTCTGATGCACTTCAAAAAAATATTTCTAATAATGTCGGAGGAAATGGTAAAAACATTAAGATTAATAGAATTGTAAACACAAAAAATCTGTAATTATAAAGGTTCTAAACCAAACTGACAATAAAATACTACTAGATGAATTAAACAAATCAAGATATTTGAAATTAATTAGTGAAATTTACATACCGACACTAAGAGATCCAGTTATAATAGTCAAAAACGTATCCAAAATTACAGATATGACGAACTTCGTCCAAACCTATGCAAACTGAATTCTGATCTAGAAAATTTGGAAAGTGAAATAAAGGTTCTATTTACAATGAGATCTAACTCTCCATATCACAATATAGTATTAAGGGTGACTCCTAAAGTTTACCAAATTAAAAAAAAATAATGGGTAATGAGATATACACCTATTTTTGAGCGATGTTCTACACAAGACAGAATATTTGTAATACAATGCCAAATTATTTTGAATTTAATCCGAATCACAAAACAAAAGACTGCCAAAGCATTAAAATATGTAAAATATGCGGTGTACAGGGTAGCCACAACTGTACTGAAGCAACAAATTGTCACAATCGCTCTAAGCACCCTAAATAAAAACACTCTTTATACAAACCATAAATAAATTCAAGTGAATGCCCGATTTACAACCCACAAATAGACAGACTTATTCAAAGGAAACAATATTCACAAATACACGAGGGAAATTATGTATCAAATATAATTTAAAGTTTAATCTTAAGTACATTAATATCCTATATGATTGAAAATGTGAGATGTTTTCAACAAAATGCAAGAAAAAGTTTTACTGCGATATGTAAAATATAAAATAATCATTTTTGCATCCAATGATGATTTTCCTACACACACTTATAACATTTATATATAAAAAAAGAATGATGTTGATTTCATAGAATTTATATAGATAAAGTTGTAGATGTAAGAGAGTTAAATGATTTAGATCAGGGAACAAACGATGTCTCACTTCTGTAAAGTTGAGTATGGTTCCGTTGAGATGTCTTCTGTGTGGATATATCTGATATAAAATCCTACCTGATTTCTTCAACATCTTTGATTTAAATTTGCATTGAAGTTAATCGTTTTTAGTTGTAAATTCTTGTTGGGATCTTATATGCATATAATAATCTGGCTTTTATTGATTTATCAAGAAAATGGGTTGGCCAAATATCAGGAAACAGGTTAAATTGTTCCAATAGATGGCGCTCTGCCATCTAAAAAGTACATGTGCTCGTGGTCAGGATATGCCTTCATTATTTTTTATATCAACATCTGACCTTTTTTTCCTATTGTTTTTTCATATTATAATCTATCGAGTTTCTTGTTGAATTTCTTGAGATTCCAACTTGAGATATCTTTTTGTTACCCTTGATTAATCATTAATCATTAATTCATCCATGTTTTCTTTTTAAATATTTCCATGTGTTTTAGATTTGTTGTCTTGGAGAATCTGTTCTTCGAAATAAGTAAATTTTAACAAAATATCACAGATAATCTCATAATTTATCAATTATTTTTTTCTTCAAAACTTGGTACTTTGAAAAAATACTTCATTTCAATTGTGTAAAATAAAAAAATTTAATCAAATATTTCGAATTGGCAAATTTTAAAATATATATTTAGAGAAAAAATATGATAAATAGATTGAAATTTTATCTCCCTCTCTTTTAACGTTTTCTTTTCAAATATTATCTTGTACTCAGATTTGTTGTCGTGAAGAATCTGATCTTCTAATTTTCAACAAAATATCACAGATAATCTCATAATTTATCAATGTTTTCTTTTTTTTTCAAAATTTGGTACTTTGAATAAAGAATTCGTTTGTACTAAATACAAATGTTTTAACTCTAAAATAATTCGATTAGACAAATTTTAAAATATATTTAGAGGAAAAGAGTGATATAAATATGATTAAAAGTTAGAAATTGTATCTAATTTTCTCTAACTAAAAATTATACCATTGTTTAGAAAGAGGGAATCATATATCGCCGCAACTCTTTTTTATTAACGCGATTAAGGAAGCTTTCGGGCAAGCCCTTTTTCAGCTAACTATAGTGTACAAACAAGGAGAGATTATATATCGTTTTTAATATAAAATAAAATAAAAGAAAAGAAAATTGCCACGCCCCTATCGCCCTCGTTTCAATAGCACCGCGTGGCCACGTCATGTCTGATCCTAACTTCAAATATAATATAGTACAAAAATATCTTAAAAGAAATTTACGTAATTGAATAAATATAAAGAATCAGCTATAAACAGTTCAAAGGATTTAGTGGAGACTTTTGAAGATTTTTAGGATAGAAGGGGAACGTACTGTGATGGCAACTGTATACTTTTGTTTAATGGTTTAGGGTGCTTCATGGTTTCTATTGCTTCAAGAATGAGTCTTTGGGTTTTAGTTTTGGCATTTGTATGGAGGATTCAATCAGTACATCTCCACCTGTTACTTACCATATACAGAATCTACAATTACAATAGCCCGCAAACTCAAAAGTTTTGGCATAAAAACCATCTTCAGAGGTTCACCTTCCATGGCCTCGATTCTAAGAAACCCAATCACCAAAAGCACGGACCAGAAACAGAAAAAAGATTTAGTTTACCAAATTCCCTGCCTCAACTGCAATAGTGTCTACATCGGCGAGACATCAAGAGACCTTTCAATCAGAATCAAAGAACACCAAAGAAACATCTCTAAACTAAACCCAAACTCCTTAATAGTTGACCACGTCAGAGAAACCGGACACACTCCAGACTTCAATAACATCAGAATCCTCCATACAAATGCCAAAACTAAAACCCAAAGACTAATTCTTGAAGCAATAGAAACCATGAAGCATCCTAAACCATTAAACAAAAGTATACAGTTGCCATCACAGTACGTTCCCCTTCTATCCTAAAAATCTTCAAAAGTCTCCACTAAATCCTTTGAACTGTTTATAGTTGATTCTTTATATTTATTCAATTACGTAAATTTCTTTTAAGATAATTTTGTACTATATTGTTACGTGTAAGGCCTCTAAACGGTTAGAACCTCCGCCAATAGATGGCGCTTTCGCCGGATTCCACAAGAAATCTCACAACCTCTAGTTTCAATTCGCATTTATTCAAGGTATATATATGAAGCTCTGTCTCAGTGGTACAGACTGCTCCACGCTGACGAGCGCCAACAGCGTTCGTGGATGGCTTTTCTTAATTATCAATGAATTGTTCAAATATCAGGGAACAGGTTATATCAATGTTTAGTTGATTTCTGTTCCACTTGATGGCGCTCTGCCATCTAAAAAGCACATGTGCTTTTGGTCAGGATATGCCTTCTTTATTTTTAATATATGAAACTATATCAGGAATATCGCTAAAATATGTAAAATGGTTTCCAATATATTTGTGGATGATACCACCATACTTCATTAAAAGGTAGGCACAAGGTAATAAGACCAAATCCAAATAAATAAATAGTTTATGACGTTTCTGTAACAGTGTTGTTACCAACATCAGATAAAGGTACTGAATCTGTCTGATGATAGTAACATGGTTATAGGATGTTAATAAAGTTAATTAAAAAATTATAATTAAATATTTACAAAAACACATGTTATATATTTATAAATGTATGTAATTCTGCTGTTCTCAAACCTAATGTCCATAGTTCATCTAAAATACCCATTCCAAGATTCGAGCATCAGTATCACTATAAAAGAAAGATTGAAAAATGCAATATAACAGCGGTATGGTAGATTTAACTGGTAAAACCGCTGAGAGGGTTCACTACTAATGAGCCAGGCTCTCCTATTAACTTTTCAATTGAAGTAAGGGTAGTAGAAATTGTTTATTTTTAAAAATAATCATACCTGTCTATAATAGTTTTGAATTTTAAACACATGTTTTATTCGAAAGAGTTCATAAAACTTATATAGAAAAGTGGCAAATGTAAGAGAGTTAAATGATTTAGATCAGTGAACAATCAATGTCTCACTTCTGTAAAGTTGAGTATGATTTAGTTGAGATATCTTCTGTGTGGATATATCTGATATAAATTCCTACCTGATTTCTTCAAAATCATTGATTTATACCTGAATTGAACTTAATTGTTTTTAACCCTTTCAGTGCTAATAACGTGATTTAGCATAAATACTCTACAGACTGAATATTTTTTGAAAAAATCAATTTTCTCATTTTTCAAAAATAATTATATAAAATAATACTAAGTAATATAAAGTATCAGAAAAAATCTTATATAAGCTTAAAAATAAGATATATAATATTTATCGCTATATATAGAACATAAATAGATATACGATATATAATATTTATAGTAGTAGATAATACATTCATATAAAGACCAAATATATTTTTAAAATTTGTTAAAAGTAAAATAAACATACTTGTATTGATCTGTGCTTTAAATTAAAAGTTTTAGAAGTGTTTAAAAATTCTTCATTGTGTGGAAAGTTTCGAAACAAGGCACCACACACAGAGCAACATCACAGTCTTTGCACATGTAGCGTGATTCTTTCCTCTTTTTGTTTGCTCCACAAACACGGCAATATCTTGTAGGATTTTTTTTCTTCTCAGTAGGGGGAACTAAAGATGGAAAGTGCCTCTCAATAAGCCTAAGGGGTCTGTCTTCAGATGTAGAAGGTCTGCCCCTATGAACTTGAACTCTAGCTTCATGGTACTTCTCAATAATCTGGCCAATGAGATTGATGTGGAATTCGGCAAGAGATGGACGTTTGCCTGTATTTACTAAATACAAAGAATATGCATTTAGTAAAGATGTATCAATGAAGTGAAAAAAGAGCTTTTTGTACCACTTGAGAGATTTTCTAAGACAGCCAATGCTGCTAAGTAGCATATCCGTCTGATCGACAGTGCCCATTTTCTGGTTATAGTCAATAACAGCTGAAGGTTTTTGAATTGGCAGATTAGTGACTTTATCTCTTTTGTTTGTATTAGCAAATTCATTTTTATGCATTGTGGACAGCATGAAAACTTCTCTTTTATCTTTATATTTTAGTGCAAGTAGGTTTTGTGTGTGTTTGGCTTCTGTTTCCCCTATTTTCAATTTTTTCCCAAATCTTGGCATTTCTTTTCTGTTTTTTTTCTGACTGTGCCACAAGCATTAGTTTGACGTTGATGAAGAAAATTGAAAAGAGTTGGGCTAGAATACCAATTATCCACCCATAAGGAATGCCCTTTGTTCATATATGGTTGTAACAAAGTTGTAATAACTGACGATGATACTCCCATATCTGAATCTTCGATTTCTGTTCCTTTTCCAACATACACAATAAAATCTAAAATATATTTTGTTTCCACATCACATAAAACAAATAGCTTTATTCCAAACCTTTTCCTTTAGCTTGGAATATATTGTTTGAATCCAAGTCTTCCTTTGAACAGAACAAGACTCTCATCAATACAAACATCTTGAAAAGGTTTGAAAGCATTTTTATAAGCACTTTTCATGTGGTCAACTACAGGCTTTAGTTTGTGGAGTTTATCACCTGGAATTTGGGTCTTATTATCGTTGAAATGCAACACTGAAAGAATCAAAAAGGATCTATCTCTTGACATAAGTTTAGAAAAAATGGGAAAAAGTGAAGTTGATTGGTACTCCAATGATACTTTTTATTTCTTGTCATAAGGAAGCATATTGCTAGGAAAACAAATAGTTCATGATAATTAGTGTCCACCCATCTATTCATTCTAGAAAACTTCGAAAATTCTATTGTGTCTATAAGGTATTTTGCATATTTATTTGTCTCTACCGCAATCATTTCAAGGAAATTTATATTGATAAAAATTTCAAAAAAATCAAGTTCTTTTTCAAGCCTACATGTATCTACCTGTAGTCCACTATTTGATCGGTCAAATGAAAAAATGACCGGAACATAATTTGAGTTATCAGACCAAATATAGTCTGACCGAGGTGTTTTCAATGGTGGGGGTACCTCTTCATCTTCACCACTTGACTCTTCATAGTCGTACACAATAGTGCAATCAGAATCAGTATCCTCTAATTCTGATTCAGGATTTGTTGCATAATGCAAGAAATCATCTTTTACAGAAGCCATTCTAAAAAAAAAAAAGATAAATATATTTATGCAAGAACGTATAAACAAATTTTATATTACCTTTATGAGCTGTAAAAATCGAGCCACAGGAATAATAAAAAAATAATAATTATTTATATGCGATAAAATCAAAGATGGAAAGAAGGCATGCAAACAAGTACTAAGTCAAACAAAGATTACACAAGATCCAAGCGCGGTAGAGGTGAATAAACTGTGACGTAATTCACCCAAGGTCAGCCACTATCAAATAACACAGCTCGAATATATCCTGCATTAGCACATCGCGAGAGAAATGCGAGCTCGAGTATACTCGTGTATAGCATTTCCGGCATGGGATTTTTAGCTCGAGTATACTCGAGTTTAGCACTTAAAGGGGTCTATAATAGTTTTGAATTTTAAACACATGTTTTATTCGAAAGAGTTCATAAAACTTATATAGAAAAGTGGCAAATGTAAGAGAGTTAAATGATTTAGATCAGTGAACAATCAATGTCTCACTTCTGTAAAGTTGAGTATGGTTTATTTGAGATATCTTCTGTGTGGATATATCTGATATAAATTCCTACCTGATTTCTACAAAATCATTGATTTATACCTGAATTGAACTTAATTGTTTTTAACTTGTAAATTCTTGTTGGGATCTTATATGGATATAATAATCTGGCTTTTATTGATTTATCAAGAAATTGGGTTGGCCAAATATCAGGGAACAGGTTAAATTGCTCCACTAGATGGCGCTCTGCCACCTAAAAATCACATGTGCTCGTGGTCAGGATATGCCTTCATTATTTTTTATATCAACATCTGACCTTTTTTTTCTATCGTTTTTTCATATTATAATCTATTGTGTCTCTTCCTGAATTTCTTAAGATTCCAACCTGAGATATCTTAATTATTCTAATCGCTATTATAGATTAGATGAAGATCAGCAGAATTATTCAGGTTCCATATTTGTTGTATGAATAGTTTCTGTTACACATGATACTTAATTCTTCCACGTTTTCTTTTTAAATATTTTCTTATGCTTTAGATTTGTTGTCGTTGAGAATCTGATCTTCTAAATTTCAAAAAATTATCACAGATAATCTCATAAATTCTCAATTATTTATTCTTTAAAACTTGATACTTTGAGAAAAGATTTCATTTCAATTGTGCAAAATAAATAATTTTGATCTAATATTTCGACTTGGCAAATTTTAGAATATATATTTAGAGAAAATAAAATATGATTAATAGTTTGAAATTGTATATTTTTACGTTTTCTTTTTAAATATTTCCTTATGTTTTAGATTAGTTGTCTTGAAGAATCTGATTTTCTAAATAAGTAAATTTCAACAAAATATCACAGATAATCTCATAAATCATCAATTTTTCTTCTTCTTCCAAACTTGGTACTTTGAATAAAGATTTCTTTTGTACTAAATACAAATTTTTGAACTCTAATATTTCGATTAGACAAATTTTCAAATATATTTAGAGAAAAAAAAAGAGATATAAATTTGATTAACTTCAATAGTTAGAAATTGTATTTTTTCTTTACTAAAAACTACCATTGTTGGTATTCCAAACCTTTAAATAAAATAAAGGCATGGTTAAAAATGGTTCTAAATATCTCCATATTATTCTTTTTACATGGATATTAAGAATTTGCCCACTTCATTAACGTCATTTTCCTCTAAGATCTCTACGTTAGTGGTCAATTTTAAAGATATCTACCAAATCTGCTTTTAAGATCTTTTGTCACCGATGAGCACTTTTTTTTGTGGGGGCTCAAAAATCATAAACTTTGGTCAGTATAGCTCGCAAAACCATATTTTCTCTTAAGATCTTCGGTATTTTTAAATATTTCAAATATTAAATTATCTGATTAATTTACATGGAATCATATAAAGTCTATGAAGGAAATGATTTTCCATAAGATTTTGTCAAGGCAAATGCAAATGTTGCATTTTACTTCTACATAGATATAGGTATGCCTATAATTTATGAGCAGACTTATAACATCAGTTTTTACATCTTGAAAATTAGCTTCAATATTTTTAACGCCTTGTCAAATGCTTTATTCTTATATATTTCTCCTGACGAAAACAAAAAAATGTTTGGCGAAATGTTGAGAAAATAAAAAACTCTAACTGGCCGAAGTGTCTATTTTTCACAGAAATATGAATGCCGGCCAGGCAACCTCTATCTTCAGAACCTTCAATATTTGCTTCAGACACTGTATACCATAAGTATTAAGATCACTATAGGTGTTGAATAGGTAGATCTATAGTGTATGGGTGAGGATTGATATTAAAATGAAAGAAAAACTGAATAAGGGTTGTTATGTCTAGGTTGGATTATTTTGTATCAAAATATTTATATTTTCAGAACAGTTTATTAATTTTGATATTTTTATATATCTTGCTACTCTGTGTACTTATTGCTTATCGTGAATTTTATAAATTTTGGTTTGTATCCGTGCCTCATTGGCTCATTCATTTTGGTTAAAAGCCCCGTAAATAAAGATATTTCCGTTCCGTATCCGTGCCTCAAATACGAGGTTGAATCGCAATGAGAACAGATGCACCATACAATGGCCACAGTTGGATCGTGGATAATGACATTACGGACACACTCGCAAAGCGGGGTGCTGAGTCTGTTCTGACTCGCTCCTTTGTCGTTTGTAAAATCGGCAATCTTACGGCCGGGCGCGTGAAGCACGGGAGAACGGATTCCTCTCTCTAGCTTCTTCTATCCACACCCGCTTTGGCCTTACTCTAATGAGTCTTACAGACAAAAGGTATGCGTACATCGTCCCTAGCCAGCACATTGTGGTTGGCCTGCTATCGGGACACACGTGGACGGACAGTTTCGCCCATAGGATAGGCGTCATTGACGATCCTTCCTGCCCTTACTGCGACGCTGACAGGGAAGAAACTCTGTCTCACATCGTGCTAGAGTGCAGCAGCCTTGATGCCCTTAGATTCCCCTTCTTTCCACCTGTGCAGAAGAATTGGGGTACACTCCGCGGTCACTGAAAGACTTTATTTTCAACAGAGGCACTTGGCGAGCCTGCCTGGAGTTCCTAAAGGCCTCTGATAGACTTAAGCCACGCGTCCGCGCGGAGGATTCTGATCACCTGAGTGACTCGGACTCCTCGCCTCATGGTTAACACCGGTCATTAGCGGCTGCTCGTAGACGCAACTCTGGCATGTGCCGCTGTTTAAGATCGGTTTAGCGACCTGTTCTGCGTATCTGATCGCCCCTGACAATGTCTCTGTAACCCCAGGACAGAGGAAAAATGGTTTGGCGATTCGACGTCGCGGGCTGCTTCGAGAAATCGACTTACGCAGCGACCCATTTGAACGCGCTATGCAATCTCTGGTGTACTTTTGTGGTTGGTTGTCTTAGTACTGTTAAGTTCGGGTTAAACTTAAATATGCACACAAAAAGGTGTAACGTACACCCAAAAAAATAAATCACGCATAGTTTGTTTATAGTAGACATATGTTTTTGTTTCATAAATAGAATCACCTAAATATAAACCATTAAACGAATAAAATCTCTGACGATTACCAGAAATTCCAACAATTTGTTTATAGTAGACATATGTTTTTGTTTCATAAGTAGAATCAGCTAAAGAAAAACCATTAAACAAACAAAACCTCTGACGATTACCAGAATTTTCCACAATTTGTTTATAGTAGACATATGTATTTGTTTCAAGGAGAAAGTATTACAAACACACATTAATATATGAATATATGGTTTTTATTTCTCACCTCAACATGTTCACAAACTTTTCATCTGGAAATATTTCAAGTAGGCCCAGGACCTTTCCCAATGAAATTTCCCTTTAATGTATTATAGAGTATATAAAAAAATTATAAAGCTTCATGCTTAAATGATTTGGAAATATATATCTTGGCAATCCAACCAAGATACACCACATCTAGATAAATAGATTAATAAAAGGAAAAATTTGCAAAGTTGCAAAATAAGAGGAGAGATTAAAACTTCTTACATAGACGACTTCGAATCTTCATCTCAGTAATTTAACCAAGATACAATATCTAGAAATTGGAGAAATAAAAAATTTGCAAAGTCACTAATTAAAAACAAAAAGTTAAAACTTTCTACACAATAAACGGGCTTTGGTGCCCCCATAAAAAATAGCAAAGCGTCGTCTTACCTTATCAAAGTCTATATTTACATCCTAACTGCTTCGTCGCTTGATCTTCCCTGACTAACTAACTCCTGTCGAACCGTTTTTTTTTTTCAAACCGTGTGACCCGATTTTATTTTCTTTTTACAGAGTGAGTAATTTACTCTCTCGTAGAATAATTGTTAAAATTAATTTATCCTTTGGATAAAAAATAAATAAATTTAGTAATTAATGAAAATAAAAGAAGAAATAATCCTTGAAATTTTAAATTTATCTAGTTAGCAAAATTTAATTTGGTAATTTTTAAATTCTATTGTTCAATTGAATTCCCAGCGATATATATATAGAAAAAGAAATGAATTATGATACATATTTATAATAAGTGATATATATAGAGAAAAAATCCATTATGATACATATTTACAATATGTACATAATTATGCAAGTCCAAAGGTGGCAGTGGTCATTATCCCCAGTACTGCTGCGGGCTTCGGAGTGCAAAAAGCTCGTCCAGATCCTCCCTCTGGACAACAAAACTTCGGAAAGGCTATTGCAAACTTACAATATATGATGTTTACATCATTTTTTGGTTCATTTGGTGAAAACGGCCCAACAGTACTGGCACCTAGGTGTTGAATAGAAAAATCTGTTATTGTATGGGTTAGAATTTGTATTCTATAGGAAGATTTGAGATTAATATGAGAGAAAAACTGAATAATGGTTGTTATATTATGTCGAAGTAAGATTATATTGTAGAAAAATATTTATATCTTATGAAAAAATTATTAATTTTGATAAATTTATATCTTGCTACTCTGTAAACTTCCTTTATTGCTACTATTGTATCTTGTAAATTTTGGTTTGTATCCGTGCCTCAAATATATTCCTGTGTCATCCTGAAGTTTGTCTTTCCTCTATGTGACAATATGAATGGTCCTGTCCAAGGTGTTGCTCTTAACTCAACAGACTGTTCCCTAGGACCCACATTGAGTGCTATGAGTTTAAAGCTTCAGTTGAGAGAGCACATGTGTCTGATGTAACATGTGTGATCAGTTGTTACTCACAGGCTGGTAGTCTGTATGGACTTATTCAGAGCAGATAGGTCCAGCAAGATGCTAATTCAGCAGGTCTCTTATATCAGATGTAGGATAGAAGTTCCCCTTGGGATAAGTCTTCAGCATCAAGGTTTCCTAGAGTAAATATATTAAACTATACCACAGGTTTCTGGAGATGATTTCTTTTTATTTTATTAACGTAGTCTAAAGCTCTGGGCATCTCTGCCTTTCTACAAGAGAACATAAATAAACAAATAAAACGCAGCATGAAGCTAAACTATTACAAACATTTTTTTGTAATTTTTGTATTCGTTTATTTATTTGTGTTCTCAAGTAGAAGGGCAGAGATGCCCGGAAGCTCTAGACTACGTTAATAGAATGAAAAGAAATCATCCCCAGGAACCTGTGGTATTGTTTATGTCCAGGAGATTTGAATCAACAGAATGAATATATACTCAATTAAACTCTTTTGACTGCGAAATTTACACGTTACACTTAATTTTTCTATTATATCAAATTATAAAGAAAAAGGCATGATATTAAATAGAAGTGACATATTGACAGCAACACTGTTGCTAAAACGTCACATATAGTTTTAATAATTTGATTTGGAAATTTCATCTTTTATAATTTTTTATATAATCCAAATTTTATGCATAATTTATTTTGATTATACATCAGCATTCTCAAATTTTTAGGTTTGGCACCATAAAAATTTCTCAATTTGCGGGAAATAATTCCTTGCCTACCAAAACCTGGGGATCCTGCCCAAATCACATTGCTGAACTTGAATCCAACCATCTTCCTCTGCACCTCAGGAGAAAAATGTTTCCTCAAAATTCATATTCAAAAATATTAAGTACTTAAAAGAACATCTTACAGGATATTTCATTAAAAATTGGGTCCCAAATCGAAGACTCAAACGCCCTACTCCTCTCAACATATCTCACAACTTTAATCTTCTAGACCTCTTAATCAATCCCTAACACAAAACTTTCTACCGTCCCCACAGAATTCGCAACAAACCCACCTATATCCCTCATTTACCAGCCAATTCCCAAAACATGAAACTCAGCCAGAATTACTTAAAGCTCTTGGCCTCCAAATCATTGAGGAAAATAGCTCCCTCTTCGACATCACAATTTACACTGACAGTAGCCAACTTGAAACTGGACTGTCTGGCAGTGGAATTGCTATCTACAAAGATAAGATCCTGGAAAAAATTCCCCTTTCCCACCCTAGACACCTTTCAGTTTATAAATCGGAACTCTCTGCAATATATATGGCTCTAAAATAAACATCAACTCACCAAGCAAAATAATAATCTACTCCGACTCAAGAGCAGCCATTTATACCCTTCAAACCTGCTTCTCCAGCAAAGAACCTGTTTTCAAGATCATTACTAAGTCTGTTAACCGACTCCCAGCCAACAGCTCTGTCCCAATGCAATGGCTTCCAGGTCATGTAGAATTTCTGAAAATGAGCTAGCAGTCTCTCTGGCAAAGTCTGGAACTCTTGGCCACCCAGAGTCCAGAAAATCTACTACCGATCTAGACGAAAAAGACCTCCTCCGTTTCATCAAGATCCAATTCCAGCAAGAATGGAAATCTAATGCTGCACATGACTGGTACAGAGTAGAAGAGACAAGCTCCAATTCTGTCCTACAGCTTGAAACATGTACATGATTAGCTTAACTTTATTAATAAAACAACATTATTAGGCTATTTATGGAATAATTAAGAATCAATGATAATTGATATTTATTCTAACTCTGCCTTTACTGGTCCCAAGCCTGGATGAAAAAGAAGGAGGAGAGGGAGCAGTAACAAGCTTGCTAAATAAATATAGGCTCAGCTGGCCCGGCTGATCCAGGGATACAGGATGAGTCTGTACTCCATGTTAGGAATGGCTGTACATGATGTCTGTTCCTCATGTCAGAGGCGGCCATTTCTTTTGGAGCTAAGTCGGCCTGCTACTGAGTAGTGCTTCCTGTCTTAAAGACAGACTGACGCATTCTACTTCACCCAGTAATGATGGTTGTCAAATCTACTTTGATGAACTTGACATCATATTATAATTGAATGGAGAGTATCAAACGGCGTTTCATTATTGTTCATTTGTGCACTCCTGTAGAAGGGCGGTAATGCCCCAAAGCTTGAAATTGTAATAAAAATAAAAAGAAACTCATCTCCAGAAATGTTTTGCCCTCATATACAGGAGATTCACATCTATTAGAGAGTTTTGAGTGTATCAGTCTATTTCTTTATAATTTTTGTTTTTCCACATAAGTTCTGGCCATACTGACCACGTTTCTGATCTTTTTTGGCAGAACTAAACATCCTTGACACCTTCATTTATTCAAACTAACACGGAAATGGAATATTGAAATGATTCTTATAATCCTTTTGGTTTCATTATAATTATTTGCCTATTTTTAAAGAAAAATATTTATAAATTTAAAAATAAAATAATATATATTTCTATTTTGTAAATTAGAAATAAAATAATTATATTAATTTCAAAGCGCATGATGCCTAAACAGCCTGTGTAAAAAAATAATAACACTCGTGACTTTCACAACGACATTGCAAAGTGACACTTAAACTGCCCAGAAACCAAATGTGGGCAGGTGCGATCCTAAAGTTTACTTTTTGGCGGATGCAACTCACCTCTGTAATACCTTGTTAGTCGTAAAGTTGCATTGAGACAACAATCAACTGTCAAAATTTGAATGGTAAAATTATCGGAAGAAATCATTGATTTAAATTTGAATTGAAGTTGATTGTTTTTACTTGTAAATTCTTGTTGGGATCTTATATGCATATAATAAACTGGTTTTTATTGATTTATCAAGAAGATAGGTTGGCCAAATATCAGGGAACAGGTTAAATGCAACCTGCGTTGTACCTTGTACCTTCTTATTATCAGAAGATCTTTATTGTTTTTATAATGTGTTGTTTATTTGCAATTTTTGCTAATTTGTTGTTTATTTGCAAACCGCCAAAAATGACAAAAACAAATCAAAAAGGGATGATGATAACCTGCGTCTTGCAGATTAACATTTTCATAGAAACATATATATACATATTTATTGCTAGCTATATATCACCATCTTCTCTCTTCAAACACGAAATCTCACAGGAGGTATCCTGGATCGAGGTGGGTTCCGCCTTAGGACAGGACCTTCCTCTCTCATGGCCTCGGGGTCCAGCGAGCGAAGAGGCTCTAATGACTTTCCATCGTCTGTATCACTCTGAACCTCTGAATCTTGATCCGACCTCTGGCTAGTTAGTCCTGGCGACAGCGACTCCATATAACCTCCGTCTCGTACAACCTCCGAGATTATGGCACTGGGACCTGCTCCTCTTGAGTGCTCGGGTTAACGCTCTCCATCTCCACTCTCATCTTCTTCACTATTCCTCCACCTTTTTCTAATTTGATCCCTGTGATAGGCCCTTTACCTGTCCGTGGATCAAAATTGTGCAGACTAGTTCCCTTCTTGCCCACAATTTTTCCTGGGATCCATTTATCATCACCTCTAAAGTTTTTACAGCACACTAAATCATCTATCTGGAATTCTTCCAAATGGGTTCGCCGATCATACTTCATTTGCCTGGCTTGATGGTCCCAAACTCTAGATGCCAAGCTGGGATGTATCAACGATACTCTGGTTCGAAGCGCACGCCCAATAAAGAGCTCTGATGGAGTCTTTCCCGTTGTCACATGCGGGGTGCTTCGATATGCCAGAAGAACTTTTGATAAGGTGTCTTGAATGGTATCCCCATTTTTTTTTTAATTTTTATCAATACAGTCTTAATTGTTCTAACCGCTCTTTCAGCCAAGCCATTACTTTGCGGGTGGTACGCCGGGATCAATGTTTGTTTAATTATATTTCCTTCCAGAAAACCTTTCATTTCACTACCAGTAAACTGAGGTCCATTATCAGACACAAGTTCCTCCAGTAAACCATAGGAAGAAAAAAAGTCGCCGTAGTTGCTCAATGGTTTTGCGTGTGGTGGTCTCTCTCATTGGGATGGCTTCGATCCACTTTGAATGACTATCTACTACTATTAATAAATTGATGTGTTCCTTATTTGCAAAATCAATATGAATTCTTTGCCAAGGTCTGGTTGACCATCTCCAGGGTTGCCATTTTCCTTTATTTGGCCCATTCTGGGATTGCTGACAGCTTCTGCACTTATTTACCAAAAACTCGATTTGGGTATCTAGATTTGGCCACCAAAAATGTGATCTTGCTACAGCCTTCATTTTGTTCATACCGGAATGAGTCTCATGAAGACAGTTCAACATTTTTATTCTGAGAGAGGGTGGAATGACGCCTCTCATTCCCCAAACCAAATACTCCCCATCTACAGTTAGCTCAAGTTTCCTTTGAAAATAAGGTCTGAGGTGATCAGCCACTTTTTCAGGCCAGCCTTGCTGAGTATAAAATTTGGCCAATGAGAGCACTTCGTCTTTTTCAGTTTCCGTGGCAATTTCCTCTGCTGTGATCGGCAATTCTTCCACATAGGATAAAGCATATACATTATTTAGTCTTGGAATTTCTTCACAACCCACAGGAAAACGTGACAGAAGATCTGCATCCCCGTGGTCTTGAGTTCTTCGAAATTTAATATTGTAAGTATAAGCTGACAAAATAAGCGCCCAACGCTGCAATCTTGAAGTAGATAAGGTGGGGATTCCTGATCTTGGGCCCAAAATGGTCACCAATGGCTTATGGTCTGTAATAAGAATATTTTTTTCCATAAATAAATTGATGAAACTTGGTTACTCCATAAATAATGGCTAGAGCCTCCTTCTCAATCTGAGAATAATTATGTTCTGCTCCCGATAAAGTCCATGAGGCAAACATAATCGGTCTCTCCTGGCCTTCTATAATATGTGATAACACAGCGCCCACTCCAATCTGTGATGCATCAGTGACCAAACACAATGGCAAAGTCGTATCATATGGGACTAGCACCCTCTCAGAGGTAATGCAACTCTTGCACTTGTCAATGGCCTCTCCACATTCCTTTGTCCAAACCCAAGGACTTTTTTTATGAAGAAGCTGATGAAGAGGCTTTAAATGCTCTGGCAAATTGGGTATGAACTTCCCATAAAAGTTAACTAAACCAAGAAATGATCTCTCTTAATTCAGAGATATTCGTAGGCGTTTTGGCTTTCTGTATTGCTTGTACCTTATGATCCAAAGGTCTGATGCCCACTCCCGTGACAAGATGTCCTAAATATTCAATTTCCTTTTGCAGATATAGGCATTTTTCTTTCTTTAGTTTGATATTATACTTCGCCAAGCGAGCAAATATAGTTTTCAACAACGCCAGATGTTCTTCAATTGATGCTGTGGCTATAAGGACATCATCAATATAACAAATTACGCCTCCTATACCCAACAAAACCCTATCCATTACAGATTGAAAATAACTGGGCGCATTTGCCAATCCAAATGGCATTCTCTTAAACCTGAAAAGCCCTTTATGAGTATTTATCATTAGCAACGGTCGGGTGCCTGGGTCCACCTCTAATTGCAGATAAGCGTTCCTCAAGTCCAATCTAGAAAAGTATTTTCCCTTGGCCAATGTGGAGAATAAATCTTGCTGTGTGGGAAGGGGATAGGCCGCAGTGTCCAAATATCTATTTAGAGTTACCTTGAAGTCACAGCAAATTCTTATCTCTTTATTTTTCTTCGGCACTACAACCACTGGAGTGGCCCATTTACTGCTCGCCACCTCACATAGATAACCCTTAGCCACCATTTTTTTAATGCTTCAGTAACTGCTGGCCTAATGGCGAAAGGCACAGGACAAGCCCTATGGAAAATTGGATTCACATCACACATGTTTACTGAAAATGTGAAACCTTTTATTGGTTCAGTTGTCTCCACAAATAAGGCTTGATTTTCCTTCAAAATTTATTCAATGGTAATTTCCACAGGTATGTTTTACAGCGAAACAGCCCAATTTCAATCTATTTATCCATTCTCTTCCCATTAAAGCCCTCTTTTCTCCTTTCACCACCAACGCTCTAAGTTTGTAAGTCATATCTTGACACTCCACTTTGACATTGATTTTACCCAGAATGGGTACCACAGTACCATCATAAGTTCTTACAATAATACTCGCTTTTTCCAACTTCAAATGTTGAAGACTATTTTTAAAATCCTTTTCCGATATCAGTGTTACACCACTACCCTTTCAAATTTAATAAAGTTTCTTTCTACTTTTAACTCCATCAGATATGGAGGGTCACTTGAGGCAAAATTAATTTTACGAGGTGTATTCAAAAGGTATCGCGACTTTTGAATTTTCGCGGGTTACGTATATTCGAATTTCGATCTTTTTGTGGCTTTATGTTGGTACTCATGTCTCTCACTCATGCCGACAAGCTCGGCCATTTTGAATGTTCACTTAATTGTTGACAGCTGCTTTGCTTGCAGGTGTTTTGGATCGTCTTCGATTTTTACCTATTAAAAAAATGGATCAAAGAGCCTGTATCAAATTTTGTGTGAAAAATGAAATTAAGTGCACGGATGCATTCCGAATGTTGACTGTGGCATATGGAGAAGCTACCTTGGACCGAAGCAACGTTTATCGGTGGTACAAAATGTTCTCAGAAGGCCGAGAAGATGTGAACGACGAAGAGCGTGCCGGACGCCCGAGCACTTCAACAACAGACGAAAAAATTAATGAAATGGAGAAAATGATATTGCCCAATCGTCGAATCACCGTTAGAGAAGTTGCTGAGGACCTAAACATATCGATTGGCTCGTGCCATTCGATTTTTATCAATGATTTGGGCATGAGACGGGTCGCCGCGAAATTCGTACCAAAATTGCTCAATTGCGACCAAAAACAGCATCGCATGAACATTACTAATGAGATGTTGGACTCTGTCCGCGACGAACCAAATTTGCTCCAGAGGGTCATAACTGGTGACGAACCGTGGGTTTATAGTTATGACGTGGAAACCAAAGCTCAATCATCTCAATGGAAGCTGCCGCACGAACCAAGACCGAAAAAAGCGCGCCAAGTTCGGTCGAATGTGAAAGTTTTGCTGACAGTTTTCTTCGATTGCAGGGGCGTGGTGCATCATGAGTTCTTGCTACAGGGTAGAACGGTCAATAAGGAATATTACCTGCAAGTTATGCGCAATTTGCGCGAAGCAATCCGCCAAAAACGCCCGGATTTGTGGAAGAACAAAAATTGGCTTTTGCACCACGATAACGCCCCTGCTCACACATCGTGGCTTGTGCGCGACTTTTTGGCCAAAAACAACACACTAATGATGCCGCAGCTACCGTATTCCCCAGATCTGGCCCCTGTGACTTTTTCTTGTTCCCTAAACTGAAGAGGCCCATGAAAGGACGACGTTACGCTACGCTTGACGAGATAAAGATGGCATCGAAGGAAGAGCTGAAAAATATATTTTTAAATGATTTTTTGAAGTGCTTCGAAGATTGGAAAAAACGGTTGGCACAAGTGTATAATATCTCATGGGGATTACTTTGAAGGGGACAAAATAGGTATTCATGAATAAATAAATAATTTTTGAAAAAACACAAAGGTCGCGATACCTTTTGAACACACCTCGTATACTCAGGTATCTTCATGTTTATAATTTTCTGGACATACTCTTACTCCTCTTCTTGGTCTCCTATCTGATGTATATTTCCCCTGGCTGATTCTGATGTTGCCTTAGATTTCTTCTACTGCTCCAACATATTGGGGCAATGTGTCCTTTTTTATTACACTTAAAGCATATCGCCTCCTTAAATCTACATGGTTCTTTATGCAGTTTACCACAATGTTTACATTTGCCATTCTGGAAATTTGATTCAACCTTGCGTTCCATCCTCAACTTATCCACACAATCTTCACCCTGCTCCAAATGAAATAATTTTGTATTTTTCTCGGCCGCTTCCATAGATAATGCTATCTCAATTACTTTAGCCAAATAAATGTCGCCCTCCGACAAAATTCTATTTTGTATTTTGGCATTATATAAACCACAGACCATTTTATCACGTAAAGAATCCTCTAGAAAATTTCCAAAGTTGCACCAAGTAATCGAGATGCTTTCTTCCTTTAATTGCATTCTTTAAAAAAAAATGAACCTCTCTACTACAATTGAACGCTTTGGAGAGAAGTGCCTTTTCAAGATATCAATCAGGTTAATAAAGGTTTTGTTTTTAGGTAGAATAGGACTGCACAAATTCTTCAATACACCATATGTTTTACTTCCCATGAGGGTTAGGAGATAAGCCTTTTTCTTCTCATCCCCTGCCTCCTCCAATATGAGAAACTGTTCCAATCGTTCATAAAACGTTTCAAAAGTTTCACTTTCCTCATTATATTCTCAAATTGGCAACTAGCCATTTTCTTTTATAACAACATATATATGCAATATATATATTTCAAATAAAATATAACTTCTTAAAATTTTCTTTTACTCTCTTTTAAATTTGCATCTTAAAACTTCGCAATTTGCGTCTTTTTTTAAAATAACTTTATATTATATGCAAAATCAAAGATATTTTCTTAAAATATTTACTTCGAAAATCAAGGGTACTTACTCTTATATCCTCGTCGCCAAATGCAACATCTTTGTACACTTTTATTATTAGAAAATCTTTATTGTCTTTATAATGTCTGATACATCTTTTGTTGTTTATTTGCAAAACGCCAAAAGTGACAGAAACAAATCAAAAGGGGATGATGATAACCTGCGTCTTGCAGATTAACATTTTCATAGAAACCTATATATACATATTATTTAATCTAAAATACAAATATTTTATTTTTTTTAAAAACATATATTTTATTTTTTCATTCATTGACTGTTCTGCATTTTTGACCATATATTCAAAAAAAATATCACTTTTAATTATTATTGTTGTAGATATGTATATTTAACCCTACCTATCTTTTATCCACGATTATAGAATTCATTATATAAATTCTATATTCCTGTGATATAAATAATTTTATGTATATTTTTACTTCAAGAGATTCGAAAATAAAAATCTGCTTGAAAGGTAAATAATTATTTTTATTTTTCCACGACTGCACCTCTTTTCAACAATCAAACACACAAAAAATTTCTAATCTATAACATACATATTTATTGCTATCTATATATCAGTTGGTCTTGTGAAGGAAAAATAATTGTGGCACCAACTACTGCCTTGGATTTGTTGAGGATGAGAAGGCAAATATAATGTAATTGGTTGTAAATATCTAGCTGGTGGCCTAAATAAATTTAAATGGAATGAAAGGATGTCTGCTGTAGGGGAAACAATGTTAATAATATTTTTTAACAAAAAGAGCTCACCTGTATGTGAGTGTTGTGGCAGGGGAGGCATGAGTCTTCAGTAATTGAGGACCAATTCTGACAGCCAACTGATTGCTGTAGCATGCAGCCTGGACTACAGGGCAACCCTACTCCAGGTCCAGAACCCCATGGACATCTTCAAGGAGATGGCATGCTACAGGAGCTCACCACTGACCAGGAAGTGTGCGTGAGGGACTACACCAAGCCTGGTGTGGGAGCTGGAAAGTGTGGCTGGAAGAATTGTTTTTAAAAAAGGCCTATAGACCTCCCTGGCCTTCCTACCTGGTCTACACACCCCATGTGACCTGCTACACCCTGACGCCAAGAGCCTCTCAGTGATGGAGGCAGACCTGTGAGGCTCAACGGCCTGGAGACAACCAGGCAATAGAAAGGCCTGAACTCCCATTACAATAACTGCCATCAACAGCCTCAACCTTCAACTGAGATGAAGGCCCAGAACTCTTCACCATAAAGACATCAGGCATGCAATTATCTTTTGCTCTTTCCGTTTTTTTTTTAATTAAGCATTTATAATTTCTTTTGAAAAAGGGAACATAATAAATATATATATTTAATATAAAACCGTGATATTATTAAGCATTTTTTTAATTAAAAGGCTCTCAGAGTTCGCTCATAGGGAGCGCAGCATGGTTTGAACCAGTAGATGGCGCCAAAATTTAAAAAAAAAGTGACAGTTGCAACTTGGCTGGCAGAGAGAGAGCAGCTGACTGTACCGCCAGCCATTGGTCTGTGGCTTTTCCCCTACAGTAAATCCCTTTTCCATTCCTTTATATTTATTTTTGGCCATCATCAATAGTCCTTCAATGATTTTATTTATGTGTATATATATTTTTTTTAATTAAAGATATGTATTAATTTTATTCCCCTTTTCTCTCTCGCACCAATTTTATTTTAAAAATGTATAAGATTAAAATACTAGCCTATTTCAATGCACAACCTTGACACCTAATGCGTACAAAAATGTAATAGGTACTGTGGCAACTAGCTTCAAAGGTTGGGTTTCTACAGTCTAAGAAAAGGGACAGCCAGGCAATAAAAATAAGTTTAAAACCCGTCCCTTCAGATTTTGATCGTCATGGGAAATGACAATTTTGCCATGTTTCGCTAGTTGGGATAAAAGATGGAGGCGATGCATTGATGCAGGAATATCATACTTTGAGAATTATCAACAAATATTTGTAACATTACTTGGTAGAATAAAGTTATAGTACAAGTCCCGGGAACTTAATGATCATACCTTGTAGAATCAAATCGCGAGATTCTACAGGGGTTTCGTTTTCTGTTCCTTCAAACCCATAAAGAATTGAGTAAATTTACTTAGTGATTGACAGATTTCAAGATAAAGTGGAAATTAAGGATGTATAACAACGAAAATAACATTTTTGGAATCCACATCAAAAGATAAAATGGAGAATACTATTTGAATCAGAGTGTTTATATTGAAGAAATCTTAGATAAATTTGAAATAATTGAATGAAAACCAGCCAACACGCCTGGGACTAAGGAAAAATATATTGGTGCAGCAGAAGGAAATCATTTTGATAACATTGAACTATTTCAAGAAGTCATTGGAATGTTATTTTATGTCTCAAATTTAACACACCGCATATTCAGTAAACCAATTATCGCATTTAAAAAAAAATCCTGAATCTGCTCACTGGATTGCATTGACAAGGATTGTGAGATAATTAAAAAGAACTAAAATTTTAAAGTTCAGAATTTCTAAGGAAAAGGTTCATTTGAACTCAATGTCTGTTCAAATTGGTGGGAAAAAAGAGAAGTTAAATCACAAGGAGAATATTTCTTTAAAATTGGCACTAGGCCTAAATTCTGGATCGTTTAAAGAAAATTTGACCTCATTATCATTAATGGAAGCGAGCTGTTAGCTGCAATTATATTATATTAAATTGATTTATTATGGATTAAAACGTGATCTTGGAATTAGGTGAAAGTATATTGTGAAAGAACCAATTTAACATTTAACAGACAGTCAATCCCTAATTTCAATATTTTCGAAAGCTGGAAATTCAAGGTCGAGGCATATTGAAAAAGTGGGATACTTCCTCAAGGATCAATGTAGAAGGGAAGAAATAGTGTTCTCACATTATCAGAAGCTCTGTAAACAAAAGGAATTATCCTGACTTAGTTTTGTTGTTGTTGTTGTTCTAATGAAAATTGTCAGTGGACGAGTGGGTAACACCCTCAATTCCTGACAGTCATGAACTGGGATCAAATCCCGCGTTAGCATTTTGTTTAATATGTGAATAAACTTCACATATTATTCATTGTTGCAAAAATCATGAACTAGGTTGCTCTTGTTGAGCGGTACCTAATAAAGTGATTTT
>CP092866.1:111026424-111076442 GCA_030710605.1 Cordylochernes scorpioides | reverse complement strand
GAAGGAGGAGGGGAGATATGGAGAAATCATGTGGCCCAGCCTCAGTAGAGGAAGGTATTGAAGGAGGGAGATGTGGAGAAATCATGTGGCCAACCCTCAGTAGAGGAAGGCATTGAAGGAGGGAGATATGGAGAAATCATGTGGCCCACCCTCAGTAGAGGTAGGCATTGAAGAAGGAAGATATGAAGAGACCATGTGGCCCACCCTCAGTAGAGGAAGGCATTGAAGGAGGGATATATGGAGAGACCATGTGGCCCACCCTCAGTAGAGGAAGGCATTGAAGGAGGGAGATATGGAGAGACCATGTGGTCCATCCTCAGTAGAGGAAGGCATTGAAGGAGGGAGATATGGAGAGACCATGTGGCCCACCCTCAGTAGAGGAAAACATTGAAGGAAGGAGATATGGAGAGACCATGTGGTCCACCCTCAGTAGAGGAAGATATTGAAGGAGGGATATATGGAGAGACCATGTAGCCCACCCTCAGTAGAGAAAGGCACTGAAGGAGGGAGATATGGAGAGACCATGTGGTCCACCCTCAGTAGAGGAAGACATTGAAGGTGGGAGATATGGAGAGACCATGTGGCCCACCCTCAGTAAAGGAAGGCATTGAAGGGGGGAGATATGGAGAGACCATGTGGTCCACCCTCAGTAGAGGAAGACATTGAAGGAGGGAGATATGGAGAGACCATGTAGCCCACCCTCAGTAGAGAAAGGCACTAAAGGAGGGAGATATGGAGAGACCATGTGGCCCACCCTCATTAGAGGAAGGCATTGAAGGAGTAAGATATGGAGAGACCAGTTTGACCACCCTCAGTAGAGAAAGACATTGAAGGAGAGAGATATGGAGAAACCATGTGGCCCAGCCTCAGTAGAGGTAGGCATTGAAGGAGGGAGATATCGAGAAATCATGTGGCCCAGCCTCAGTAGAGGAAGGTATTGAAGGAGGGAGATATGGAGAAATCATGTGGCCAACCCTCAGTAGAGGAAGGCATTGAAGGAGGGAGATATGGAGAGACCATGTGGCCCACCCTCAGTAGAGGAAGGCATTGAAGGAGGGAGATATGGAGAGACCATGTGGCCCACCCTCAGTAGAGGAAGACATTGAAGGAGGGAGATATGGAGAGACCATGTGGTCCACCCTCAGTAGAGGGAGACATTGAAGAAGGGAGATATGGAGAGACCATGTAGCCCACCCTCAGTAGAGAAAGGCACTGGAGGAGGGAGATATGGAGAGACCATGTGGTCCACCCTCAGTAGAGAGAGACATTGAAGGAGGGAGATATGGAGAAATCATGTGGCCCAGTCTCAGTAGAGGAAGGCATTGAATAAGGAAGATATGGAGGAACCATGAGGCCCACCCTCAGTAGAGGAAGGTACTGAAGGAAGAAAGGAAGGATATTTTATGAGCGGACCTAAAACATCAGTTAGTTTTTATACCTTGAAAATATTACCTCCAATATTTGCTTCAGACACTATCTGGTATAAGTGTTAAGACCACTATATAAAAGTTTGGTATCAGAACCAAGCTTGGAGATATTTTGGAATGTGGGATGAACCGACAAGCAGCAACCTGTATTTCCAGGCTCAAAACTGGCCCAACAACACCACTCCTATTCCAGGATTGTGTAAATACCTTCCCACAATGCACCATCTGCAGGACCAAAGAGACCTCACCAAAGAGGCATGAGAGCCTCAAGTCATCAAGTCAGGGCCTATATACCAACCCTACCAAGATTGTGAATTTTATATATGAATTTAGTCTTGATGACCTTGTGTAATTATACCATCAGATAATAATATATATATATATTTATATATATAAAGTTGGAATCCTCTGATAAGTATAAGTAAAGGATATGAAGCGTACGAGGATACTTTTCTTTTAAACTTTAATGAAGATTCAAGCTTTCGGGAGAAAACAGCCCTTCTACAGGAAATTATACAGAAACATTTTCAAAAAGTTTTTGTATAATTTCCTGTTAAAATTTTACACAAATAAATTTACTGGCAATGCGTTTCTTTTAGATATCATCAAATATTATCTCTACATACCTTACTGTAATGATATGATTTATTGAATGAGAGGGCTTGGCTCATCAGTAGTGAACCCTCTCAGCGGTTTCGCCAAATTAATCTCTAGACCGCTCTACTATTGTATTGGACTGGTTTTGTTATATACCCTGCATTTTCTATGGAAGGCAGCTTAGGGGTGTTTAGTGAACTATGGACATAAGCTTATAGGTCTGTAGAGGTACATACATATAATTTCAAGGTATTGCATCGAGCAAAGCTCTTCCGCAAAATATGTTTTCATATAACCAATATATATTAGTAAATTAAATTATATTGCCATCTATCGTTAAAATTTTACACAAATAAATTTACTGGCAATGCGTTTCTTTTAGATATCATCAAATATTATCTCTATCATTGCAGTAAGGTATGTAGATGCAATACCTTGAAATTATATTATGTACCTCTACAGACCTATAAGCTTATGTCCATAGTTCACTAAACACCCCTAAGCTGCCTTCCATAGAAAATGCAGGGTATATAACAAAACCAGTCCAATACAATAGTAGAGCGGTCTAGAGATTAATTTGGCGAAACCGCTGAGAGGGTTCACTACTGATGAGCCAAGCCCTCTCATTCAATAAATCATATCATTGCAGTAAAGTATGTAGAGATAATATTTGATGATATCTAAAAGAAACGCATTGCCAGTAAATTTATTTGTGTAAAATTTTAACGATAGATGGCAATATAATTTAATTTAATAATTTCCTGTAGAAGGGCTGTTTTCGCCCGAAAGCTTGATTCTTCATTAAAGTTTAAAAGAAAAGTATCCTCGTACGCTTCATATCCTTTACTCATATATATATATATATATATATATTATAAAAATAAATAGTTGTTTAGTTTTATAGTTTAGTTTTGTATTAAAATTATCTTTATTACTTTGATTATTTAAATTCAAATTATAAAATTTGTAAATTGTTATTATTTAATAGAGAGAGAGAAAAAAATATATTTACTTCTTACACATCATCCATATATATTTATAATTAATAACAATAAAATTTAACAACGTAACGTCTTTTGCAATCGGCTGTTACACGTCATTTAGACATACTCTAATTTGTATATAGAATAGTAGAAGTGAGAATATATTTAATAGTATAAATTTTAGTAGTTATAGAGAAAAGAGAGAAAGACAGAACCATGCACTTTTATTCAAACTAATAATAAGAAAAAAAAAGTTTTGTAAAGAAGGTAGATAAGATTGTTAGTATATATATATATATTTTATAATTTTATATTTTATCCTTTTTTTTTATGATTTTTTAATTTTTTTTTATTTTAAAATATGAATATATCTAGTTGTATATAGTAATATATCTATAATATGAATTAACTTTTGTTATAAGTTTGGTTATTATGTTTTGAAACTCTAATGGTAGACCAGACATATACAAAAAAAATTTAAATTGAAATAATTAATGGAAAAAGAGATCTGCTGGACCGGAGATTTTCAAATAAATATCCAGCTGACATTTCACTCCTGCTCTATTATGCCATAGATCTCTTTTCAACCGGATTCTATGTGTTAATATTAAGTTGTTTTAGTGAAACATTTATATATAAAGATTTAACAACTACAAGTGTTAAGAAATTCTAACTGTAACCTACCTCTTCTGTGACGCCTTCCTCTGTAAACAGCTATTTCTGGTTAACATCTGTTGCGGGGGGGGGGACACATGTTCGTCCCTTCCAAATTAGAATGCTTTCTCAGAAATTTCAGATTAATATAAGACAACTGAAGAAGAAAGAAAATAGTTAAGGGAAGAAAGCCAATCTTTATAATCTTTACAGTTAGTTATATTAATATAACTGATTCAATTATTATTTATCTTTTAATTTTCCTTTAAAAAGGTAAATTATTAGATGATTAATAAAGCTATTAATTTTGAAAATTCATTATTATTTAATTTCCATTTTCCTCCCCAGAAATTGGAGATTAAATAAAATGAATTCTATACAATATTACTTTAAAAATCTTGTGAAAAATTCAAAATTAGTTATATAATTTAAGTTTAATTAACTGTTAAAGATTATAAATTTGTATTAGTTATTATTGAGAGAAATTATAGAAAGTTGATTTAATAAATGGATACTTCCATTTATTTTTTTAAAAGTATTTTATAATTGATATACTGTTGAAATATTTTACTTGTTTAATACTAAATTTGTTTTTAATAAATTCCATGTTTAAATTTTTAACATCTTCTATGAAATTTTTTAATATATTATTTATTCTATAAAATCTTAGAAACTGAACAAAATATATACCTTTGCAGCAATTTTTAATGATATATTAGAATTTATATTACAGTATTTTATAATATTGAAATTATAATTACTTTTTTTATTATAAATTTTAATAGCATTATCTGTAAGGTTTATATTTAGGTCTAAAAAGTTAACTTTTTTGTTTCTATTAATTTTTTCATTGTTCTTAAGTTTCAAGTATTTAGGATATATTTCAGGTATTATGTTTTTAAATTGTGGGTTATTAAAAATAATGATGTCATCTACAAAACGGAACATTTGCCAATTAACATTATTTTGTAGAAAGTATTCTCTTTCGTACCAGAATAGTATTAGGTTGGCTAATAAAGGACTTGATGAAGTTCCCATGGGAACGCCTTCTGATTGAATATATACAGGGTGTACCAGGTAAATTGGGAATTTCAACAATGGTATTTTAACTGAAATTTTTTGCAAGTAAAAATTAAAATATCCGAATGAAATTTGACACAGTAGTAGATAATAGGATATAGTTTTTATTTATTCAATGTAGTTTCCATTATTAGCTACAACAGTCTCGAGGAGAGTGCGGAATGAAGCACAGGCCTTGGCGACGATGACCTTGTCCATTTGGGTCATCACCGTGTGAACTGCTTTCTTGACAGACTGGATGGTGGTATGAGGAGCTTTGTTGACATCTCTCTCAACAACACCCCATACATAGTAGTCGAGGGGATTGCAATCTGGAGAATTAGGGAGCCAAATATCAGGACCCCAGTGACTAGGGACGTTAAGTGTCAGCCACGATTGTGTCTTTTTTGCCTTATGGGCTGGAGCTGAGTCCTGTTGGAAGACATACTTCCTTCCTGCGGCCACCATGTCCATCCAAGGCTTCACAACGGTCTCCAGAACATTGATGTAGGTGTCAGCGTTCATCCTAAGGCCCTTCTCAAAGAAATGGGGAGGCATGACATCACCTTCACTGCTGATAACGCCAAGGACCATTACGGAGGCAGGAAATTTCGTGTGCATCACGACAGGTATCTCTGAGGGGTCTTTACAGATCCAGCGATAATTCCTGGGATTTACCTTTTGGTCCACGTCAAAGTTCTTTTCGTCAGAGAAGAACCTTAGCATGCCAAAAGAGTCGTGTTTCAGGTTGTTGAGGAGGGCAGCAGCCTTTCCTTTTCTGTTATTCTTCATATTCTCAGTCAGCAACTGACCTTTCCGAAGGGCATAAGACTTGAGACCAAGGTCCTCATGGATAGTTCTGACAATTGTCATAGAGCCAACGTCCATTTCCTTGGCTATGGCCCTCATGCTCTTCCCAGGGTTTCCATCAATCTTCTCCTTGACATTTTTGACAAATTCTTCGCCTCTTACCCTGTCCGATCGACGCGAGTGCTTTTTCCTTGTAGCTATCCCCTCTTTGTTACTGTCGGCCTCATCAAACTGCTTCTTGACACGATAAATAGTGGTTTTGGGCAACTTAAGAAAATCCACTATCTCTTTGGGGCTCCTTCCGGCGCGCAGAGCAACGATGATGGCAGCTCGATTTTCAAATTCTCGGTTACTCTTCATTACTACACTGCGCACACATGTACTGTTGCATTTTACATGAATATGGCTACGTAATGAAAAAAAAACAAGTTTTTATTCTCAAGTAGTTTTTGTTTTATGGACTGTCAAAGTTAGTCCCAATTTACCTGGTACACCCTGTATTTTAATATATTTTTTAATCATATTAAATTTAATGATATTTTTAATAACCAAAACATCAATAATCTTTTCCCTATAAAAAATTTAAATTTTAAAACAATCTGGAGATACAACAAAAATATAGGTAGTTTAGTTTGCAATTATAACCAATTTATTAATAATTTGGCAAATTTTAAAAAAATTAAATGTAATTGCAACAACTATATAGATAGATATACGCTCTCAGGTCATATATTAACTAGCAATTTTTCTTTTTTAAATCCAGAATATCAGGATATTTAAAAAAAGGGTATAAATATATACCTCAAATTAAACACAATTATAATAATACAATTAAATCTATATTAAAAGATATAGATATTTTCATAAATAAAACTAGTATAAAATACAGTATTCCAGAATTTACTTTCCTGGAATGGAAACATAATATTAAAAAGGAAATTATAAATTATTATAATAATACACTTAAATACACAAAACCTAATTCAGATATTCCTTCTTTTAAAGAAAATATAATTAAATTACAGAAGGACTTTATTATCACTCCTATAGATAAATGTTCCAATAATTTATCTATAATTTGTAAAAATCTATACCACGATATGCTAAAAAAGGAAATTGATAATAATAATAAATACACTTTTGCTAGAACTACAGCCACAAAAATCAAAAAAGACATAAAAAAGTGGAAAATTCTCTAAAGATTTATAATTACAACAAAAATCCAAACATACCAAAGTTCTATATAATTCCTAAACTACACAAAAAAACCTATTACTTTCAGAACAATCACATCTGGTATAAATTCAGTTATAAAAAACATTGATATACAATTAGCTTCAACACAACAATTTATTATAAATAAATTAACTAATAAATATAATTATAAATTTATCGACTCAAATAAAAAAATTATTAACTATTTAATGAACAATTGGACAAACATTGATACAGTACACACATTTGACTTTGAGGACCTATATTCTAAAATAAATTTAAGAGATCTAAATAATAAAATAACCAATATATTTATTTAACGAATTCATTAATGAAAAAACTTTCTACATTAAAATTATTCATAACAGATATAAAACAATTAAATTAGATCTTAAAACAGCAAAAACTCTACTGGAAACATTTTTAAATTTTAATTATATAGAATTTAAAAATAAAATATATATTTTCAATCAGAAGGCGTTCCCATGGGAACTTCATCAAGTCCTTTATTAGCCAACCTAATACTATTCTGGTACGAAAGAGAATACTTTTTACAAAATAATGTTAATTGGCAAATGTTCCGTTTTGTAGATGACATCATTATATTTAATAACCCACAATTTAAAAACATAATACCTGAAATATATCCTAATACTTGAAACTTAAGAACAATGAAAAAATTAATAGAAACAAAAAAGTTAACTTTTTAGACCTAAATATAAACCTTACAGATAATGCTATTAAAATTTATAATAAAAAAAGTAATTATAATTTCAATATTATAAAATACTGTAATATAAATTCTAATATATAATTTAAAAAATTGCTGCAAAGGTATATATTTTGGTCAGTTTCTAAGATTTTATAGAATAAATAATATATTAAAAAATTTCATAGAAGATGTTAAAAATTTAAACATGGAATTTATTAAAACAAATTTAGTATTAAACAAGTAAAATATTTCAACAGTATATCAATTATAAAATACTTTAAAAAAATAAATGGAAGTATCCATTTATTAAATCAACTTTCTATAATTTTTCTCAAAAATAACTGATACAAATTTATAATCTTTAACAGTTAATTAAACTTAAATTATATAACTAATTTTAAAATTTTTCACAAGATTTTTAAAGTAATATTGTATAGAATTCCTTTTATTTAATCTCCAATTTCTGGGGAGGAAAATGGAAATTAAATAATAATGAATTTTCAAAATTAATAGCTTTATTAATCATCTAATAATTTACCTTTTTAAAGGAAAATTAAAAGATAAATAATAATTGAATCAGTTATATTAATATAACTAACTGTAAAGATTATAAAGATTGGCTTTCTTCCCTTAACTATTTTCTTTCTTCTTCAGTTGTCTTATATTAATCTGAAATTTCTGAGAAAGCATTCTAATTTGGAAGGGACGAACATGTGTCCCCCCCCCCCCCGCAACAGATGTTAACCAGAAATAGCTGTTTACAGAGGAAGGCGTCACAGAAGAGGTAGGTTACAGTTAGAATTTCTTAACACTTGTAGTTGTTAAATCTTTATATATAAATGTTTCACTAAAACAACTTAATATTAACACATAGAATCCGGTTGAAAAGATATCTATGGCATAATAGAGCAGGAGTGAAATGTCAGCTGGATTTCTATTTGAAAATCTCCGGTCCAGCAGATCTCTTTTTCCACTAATTATTTCAATTTAATTTTTTTTTGTATATGTCTGGTCTACCATTAGAGTTTCAAAACATAATAACCAAACTTATAACAAAAGTTAATTCATATTATAGATATATATTACTATATACAACTAGATATATTCATATTTTAAAATAAAAAAAAATTAAAAAATCATAAAAAAAAAAGGATAAAATATAAAATTATAAAATATATATATATATACTAACAATCTTATCTACCTTCTTTACAAAACTTTTTTTTCTTATTATTAGTTCGAATAAAAGTGCATGGTTCTGTCTTTCTCTCTTTTCTCTATAACTACTAAAATTTATACTATTAAATATATTCTCACTTCTATTATTCTATATATAAATTAGAGTATGTCTAAATGACGTGTAACAGCCGATTGCAAAAGACGTTACGTTGTTAAATTTTATTGTTATTAATTATAAATATATATGGATGATGTGTAAGAAGTAAATAATTTTTTTTTCTCTCTCTCTATTAAATAATAACAATTTACAAATTTTATAATTTGAAACTAAATAATCAAAGTAATAAAGATAATTTTAATACAAAACTAAACTATAAAACTAAACAACTATTTATTTTTATAATTAATTTAGATTTAGCTTGCTAATCTAATCAAATCTACTTGATATAAATTATCAATCTTATCAGTTTACTCTTTAAATTTTAAATATAGAATCACTATTTTATTTTTATTATATAGTCTTTACACTATATATATATATATGTAGTATATTTTGACATAAGTAGATCACAGCCTTCTTCTAATATTTATTATAACATCATATCTATATAAAAATATGTATCAAACTTGTAATAATAGAAGTGACAAATAAAACAAAGGAACAAAGAGGTAGACCAAGACGACACCATAGACCAGACGACAAAGGCCAGACGTGATAAACAACCCAGACGAACAGGTGTTTATGATAATGAGTTCAATTACCCCGTCAACAGGTGGCCAGACGTAATAAATAACCCAGCGCTTGACAGGTGGCGTGATTACGGGAGCCAATCAGAACTCGCCGCCATCTGCGAGCATCTCATATAAAAGCCCCCCAAGATTGGGACAAGAAGTTGGTTTAGTTGTTTTCAGGGCGACGCTGTCATACGGTCGGTTCTCTCCCCCTTCTATCCGCGATGTAGGGCATCCGTGACACCCGTGGTCTGACTGTCTTCGTCCGTGGTCTACCTCTACCTTCTTGGAGTTACCATCTAGACCTGCCTCTGTCTCTTGCTGTCCCAGTGCGGGAATCCCATCACGCACCCACTACCACGACTGCCCAGTACATTCCACCTCGGGATTACTACATATATATACAGTTATCAGCGTCATAATCAATTCTTTCTTAATCAATTCTGTCACCGTTTGCTTTTGTGAATGGAATAAATACCCAAATATGGCCATTTCTCATAAACATCGGTGGTTCAGTGGTAGAATGCTCGCCTGCCACGCGGGCGGCCCGGGTTCGATTCCCGGCCGATGCATTTTATTTTTACAATTTTTAAAACTCATTTATATATTATACAAGAATGACATCCATGGCGCCAATTTATAATTGTAACGAATAGTATTTGAATAAAAGCATTTAATCGGGTAAAACCCGGGCGTTGCCCGGGCCATTCGGCTAGTATATATATAGTAGAAGCTCCTTTTAGCGGACACCTCTCTACAATGGACAGTTTTCATTTGCAAAATTTCCATTTTTAAAATTTAGCAACTCTCTAGTAAGAGGACACCTCTCCCTAAAGGACACTTTAGCTCTGAAATTAGGTGTCCTTTAAAGGGAGGTTCTACTGTATATATATATAAAGATTGTATAGAGAGATCTGATAGTGTATGGGTAAGGATTTGTAATCTATAGGAGGGAATTGAAGTTAAGATGAGAGAACAGCCGAATAATGGTTGTTAGATTATGTCTAAGTTAGATTATATAAATGGTCCTGCCCAATGTATCCCTCTAGAAGACTGTTCCCACAGGAGTGCTGTGAGTTTCAAGTTTTAGTTGAGGGAGGACGAGTGTGTAGCACATAATACTGACCACGTTTCTGTTCTTTTTTGGTAGAATCTGGCATACTTGCCACCTTCATTTATTTAAACTAACACAGAAATGGAATAATGAAATAATTCTCACAATCATCATGGCTTCATTATAATGATTTGTTTATTTTAAAATGGAAAATACAGTAGAACCTCCCTGTAAAGGACACCTAATTTCAGAGCCAAACAGTCCTTTAGGCTAGAAGACACCTCTCTACAAAAAAACCGTTTTCATCAACAAAATTAACATTTTTACTATTTAGCACCTCTCCGGTAAGAGGACATCTCTCTGTGAAGACAATATGGCTCTGCAATTATGTGTCCTTTACAGGGAGGTTCTACTGTATATGTAAACAACAATCAACTGTCAATATTTGTATGGTCGAATTATCGGAAGTGTTGAATTATCAATAGTGTCAAATTACCATTTGTTATTTGATAGGCTGGAGGTTGGGACATCAAAACATGGTCGAAATATCGTAAATTGGCAAATTAATGAGGTTATGCTGCATATACAAGGTTGTCCCAGAAGTTCGTAAACATTTGCAAAAAATTGAAATACCAATATTATTCGCCATTATGTATAATGTCTTTGTATTATGTATTATAATGTATTTGCTGTAATAATATTATTCACCAAGAAATATGAAAAACAACATTTTATGAAAAGCACTAACTTTTGGGACAACCTTATATATAGAGAGAGAGATTGTGCCAGGTGATTATAGGGCCTCCGGCCATGTGCCAGTAATTATGTATGGTGCTTATATTCTTATCACACAGAATAATTGGGTGCTTGGTTCCCTGTTGATGGGAACACTTGAGGTACATAAAGGTGAGATTTGCCTGTTAACATTTAACTTGGCTTAGTAGGACAGTCTTCATGTCTAGGGTACCAGGAGTACAAGACTCCAGACATACTATCCTGCCCAGGGTCACCTCCCCGCCACACTGAGGCAGTTAACAGGACTTGGGGAGTAATTATGGTTTAATGCTTTAATACTAGCTGTGCTACAGTTTGATATAGCAATACTATGATGTTAACCTACAAATAAGCTACTATATACAATACGTATAACCTTCCTTTAGCGGACACCCTGCTAGCAGACACCTCTCTACAAAGGACAGTTTTCATTTACAAAATTACCATTTTTACTATTTAGAAACTTTCCAGTAAGAAGATACCTCTTCCTAAAGGACAATTTGGCTCTACAATTAGGTGTCCTTTACAGGAAGGTTATATTGTATAATAGAGAGAGAGAGAAAAGAGTGTCAAACTTATTTAATATAAAACCAAAGAGATTTATTTTCCATCCTGTTGAATTAAAATCTATGTTAAATTATAGTTGGGTCAGATGCTATGAGCAATCCATCTCATAAGTGGCCAAAATCAATTATTATCATGGATAAAACTAGATTAATAATTTTTCTTAGCAAAAAAAAAATTCAAACACTATTTCATCTTAGTGAATAAAGGCATTGGGAAGCAAGCGAATAAATTCAGAAAATAGAGAAAAAAAACTTTTTTTATTTGAAAAAAAAATCATATTTTAAAGAAATCTTCTAGGACTTTTTTTGTTCTAAAACCCTATTTAGTGTGTGAATTATAGCTCATCAATCTTTAAAGGTCATGAATGTATCATATTTTTGAAGTTGTAAGCATTGTTTTGGGTTTTTGTGTGGTTTAGTTAAAAATAGGATTTATTTTTGGAAAATAATAATAAAATTATTTTGTTCAGCCTATTGTTTATTGCTAGCCATTCTTTTTGTCTTACTTTCAGGCAATTGTTTGCTATTGTTATGTACAATAAAGATCTTCAGCTATCTACATGCATCTTTATCATAGCAGTCACAATATCCTCTATTTCCCAGAAGCCCAACCCCTCCTCTACGTAGTGGGCGGGCGAAGCAGTACAAGTAAGGGACTGCCCTGTAGTATGGAGTCGTGAGCCCCAAGCCGCTACGGTAACCTTGAACAGGGAACTCTGAAATATGGCTGGCTAACGGGACAATGGCACCTTCCCTCTACCATGGAGCAACAATATTCTCTTAGAAGAGAAAATTGCCATAAAGTTTAAAATAAGAATATAAACAGTAGCAATGCGTTTCTTAATTCGTGTAATTTGAAAGATTTCAGATCTTTATAATCCTTCTACAGACATAGCTATAAGATGAGAAAATCCTCATTCTCTCAACTTATAACTATGCCTGTGGAAGGATTATAAAGATCCGAAAGCTTGTACTTTGCACGAATAAAGAAACGCATTGTTACTGTTTATATATTTAAAATATTCTCTATCTTGGTTGATTCCTCATTAAAAGAATTACTCATCTTTTTGAGGCTATTCCCAATGTGACACAAATTTTGGTACCTTCATAATAATGGAAGTTCTGTTCAGACAGGCAATAAATTATCAGTTGCAAGCCGTGATAATTAGGGGAAACATTGTCTATAGATAATGGCATGTGCAATAGGACATTCCAGTTATGCTCTATTAACATGTCCTTCACCGCTTTTGCAACATGTGGCATGTGCGGGAAAATCACTTTGTCATCTACTTAGTAGAAGTCATCTACTTTGTCATATCCCTGACCCATTCATCGCCAACTACTGATCCCTACATATCTATCTTACAGAACATTCCATCTCCCAGAGTGCCCCGTTATCTAAAAAAGGATCCAGTGCTGCCGTCCCACCAGACTTACACTTTAAATGAATTTGAAACTCCACCTTTGCCGGTTCCAAGCCTGGTTAAAAAATAAGAAGGAGGAGCAGTAACAAGCTCGCTAAAAACCTGGGCTCAGATGGCCTGGCTGATAGTACCCTGTAAGGACTTCTAATCCAGGGATACAGGATGAGCAGTGTTTGCACTCCATGTTAGGAGCGGCTGTACATGGCGTCTGTTCCTCATGTCTTTTGGAGCTAAGTAGGCCTGCCACTGAGTAGTGCTCCCAGTCTCAATGACAAAGGCAAACAACATTCTACTCCATCAAGTCATGATTGTTGTAAGCAGTCGCCAACTCTACCCACCATGATTATTATGGCCTGTACCACGTATACTTGAGATAATAAAAAATGTTTGTCAACTCTATAAGCTTGATACCCTAATATGATTGAGTGAAGATAAGAAAGAAGAAGAGAAATGCATTTGAAGAAATAATTAGATGCTCATTTACTGTAGTCGCACCCTCCATAATTGTTGTCACAAATATTCTATTTTGAGATAATAAAAACCCTCCAAATATATAGAGTAACATTTATTCATTCTTTTCCAAAGGAGTTAATAATTTATATACCGCATGAATGCCAAGTTATAAATAAGGGACTCGGTGACATAAGAAGGGAACTTAAAGAAAGACATTTACCTAAATGTTAATTAGACATGGTAAGGGCTCCAGATGATATCTAGATACATAACACAGAGGGGGTTAGATGTATACTTTACTATCTCACTCCGTCATGTATTGCTACACCCCTGACCCCAACTTCCCAATTCCGACAGCTCGCTGTAGGGTTTCTATTGACAACAAAGTAGAATGGAGTGGACTAGAGACTGAAAACAGCACTGTTGGACACCGACAACGCTGAAAGCCGGACTTTCGTCTACACGCGAGGCCTCCCATCGGAGTTTTGCGCCAGAGCCAACAGCCTAGTAATCAGTACCTAGTCCTAGGTCAGTGGAGCGAGCAAGCTATCGGAGGGGAAGTTGAGTATCATTCCACGCCATGTGAATACACAGGGTTAAAGTAGTAGGGTCCCCACCCCTTATCCCAGCGTGGAATGACCAATGACCAAAGCGGGATAGTCTAGGGCGGCTAATCGCGCAGAGGCCACCACAGGGGTGTAAGCACTAAACACCGACCCGCTGTCAATGTCCCAGTACTGTCTAGTCACTATCTAGATCCTGCAACAATGGCATTAGTAGAGCAGGGTCTCACGGAAGTCACACTGCGGGTCTCTCCATCTGGAACGTCTGTTACACACAGCAACCTAGAATTCAGACTTTACGTTCGACAGATTGCTATTGTCACCCAGTCCCTTTTTTATATTTGGCATTAAATTGGTTTGTAAGTTTTTTATTCAACCAGATTCTTGTTAATTTGATTTAGAAAAATTTAAAGTTCACAATAAGAGATTTCAACTAACACAAATAACTAAAGACATTTTTGATGTTACCAACCAATTAATGGAGCAGCTCTAACAGCAACACAAGACACCAAATTCATCCAAGAACCACAAGAAATCTTACAACCTCTAGATTCAATTCGTATATCTTCAAGGTATATATATGAAACTCGGTCTCAGTGGTACAGCCTGCTCCACGCTGACGAGCGCCAACAGCGTTCGTGGATGGCTTTTCTTAATTATCAATGAATTGTTCAAATATCAGGGAACAGGTTATATCAATGTTTAGTTGATTTCTGTTCCACTTGATGGCGCTCTGCCATCTAAAAAGCACATGTGCTCGTGGTCTGGATATGCCTCCATTATTTTCAATCCTTTTTTTCTATTATTTTTTTCATATAATAATCTATTGAGTTTCTTGCTGAATTTCTTAGGATTCCAACTTGAGATATCTATATTCTTCTTATCATCATTATAGATTATATCAAGGTCAGCGGAATTATACAGGTTCCATATTTGTTGTATGAATAGTTTCTGTTACCCATGATCATTAATTCTTCCACGTTTTCTTTTTGAATATTTCCTTGTGTTTTAGATTTGTTGTCGTGAAGAATCTGATCTTCGAAATAAGTAAATATCAACAAAATATTACAGATAATCTGATAATTTATCAATGTTTTTCTTCTTCAAAACTTGGTACTTTGAATAAAGATTTATTTTGTACTAAATACAAAATTTTGAACTCTAATAATTCGAATAGACGAATTTTAAGCTATATTGGGGGAGAAAAAAAATATAAATATGATTAATATCTTATTTTTCTAACTAAAAACTACCATTGTTGTCATACCAAACCTTTTGAGTTTTAAATATAAAATTAAGTCATGGCTGAAAATGGTCTCTTAAATATCTCCATAATTTTCTTTTTACATGGATATTAAGAATTTGTCGATTTCGGGAAAGACATTTTCTTCTAGGATTTCTTAATTAGTGGTCACTTTTAAAGAAAACTACCAATTCTAGTTCTTAAGATCTTTGGTATTTTTTTAATATTTCAAATATAAAATTGTGGGGTTAGACTTTTAAAATGATAGATTAACTACTTTATTTGTGGCTTCAAATGATGGTGCATCTAATTCTGATGCACTTCAAAAAAAAAAATTCTAATAATGTCGGAGGAAATGGTAAAAACATTAAGATTAATAGAATTATAAACGCAAAAAAAAAACTGTAATTATAAAGGTTCTAAGCCAAACTGACAATAAAATACTACTAGATGAATTGAAAAAAATGATTAGTAAAATTTACATACCGACACTAAGAGATCCAATTATAATAGTCAAAAACGTATCCAAAATTACAGATACGGCGAACTTCGTCCAAACCGCATGCAAAATGAATTCTGATCTTGAAAATTTGGAAAGTGAAATAAAGGTTCTATTTACAATGAGATCTAACTCTCCATATCACAATATAGTATTAAGGGTGACTCCTAAAGTTTACCAAATTAAAAAAAATAATGGGTAATGAGATATACACCTATTTTTGAGCGATGTTCTACACAAGACAGAATATTTGTAAGACAATGCCAAATTATTTTGAATTTAATCCGAATCACAAAACAAAAGACTGCCAAAGCATTAAAATATGTAAAATATGCGGTGTACAGGGTAGCCACAACTGTACTGAAGCAACAAATTGTCACAATCGCTCTAAGCACCCTAAATAAAAACACTTTTTATACACAAACCATAAATAAATTCAAGTGAATGCCCGATTTACAACCCACAAATAGACAGACTTATTCAAAGGAAACAATATTCACAAATACACAAGGGAAATGATGTATCAAATATAATTTAAAGTTTAATCTTATGTACATTAATATCCTATATGATTGAAAATGTAAGATGTTTTCAACAAAATGTAAGAAAAGGCTTCACTGCGATATGTAAAATATAAAATAATCATTTTTGCATCCAATGATGATTTTCCTACACACACACTTATAACATTCATATAAAAAAAAAGGAATGATGTTGATTTCATAGAATTTATATAGATAAAGTGGTAGATGTAAGAGAGTTAAATGATTTAGATCAGGGAACAAACGATGTCTCACTTCTTTAAAGTTGAGTATGGTTCAATTGAGATGTCTTCTGTGTGGATATATCTGATATAAAATCCTACCTGATTTCTTCAACATCTTTGATTTAAATTTGCATTGAAGTTAATTGTTTTTAGTTGTAAATTCTTGTTGGGTTCTTATATGCATATAATAATCTGGTTTTTATTGATTTATCAAGAAAATGGGTTGGCCAAATATCAGGAAACAGGTTAAATTGCTCCACTAGATGGCGCTCTGCCATCTAAAAAGCACATGTGCTCGTGGTCAGGATATGCCTTCATTATTTTTTATATCAACATCTGACCTTTTTTTTCTATTGTTTTTTCATATAATAATCTTTTGAGTTTCTTGCTGAATTTCTTAGGATTCCAACTTGAGATATCTATATTCTTCTTATCATCATTATAGATTATATCAAGATCAGCGGAATTATCCAGGTTCCATATTTGTTGTATGAATAGTTTCTGTTACCCATGATCATTAATTCTTCCACGTTTTCTTTTTAAATATTTTCATGTGTTTTAGATTTGTTGTCTTGGAGAATCTGTTCTTCGAAATAAGTAAATTTTAACAAAATATCACAGATAATCTCATAATTTATCAATTATTTTTTCTTCAAAACTTGGTACTTTGAAAAAATACTTCATTTCAATTGTGTAAAATAAAAAATTAACCGAATATTTCGAATTGGCAAATTTTAAAATATATATTTAGAGAAAAAAATATGATAAATAGATTGAAATTGTATCTCCCTCTCTTTTAACGTTTTCTTTTAAAATATTATCTTGTACTCAGATTTGTTGTCGTGAAGAATCTGATCTTCTAAATTTCAACAAAATATCACAGATTATCTAATAATTTATCAATGTTTTCTTTTTCTTCAAAATTTGGTACGTTGAATAAAGATTTCTTTTGTACTAAATACAAATGTTTTAACTCTAATATTTCGATCAGACAATTATTAAAATATATTTAGAGAAAAAAAAAGAGATATGAATATAATTAATAGTTTGAAATTGTATCTAATTTTTTCTAACTAAAAGCTACCATTGTTGTTATACCAAACCTATGAAATTTTTAAAAATAAAGGAATAGCTAAAAATGGTCTTAAATATCTCAATATGTTTCCTTTTCCATCGATATTAAGGATTTGCCTATTTCAGGAATGTCATTTTCCTCTATGATTTCTCTATATTAGTGGTTAGTTTCAAATATATAAATCAAATCTATTTATTGAGATCTTTGGTATTTTATATATGAAATTATCTGATTAATTTACATTAAATAATATGAATTCTATGAAGGAAATAATTTTCCATAAGATTTCGTCAAGGCAAATACAAATATTACTGCAATTTGCTTTTACATAGATATAGATATGCCTATAGTTTATTGGAAACATTGCTGACAGTGTTGGAGGGAAAGCTCCAGGGGGAAAGATCGAGAGGAAGGAGACAACAGGGATACACAGACGATCTAAAACAATAGACTGGACGACACGAGGAGATTAAGAGGATGGCGAAGGAAGTATGGAGAGACCATGTGGCCCACCCTCATTAGAGAAAGGCAATGAAGAAGGGAGATATGGGGAGACCATGTGGCCCATCCTCAGTAGAGGAAGACATTGAAGGAGGGAGATATAAAGAGACCATGTGGCCCACCCTCAGTAGAGGAAGGCAATGAAGGAGGGAGATATTGAGAGACCATGTGGCCCACCCTAAGTAGAGGAAGGCATTGAAGAGGGGAGATATTGAGAGACCATGTGGCCCACCCTCAGTATAGGAAGGCATTGAAGGAGGGAGATATGGAGAGACCATGTGGCCCACGCTTAGTAGAGGAAGGCATTGAAAGAGGGAGATATGGAGAGACCATGTGGCCCACCCTCAGTATAGGAAGGCATTGAAGGAGGGAAATATGGAGTGACCATGTGGCCCACGCTTAGTAGAGGAAGGCATTGAAGGAGGGAGATATGGAGAGACCATGTGGCCCACGCTTAGTAGAGGAAGGCATTGAAGGAGGGAGATATGGAGAGACCATGTGGCCCACCCTCAGTAGAGGAGGATATTAAAGGAGGGAGATATGGAGAGACCATGTGGCCAACCCTCTGTAGAGGAAGGCATTGAATGAGAGAGATATGTAGACAATTGACAATTAACATTTTTTTAACATCTTGTCAATACAGGAAAGTGCACAGTCCCCACTAATTATGAGAAATTAACATGAAAAAAAAAAGAAAATTGATAAAACAATATGCTATGTACAATGGCATTGTACATGCCGCCTCAGCCACCGCTGTAGAGCTTGGTGGAAGATCGCCAGCGAGTCTCCAGCGATACCACGCATTTCGCGATCTACGAAGAAAACGTATATAGCATGCTTCGCCGCTGAGGAGATGGTGATGGCATGGTCCTCGAGGCCCACCGCGAAGTTTCAGGACTGCAGGTCCGGCCGATGATGGAGAACACCTCTCGGATGAGAGGGCGGACGGCGCTGCAGGACCAGTAGCGGTGGGCCAACGACAGGTCGCTGGAGCCGCAGGTGATGCAGAAAGGCTGGCTTGACCCCGGGTGCCCCAGATGAGGAAGGGCCAACCGCAGAATGATGTCCGTTGCATGACCCCCGAAAGAGCAGCGACGGAGAGATAAAAACGCCAGGCTGGTGGAGGGCACGTCGACGACAGGCGCCCAGCGCTGGAGATACCGCGAGATGGGAACGGCAGACAGGCGGGGACGCTCCAACATGCGACGCCCAACACCACGGCTTCCTCCAGGCTCCTCTCTTGATGCGAGCTCTCCGCGTTTTCCGCCACCAGACGCCAAAGAAAGGAACAAGGGCTGCTGCTTATTCGCAGGTGTTCCTCGTCACTCTGGTGGTAGGCGACGGAGCAGGCTCGCCAGTCGCGGACGCGTACTCCACTCCACCTTGAGGGAGCCCGAAGCAATGGCGTCGCCAGGAACCTGCAGGCACCGACGAGAGGTAGGTTCAGAAGGGTGGGAGTGGGCACTACGCTGTGATTCAGGCCCAGGATGGGGGAGGCCTGTTCCCACAACTCCAGAGGACGGTGACTCCCGGCGCCACGACGACGGCGAGGCCGGATCCCCTGGGTGTCGATGTTGGCGTGAAGACGGCGCTGTAGCCTAAGCAGAGGTCCCGGACATTATTCAGAGCCAGCACGTTTGTTTCTTGCACAAACGCGACAATAACTCACCAAAAAAACTGAGTTCAGCTGGTCTGGCTGAAAGTACCTTGTAAGGGCTTCTGATCCAGGGATACAGGATGAGCAGCGTTTGTACTACATGTTAGGAGCGGCTGCACATGGCGTCTGTTCCTCAAATCAGAGGCGGCCATTTCATATTGGAGCTAAGTCGGCCTGTCACTGAGTAGTGCTCCCAGTCTTAATGACAAAGGCAGATGCATACTACTTCACCCAGTCATGATGGTTGTCAAATCTCAAGCTTTACAAGCTTGATACCCTAATATGATTGAGTGGAGATAAGAAAGAAGAAGAGGAATATAGTATACAAAAAAGGTTAAAGTAAATCATGTTTAACTACACTGGGCTCTGGCACATTTGTAAGTGCAAATGTTGTTGTGCATAGATTTTCTATTTTACCTTTTTAAATAAAACCTTCTATAAATCAATAAGTTCTATTTTCCACAAAAATTATTTATTATACATTACTACACACTCATCTACACTTCACCAGCAACTAACTGAAGAGAGAAAAAAATAATTTCTATATACATTCTTCAGATAAGCAAATAAATCTAATAAAAAAATACTTTTTACAATAAGGAATTTGCATACATAACTTCTAACAGCTTGAATAATTTACCCATTTTCTTCCAAGAAATTTCAAGATGATCACCTTCAACCCCATGATCATCTTATATCCTTTACATCAATAGCTATATTTACAAATACACAAAGTGAAATAGGACAAAGTAGTGACAGGCTCCCCTCTGCTCCAGGTCAGGTGTCATCTGAAGTCTTGAGGGAATGTATATGATCTTTCACAACATTCGTTCAAGGAAATAATTCAACCTGTTTTTGGATAAAGATTTTGTTAGGAAGTTGGCCAAATTCAAGTTACTTCTTACAAATTTTAATTTAAAATCTTTATATTCAACGAGTTTTCGAATAAATTGTAGTCTTATATCAATGTGCTTAGTGTTTATATTCTCTACACTATTTTTGCAGAAATATAGAGCAGATTGATTATCACAAAATTGGATAGGTTTTTCTATTAGATAATAGAAGGTATATATTGGATATAAGGTATATAAGGTATATATTAAATCCAATATATACCTTTTATTATCTAATGAATTAAGTATGGATTGCTCTATTTTCAAAAGGTTTTTCTATGTTAGGTAATATGTTAATTTCATTTGATATATTGTAATACCATATTATTTCTTTCACACTTTCAGTCAAAGTAATAAATTCTGATTCCATAGAGCTTAGCGCAATACATTTCTGTTTCCTTGATTTCCAAGTAAACGGGGTGTCATCAAGATATAATATGTAACCACTTGTAGAATGTCAATTGGTCAAATGACTTCCCCAATTGGCATCTGAGTATGCTGTCAAAATTCCATTATTGACATTTGATAAGTTTATTATATAATGTTTTGTCCTGAAAACATCGTTCATTAAATCTACTACAATTTTCCAATGTTGATAATTGTATCCATTACAGAATTGAGCCATAGTGTTTACTGAAAAAGATATATCTGGTTGGCTTCTGTCTGCAAGGAATGATAAACAACCTATCATTGATTTGTATGGGTATTTCTTCATGAGTTCAGTTTCAATAATTTCATCTTCCTTAACCTTTGGAGGTAACCAGGTACCTGTTTTAAATGGTAAACTTACCAATGTCTTAGGTAAATCCATAAAACTAGCTATAAGTCGGTTTATATATGTTTCTTGATGTAAGTATATTCCACACACACACACACACACACAAAAGCCTTTATTAAGACACACAGGTCTTACAGAGGATTCTCCTTGGGGTTACAAAACGGAGAAAGTGGGAAATAAAAATGGTGAAAGAATATATACATATGGTAAATATATACAGATTATAAGAAAGAATAAAGAAATAAGAAGAATTTTAAAAAATAAAAAAATAAAAAAAATTGGAAATATGGATGGGAGAAGTGGAGAGCGAAGAGAGGAAAGAAAGCAGGTATTTACATATGGAACAAGTCAATTTAAGTTCTTCTGCAGTGGACCATGGCTTTTTCAAGAAATCTTCAAGAGATTTTCCAGGAAAATCCGAGTGTTCAGGGTTGTAAGGTAAACACCGTTTTATCAGTGTGGGGGTTAACTTATCGTATCTGCCTAAACAAATAATTGGATGTTGGTTCTGTCCTTCTCATTAAATAGAATATTTTGGTATGTTTGGATGTTCGGTTAAGTCTTTCTTTTTTTCAGCATTTTTATGGAAGTTATATAGATTCAGAGCTACTGAACTATTGTCTATAAAGTTGGATAATAAAGAATATAATGTGAAGTGTGTATGGCCTATCTTAGAAAAGAGTATTTTTCTTTCCGTGTCAAGAGGCTTGCATTCAAATATATAATGTTCTAATTCATTTTCGGTTCTATTTTTGCATAGTTGGAAATACAAGTCTTCTGTCCTTATATATTTTATATGGTCTTCTCGATATAAAACAAATAGAATTCTCAATTGCGCAATGAGGCGTTTAGTCGGCAGTGGGAGTTCACTTAGTAGATAGTTCTCTGCTGCGAATGTTTTATGTAAATATTTGTAGTGTGTGTGTAGCTTCGAATTGGTTATTCTTGATTGATCGGTTTGGATAGACTGTTCTATAGTGATTCTGATAATTTGAGGTATTGCTTTCTGTAGAATATTGGGATTTGAACAATTCTTTAACCACATGAATCCAGTTGAGTTTGGGATATTCATTAAATTTTCTGTGAAACCTATAAAGGTATTCGTTAGAGTGGACGTTTCCCATAATTGGGCTAGACAGTTTGCGGGCAATCTGGATTTTTCCATTTTTAATATTCTTAACCAGAACTTTAGAATTAGTTTGGTTGCTGTGACTCCTAGTGAGAAGCGTCCGGTTTCCATGCGTAGTATGTAGCCTGGTGTGTTACTCGGCAAGTTCAATAGTCGTCGGAGATAGTTATTCTGAATTTGGTACAAGATTTTGTACTTTTCGTTCGCCCAAATTGGAGCAGAATACAGCAGAGTTGACAGGATAATCGAGTCTAATAGTTTCATTGATGAACTAAATGAATTCAGCCTGGATTTCTCCATAATTTTCCATACTTCGCCGGTAGCTGCAAGCGCTTTGCCTTTAAAGTATGAAGCCACTTGACTAAACGAGATTGTTGTTGTGAGGGGATAGCCAAGATAGAGATATTTCGATGTCACTGTCAACAGTTGGTCTCCCCAGAACCATTTGTCCGATTTTGCAGGGCGGCCACCATTTCGGAAAACCATTATCTTGGATTTTGATTCGTTCAGGGTTAGATGATTTGTTTCGAAGTATTTTTTCAACATGTTGATTTTTATTTGTAGATTGATTTTTGATTCTCCTATGAGAATTATGTCGTCGGCATACATCAAAAGGTGGACCGTTCCAAAATTAGGGAGGTATATGCCTGGTAGAGTAGAGTCATTAAAAATGTTGATTAAATCAGTTACAAAGAGTATAAATAGATAGGGTGATAAGGGTTCTCCTTGTAACACTCCCGATCGGATTTTGATGGGTTCAGTAAATAGTCCATTCCATCTCACCGTCGTTGTCATTTGTTCGAAGTAGTTCCTAATAAGGTTAACAAAGCGGAAATCCAGACCTAATTCACCCAATTTTGACCACAGAAGTGAGTGGGGAACAGTGTCAAAGGCCTTTTTTAGGTCCACAAAAAAAGCATAAAGTTTTCTTCTTTTACGTCTGAGAGATGTAAGTTTATTCCCTTGTCGGTGGTTTCAAAATTAACTCCCAACAAATATTGGCCTAATTCCTCTATATCTAATTTTTCTTTGATTATTTGAATAGTTTGTCAATTACAATTTTTTCTATTCCAAATAATAGAATATCATCAACATATACTATTAATATGACACCATTATTCATTTTGTATACACAATTTCACCATTTAATTGCCTCAAATCCAATTGATTTCAAAATTGAATCTAGTTCCTTATTCCACTCTCTTCCACTTTGGGGTAATCCATAAATTGTTTTCTCTAACAGGCAAACTTTTTCTTCATTACCTTTCATTTTGAATCCATTTGGCTGTTGCATGTAGATTTTCTCTTTTAAATTTCCATAAAGGTAAGCAATCTTTACATCCAGCTGTACATGCTTCCATTTCAGCAAAGATACTAATCTACTTATATATTTGCCTTATTCTGTCTGTTTGTCTGTTTGTCTGAAGCTCACGGATAGAACGCGCGCTCATTGGCTGCCAGGGAACACGTGTCCTCCCTGCCCCCCTCTAGACAACCCTGTTATTCAAAAACCATACATCCAATCGCCATGAAATTCTGGGATATTATTAGGTATATCCCCGGAAAGGTTTTCGAAAAATAATTTCTTGAATATCTTGAATATCCTTAGAGTTATTTGCAGAATTGTAGATATAACTCGCAAGCAGCGCCGCCAGACGGTGATAGGCTTAAGCTTGCTGCTCCACCCCTGTTGACCTTGGGTCATCGTGTGAGTCACAGCATGATGCAACAAAAAACACTCTCTCTGGGGATTGCGGCGTCAACAACCTGTAAGTTTGCCTCTCTCATAAACCTGTCTATACAGACCACCCTGACTATAGCGACCACTCTAGACAACCCTGTTATCAGCTGCCTGTCTATACAGACCACCCTGTCTATAGCGGTCACCTTAGGCAACCCTGTTATCAGCAGTGTGATACATCCACCTGTCTATACAGACCACCCTGTCTATAGCGACCACTCTAGACAACCCTGTTATCAGCTGTGTGATACATCCACCTGTCTATACAGACCACCCTGTTAATAGCGACCACCCAAGTCAACGTTTTTAAAATATATTCGCACTCGGGTAAACCCCGGGCGTTGCCCGGGCCATTCGTCTAGTATTATAAATAAGAATCTAATTATTCAAAAATTTACAACTGGGAGAAAAATTTTCAGTATAGTCTGTTCCATATTTTTGTTTGAAACCTTGTGCCACAAGCCTAGCCTTATATCGCTTTATATTATTTTTATTATCTCTTTTAAGGCTATATACTCATTTATTACCTAATACTTTAACACCTTGTGGTGGACGATCTACCAACTTCCAAACTTTCCTATCCTCTATTATCTTCACCTCATCCTTCATTGCCCTAACCCAGTTCTCCTTTTCTTGTGATTGTTGGCCATCATTACAGGTTTTAGGAAGTTCCACATTATAGATTTCCTCTTGAAATATACATTCGTATAATTTTTCTTCCAAAATATTCGTCTCCATTTTCATCTCATATTCTTCCCTTTAGTCTTGTTGTTGTGGGTTAAATGGAAACAATTTAGGCTCAAATTCATTTTTTTTGTGATTCACAAAATTTTTGTACATAATAAATGATCTTAATCTTTTATCACTAGAAGGTGGATAGTAATATACATCAACTCTTGGTCCTGTTTTTCTTGGTACTTCTATCCTTTTCCATTTTGTTATATCTATTGGGGTATGTATGTTAATATCATGAATATCATCATTATGGTCATTGTAGGGATATCTATCATCCTGAGGATAGAAAACACTTTGTTCTCTAGACGCAGTACCAAATATAGAATTTACGCCTTTTTTAGCTTCCTCAATATACACATGTATTGTTTCAATTACTTTCCTTTCTTTTGGTAACCAAATTCTATATCCCTTTATTTTATTTGCATACCCTACCATTATACCTAGATTCGTTTTAGATTGAAATTTATTTCTTTTAACCTTTAGGACATAAACATAGGCTAATGAACCAAATATTTTAAAGTGTCTTATAGATGGTTTATGTCCTAGTCATAATTCTATTGGACTTACTCCTTTAGTCAGAGCATGTTCACATCTATTTTTGGTATACACAAAGGTATTCAGGGCTTCTGCCCAAAATCTGGCTTGTAGCCCACTATCCAAAAGCAAGACACAAACACCCCCAATAGCAGTTCGGTTAAATCTCTCAGCATTTCCATTTTGCTCAGGACTATAAGTCAATGTTCGTTCTATTTTAATTCCTAAATTTTATAAAGAGGTGTTTCAAGTTCTCTATTACAAAATTCTAATATATTATCTGTTCTAACATATTTTATTTTAGTATTTAATGCTCTCTCTTGATTCACTCATAATATTGTTTAAATTTGTTAAAAACTTCAGATTTTTCTTTTAGGAAATAAACACTAACCTTTCTTGAGTAGTCATCAATAATAGAGAGAAAATATCTACTGCCACCAAGTGATCTCACTGGTGCAGGACCCCAGATATCCATATGTACCTTTTCTAATGGCTTTTTAGTCAGAATGTTATATTTAAATTTAAATGATGATCTGGTTAGCTTAGCCATTTTACATATATCACAAGTGTTTGGTTTACCTGTGATATTTTCTAATCCTTTAACTCTACTTTTCCTACTCATGTAATAATTTCTGAATTGATATGACAAAATCTCTTATGGAGAAAATCCAGATTTGAATTATGAGACACTGAATAATATTGAGAGCTAGCTTTATTAGGGTATCCATTAACTATATATAATTTATGTTAGGTTTTTTATAAGTTGTTTTATTCATAGATTGATTTATTTGTATTTTGACCAGATGACCGGACGACTTTACATGTATATATTTGGTCTTTAATGATGTAAATTAGTTAGTCATAGTTAGTCATGAAAGGAAATTAAAAGTGTTGATTTTCTTAGTGGTGTTTGAGTTTACTCTGCTCGATTGGTAGACTAGGAAAGAATTGATTCCTAACAGGTTATGGGCCCAGCAGCACGCTTCCACTGCGCCGTAGAGAGAAATTAGAAGTTTAGGCTAAAGAAGAAAAAGCTAGAAGTTAAAGCTGAAGAAAGTAAAGAAGAAAAAGCTAAAAGGGAAAGCCAAAGAAGAAAAGTTTGTTAGGCTAACTAAGATAGAGAATAGAATTTGATTATAAGAAATTTGAGTGATTTAAAGACTGAACTTTGTGCAACGAAGAAGAAAAGCTTTGAGTTATAATTTTTTGTCAGATTTACATAACTAGAAAAGCTAAAAAGGTAAAAAAAGAAAAAGCTGAAAGTTAAAGCTAAGAAGGTAAAGAAGAAAATTTTAAGTCTGGCTAAAGAAAAGATAAGGCTAACTAAGATAGAGAATAGAATTTGATTATAAGAAATTTGAGTGATTTAAAGACTGAACTTTGTGCAACGAAGAAGAAAAGCTTTGAGTTATAATTTTTTGTCAGATTTACATAACTAGAAAAGCTAAAAAGGTAAAAAAAGAAAAAGCTGAAAGTTAAAGCTAAGAAGGTAAAGAAGAAAATTTTAAGTCTGGCTAAAGAGAAGATAAGGCTAACTAAGATAGAGAATAGAATTTGATTATAAGAAATTTGAGTGATTTAAAGACTGAACTTTGTGCAACGAAGAAGAAAAGCTTTGAGTTATAATTTTTTGTCAGATTTGCATAACTAGAAAAGCTAAGAAGGTAAAGAAGAAAAAGCTGAAGTTAAAGCTAAGAAAGTAAAGAAGTGAAGCTAAAGTTTGAAAAGGTAGAGTTTAAAGAAGTGAAGGTAAAGTGTGAAGAAGTAGTGTTTGAGGAAGTGAGGATAGGGTTTGAAGAAGTAGTGTTTGAAGAAGTGAAGGTGAGGTTTGAATGAGAATAAGTAGAAAGTTTAAAGAAGAAGAAGAAGAAAATATTTGAGTTATAATTTTTTGTCAGATTTGCATAACTAGAAAAATCAATAGCTGTAGATGGTTGATGAAGGTTATGCCTACAGCTGGTTGGAAATAGCTATAGATGTTTGGAGAAGGTTATTCCTATAGCTGGTTGGAGATAGCTGTAGATGGTTGATGAAGGTTATGCCTACAGCTGGTTGGAGATAGCTATAGATGTTTGAAGAAGGTTGTTCCTATAGCTGGTTGGAAATAGCTGTAGATGGTTGATGAAGGTTAGGCCTACAGCTGGTTGGAGATAGCTATAGATGTTTGGAGAAGGTTATTCCTATAGCTGGTTGGAGATGGCTATAGATGTTTGAAGAAGGTTATACCATGGCCGATGGGAGAATACCACGGCCGATGGGAGAACATCACGACCGATGGGAGAATACCATGGCCGATAGGAGAATACCACAGCCGATGGGAGAATACCACGGCCGATGGGAGAACATCACGACCGATGGGAGAATACCATGGCCGATGGGAGAATACCACAGCCGATGGGAGAACATCACGACCGATGGGAGAATACCACGGCCGATGGGAGAACATCACGACCGATGGGAGAATGCCATGGCCGATGGGAGAATACCACAGCCGATGGGAGAATACCACGGCCGATGGGAGAACATCACGACCGATGGGAGAATACCACAGCCGATGGGAGAATACCACGACCGATGGGAGAATACCACGGCCGATGGGAGAACATCACGACCGATGGGAGAAGACGAAGAACTGAGGAGAGAGGACGAAGAGGAAGGCCAGAATGAAAATATAATCCCAAGAAGGTCTTCAAGAATTGCGGCTTGGCGGAGGGAGTATTGCGGATTTTCTAACTAGGGGAATTGGAAGAATTAAACTGACCAGGATCTTGACCACTCTAGGCCTCCGATGAGCGTATCAAAACAACTTTAAAATGGGGGGGCATTGTTAGGTTTTTTATAAGTTGTTTTATTCATAGATTGATTTATTTGTATTTTGACCAGATGACCGGACGACTTTACATGTATATATTTGGTCTTTAATGATGTAAATTAGTTAGTCATAGTTAGTCATGAAAGGAAATTAAAAGTGTTGATTTTCTTAGTGGTGTTTGAGTTTACTCTGCTCGATTGGTAGACTAGGAAAGAATTGATTCCTAACAATTTATCTACTCTTTTAGCTGTAAAGAAATATTCTCCATTATTTCTGAAAATTACCATTTTACCATCTTTCCAAATGATCTTATTTCCTTCCATATCTATACATGAGCCACTAATTAGATTCCTTCTCATATTAGGGGCATATAGTACATTAAGTAAAGTTACCTCTACATAGGAATTATTTATATCCTTAAAGATAAAGTTTATATCTCCCTTACCTAAGAATTTTGACTTGCAGTCGACATCTCCTATTAACGCATCCATTGGGGGTATTTCTTGATAGTTTGTAAACCAATCTTTCTCTTTACAGAAATGTGAAGTAGCTGCACTGTCTATCAGCCATTCTCCCAGTTGATCATTTATATTTTCGTCGAAATGGTGGATGCTTGAGATTTCTGAATGGAACACAGAAGATTTTCCTTGGTAGTCTTGATTCCTTCTATACAGTTGTCTCGGAGGATTCTTGTTTTTCAGAAAACAATCTTTTATAAGATGACTTGCTTTTCCACAGAAATAACATATTTTCACATTATGTTTCATGGCATTTGGATGCACTCTTGGCTCCAGCATGCTTCCACTGTTATGTTGAGCTTGTGTAGGATAATTTTTCTTCTTTCCTTGGTACATCTTTGGAGGTTTCGTTTGATATGCATTGGCTACAATATCAAGCCCTTCATCTTTTTTTTCTTTTGTTGTATTCTACCTGATTCATTTACTAGATGAGTCTCAATGTTCTCTAGGTTGAACTGCTCCAGTCTATATAAAATTTGCATTATACCTTCATTATCTTGGGGTAATTTCCTTATCAGTTGAAAGCAAACTAAAACATCAGGTATTTCAAAACCAGCCTCTTTGATTAGTTGCCTTTTTTCTTGAACTCTCTTACAAAATATTCCTATAGGTTCCTCCTCAGGAGTAAATTTGAGATCATTGAATTCATCAATCAATCCAGCCAATCTTGCCCTTGAAGTTAGTTCGAAATTCTGCTTGAGTATATCCCATGCTTCCTTACCATCATTTGCATTAGCAATAAGAGTTTGGTAACTTCTTTCTACACCTTGGTAGATAGTGGTGAAAGCTCTAGCTTTTCTCCAATTATATTCTCTAGCCTCTTTTGTTGTAGTATCTGCAGGTAGTTCACTTTGATTGTCAATAATAAATTCCCAACAGTTTCTTTCAATCAAAATGACTTTCATATCAGTCTTCCAAGTACTATAATTAAAAGCATTTAGCTTTGGAAAATTAAAAATAGAATCATTCATTCTTCTTTTAATTTCTTTCTTTTCTTAATACGGCCCCAGAAGTTTAAATTACTAATTTTGAATTGATAGAAGTTTTCCAGAGATCAGGTAGATCTTTCTACGGGCCCATAACCCTGTTGTTGTGCATATATTTTCTATCTTATAGAAAATATCTTATTATCTTATCAATAAATGTATAGAAATGGGATATTATCCGGATGAATGGAAAAAATCATTCTTAAAAATAATTCCAAAACCAGGCAAAACGAATTATGAAATAAATAAAAGTTATAGACCTATATCATTGACATCTAATCTATCTAAAACATTTGAGAATATAATAAAAAATAAATTAAGTAACTATTATTTAGAGAATAATTTAATGAGCTCAAGGCAGCATGGTTTTATGAAATCTAGATCAACAATTACTGGAATGGATAAAATTATAGAAACTATATTGAAACATAAACAAAAAGAATTGACTTCCTTGATAGCTATAGATATTGCGGGTGCATTCGACAATGCATGGTGGCCTGCTATTATAAAAAGAATGGATAATGATGATGTTCCTTCAGATTTAATACGGATCATAAAATCTTATTTGAATAATGAAAGGGAGGTGAAATTTACATACGAATCAGAAACTTTTTATAAGAGACTAACTAAAGGATGTCCACAGGGTGGACCTTTATCTCCACTACTATGGAATATTTTGCTAAATGATTTGTTGATAAATTTTGATTCAATGAATGCAGATATTATATGTTATGCAGACGACGTTACAATAATTTGCTGGAATAAGACTATTGAAGGACTAAAAACCGCAAGTGAATACACCTTAAATTATGTGATCCAATGGTGTAATAGAAATAAATTAACGATCAGTACAGAGAAGACTAATATGCTATACCTACATAACAGACAAAAAATACCTATTAAGGTTAATAACAATATAATAATGCCGGTCAAGCAAGTAAAAATTCTGGGAATGAAATTTTCTAATCACAAATGGAAAAACAAAGTTAACTTTACACCGCATGTTAATGATATTCTGTGTAAGGCAGGACGTATGAAAAATTTATTATGTTCACTAAGTGGCAGTATGTGGGGTTTAGACACTGAAAAGAGGTTAACTTTATTCAAAACAATCATTAGGCCTGTACTTACATACGGTTCTGAAATTTGGTTCAAATATTTAAACAATCGTTGTAAACAAAAACTGAACTCCATGCAGTACCAGATCATTTTATGGGCAGTTAGAGCATACAAAACCACTTCATCAAACTGTGTGCATAGCTTGGCAAAAATTCCACTTCTAACAGATTATATAGAATCCAGAATAATCAAATTTGATCTAGCTCAAATGTCCATTGAAGATCTAATTACTTACGAACCCCATGCTCCAAGTATAGTCAAATCATTCTTACACGCAAAAATGAATGAAATTTTTGAGAACACTAATGAAATTTTCAGAAGCTTTTTCGTATTAGGAATTCCAAGATTTTTCCGTCCAAATTTTTATAATATCCAATTCATTACAGATCATGGCAATTTTGGGAAATTTTTGGCAACTATCGGCGCCGTGAAGGAACCAGGATGCTTCTGCGGAGGTGAAATTCAAGACGCGAGACATCTACTTCTGGAGTGCCCAATTTTCCGGGATTTTAGGGAAAATAGATTTGGTCGTATTGGACAGCTTGATGAATTTGTAGACAAAAAAGAAAAGTATAAAAATTTTGATCAATTTTGTAAATACATATACAACTTTCTCTTGAATTGGAAAAAAGAGAAGGAATCTTAGAAAAAAAAAAGAACTGCGATGCTTGCTCTGTGTGTTTTGCTTTGTTGTTTGTTTTTCTCTTTGGACAATTTTCTTTAGTTAATTTATGTAAAATAATGAATTGAACAGGATTGTATATAGCCGTATTGCTGTAATGCAGTGAAATGTATTGGCGCAAATATCCCTGAGTTTGGGATATCGCGTTTCATGATGTTAATAAAGTTAATTAATTAATTAATCTTACATTTTTTTAAAGAAATTCTTCTATAAAATCAATAAGTTCTATTATCCCTCAAAATTTATTTATTATACATTGCTACACACTCATCTACACTTCACCAGCAACTAACTGAAGAGAAAAAAAAAGAATTTCCATATACATTCCTCAGATATGCAAATAATTCTAATTTAAAAAATACTTTTTAAAATAAGGAATTTGCATACATAACTTCTAACAGCTTGAACAATTTACATATTTTCTTTCAAGAAATTTCAAGATGATCACCTTTAACAGCAAAAGTCAAACTGCTTTTCACATGTATTAAATGTTGTCGTTGTTACTTATTCTTCCAGTCGTTTAAACAATCTCCATTAGGTTCCATTGTCTCAGCTTTTCTATTATAGTCCTGGGGTTTTCCCAGAGGTCTTTTTTAGAGAAGGAAAGAGGGGTGCTGCTGGTCTGAAGACCTGGAAGTACCACTCAGTGTTACTTTGCTTCTTTTGGTATCCTGAAATGTGGTGTACTTATGGTAAAAATATTTTATTTTTGATAATTCTGTTACCTACTCTACTACAATATGAATTATTGTAAATAGTTTCACGCGCAATTATCCAGATTGGTTATAGGGTGTCTTATTTGCAACTGATAATAAATAATAAACTTACCTTGTTATTATTCTCCTCAGGAGAATGATTATTTTTAATACTATTTCTACTTATATACATACATGATTTTCTAAAATATATGTAAAGTATTACACAAATATTTGCATATAACCAGAAATAATTAAGAGCTCAAAAATAAAAGGCACTTTTGCGAATTAAAAAAATAAAAATATAAATTATATACATAAACTTTGTTTCATAATATTTGTCTGTATTTACATATATACTTATTACTGCGGGAGAAGCAGCACAAGTAAGGGACTGCCCTGTAGTACGGTGCCGTGATCCCCGAGCCGCTACGGTAACAGTGAATTGGGACTCTGAAATGTGGCTGACTAACGGGCCAATGGCACCCCCCCTTTCCATGGAGCAACAATATCTTCTTAGAAGAGAAAATTCCCATAAAGTATAAAATAAGAATATAAACAGTAGTAATGCGTTTCTTTATTCGTGCAAAGTGTAAGCTTTCGGATCTTTATAATCCTTTTACAGGCATAGATATAAGTTTAGATAATCCTCATTTCCTCAATTTATAGCTATGTCTGTGGAAGGATTATAAAGATCCGAAAGCTTGCACTTTGCACGAATAAAGAAACCCCTTGCTACTGTTTATGTTCTTACAATATTTTCTATCTTGGTTGATTGCACATTGAAATAATTACTCATCTTTTGAGACTATCCGTAATATGACGCTTTCATGAGATTGGAAGTTCTGTTCAGACAGGGAATGAGTTGTCAGTTGCAATCTGTGCTAATTATGTGGAACATTGTCTAGGGATAATGGTATGTGCAATAGGACATTCCAGTTTTGTGCTTTTTAACATGTCCTTGACCACTTTTGCAACATGTGGCATGTGCTGGAAATCACTTTGTCATCTTTTTATGTATTTTGATATCTCCCTAATCCATTCCTCGCCAACTTCCTGATCTCTACATTTCTTTTCACAGATCATCCCATCTCCCATAGTGTCCCTTTATCTAAGAAGAAGCCAGTGCTGCCGTTCCACCAGACCTACTCTTTAAATACATTTGAAACTCCGCCTTTGTCGGCCCAAAGCCGAATGAAAAAGGAAGAGGGGGAGCAGTAACAAGCTCACTAAAAACCAGGGCTCAGCTGGCCTAGCTGATAGTATCCTGTAAGGGCTCCTGATCCAGGGATACAGGATGAGCAGCGTTTGTACTCCATGTTAGGAGTGGTTGCAAATGGTGTTTGTTCCTCATGTCAGAGGCGACCATTTCTTTGGAGCTAAGTCGGCCTGTCACTGAGTAGTGCTCCCAGTCTTAATGACAAAGGCAGACATATTCTACTTCACCCAGTCATGATGGTTGTCAACTCTGAAAGCTTGATACCTAATATTATTGAGGAAAGATAAGAAAGAAGAAGAGAAAAGCATTTGAAGAAATAATTAGATGCTCATTTACTGTAGTCGTACCCTTCATCATTGTTGTCACAAATATCCTATTTTAAGATAATGAAAACCCTCCAAATATATATATATAGAGTAACGTTTATTAACCTTTTCCAAGAGAGTTGATAATTTATATTCCGCATGAATGCCAAGTTATAAATAAGGGACTCGGTGAATTAGTAAGGGATTTTAAAGAAAGACAATTACCTAAATGTTAACTAGACATGGTGAGGGCTCCAGGGGATATCTAGGTACGTAACACAGAGGGGGTTAGAGGTATACTATACTATTTCACTCCGTCATGTATTGCTACACCCCTGACCCCAACTTCCCAATTCCGACAGCTCGCTGTAGAGTTTCTATTGACAACAAAGTAGAATTAGTGGACTAGAGACTGAAAACAGCACTGTTGGACACCGACAACGCTGAAAGCCGGACTTACGTCTACACGCGAGGCCTCCCATCGGAGTTTTGCGCCAGAGCCAACAGCCTAGTAATCAGTACCTAGTCCTAGGTCAGTGGAGCGAGCAAGCTATCGGAGGGGAAGTTGAGTATCATTCCACGCCATGTGAATACACAGGGTTAAAGTAGTAGGGTCCCCACCCCCCATCCCAGCGTGGAATGACCAATGACCAAAGCGGGATAGTCTAGGGCGGCTAATCGCGCAGAGGCCACCACAGGGGTGTAAGCACTAAACACCGACCCGCTGTCAATGTCCCAGTACTGTCTAGTCACTATCTAGATCCTGCAACAATGGCATTAGTAGAGCCGGATCTCACGGAAGTCACACTGCGGGTCTCTCCATCTGGAACGTCTGTTACACACAGCCACCTAGAATTCAGACTTTACGTTCGACAGATTGCTATTGTCACCCAGTCCCTTTTTTATATTTGGCATTAAAACGGTTTGTAAGTTTTTTATTCAACCAGATTCATGTTAATTTGATTTAGAAAATTTAAAGTCCACAATAAGAGATTTCAACTAACATAAATAACTAAAGACATTTTTGATGTTACCAACCAATTAATGGAGCAGTTCTAACAGAACACAAGACACCAAATCCATACAAGAACCACAAGAAATCTTACAACCCTCTAGATTCAATTCGCATTTCTTCAAGGCATATATATGAAACTCTGTCTCAGTGGTACAGCCTGCTCCACGCTGACGAGCGCCAACAGCATCCGTGGATGGCTTTTCTTAATTATCAATGAATTGTTCAAATATCAGGGAACAGGTTATATCGATGTTTAGTTGATTTCTGTTCCACTAGATGGCGCTCTGCCATCTAAAAAGCATATGTGCTTTTGATCAGGATATGCCTTCTTTATTTTTAATATATGAAACTATATCAGGGATATCGTTAAAAATATGTAAAATGGTTTCCAATATATCTGTGGCTGAAACAACTATACTTCATTCAAAGGTAACTGTATAGGTGCAAGGTAATAAAACCAAATCCAAATAAATAAATAGTTTATGACGTTTCTGCAACAGTGTTGTTACCAACATCAGACAAAAGTACTGAATCTCTCTGATGATGGTAACATGGTTATAGGATATTAAAAAAAATTAATTAAACAAATTAGAACTTAGAATTAAATATTTACAAAAACACGTTATATATTTATAATTGTATGTAATTCTGCTGTCCTCAAACCTTATGTCCATAGATAATCTAAAATACCCATTCTAAGAGTCTAGCAACAGTATCACTATAAAAGGAAGATCGAAAAATACAATATAACAGCGGTATGGTAGATTAAACTGGTAAAACCGCTGGAAGGGTTCACTACTAATGAGCCAGGCCCTCCCATTAAATTTTTTCCATTGCAGTAAGGGTAGTAGAAATTGTTTATTTTTAAAAAGAATGATACGCGTCAATAATAGTTTTTAATTTTAAATACACATGTATTATTCGACAGAGTTCATAAAATATTTATAGATAAAGTGGTAGATGTAAGTGAGATAAATGATTTAGATCAGCGAACAATCGATGTCTCACTTCTGTAAAGTTGAGTATGGTTTAGTTGAGATGTCTTCTGTGTAGATATATCTTACAAAAAATCGTACCTGATTTCTTCTGATTCAGTGATTTAAATTTGCATTGAAGTTGATTGTTTTTACTTGTAAATTCTTGTTGGGATCTTATATGCATATAATAATCTGGCTTTTATTGATTTATCAAGAAAATGGGTTGACCAAATATCAGGGAACAGGTTAAATTGTTCCACTAGATGGCGCTCTGCCATCTAAAAAGCACCAGTGCTCGTGGTCAGGATATGCCTTCATTATTTTTTATATCAACATCTGACCTTTTTTTCTATTATTTTTTCATATAATAATATTTTGAGTTTCTTGCTGAATTTCTTAGGATTCCAACTTGAGATATCTATATTCTTCTTATCATCATTATAGATTATATCAAGATCAGCAGAATTATACAGGTTCCATATTTGTTGTATGAATAGTTTCTGTTACCCATGGTACTTAATTCTTCCACGTTTTCTTTTTAAGTTATTCCTTATGTTTTAGATTTGTTGTCGCGAAAAATACGATCTTCTAAATAAGTAAAATGCGACAAAATATCACAGATAATCTCATAATTTATCAATTCTTTTTTCTTTTTCAAAACTTACTACTTTGAATAAAGATTTTTTGTACTAAATACAAGTTTTTAAACTTTAATAATTCGATTAAGCAAATTTTAAAATATATTTAGAGAAAAAAATAGATATATGATTAATAGTTTGAAATTGAATATTTTTTCAAACTAAAAACTACCATTGTTGTTATACCAAACCTATGAATTTTTTTAAAATAAAATAAAGACATGGCTATAGTCTTAAATATCTCCATATTATTATTTTTTACATGGATATTAAGAATTTGCCTATTTCAGGAATGTCATTTTCCTCTAGGATTGCGCTACATTAGTGGTCACCTTTAAAGATATCAATCTAGTTCTTTAGATCTTTGGTATTTTTTAATATTTCAAATATAATATTATCTGATTAATTTACATGGGATGATATCAAATCTATGAAGGAAATGCTTTTCCATAAGATTTTGCCAAAACAAATACAAATGTTGGGCTGCATTTTACTTTTACATAGATATAGGTGGGCCTATAGTTTATGAGAGACATTGCTGACAGTGTTGGAGGGAAAGCTCCAGGAGAAGAGATCGAGGGGAAGGAGACGACGGGGATACACAGACGATCTGAAACAATGGACTGGACGACACACCTACGAGGAGATGAAGAGTATGGCGAAGGACTTGGAAGTATGAAGAGACCATGTGACCCACCCTCAGTAAAGGACAGGCACTGAAGGAGGGAGATATTGAGAGACCGTGTGACCCACCCTCAGTAAAGGAAGGCACTGAAGGAGGGAGATATGGAGAGACCATTTCGCCCACCCTCATTAGAGGTAGGCATTGAAGGAGGGAGATATAGAGAGACCATGTGGTCCACCCTCAGTAGAGAAGGTCACTGAAGGAGGGAGATATGGAGAGACCATGTGGCCCGCCCTCAATAGAGGAAGGCACTGAAGGAGGGAGATATGCAGAGACCATGTGGCCCACCCTCAGTAGAGGAAAACATTGAAGGAGGGAGATATGGAGAGACCATGTGGCCCACTCTCAGTAGAGGAAGGTACTGAAGGAAGAAAGGAAGTATATTTTATGAGCGGACCTAAAAGATCAGTTAGTTTTTATGCCTTGAAAAAATTATCTCCAATATTTGCTTCAGACACTCTGGCATAAGTTTTAAGACCATTATATAAAAGCCTGGTATTTGTGAATAACCAAAAGCCTGTAAAAATATTCTGGAATGTGGATGAACTGACAAGCAGCAACCTATATTTTCAGGCTCAAAACTGGCCATACTAGACCGCTCAGGATGATGTAAAGAGCTTCCCACAAATGACCATCTGCAGGAGCAAAAAGGCCTCACCAGACCACCTCTTGGAATGCATGAGCCTCAAGACAGGACCTACCAAGCCAACCCTACCTAGATTGTGAATTTGAACTACGAATTTAGGCTCCATGACCTAGTATAATTAAACAATCAGATAATAATTTTATAAATATATGTTTGAAAATTGAGCAATCCATATATTCATTATGTGTGTAAAAATGCTTATTTTGGATCATATATTTTACTTTCAAACATTTCGTATGGCAACACGCCAAACTCATTCGGGGAACAAGATTGTTTTGAGATGTTCATGCATAAATCACGAGTATATACAACTGCTGTAAAATATAAAATATCTATAACCTACAATTATAATATGAAATATAATTTTTAAAAATTGAACCTCATTTACAGAATCCCATACGGATCATGCCGAGCTACATACATAGGAGAGGCAGGAAAAACTCTAGAAGAGAGAACCAATCAACACCGGGCAGCCCTTCAAAACTATAGCCCTCTTTCCCTCTTAGTAGACCAGATACTTAACAAGACCACCTACCAAATTTTGACTCAACTGAAATAGTATATCAAAATATCAAGGACAAACATTCAAGACTTTTTCTAGAAAGCTGATCCTCAACAGAAGATAAAAAACAGTATTAACCAAAAAATAGACATCCCTCAAGTATATTTACAATTTAAAGTTATGTAACCCACTATACTATTCTGATCAAAAAGTTTCGACACTTTGCTCATAAGTTAAAAAAAAACTTCATTATTCTACCAAATTCAAATTGTCCCCTTTAAAGTAGTCCCCGTTGGCCGCGATGCACTTCAGCTACCTTTTTTTCCAGTCGGCAAAACACCTCTGGTAGTCTGTTTTCGGGATCGCCTTCATGGCCTTCTTCGATTCCACTTTGATCTCTTCTATGCTCTGAAATTTCCGACCCTTTAATTTTTTTTTTTTTTAGCTTTCCAAAAAGGAAGAAGTCGCAGGGGGGGCCAAATCGGGACTGTAGGGGGGTTGGGGGAACACAGAGGTTGAGTGGTCCTGCAGGAACTTCTAGATTTTTGAGGGCTGTGTGCGCCGGCACGTTATCGTGGTGGAGGATCCACGACTTGCTCCTCGACAGCTCCGGCCGTTTCTATCTGATCGCGTCCCTCAATCGCCTCAAAACTCCCAAGTAGGAGTCAGCAGTTATTGTAGAGCCTTGTTGTTGAAATGCATGATGAACGATGCCCTGGTAGTCGAAGAACACCGTCAACATGACCATGACTTTTCTGGGAGCCTTCCTTGCTTTCTTTGGTCTCGGCTCATTTTCGAAGCGCCACTCCGATGCCTGTTGGGTAGTTTCCGAATCAAAGCCGTAAATCCATGTTTCTCTCCAGTAATGGCCCTCTTCAGCAATTTGGGGTCGTCGGTTGTCGCTTCGAGATTGAGACTGGCCGTTTATTTTCGGGCGTCCTTTGATTAAAAGTCAAATCTTTAGGAACGAGAACGGCGTTGAGTCTTCTCACTCCCAAAATGTCCTTCATTATCGATTGAGTCGACCCGAATGATATCCCTGCTTCTTCGGGCGACCTCCCTGACAGTTATTCGTCGGTCTTCACGCACCAGTTCCAACACCTTGTCCACTTTTTCAGGCGTGGTTGATGTTGACGGTCTCCCGGAACGCTCGTTGTCGGCGGTCTCTTCCCGACCCTCCTTGAAGCGCTTGTACCACTCGAAAACTCGTTTTCGGCTCATGACAGCATCCCCGTAGGCTGTTTGCAACATCCAAAAATATCGGCACCCTTGAATCCGTTTTTCACACAGAATTTGATGCAAATTCGTTGATCCTCCATTTCGGTGACTAACGAAATCGAAGCACAGGCAAAATGGCTTCACTTCGAACAGCCGCTGCTCGCGCTGTTGTGGCGCGTGATTTTTGAAAATTGACAGGTCTCCAAGCCAAGGGCGACGCTTGCGTTTGCCACAAACCGGGAGAAAATATATTGAGTTTTCAGGATTTTATGAGCAAAGTGTCGAAACTTTTGATCAGAGTAGTAAGCTATAGGCCGCTCCTTTCCACCTTGTATTTGTAGAAGAACAGCTCCAATACCATGTCCGCTTGCATCCGTGTGTAGATGGGTATCAGCAGATTCATCAAAGTGTCCCGAGACAAGCTCTAATATTAAAGCTGTTTTAAGGACATCAAACGCTTTCTCTTGAGCTGCATCCCAATAGAATTGTTTTTCAGTCTTCAGTAGGTCATGCAATGATCTAGATTTGTCGGCAAAGTTTCAATAAATCTTCGGTGATAGGAACATAATAAAAGAAAGCTCCTCGGTTCAGAGATATTCCTTGGCCTCGGAAATTTAGGGACGGCTTCAACTTTATCTGGATCTGAATGAATTTCATCGGCGTCAACAAGGTGTCCTAAAATATTTATCCTCCTTGATCCAAAAAGACACTTTTTGTGGTTCAAGCTTAGTCCAGCTTTCTGGATGCACCTTAATACAAGTTGTAGACGACGTAGATGTTCCACAAAGGTAGGTGCGTAAACTACGATGTCGTCCAAGTAGCAAAGGCACATGTTCCATTTAAGACTGCCCAGAACACTATCTATCATCCTTTCAAACGTTGCTGGAGCGTTGCATAAACCGAAAGGCATTACTCGGAATTCATACAGCCCAACTGGAGTGATGAAGGCAGTTTTCTCCCTGGCTTTTTCGTCCACTTCAATCTGCCAATACCCGGACCGAAGATCCATCGTGGAGAAGTAACTAGAGCCGGCTAAACTGTCCAAGGCATCGTCAATGCGTGGCAGCGGGTAAGCATCTTTTTTGTTATCTTATTTAATCGACGATAATCTACGCAAAATCTCCAGGTCCCAACTTCTTTCGAACTAGAATAACTGGAGATGACCAAGGACTTTCAGAGGGCTTCGAGCAGTGTGCGGTCGGGCGTTATCCTGCTGATAAAGGGCATTGGGTACCCCCTGAAGGTAGGGGAGTGTCACCGGTCGCAGCACATCATCCACGTATCGTTGGGGCCGTCATAGTGCCCTGAATACGAAGTAAAGGTGACCTGGAATCATACGCGATTGCGCCCCAAACCATGATTCCACGTTGTCGCACGGTGGGGCGTTCCACAATTGCTGCCGGATTGGACCTTTATCCACGTCGACGCCACACGCGTACACGGCGACTATCACTGGACAAGCAGAAACGCGACTCATCTGAGAACACGACCCTGTGCCATTCCGTCATCCACGTCGATCTAGCCCGGCACCATTCCAAACGTTGGCGCCTATTCGGTGGGGTCAATGGCATCTTCTAAGCGGACGGCATGAGTGCAAGCCATTAGCAACCAATCGACGGGAAATGGTTCTGGTCGAGATGGAATGATCTAGGGTGTCTTGCACATGTTGCAGGATGGCTGTACAAGTGGCTTGTGGGGCCGCCACTGCTTGTCGAAGGATACGTCGATCCACACGTGCTGACGTCACTTTGGTTACACCGACATTCCTATAAATTGCCACATTTCCTTGTTCCAACCATCTTCTCCACAGTCGGTGTACCGTGGACGCACCAAGGTGTGTATCAGCTGCGATTTGACGTATGGACCAACCTGCCCTTTTCAGTCCGATCACCATGCCCTTCGTAAAAGCGTCTGTCTGCTTGAACTGCCTCAGTTTACGATGACCTGGCATTCTCTGTTATTACACGTGTCTTTTGACACAAGAACAAAATTTCTACAATGATTTTCCTTGAAGAAATAACGACACGAATAGTGTCCTTTCTGCAAGTTCCTTCCCTTATATCTTACTCCATGTGCGCACGAGAGCTGCGCATTTTACATCATTTGCATAACTCGGTTAGGCGCGTCTACCCTGAAATTTGCAAAATTTTCTGGCCACTATTTCTTGGTGTTCCATTTTCAATGTCACGCAGTGTATATTCATAATCGAGTAGAATAATATTTGTTTATGCAAAAAAAAACATATATACGTTTAATTAAAAAGGCATATTTTAGATCAAAATATCATTTATTTTCCAATATTTCAGTTGGCTGAACGCCAACCTTTATCAAGGTGTTCTGAATATTTTAAAAATTAACAGTAACGCCAATTTTATATTTAAAATTATTTGTACTATGTGTAAAAGATTTTCGTATAAAAATAAAAATAACAAAATATATAAAAAGGAAATGTTAAACTACAAAATTTTTACTGAAAATACAGAGCGCAAATAAATATAAATATAAAATTGTGAAATTTGAAATAAAACATTAAAAAAATAGGAAAATAATTTTTTTTAAATGATATCACACAAATATATATGTTTATGTTAAATTTAAACAAATCCATATGAACGTCGGTTTAACCTATTGTGTAACATCATAGCCACCCTTCTAAATCTAGTATTACCCATCCTCTTAAAAAGGACCATAATTAAAAACACTGCATCATTTTGGTAATATATTTTTAAAATCCTATATTGTCAACACCTGTCTTTCCTTTTTTTTAACAATGTACACCAGTTTAGAGTATTTGAGATCTCTTTTTTTTTTATTTTATTAGGTAACAATCTTAAAAATTAATAATATTCGCTGGGAGATAGAAAATTACAAGGAAAAATTCGAGCAAGAAAACGCTTAGAAAATGGGATAAACAACCCTGGGAAAAATCCGTTGGGGAAACAAACAAAGATATCCATCAATGTCAAATTCTAGGCTCCCCCGCAAGTTTGATTGACAAGTCGGCGAGACCCTAAGGGTTCCAAGAGAACCGCCAGTACCGCCTACAAGGAAACCTTCTTTAACAATGGACAGTCTAGACCGAGTGCTTGGTGTGAAAGGTACGTTTTGCAAAGGCTTTGGCCTTTAGGCCATTTCTTCCATTTCTTTCATTTATCTATTTATTTTAATTTAGTATAATATTCTAATAGTTTAAGGTGTAAAATTATATTTTAAAATATTTTGTACAAGTCATTATGACAAGATATTTTTTTATGGATGCCAGTATGGCCAGTTTCATGATAAAGGTCTATCGCAACGCAATTCCCTTGTTTAATTTTTTTTTATTGCCATTTAGATTACAGTTATGTACAATAATTTATTTTACGCATCATTTATTTTAATTTACTAGTTTTTTTTTAAGTTACTTTAGTTTATGCAAGCAATACGTTTGTTCAATTATACAGTTTTAGATAAGACATGTTTCAATAAACGACTAGGATTTACAACAATTTTTTTAATTTTTAATAGTGTAGATGGCCTCTTAAACTGGTATTGTAATTTTTATTTTTAATGCATGGGCATAGTATATTGTGCAAAATAATATTTAGTGATTCTGTAGGATCGTATATTCTTATTTGTAAGTCCTCGTGGAGGGACATATAAGGCTAAGATATAGCAACTATTGATAGAAAGGTACGTTTTGCGCAAAGCTATGGACCATAGCCTTGCTCTATGCCTGCCACATATTTCACCCATTTCTTTTATTTAACTATTTATTTTGATTTAGTATGATATTCTAATAATTTTAAAGTATCAGAAATATATTTTAAAACATTTTTGTACAGGTCATTAGGACAAGATATTTTGATGAATGTCAGTATTGATAGTTTATCGCAGCGCAAATCCTTGTTTAAAATAAATGTCTTATTGCCATTTAGATTAAAGTTATGTATAGTGATTAATTTTTACGCATCATTTTAAATATTTTAAGTTACTTTAATTTATGCAAACAAGACGTTTGTTCAATTATAGTTTTAGATAAAACGTGTTCCAATAAACGACTAGAGTTTGCAATGGGAATACTTAAACTGGTCCTGTAATTTTTTTTGGGCATACTATCTTGTGCAAAATAGTATTTTGTGATTCTGTAGAACTGTATATTCTTATTTTTAACTCCTCGTGGAGGGAAATACGAGACAATAGTATATCGACTATTGATAGAAGAACCTTTTTGTATAGATTATTAGCCATTTTTAAAAAAACTCGAGTCACCTTTGATTATATTTGCATGCCATGCACATTATAAATAGTTACTGCGTATAATTTTATCTCTCCCATTTATTTATATATTATTATTCAGTTGCATCGTAAAGGCTGACCTATTTATTTTGTCTAATAACGTTTTATATCATAATAAGCCATGTATAGAACCGGTGGGGAAGGTTTTCCTTTTTTTAAATGAAATTAATGAAATTTGTTTCTTTTCTATAACTCCAGCCAAAGAACGAAATCATTTTTATATCCTGCATATCTATATCCTTTGATAATTATTTGCATTATTGCAGAATTAAACGAAGTATGCAAACCTAGCAGTTTTACAGTTGGAACAAGCACTACCAATATTTCCAGGAACCTTAGATAAACAGCGATAAAGATCTTTGCACTTTGTGTGTGTTTGCACTTGACTGGTTTTTTGATAAGTCTTCCAGAAAACCTTATCTATATATCCACCTTTCAGATTATTCGGCAGCAGAAGCCTGTAACAAAAACCTATAGTAAAACGAAAATTGAAAATTATACCGCGAATGTTTCTTTTATAAAAATCGAAATTTATTTTCAAAGAGAAATAGCGACATTTCTAACTTTGAGGATGAGGTATGGAAAGGTGAAACATGAAGAGTAATGGCGAACGGAAAAATAAAAAGTGTCCAGGGGCGGGAATCGAACTCACACCCTTCTGCTTACCGGGCAGGTGCCTTGTCCACTCGGCTACCCTGGACGTATTTTTCCGTTCGTAACTAATACTTAAAGTAACATTTAAAATACAATATAACGCGGCTGATATTGTATTTTAAATGTTACTTTAAGTATTAGTTACGAACGGAAAAATACGTCCAGGGTAGCCGAGTGGACAAGGCACCTGCCCGGTAAGCAGAAGGGTGTGGGTTCGATTCCCGCCCCTGGACACTTTTTATTTTTCCGTTCGCCATTACTCTTCATGTTTCACCTTCCCATACCTCATCCTCAAAGTTAGAAATGTCGCTATTTCTCTTTGAAAATAAATTTCGATTTTTATAAAAGAAACATTCGCGGTATAATTTTCAATTTTCGTTTTACAATCATCAGCCGCGTTATATTGTATTTTAAAAACCTATAGTATCATAGCAGACTTAAAACTCGTTTCAACATCGGCTTTCGTAGTTTTATGAAACGTGGTATTGGAGCATGGTGACCTGTAGCAAAGACTACATTTCTGGGGGGTTGAGAGTAGATCTTGAAGATTAAGAAGAATATCTTGCGTAGTTTTAAACAATGGATGTCGGAGCATGCAATTTGTCTGTAAAATTGGACATTACTCAGTAGGCTTTGAAGATATTCACGAAGATGGACGTCAGGTAAAGAATAACATACAATATAATATCCCGATGGACGCCGTTGAGCGTGAGACTACGTGACGTGAAACCAATTGAAGAGTGGGTCACTGTGGTGGGAAGTGAAGAAAATATTTTGAAAAGATGCATCAGTTATAAAATACAGAGATGTATTCTATCTTGTATCCATCTTCAGGGCCTGATGCACCCAATCCGCTCAGATTTTTTTTACCAAGATGAATAACTGGCATGCCTAGTTAATCTACGCGAGATATAGTTGTGCCAACCTGCACCTACTCAGATGTGTCTAGGCTCGGTTCACCTCTGTCATACCACGAGAAACCACTGCGATAGCCATATCTTAACAAAATAAATGTTTAGCATCATAACGAAATATAAATTTGAACATTCAATTCCGTATTTTAGTGAGACTTCAATGGGAAAGTGTGCTGTGTCAAACTAGGTCAAGTCAATATACCATAATATCATCAAAGGTGTAAGAGAAATTAACCCGCAATCGACAGTTTTTTTTTTTACGAACCACAGGGTAGTGAACAAAAATAATCCTTAGCAGAACGAATAGAACTGTCTAATACAATGATGTTTTTTTATTTATTTATAAGTTGAAGAGTTCAGGCTGGACTAAAGAATAGAATAATATGATAGACCCTGATATATATAAAATAAAGTGCGTGTAAAACTAACATTCCTCATAGACAGTCAGAAGCCAGGTAGTTGAGAGCAGTGATGTAGCAGAATGTAGGTTTCCACATTAGTGCAGATATCGGTTGGGTATATAGACGCCCTATAATTCCATATTCTAGAACAATTGCGTGTTACCTACAGTCAGTCAACAGTCAACAAGTAGGATGAAGTTGTGGCACTGGTGTAGAGAGGCTGCTGGGACAGGAGCATGTACGAGGAAAGATGGTCGGTCAATAGGATCTTATCAGTAGAGGAAGCGTTTCCAATTGTCTGTGGTTTTCGTGAGTTGAATGTCATATTCTTTGTCGCTCTAATTAGTAAATTGTCCTATTAAACTATCTTTGCAGTGGTACTACGTGTTGAGGTAAAGACAATTTAGGGACTTTGATATTTACAATTATTTTAAGGTTAGGTTAGCTTACAGTTGAGACTGATACCAGTCATTGAATATAAATAGTTAGTTAAGAGATTGTACGAGGCATAAGTTAATTATATCAAGGGCATTAGTTCCCAAGTTTTTTTTTTTTTTTTAAGTTTGATTTCTCGATTGTCGTGCAAGTTTTATGTAATAGATAGGATTCTATGATGATGATTAGAGTGCTTTGGCGTCTATAGCAATTTTTAACTTTAGTTTGTAATACACCGCGAATGATAGGGGGGAGGGTGTATGAAAGGATTTGTGTAATGAATGTGTAAAAAGGTTTTAAAAAAACTATTATATTGTAAGACCAAACTACGTATTTAAAATAGTGTTAGGGAATTTTAATAGGATCAATTTTTTTTATTTTTGATTTCAAATTTTGTTAGGGTTATAAGCCTCTCACAGGACAATGCAATTCTCAAATTAGAAAATAGCCGCTCCTTTTGTTAGGCTTCCTTCGGGAATATGAGTTTTTTTTAGCCTTTGATATGTGTGAGACTTTGGTGGACATAGCGGGTTTTCAACCGGCGCACCAGATGGCTAAATACAATTCAATTAAATTAATGTAGGGTTTGATAACTGGGTGGTATCTGGTTTCAAGCCCCAGTAGGGGAAGTATGCGCTATGGGTATGCTTCCTTCCGTACGGATAACGTTAGTGGTAAAAGGCTGAGTTAGGGTGGGTCTTGCAAGTCAGGAACTTGATTGGTTCTATGCACTGGCCCATTTGTTGGGTCTGATACCATTAAGATGGACGCGCGAGGTTTCGTAGTGTCTTCAGACGACTGACACGAGGACTCTTCGGCGAGGGTATCAATAAGTGCAGTATAGGCCAGTAAATCACGTCACGGGCTTGGTGCTGGACGTGAAGTCTTTGGCATTTCGGGCTTTGTGCTGAATGTTGTATTTACTCATACACTGGCTATGTACCATGATGAGTTGGATGATGTGTTCATCCTGGAGAACCAACCCAGCTCAGTCAGCCTTTATAAAGGACTCCCTACCAGACGTAATATGGTAGTACATTGATAAAATACTATTATATTTCATTAGGTATTAAGCTAGTTTCGAGCTCTTGCTCATGTTAGTTTAAATTAGTTAGTAGCAAACCCATATAGAATTGGACATGTTTCAACGAAAAAGGCATTGGAACTGATAAGAGATAAAATTTTAACTGATAGGCACCGGGTCTTCCAGAAGTCGAATGTGAAGTTACCAGTTTTTTTTTTTTTATTCATTATTGGCTTTTATTCATTTTTGTTTGAATTCATTATAGTTCAGGTTATTATTCATTATTGGCTCTTTTATTATTTTTATTACCAGTTTGAATTCAATATAGTTCAGGTTTGAATTCATTATTGAATCTATTTTTTTTTTTTTTTGAATTCATTATAGTTCATGATTTATTATTATTATTGGTTCTTATTTTTTATTTTAGACTAAGCTTCATTTTTAAACTAGTAGGTATGCACCCTCCCACAAATGTGCCAAATCTTACATATAAATAGATGTATATATGACATAATAAAAATATGATTTTTATCATTCATTAATATAATTATAATTTAAATAATCATAGAATTAACACAGAGTTAATTCTTTAAAATCCTTAACAAAAGGAGTACAACCCAAGATGTTTTTTGTATATACTTAGATTATATTTATAAAATTATATGTATGCAAACTTTTTGTTCTTAAAATATAATCATTAAAAAAAATACAATTTTGAATATAAAAGTTATCATTTCACTTCAATCCACGACTGCATGAATGAATTGGTAACGTACCTAAAATACATCTTTTTTATGACATCTTTTTTAATAGTCGACAGGATGTATTTTAACCCTGTACGAGAAGAATTCCAATAGATTTCCAAGCCATATATTGCAACTAAGATATTTGGGAAAAGATATAGATAAAAGAATAGCAATTATGGAAGTCGAAACTTTAATTAAGAAATTAAAAAGGATAAAAAAAAGTATAAAAGGCATTGAAGAAAATATCGAATCCATTGTGTCTATGGTAGATGTAAATGCAACGAAATGCAAACTAGAGTATGCAAATAATGATTTGATGAAAATGAGTGATATTTTCTTGCAGAAACTTGAGGATGAGGATTTGAATGACGAAGTGGAAAATTGCATAGATAAGTGTATAAGATTAAAGTGTGAATTGGATTTAAGGCATAATGGGCAAGAAACATCTGAAAAAAAAGTAAATTTACATGTTAAAATGCCTAAACTTGAATTGCCAACTTTCGATGGTGGATTAGAATCATGGCTTTCATTTAAGGATTTATTTATTCTGCAATTGGTTCTAATTCACAAATACCGGAAATTGAAAAGTTACAATATTTGAAAGGCCAACTGAGAGGAGAAGCCCTAAGACTGGTCAACGCATTTCCAATTACAGCCGATAATTATGTTGAGGTTTGGCAAACCTTATTAACAAGATATGATAATCCAAAGGATCTGATTTTCACCCAAATAGATAATGCATTAAGATTACCAAAGTTAGCCGATGACAACCATAAGTCAATGTTTAAACTTCTAGATAGTTGCAACGAGATAGTAAGAACAGTGAAGGTATTAGGTTACCAAATCGATAGTTTATCTGATGTGTTTTTCGTCGAGATCATACAAGATAAGCTTGATAAAACCACAAGAAAACAGTGGGAATTGCAGAACAACCCAAGGGTTGTGCCTTCAATTAAGGATTTAATGGAATTTCTAGAAATTCGCGCAAAAAGCTTGCAGAATTTGCCAAATAAAGATGCAAATGTGGAGAAACATTCAATAAGAAGGGAATCACATAAGGAAATGGAGGAGTCATCTATTAAAAGGGAAACAGCCCCAAGAATGGAAGTACAACAAAAGCAATGGGGACATCCAGGTAGAAGCCCTATGGACTATAGTTCTAAAAGACGTCCTTGCCGAATTTGCCTGAACCGGGGACATGCCGGACGCTTCCATCCTGAGAATGTTGCGTTCCCCGGTTTGGATAGATGAAAAGGGAGGATACACGATGTGACTTATTAAAGTTTCCTTACTTAAGTATATATATATATAGCAATTTAGGCCAACAACCCCATGTATATAACCCGCAGCAAGACCTTAATGTTGTATAATAGAAGCACAGCTGTCAATGATACACTATCGACATGTCTTTACATCATCACATGTAATGCAATTTGTGCAAACAGGATAAATAAAGAGAAAAAAAAACGGGGGGAAACTCTGTAATTGATTAAGAGTTTGAGTTAAAGCAGGGATCGAGCATATAATATTGTCAGGACAAAGGTCTAAAGATGGAATAACGCACTGAAACACATAAAAGTACAAACATCACTAAAACCTGACAGATAATTAGTCTCAAAATAGCCCTAATAAAGTCGTAATTTTGCAACTGTTGCTGTGTCAATATATCACAGCAAAGATATAGTACACAACTCTATTTCAACAGAGTCGGTTTGTTCTATAATTTGTACACTTTGTGAAATTAAGGTGTGGGGTGTAGTACCATAAAGCGAAAGGAATGAAATATGTATGAGAGG
>CP092866.1:111011265-111026324 GCA_030710605.1 Cordylochernes scorpioides | reverse complement strand
TTATTATTCAAAATATGATTATTTTAATTGACGGATATTATTTGAAAATATTAAAACAGAATAGCTGCTTATTTATATAAAAAAAAAGGAAATTTATTATAATACTAGCGGATGTACCCGGCTTTGCCGGGTTTTACCCGAGTAAAGGTTTGTCTAACGAACATTTGTTAAAACAATTCTCTATAAACTTATTAAAAAAATAATAGATATATTTTGATAATTTGAAACTTGTAAATTTGAATCTCTCGATAAAGTGATCATTTTTTCCCCCCGGTCCCTGTGTGCCGTGTCATCCTGAATTTTGTCTTTCCTAATTTTCTACATTACAAAATTATCGTTTTATCTAGTGAACATTTTTTCCCGGTCCCTTGAAAAATACTCGATAAGTTGAATAAAATCATGGTCGTTTATGGAAGATGGACGAAGTTCCCGGAGGTCATCTTGGGCAAGCCCCCGCGAGGCTTTTTTCTCGTCTACTTGGCACAGCTGTGTCACCAACTCTGCCCCCGCGCGCCAGGACCTCTTGACCCCTCTGATTGGTCGGTGGGTACTTGGACTGTCCATCCGGCCGGCGGCCGGACGATTACATTCTCTCGACAGGGGGTGGGGCAGACCTAAGCCTATCTCCGTCGCAAGGTGGCGCTGCTTGCGAGTTAAAGCTACAAATCTGCAAATAACTCTAAGGATATTCAAGATATTCAAGAAATTATTTTTCGAAATCCTTTCCGGGGATATACCTAATAATATCCCAAAATTTCACGGCGATTGGATGTATGGCTTTTGAATCTATAGAGTACACACAGACAGACAGACATTCATATATATATATTATAAATTATATGCAAAATTAGAAGTAAAAGGAGGTGAAGAGATGGGCTGGTTTGACAATGAAGAATGCTCGAAGTCCTCTTATTTCTTGTCGAGGCAGCTTCATCATTGTCCACCAGCTTTCTATTAGGTACTGTGGGTGAACTTTGTGGAGGTCGTAGGAGTGTCCTCTACAGTCCTTCCCCACCAAGACCACGGGATTTGGGCTTGCGAGGGAGCAGGACAAATCTCCGGGGTCAAAAGGGGAGGTCGGGAGATGCTCTGGATTAGAGGAAACAATAGCACTGTCTAAAATAAAAAAAAATTCAAAACAAAGGGCGCCATGCATTCTATTTATTCGCCAGTTGAATGCAAGACTGGCTTTTTAATTCCACACTGTGACACAGATAGTAACAATAGAAATAAACAAATTATACAAAAGGTTTCACATGGTTATTGATTAATACACCCAATTGTGATAAATATATCCGGTGTCATAGGGTGCCTGGAACACAAAGGTTATAAATATATATACATCTATTTATATGTAAGATTTGGCACATTTGTCGGAGGGTGCATACCTACTAGTTTAAAAATAAAGCTTAGTCTAAAATAAAAAATAAGAACCAATAAGAATAATAAAGCATGAACTATAATGAATTCAAACCAAAAAAATAGATTCAATAATGAATTCAAACCTGAACTATAATGAATTCAAGCTGGTAATAAAAATAATAAAAGAGCCAATAATGAATAATAACCTGAACTATAATGAATTCAAACAAAAATGAATAAAAGCCAATAATGAATTAAAAAAAAACAACAACAAAAAAAAACTGGTAACTTCACATTCGACTTCTGGAAGACCTGGTGCCTATCAGTTAAAATTTTATTTCTTATCAGTTCCATGCCTTTTTTGTTGAAATATGTCCAATTCTATATGGGTTTGCTACTAACTAATTTAAACTAACATGAGCAAGCTCGAAACTTGCTTAATACCTAATGAAATATAAAAGTATTTTATCAATGTACTACCATAGTACGTCTGGTAGGGAGTCCTTTATAAAGGCTGACTGGGCTGGGTTGGTTCTCCAGGATGAACACATCATCCAACTCATCATGGTACATAGCCAGTGTATGAGTAAATACGACATTCAGCACAAAGCCCGAAATGCCAAAGACCTCACGTCCAGCACCAAGCCCGTGACGTGATTTACTGGCCTATACTGCACTTATTGATACCCTTACCGAAGAGTCCTCGTGTCAGTCGTCTGAAGACACTACGAAACCTCGCGCGTCCCTCTTAATGGTATCAGACTCAACAAATGGGCCAGTGCATAGAACCAATCAAGTTCCTGACTTGCAAGACCCACCCTAACTCAGCCTTTTACCACTAACGTTATCCGTACGGAAGGAAGCATACCCATAGCGCATACTTCCCCTACTGGGGTTTGAAACCAGATACCACCCAGTTATCAAACCCTACATTGATTTAATTGAATTGTATGTAGACATCTGGTGCGCCGGTGAAAACCCGCTATGTCCACCAAAGTCTCACACATATCAAAGGCTAAAAAAAAAAAAAACTCATATTCCCGAAGGAAGCCTAACAAAAGGAGCGACTATTTTCTAATTTGAGAATTGCATTGTCCTGAGAGGCTTATAACCCTAACAAAATTTGAAATAAAAAATAAAAAAATGGATCCTATTAAAATTCCCTAACACTATTCTAAATACGTATTTTGCTCTAACAATATAATAGTTTTTTAAAAACCTTTTTACACATTCATTACACCAATCCTTTCATACACCCCCCCTATCATTCGCGGTGTATTACAAACTAAAGTTAAAAATTGCTATAGACGCCAAAGCACTAATAATCATCATAGAATCCTATCTATTACATAAAACTTGCAGGACAATCGATAAATCAAACTTAAAAAAAAAAAAAAAAAACTTGGGAACTAATGCCCTTGATATAATTAACCTATGCCTCGTACAATCTCTTAACTAACTATTAATATTCAATGACTGATATCAGTCTCAACTGTAAGCTAACCTAACCTTAAAAGAATTGTAAATATCAAAGTCCCTAAATTGTCTTTACCTCAACACCTAGTGCCACTGCAAAGATAGTTTAATAGGACAATTTACTAATTAGAGTGACAAAGAATATGACATTCAACTCATGAAAACCACAGACAATTGGAAACGCTTCCTCTACTGATAAGATCCTATTGACCGACCATCTTTCCTCGTACATGCTCCAGTCCCAGTAGCCACTCTACACCACAGTGCCACAACTTCATCCTACTTGTTGACTGTTGACTGACTGTAGGTAGCACGCAATAGTTCTAAAATATGGAATTATAGGGCGTCTATATACCCAACCGATATCTGCACTAATGTGGAAACCTACATTCTGCTACATCACTGCTCTCAACTACCTGGCTTCTGACTGTCTATGTCTATTTAGTTTCAATTCAAGGAATTATTGAGCGCTATATACCCAACCTTGGACGTCACTAAGAACACAAACAGCCCGCCGCCAGACACTCCGACCTCGGCAGTACATCTTCCTCTGGAGTTGTTGTGTGGCTCTGGAGTAAACTTGTTGTTGCCCAGCTATACTTATATATCTATCAAGCTGTTTGCGCCACCAAGCCTACTGTAAAGTATGCACCGTACTGAACTACTAAGTCGTTGTTCACTGGAAAGTTACCATCTAATGACCACTCAAGAGCGTCTGGTTCTCCAGTCGCTTCTTGATCAAATAATATCTTATTCTAAATACATCTAATCTTAATAAAACAAAAAAATACCCTAAACTTGAATATTTGTCATAATTATAGCCACGCTCAATAAATTGAAACAGCAAGTAGGTAAACAGCGTGGTAAGTTTCTTTATTAGAACTACGAGCTTTCGGACATCAGCTGCCCTTCATCAGGTACAATGGGTGGTTGGAAAAAGTGAACCGATATATACATGCAGTAAATTAGCATAAGAGAAAGCTAACTAACATCTATTTAAAATAATTAAGAAATTTACATAAGAACTAAAGATAAAAAAGTACGAAATTTCTAAAAAAAATACGAAGTTTCTAAAAAATAGACTAAAAATCTGTGTATGACGGATAAAAGGTAAAACACGAGAAAAAGGATGGGAAGAAGAGCGTAGGCATCTAGGCACAATGAAGGAAGGAAGCGAAATAAGATGTCAGTGGCCAAGTTTAGAAAAAGCAGTATATTGAGGGGGGAGATCTATTTTCCTATTAAAACTAGGGATGGAGTTAGACACGAGAGCCTCCAGGACCAAACGTTGATATTTATTCTTAACTTCACTGTATACCGGAATCGTGTTGCGTAGATTAAAAGAGTGGTTAAATTCGTGGCTGTGTTGATATAGTAGTGACTTACGATCGTGGGAACGGATGTTTCGTTCGTGTTCTAGGACACGAGTGGCAATGGTGCGGCCAGTTTCTCCGACGTATGATTGTGGACAGTCGTTGCACGGTATTCTGTAGATGGCATTGGAGAAAGATTGGGGGCTGGGCCTGACGGAGCTTTTTGTGAGGGGATGGCGTAACGATGTGCCTAGGGAAGGTGATTTTTTAAAAAACGTGCGGATGCCAAATTTACGCAGATAAAAACCGATGTCGGAATTCGTAGTAGAAAATTTGTTGAATATTTGAATAGTTGAATATTTGTGCAAAATGGGTTACACCTAATTGCCAAAATTAAACAAGACCGATTGTCTACACTTACAATATGCATTGATTCAAAGAAAATTTGAAAATTTTAACATAAAATTTCAAATTCAAAGTTTCATGGAAAAAAAAAAATTCTATAAAAAAAAATATTCTGATTAATTTGATCTGTCCCATTTAATACATTTAAAAATTTTACGAAATGACTGTTTCTTATACAGCTTTCTCTCTATATATACACTCTCTTAATGTTCACATCAGTGACTATGGCCATCGCCCATATCACAAAGTCTACACCTTGTCGGCTTCCTCTCACGTGTAGAGCGTCGTACAGCTGACGAATTTCGACCGTTATCTAATCTCTACACTAGTGCTGTTTGGCTACTGCAAGGTGGTAAAGCTGGTTTACTTAAAGGATAGAATTCACAAATCCTGGAATCTTGTTTCAACAGTTCTTGTTTCAAGGCTTACTGACAGGATCTGCAGTGGCTTCTATCAGAGAAATAAGTAATCTCAACAAGTAGATTTAGAAGATTGGAAAGATTATGGAAGAAGGAGGAATATAAAGAGGAATGTTTCTTTCTAATGGCAGAAATGCACCTTTTTAAATAGCATGTGGCGACCGCACTTTGCTTCAGCGAACTGGGACAAAGCTTCAAAATACATACGGGCAGAAAAATGGCGGCCCCACTATGCCTCGACAAGCATGTGTTTTGGGAGCACGTAACTACGCATGCGCGGGCGTCAGCCGGAACTTTCTAGCGGCTGGCTTCTTCCGACACTTGATCTGGCCACTCAGCGGTAAACATCTAGGCTTGCTCCAACGGCCGTTACTTCAACCATTGCTTCTTTTCTCTTTATAATTTCTTGCTTTAAATAAATTAATTTTAATTATAATTTTATCAGCAGCCTTTCCACAAGCCACACCAGCACATCACACAACAACCATCCTACAAAATTGGTGAGCCAGACGACTCGAATGAAGAATTAACGGCCAACGTCAAGGGCAAATCAAGGAAGCTCAAACATTCACGATGGAATTCACCCCATCTCAAATATCAAAATTGATTTTTCGTGCTCCACCCTTCTTGCCAAACGACATTCCATTGTGGCTCAACCAACTGGAAGCTGCCTTTAATTTTGCAAACATCGCCAGCGACGACAATTTCAAGTATAACACAATAATCGTTAATTTAGATAGACTAGCTCTCATCTGCGTCTACGGCATTGTACAGAACCCACCAGTTTCAGGAAAATATGCGGCGCTCAAAGAACGACTTCTCCTGCGATTTGGCCAGTCACGCCAGGTACGAACAGCTCAAGTCTCAGAAACTAAGCCCGTTGCTGATCAGAGACCCTCGATTATCCTGGTCGAATTGTCCAAGCCACCTCCATCTCAGCACTGTGATCCCTGTACTCCCACCTCCAATAGCCTCCAACACCTGGAGCAGACGGCTTTTCCCCGTGACATGAATGTCACAACAACTGCCCTGGTGACTACAGCCCAGAACGTTGAAGACACCAACTCAAGCTCCACCTTGACTTCTCCCAACAGCTCTCTGAGTAACTCTTCATCCCTGGACTCCTCATCGTTCTGCTCCAACCTGCCTTCAAACACCATCTCGTGCCCCCCTGAAACTGTTTTCTCCACCCCAGTGCACAGTGACACCCCTGGAGCAGATGGTCACCCAGACCTTACGGTCCACAAGCCGGCATGCGAAGCATGCCCTTAGCTGCTATCTTGTTCCACTCATTAGCCAAGTAACGGCATCCAAGCTGGGGGCTTGAATATTGTACTTGGAAAAACCACCTCCCAGATGATTAGTCTGGAAGGGATTTATATCCCGGTGACCTTCAGTCACAGCAAAACAGTAAACTGTCTACTGTGTCCAGCAGGGACCGCGGGAAGGCGGCCACCGGTCGACCCTGTTCACTCACAGCTGAGGTAAAGCTCAGCTGCCACGTCGTGAGCCTTCTCAAGAAGCTTGCTGTGATTTCTCAGCAGCTCGCTCTCGATCGCGCCCCTCGCCCTCCTTCTCTCTTCCTGCACCCCTACCACCCTTGAGCAATCCAAGATGTAGTGGCGTGCGTCTACATCCCTCTCTCCACAGACGCAATCAGGATTGCTCTTTATCTTGAATCTGTGGAGACTCCTGGGGAAGGGCCCATGTCCCGAAACTACCCTAATAAGTTTGTGGGACATTACCTTACAGAGGTACTTGGGTACTGTTACCCAATTGAATACCTCCCTCCCATTTTTACTGTTCCTCCACCTGTCCAACCATAAGTCCTGGACATGCTCCCTGATCCTCCTATAAACTAGTGCACAGTGACACCCCTGGAGCAGATGGCCACCCAGACCTTACGGTCCACAAGCCGGCATGCGAAGCATGCCCTTAGCTGCTATCTTGTTCCACTCATTAGCCAAGTAACGGCATCCAAGCTGGGGGCTTGAATATTGTACTTGGAAAAACCACCTCCCAGATGATTAGTCTGGAAGGGATTTATATCCCGGTGACCTTCAGTCACAGCAAAACAGTAAACTGTCTACTGTGTCCAGCAGGGACCGCGGGAAGGCGGCCACCGGTCGACCCTGTTCACTCACAGCTGAGGTAAAGCTCAGCTGCCACGTCGTGAGCCTTCTCAAGAAGCTTGCTGTGATTTCTCAGCAGCTCGCTCTCGATCGCGCCCCTCGCCCTCCTTCTCTCTTCCTGCACCCCTACCACCCTTGAGCAATCCAAGATGTAGTGGCGTGCGTCTACATCCCTCTCTCCACAGACGCAATCAGGATTGCTCTTTATCTTGAATCTGTGGAGACTCCTGGGGAAGGGCCCATGTCCCGAAACTACCCTAATAAGTTTGTGGGACATTACCTTACAGAGGTACTTGGGTACTGTTACCCAATTGAATACCTCCCTCCCATTTTTACTGTTCCTCCACCTGTCCAACCATAAGTCCTGGACATGCTCCCTGATCCTCCTATAAACTAGTGCACAGTGACACCCCTGGAGCAGATGGCCACCCAGACCTTACGGTCCACAAGCCGGCATGCGAAGCATGCCCTTAGCTGCTATCTTGTTCCACTCATTAGCCAAGTAACGGCATCCAAGCTGGGGGCTTGAATATTGTACTTGGAAAAACCACCTCCCAGATGACTAGTCTGGAAGGGATTTATATCCCGGTGACCAGCAGCCGCCGTCCCATGACAATCCCTTGCCCCAGCAGCCGCCGTCTCATGAAGAGCCCTTGCCCCAACAGCCGCCGTCTAATGAAGAGCTCTTGCCCCAGCAGCCGCCGTCTCACGAAGAGCCCTTGCCCCAGCAGCCGCCGTCTCACGAAGAGCCCTTACATCCACTCTTCCTAAAAGAAACCAATAACGCTGCTGCAACGACTCCTCTCCACTTGCAGCCCGCCCAAACTTCGGTATTACAACCTCAAAACTCTCTCCAACAGTCATCACCTCCCATTGAAGCAAGAGTCACTACTTCCCTAACACCAATAGCTCCTCCTGTACTCACGGCGACTATACCTATCGCTGAGCAATCCATCGTGTCCCTGCAACCTAACAAGATGGTCGCCACCCATTACATCCGGAAAACATTTGAAAAGGACAGGTGCCTCCCTCAAGCCCCCAAGACCAGATCCCAACCCAACAAGGCACCCTACCAAGAGTTCCCTCTACGACTACATAGGATCTTTAAAGATCCTACTGGAGGGGGAGTAGTGTGGCGACCGCACTTTGCTTCAGCGAACTGGGACAAAGCTTCAAAACACATACGGGCAGAAAAATGGCGGCCCCACTATGCCTCGGCAAGCACGTGTTTTGGGAGCACGTCACTACGCATGCGCGGGCGTCAGCCGGAACTTTCTAGGGGCTGGCTTCTTCCGACACTTGATCTGGCCACTCAGCGGTAAACATCTAGGCTTGCTCCAACGGCCGTTACTTCAACCGTTGCTTCTTTTCTCTTTATAATTTCTTGCTTTAAATAAATTAATTTTAATTATAATTTTATCAGCAGCCTTTCCACAAGCCACACCAGCACATCACTCAACAACCATCCTACAAGCATATGCGTTAGTGCATATGCTAACAACAAAAAAAAAAAAATGGACATCTTGTTCGACAGATATACTTCTCACAGTAGTGCACCAGCCTGCATATAGATGCATCGAAAGTTACGATAAAACACTATATATAAACATAAAGATTCCTTTACCTAGAGTGCCTATCTATGAGAAATGTTAGTTTTACACGCACTTTATTTTATATATATCAGGGTCTATCATATTATTCTTTTCTTTAGTCCAGCCTGAACTCTTCAACTTATAAATAAATAAAAAAAAACATCATTGTATTAGACAGTTCTATTCGTTCTGCTAAGGATTACTTTTGTTCACTACCCTGTGGTTCGTAAAAAAAAAAAAAAATACTGTCGATTGCGGGTTAATTTCTCTTACACCTTTGATGATATTATGGTATATTGACTTAACCTGGTTTGACACAGCACACTTTCCCATTGAAGTCTCACTAAAATACGGAATTGAATGTTCAAATATATATTTCGTTATGATGCTAAACATTTATTTTGTTAAGATATGGCTATCGCAGTGGTTTCTCGTGGTATGACAGAGGTGAACCGAGCCTAGACACATCTGAGTAGGTGCAGGTTGGCACAACTATATCTCGCGTAGATTAACTAGGCACACACATGCCAGTTATTCATCTTGGTAAAAAAAAATCTGAGCGGATTGGGTGCATCAGGCCCTGCAGATGGATACAAGATAGAATACATCTCTGTATTTTATAACTGATACATCTTTTCAAATTATTTTATTCACTTCCCACCACAGTGACCCACTCATCAATTGGTTTCACGTCACGTGGTCTCACGCTCAATGGCGTCCATCGGGATATTATATTGTATGTTATTCTTTACCTCACGTCCATCTTCGTGAGTATCTTCAAAGCCTACTGAGTAATGTCCACTTTTACAGACTAAATTGCACGCTCTGACATCCATTGTTTAAAACTACGCAAGATATTTTTCTTAATCTTCAAGATCTACTCTCAACCTCCCAGAAATGTAGTCTTTGCTACAGGTCACCATGCTCCAATACCACGTTTCATAAAACTACGAAAGCCGATGTTGAAACGAGTTTTAAGTCTGCTATGATACTATAGGTTTTTGCTACAGGCTTCTGCTGCCAAATAATCTGAAAGGTGGATATATAGATAAGGTTTTCTGGAAGACTTATAAAAAAAACAGTCAAGTGCAAACACACACAAAGTGCAAAGTTCTTTATCGCTGTTTATCTACGGTTCCTGAAAATATTGGTAGTGCTTTTCCAACTGTAAAACTGCTAGGTTTGCATACTGCGTTTAATTCTGCAATAATGCAAATAATTATCAAAGGATATAGATATGCAGGATATAAAAATGATTTCGTTCTTTGGCTGGAGTTAAAGAAAAGAAACAAATTTCATTAATTTCATAAAAAAAAAAGGAAAACCTTCCCCACCGGTTCTATACATGGCTTATTATGGTATAAAACGTTATTGGACAAAATAAATAGGTCAGCCTTTACGATGTAACTGAATAATAATATATAAATAAATGGGAGAGATAAAATTATATGCAGTAACTATTTATAATGTGCATGATATGCAAATATAATCAAAGGTGACTCAAGTTTAAAAAAAAGGCTAATAATCTATACAAAGAGGTTCTTCTATCAATAGTCGATACATTATTGTCTCGTATTTCCCTCCACGAGGAGTTACAAATAAGAATATACAGTTCTACAGAATCACAAAATACTATTTTGCACAAGATAGTATGCCAAAAAAAAAAAAATACAGGACCAGTTTAAGTATTCCCATGCATTAAAATAAAATTACTAGACCAGTTTAAGAAATCATCTACACTATTAAAATGAAAAAAATTGCAAACTCTAGTCGTTTATTGGAACACGTTTTATCTAAAACTATAATTGAACAAACGTCTTGTTTGCATAAATTAAAGTAACTTAAAATATTTAAAATGATGCGTAAAAATTAATCACTATACATAACTTTAATCTAAATGGCAATAAGACATTTATTTTAAACAAGGATTTGCGTTGCGATAAACTATCAATACTGACATTCATCAAAATATCTTGTCATAATGACCTGTACAAAAATGTTTTAAAATATATTTCTGATACTTTAAAATTATTAGAATATCATACTAAATCAAAATAGTTAAATAAAAGAAATGGGTGAAATATGTGACAGGCATAGAGCCAGGCTATGGTCCATAGCTTTGCGCAAAACGTACCTTTCTATCAATAGTTGCTATATCTTAGCCTTATATGTCCCTCCACGAGGACTTACAAATAAGAATATACGATCCTACAGAATCACTAAATATTATTTTGCACAATATACTATGCCCATGCATTAAAAATAAAAATTACAATACCAGTTTAAGAGGCCATCTACACTATTAAAAATTAAAAAAATTGCTGTAAATCCTAGTCGTTTATTGAAACATGTCTTATCTAAAACTGTATAATTGAACAAACGTATTGCTTGCATAAACTAAAGTAACTTAAAAAAACTAAAGTAAATTAAAATAAATGATGCGTAAAATAAATTATTGTACATAACTGTAATCTAAATGGCAACAAAAAAAAATTTAAACAAGGGAATTGCGTTGCGATAGACCTTTATCATGAAACTGGCCATACTGGCATCCATAAAAAATATCTTGTCATAATGACTTGTACAAAATATTTTAAAATATAATTTTACACCTTAAACTATTAGAATATTATACTAAATTAAAATAAATAGATAAATGAAAGAAATGGAAGAAATGGCCTAAAGGCCAAAGCCTTTGCAAAACGTACCTTTCACACCAAGCGCTCGGTCTAGACTGTCCATTGTTAAAGAAGGTTTCCTTGTAGGCGGTACTGGCGGTTCTCTTGAAACCCTTAGGGTCTCGCCGACTTGTCAATCAAACTTGCGGGGGAGCCTAGAATTTGACATTGATGGATATCTTTGTTTGTTTCCCCAACGGATTTTTCCCAGGGTTGTTTATCCCATTTTCTAAGCGTTTTCTTGCTCGAATTTTTCCTTGTAATTTTCTATCTACCAGCGAATATTATTAATTTTAAGATTGTTACCTAATAAAATAAAAAAATAGAGATCTCAAATACTCTAAACTGGTGTACCTTGTTAAAAAAAAGGAAAGACAGGTGTTGACAATATAGGATTTTAAAAATATATTACCAAAATGATGCAGTGTTTTTAATTATGGTCCTTTTTAAGAGGATGGGTAATACTAGATTTAGAAGGGTGGCTATGACGTTACACAATAGGTTAAACCGACGTTCATATGGATTTGTTTAAATTTAACATAAACATATATATTTGTGTGATATCATTTTTAAAAAAATATTTTCCTATTTTTTTTAATGTTTTATTTCAAATTTCACAATTTTATATTTATATTTATTTGCGCTCTGTATTTTCAGTAAAAATTTTGTAGGTTAACATTTCTTTTTTTTATATTTTGTTATTTTTATTTTTATACGAAAATCTTTTACACATAGTACAAATAATTTTAAATATAAAATTGGCGTTACTGTTTGTAATGTTCTAATTAAAAAGAACGAGTTCCGCAGAACGTGAGAAGCCTCATAACAATAGAAACTCTAACTTTATTATTCTCTTGACCTATATATATACATCGCGCTTCTCGCGGACATGCAAATATATCAACCTTTCATAAGAAACAACATGTAAAAATATATAAAACAAAACAATACTATGCAAATATGTCGAGGTATGCGACAGACTCCCCCTCCATGACCTCTCATCACTCCTGTGATGAGACTCTTTTGAAGGTCTCTTATTTCGTTGAAGATCTGAAGACCTAGAGGTATCGTCTGAAGGCTTAGAGGTATGGTCTGCAGGCCTAGAGGTATCGTCTACAGGCTTAGAGGTATCGTCTGCAGGCCTAGAGGTATCGTTTACAGGTTTAGAGGCATCGTCTGCAGACCTAAAGGTATCGTCTGCAGGCTTAGAGGCATCGTCTGCAGGTTTAGAGGCATCGTCTGCAGGTTTAGAGGCATCGTCTGCAGGCCTAGAGACATCGTCTGCAGGTCTTGAACAGTCATAGGGTTGGATGTACTTGCTGGCCTGAGGAGCTTTCTTCAAGACAACTAGCCAGAGATATGGGACTCCCAACTCATCCAAGTCTTCAGTTTCTGAATGAGATTTTTGACTTTCTTCAACGGCAATCTGCGTTGATGTCTCCTCAATGGATTCAGTATGCATTTCACAAGCAGAGTTAAATTATCGCATTTCATTATGGGTCCAAATTAGCTGAGAAACATTATCGTAAAAAGCATTCGGATTAGGATTATCATTCTTTACAAGTCGAGATATCTCAAAATATTTCAACTTGGCAATGCAGTTGTTGGTCAATACTTTCTAGAGACACAAGGCTTTCTAGAGACTCAATACTTTCTAGAGACTCATGGCGTTCTAGAGACTCAAGGCTTTCTAGAGACTCAAGTCTTTCCAGAGACTCAAGGCTTTCCAGAGACTCAAGACTTTCTTCTTCTTCCTCCTCTTCTACATCTTCTACATCTTCTACACCTACATCTTCTACATCTTCTTCGCTGAAATATTATTCTTTCCTATTTTCACAAAGAATGTTCATCATCAAGCGTTGCTGCTCCCTCATCATGCGCTGCTGGACCGCCATCGCCCTGATGAGGCTTTCCATGGTCGATCTTGAGCGTGCTGCCGGCTGCGCCATATTGTAATGTTCTAATTAAAAATAACGAGTTCCGCAGAACGTGAGAAGCCTCATAGCAATAGAAACTCTAACTTTATTATTCTCTTGACCTATATATATACATCGCGCTTCTCGCGGACATGCAAATATATCAACCTTTCATAAGAAACAACATGTAAAATATATAAAACAAAACAATACTATGCAAATATGTCGAGGTATGCGACACTGTTAATTTTTAAAATATTCAGAACACCTTGATAAAGGTTGGCGTTCAGCCAACAGAAATATTGGAAAATAAATGATATTTTGATCTAAAATATGCCTTTTTAATTAAACGTATATATGTTTTTTGCATAAACAAATATTATTCTACTCGATTATGAATATATGTATGTCAATATATGCCTAATTTCATTTAAGCAATAAATAATAAACAAAATAATACCTAATAAAACTAAAAATGTAAGTAGACAATTGCGGCCTTCTAGCATATTGTTTGGAATAATTTAAAATAACTCGTTAATCTAACAGCGCTCACATAAATGTACCAAATCTTACCTCAAGAATGGCGGGATCCGTTTCTCCACGTTGTTGGCTGCCTCGTGGTCTTTTCCATTCTTGGATTTTCCGTAGCCTCCAACTAGCACAATAACTGCAATAACTGCTAGTGGGGAAGAAGTTTTTCCCACCCTCTACACTCACTCTAGAGGGGAGTGGAGTGGAGAGGCGTCTCTGCGTGTTTGCCTTGCGCCGGAGTACCACTGGTTGATCCTCAGTGAAGCTGTAAGCTGGTGGTCCGCCCTTGGTAAGCTGGTCGCGGGGCGCACCTGTCTTGAAACTCTTGGGTCTTCGCTCTGTGTGTGCGCCATTGGGAGCGTCCTTGCCGTGCGCGCCATGGAAAACCAAGGTGTGCACACAGCAGTACCACCCCCCCGCCTTCACGGGGTTCCCTGCGTAAACCTCAGTTCCTCAGAGGTCCTTGATTCGACGGCAGATTCAGGGAGTACTGGATAAGGGTTCGAGGGCCAAGGGGGGGGGGGGGAGTCCTATTGGAGCGTAGGACGGGTTTAACTAAGTCCGAACGAGAGGGCTCGGACAGCAACTTTGCCAATGAACTCTCGGAGACGCCTGTGGGTGAATGGTCAACCCCACGAAGCCAGACCATAAAGGCGGGCGCGAGGGGCCTACCAATGGCCGCTCGGTGCATGGAGAATGCATCATTCCCTTTTGGCTGTGTGACCTTGGCTTTCAGCGAAAGCAGGGGATGCAAGGGCCTTGGATGCCTATATCATCCCTGACTCAGCTTTGAGCCAAATTTCTATTCTGTCTATCTGCAATAACTGCTGACTCCTACCTGGGAGTTTTAAGGCGATTGAGGGAAGCGATCAGGCAGAAACGGTCGGAGCTGTGGAGGAGCAATTCGTGGATCCTCCACCACGATAACGTGCCGGCGCACACAGCCCTAAAAAATCTCGAAGTTCCTGCAGGACCACTCAACCTCTGTGTTCCCCCAACCCCCCTACAGTCCCGATTTGGCCCCCTGCGACTTCTTCCTTTTTGGAAAGCTCAAAAAAAAAAAATTAAAGGGTCGGAAATTTCAGAGCATAGAAGAGATCAAAGTGGAATCGAAGAAGGCCATGAAGGCGATCCCGAAAACAAACTACCAGAGGTGTTTTGCCGACTGGAAAAAAGGTGGCTGAAGTGCATCGCGGCCATCGGGGACTACTTTGAAGGGGACAATTTGAATTTGG
>CP092866.1:110988309-111011165 GCA_030710605.1 Cordylochernes scorpioides | reverse complement strand
TAGAATAATGAGGTTTTTTTTAAACTTATAAGCGAAGTGTCGAAACTTTTTGATCAGAATAGTATAGTGGGTTACATGACTTTAAATTGTAAGTTTACTTGAGGGATGTCTATTTTTTGGTTAATACTGTTTTTATCTTCTGTTGAGTATCAGCTTTCTAGAAAAAGTCTTGAATGTTTGTCCTTGATATTTTGATATACTATTTCAGTTGAGTCAAAATTTGGTAGGTGGTCCTGTTTCAGTATGTGGTCTACTAAGAGGGAAATAGGGCTATAGTTTTGAAGGGCTGTCCGGTGTTGATTGATTCTCTCTTCTAGAGTTTTTCCTGCCTCTCCTATGTATGTAGCTCGGCATGATCCGTATGGGATTCTGTAAATGAGGTTCAATTTTAAAAAACTATATTTCATATTATAATTGTTGTGGTTATAGATATTTTATATTTTACAGCAGTTGTATATATTCGTGATTTATACATGAACATCTCAAAACAATCTTGTTCCCCGAATGAGTTTGGCGTGTTGTCATACGAAATGTTTGAAAGTAAAATATATGATCCAAAATAAGCATTTTTACATAATGAATATATGGATTGCTCAATTTTCAAACATATATACTTATAAAATTATTATCTGATTGTTTAATTATACTAGGTCATGGAGCCTAAATTCGTAGTTCAAATTCACAATCTAGGTAGGGTTAGCTTGGTAGGTCCTGTCTTGAGGCCCATGCATTCCAAGAGGTGGTCTGGTGAGGCCTTTTTGGTCCTGCAGATGGTCATTTGTGGGAAGCTCTTTACATCATCCTGAGCGGTCTAGTATGGCCAGTTTTGAGCCTGAAAATATAGGTTGCTGCTTGTCAGTTCATCCCACATTCCAGAATATTTTTACAGGCTTTTGGTTATTCAAATACCAGGCTTTTATATAATGGTCTTAAAACTTATGCCAGAGTGTCTGAAGCAAATATTGGAGATAATTTTTTCAAGGCATAAAAACTAACTGATGTTTTAGGTCCGCTCATAAAATATCCTTCCTTTCTTCCTTCAGTACCTTCCTCTACTGAGAGTGGGCCACATGGTCTCTGCATATCTCCCTCCTTCAGTTCCTTCCTCTATTGAGGGTGGGCCACATGGTCTCTCCATATCTCCCTCCTTCAGTGACTTTCTCTACAGAGGGTGTGCCACATGGTCTCTCTATATCTCCCTCCTTCAATGCCTACCTCTAATAAGGGTGGGCGAAATGGTCTCTCCATATCTCCCTCCTTCAGTGCCTTCCTTTACTGAGGGTGGGTCACATGGTCTCTCAATATCTCCCTCCTTCAGTGCCTTCCTTTACTGAGGGTGGGTCACATGGTCTCTCCATACTTCCAAGTCCTTCGCCATACTCTTCATCTCCTCGTAGGTGTGTCGTCCAGTTCATTGTTTCAGATCGTCTGTGTATCCCCGTCGTCTCCTTCCCCTCGATCTTTTCCCCCGGAGCTCTCCCTCCAACACTGTCAGCAATGTCTCTCATAAACTATAGGCCCACCTATATCTATGTAAAAGTAAAATGCAGCCCAACATTTGTATTGGCTTTGGCAAAATCTTATGGAAAATCATTTCCTTCATAGATTTGATATCATCCCATGTAAATTAATCAGATAATATCATATTTGAAATATTAAAAAATGCCAAAGATCTAAAGAACTAGATTGATATCTTTAAAGGTGACCACTAATGTAGCGCAATCCTAGAGGAAAATGACATTCCTGAAATAGGCAAATTCTTAATATCCATGTAAAAATAATAATATGGAGATATTTAAGACTATAGCCATGTCTTTATTTTATTTAAAAAAAATTTCATAGGTTTGGTATAACAACAATGGTAGTCTTTAGTTTGAAAAAAGATTCAATTTCAAACTATTAATCATATATATATATCTCTTTTTTTCTCTCTAAATATATTTTAAAATTTGCTTAATCGAATTATTAAAGTTCAAAGACTTGTATTTTGTACAAAAGAAATCTTTATTCAAATTAGTAAGTTTTGAAAAAGAAAAAAGAATTGATAAATTATGAGATTATCTGTGATATTTTGTCGAAATTTACTTATTTAGAAGATCGTATTCTTCGCGACAACAAATCTAAAACATAAGGAAGTATTTAAGAAGAAAACATGGAAGAATTAAATACCATGGGTAACAGAAACTATTCATACAACAAATATGGAACCTGTATAACTCTCCTGATCTTGATCTAATTTATAATGGTGAAAAGAAGAATTAAGATATCTCAGGTTGGAATCCCAAGAAATTCAGCAAGAAGCTCAATAGATTATTATACGAAAAAGCAATAGAAAATAAATAAAAAGGTCAGGTGTTGATATAAGAAATAATGAAGGCATATCCTGACCACGAGCACATGTGATTTTTATATGGCAGAGCGCCATCTAGTGGAAAATTTTAACCTGTTCCCTGATATTTGGCCAACCCATTTTCTTGATAAATCAATAAAAGCCAGATTATTATATGCACATAAGATCCCAACAAGAATTTACAAGTAAAACATTAAATATTAGAGAAGAAGCAATTTACTTCAATGCAAGCTTAAATCTCGATGTTGAAGAAAGCAGGTAGGATTTTACATCAAATATATCCACACAGAAGACATCTCAACTAAACCATACTCAACTTTACAGAAGTGAGACATCGATTGTTCCCTGATCTGAATCATTTAACTTCTTACATCAGCCACTTTGTCTATATAAGTTTTATGAACTCCGTTGAATAATTCATGTGTTTTTAAAATTAAAAACTAATATAGACGCGCGTATGGTTCTTTTTAAAAATAACTTTCTACTGCTCTTACTGCAATTGAAAAATTAATGACAGGCCTGGCTAATTAGTGGTTAAACCTCTCTGCGGTTTCGCCAGTTTAATCTACCATACCGCTGTTATATTGTATTTTTAGATCTTCTTTTTATAGTGATACTGTTGCTAGACTCTTGGAATGGGTATTTTAGATTATCTATGGACATAGGCTTTGAGGACAGCAGAATTACATACAATTATAAATATATAACATGTGATTTTGTAAATATTTAATTATAATTTATTTAATTAACTTTATTAACATCCTATAACCATGTTACCATCATCAGACAGATTCTGTACTTTTGTCTGATGATGGTAACAACAGTGTTACAGAAACGTCACAAAATATTTATTTATTTAGATTTAGCCTTATTACCTTGCACCTATACAGTTACCTTTTAATGAAGTATAGTGGTATCATCCACAGATATATTGGAAGCCATTTTACACATTTTTAACGATATCCCTGACATAGTTTCATATATTAAAATAAAGAAGGCATATCCTGACCAAAAGTACATGTGCCCTTTAGATTGCAGAGCGCCATCTAGTGAAGCAGAAATCAACTAAACATTAATATAACCTGTTCCCTGTTTTTTGGCTAACCCATTTTCTTGATAAATCAAGAAAAGCCATCCACGAACGCGTTTCACGCTGTTCGAGCTCGTCAGCGTGGAGCAGGCTGTACCACTGCGACCGAGTTTCATATATATACCTTGAAGAAATGCGAATTGAATCTAGAGGTTGTAAGATTTCTTGTGGTTCTTGGATGAATTTGGTGTCTTGTGTTGGTGTTAGAACTCCTCCATTGATTGGTTGGTAACAACAAAATGTCTTTAGTTATTTTTCTTAGTTGTGAAGTTTAAACTTTTTAAATTCAAATTAACAAGAATCTGGTAGAATTAAAAAACTTACAAACCGCTTGAATGTCAAGAATAAAAAAGGGACTCGGTAACAATAGCAATCTGTTGAACATAAAGTCTGAATTCTAGGCTGCTGTGTGTAACAGACGTTCCAGATGGAGAGACCCGCAGTGTGACTTCCGTGAGATCCGGCTCTACTAATGCCATTGTTGCAGGATCTAGATAGTGACTAGACAGTACTGGGACATTGACAGCGGGTCGGTGTTTAGTGCTTACACCCCTGTGGTGGCCTCTGCGCGATTAGCCGCCCTAGACTATCCCGCTTTGGTCATTGGTCATTTCCACGCTGGGAAGGGGGGTGGGGACCCTACTACTTTAACCCTGTGTATTCACATGGCGTGGAATGATACTCAACTTCCCCTCCGATAGCTTGCTCGCTCCATTGACCTAGGACTAGGTACTGATTACTAGGCTGTTGGCTCTGGCGCAAAACTCCGATGGGAGGCCTCGCGTGTAGACGTTAGTCCGGCTTTCAGCGTTGTCAGTGTCCAACAGTGCTGTTTTCAATCTCTAGTCCACTAATTCTACTTTGTTGTCAATAGAAACTCTACAGCGAGCTGTCGGAATTGGGAAGTTGGGGTCAGGGGTGTAGCAATACATGACGGAGTGAGATAGTAAAGTTTACCTCTAACCCCCTCTGTGTTACGTACCTAGATATCCCCTGGAGCCCTCACCATGTCTAGTTAACATTTAGGTAATTGTCTTTCTTTAAGGTCCCTTCTTAAGTCACCGAGTCCCTTATTTATAACTTGGCATTCATGCGGAATATAAATTATCAACTCTCTTGGAAAAGGTTAAATAAATGTTACTCTATATATTTGGAGGGTTTCATTATCTTAAAATAGGATATTTGTGACAACAATGAAGAAGGGGCGACTACAGTAAATGAATATCTAATTATTTCTTCAAATGCTTTTCTCTTCTTCTTTCTTATCTTTCCTCAATCACATTAGGTATCAAGCTTTCAGAGTTGACAACTATCATGACTGGGTGAAGTAGAATATGTCTGCCTTTGTCATTAAGACTGGGAGCACTACTCAGTGACAGGCCGACTTAGCTCCAAAGAAATGGTCGCCTCTAACATGAGGAACAGACACCATTTGCAGCCACTCCTAACATGGAGTATAAACGCTGCTCATCCTGTATCCCTGGATCAGGAGCCCTTACAGGATACTATCAGCCAGGCCAGCTGAGTCCTGGTTTTTAGTGAGCTTGTTACTGCTCCCCCTCCTCCTTTTTCATCCGGCTTTGGACCGACAAAGGCGGAGTTTCAAATGTATTTAAAGAGTAGGTCTGGTGGAACGGCAGCACTGGCTCCTTCTTAGATAACGGGACACTATGGGAGATGGAATGATCTGTGAAAAGAAATGTAGGGATCAGTAGTTGGCGAGGAATGGATCAGGAAGATATCAAAATAGATGAAAGTAGATGACAAAGTGATTTTCCAGCACTTGACACATGTTGCAAAAGTGGTCAAGGACATGTTAAAAAGCACAAAACTGGAATGTCCTATTGCACATGCCATTTTTCCTAGACAATGTTCCACATAATTATCACAGATTGCAACTGACAACTCATTCCCTGTCTGAACAGAACGTCCATTCTCATGAAAGCGTCATATTATGGATAGTCTCAAAAGATGAGTAATTCTTTCAATGTGCAATCAACCAAGATAGAAAATATTGTAAGAACATAAACAGTAGCAAGGGGTTTCTTTATTCCTGCAAAGTGCAAGCTTTCGGATCTTTATAATCCTTCCACAGACATAGCTATAAGTTGAGGAAATGAGGATTCTCTAAACTTATAGCTATGCCTGTAAAAGGATTATAAAGATCCGAAAGCTTACACTTTGCACGAATAAAGAAACGCATTACTACTGTTTATATTCTTATTTTATACTTCATGGGAATTTTCTCTTCTAAGAAGATATTATTACTCCATGGAAAGGGGGGGTGCCATTGGCCCGTTAGTCAGCCACATTTCAGAGTTCCCTGTTCACTGTTACGGTAGCGGCTCGGGGATCACGGCACCGTACTACAGGGCATCCCTTACTTGTGTTGCTTCTCCCGCAGTAATAAGTATATATGTAAATACAGACAAATATTATGAAACAAAGTTTATGTATATAATATATATTTTTATTTTTTTAATTCGCAAAAGTGCTTTTTATTTTTGAGCTCTTAATTATTTCTGGTTATATGCAAATATGTGTATAACGCTTTACATATATTTTAGAAAATCATGTGTGTATATAAGTAGAAATAGTATTAAAAATAATCATTCCCATGAGGAGAATAATAGCAAGGTAAGTTTATTATTTATTACTAGACGAATGGCCCGGGCAACGCCCGGGTTTTACCCGAGTGCGTATATATTTTAAAAACGTTTTAATTCAAATACTATTCGTTACAATTATAAATTGGCGCCATGGATGTCACTCTTGTGAAACGTCCCGTTCCAAACTGTGTGTTTTTAAAATGTTTTAATTAAAATACTATTCGTTACAATTATAAATTGGCGCCGTGGATGTCTCTCTTGTGAAACGTCCCGCCCCAAACTGTGTGTGTCTTGAAAATATAAAAATAAAAATGTGAATTTTCATAAAGATTTCATCATGTCGATTTTTTTTTTGCATTTCACCTACTAAATCGATAGAGATAATTACATTTGCAACATGAACTTAGGTATATTGACTAAATAGAAAACTGCATAGTAATAAAGATCATTTTTTAAAGGCACCATATCGTTTTTTTTTCAATAAAATCGAAACAAAAATTAACGATAAATAACGATAATTGCCTTAAAAAGAAATTGCCTTAAAAAAAAGAAACATTCGCGGTGATTTTGTCTTGCATTCGTTTATACAATTATTATATACGAATGACCCGGGCAACGCCCGGGTTTTACCCGATTAAATGCTTTTATTCAAATACTATTCGTTACAATTATAAATTGGCGCCGTGGATGTCATTCTTGTATAATATATAAATGAGTTTTAAAAATTGTAAAAAAAAAAAAAAAATGCATCGGCCGGGAATCGAACCCGGGCCGCCCGCGTGGCAGGCGAGCATTCTACCACTGAACCACCGATGGTTATGAAAAATCCCATCCGTGAGCTTCAGACAAACAAACAGACAAACAGACAGAATAAGGCAAATATATAAGTAGATCAGTTGCAAATAAGACACCCTATATCCAATCTGGATAATTGCGCGTGAAACTATTTACAATAATTCATATTGTAGTAGAGTAGGTAACAGAATTATCAAAAAGAAAATAAACAATTAATAAAAAGAGCATTGAATAAACATATCCATTAAACAAATAAACCACAACATAAGCAGATAGAAGAAACCACAAGGTAGTTATTTACAGTATGTTAAGCAATGATGGAAGTTGATTAATGAAGTTATCTGTAATAATTAGTATCGTGGAGAGAGAAAGTTGATCAAGTTGTGCTATTTACAATGAATTATATTCTAAAGTAAAATATTAATTATATACATTGATGTAAATCAAGTGGCATAGTAGTGTAGCTCCTCAAGCTGCATGAAGCTGTCTATTTATAATAAAAAGTCTGCAGAACCTATTAAATTTCGTATATCTTTCCCTATTATAACTATTTGAACCAGGTAGGTTATTTCTATCTTGCACTGCGGTCTTAGGTTTGACACCAGTGGGCATGAGTTCAGAATGTGTTCGGGGGTTTCTTCTTCCGCTCCACAAGATCATCTGGGCGAATCTATTTTTCTAATTCTGAAGAGATATGATTTGAAGTTATATATACCATAACCCGTAAATAATTGAACATTGTAGAAATTTGGTTTGACAAATTTTGGTATTTTTGCGGAGATGCAGCCCCCACTTAACAGGCTCGCCACGTGAAGGCAGAGAACATGGGCCCACCTACCAGGACCTACCCCTCAGCCCTATGCTCATCTACACTTTTTTTTATTTAAAAATAATGCTTCATTGGCCCCCGATTCTTGCAAAAGTCCAACCTTACCAGCGAGTGCAAGTAACCAAACGAGGCTCTGGCACATTTATATGCGCAAAGTCGAACTGCTTTTCACATGTGTAGACATGTGGTACACTTACAGTAAAAGCAGTCGCCTACTTCTACCCACCATGATTATCATGGCCTGTACCATGTGTACTAGGGATAAGCAAAAAAAAACCCGCAGGGTAGAGTCTCCCATAAAAGACCACAGCCCAAAAACACACAACAACCCCCGGTCTCTCATTGGAGACTCAGTCATTTTGATGATAATTTATGATAGATTTTCTTTCAACACAAAAATAGGTGTGTCACATATTTGTTTAAAGTTCTGAGAAATTATGTAAATATGGTAGAGAATATATAAAAGGAAATCTTTTTTGGCCAAGAGTGTCGTGCAATGAATGAGATTTTTTAATTGTTGCTTATCGTGATGCTACAAGGTTTTTACTCTATCACCTATGTAACCTATATAGGTTTAATATGTAAACATTCTATGGAAAACACCATTTTCAGGTTGGCTCTATAATATAGTTAAATATTTTTTTAAAATTATCCCTAGTAAACGTGGTACAGGCCATGATAATCATGGTGGGTAGAAGTTGGCGATTGCTTTTACCATAAGTACACCACATTTCAGGAGACCAAAAGAAGCAAAGTCACACTGAGTGGTACTTCCAGGTCTTCAGACCAACAGCACCCCTCTTTCCTTCTCTAAAAAAGACCTCTGGGAAACCCCCAGGACTATAATAGAAAAGCTGAGACAATGGAACCTAATGGAGATTGTTTAAACGACTTGAAGAATAAGTAACAACGACAACATTTAATACATGTGAAAAGCAGTTTGACTTTTGCTGTTAAAGGTGATCATCTTGAAATTTCTTGAAAGAAAATATGTAAATTGTTCAAGCTGTTAGAAGTTATGTATGCAAATTCCTTATTTTAAAAAAGTATTTTTTAAATTAGAATTATTTGCATATCTGAGGAATGTATATGGAAATTCTTTTTTTTTCTCTTCAGTTAGTTGCTGGTGAAGTGTAGATGAGTGTGTAGCAATGTATAATAAATAAATTTTGAGGAATAATAGAACTTATTGATTTTATAGAAGAATTTCTTTAAAAAAATGTAAGATAGAAAATATATGCACAACAACAGGGTTATGGGCCCGTAGAAAAGATCTACCTGATCTCTGGCAAACTTCTATCAATTCAAAATTAGTAATTTAAACTTCTGGGGCCATATTAAGAAAAGAAAGAAATTAAAAGAAGAATGAATGATTCTATTTTTAATTTTCCAAAGCTAAATGCTTTTAATTATAGTACTTGGAAGACTGATATGAAAGTCATTTTGATTGAAAGAAACTGTTGGGAATTTATTATTGACAATCAAAGTGAACTACCTGCAGATGCTACAACAAAAGAGGCTAGAGAATATAATTGCAGAAAAGCTAGAGCTTTCACCTCTATCTACCAAGGTGTAGAAAGAAGTTACCTAACTCTTATTGCTAATGCAAATGATGGTAAGGAAGCATGGGATATACTCAAGCAGAATTTCGAACCAACTTCAAGGGCAAGATTGGCTGGATTGATTGATGAATTCAATGATCTCAAATTTACTCCTGAGGAGGAACCTATAGGAATATTTTGTAAGAGAGTTCAAGAAAAAAAGGCAACTAATCAAAGAGGCTGGTTTTGGAATACCTGATGTTTTAGTTTGCTTTCAACTGATAAGGAAATTACCCCAAGATAATGAAGGTATAATGCAAATTTTATATAGACTGGAGCAGTTCAACCTAGAGAACATTGAGAATCATCTAGTAAATGAATCAGGTAGAATACAACAAAAGAAAAAAAAGATGAAGGGCTTGATATTGTAGCCAATGCATATCAAACGAAACCTCCAAAGATGTACCAAGGAAAGAAGAAAAATTATCCTACACAAGCTCAACATAACAGTGGAAGCATGCTGGAGCCAAGAGTGCATCCAAATGCCATGAAACATAATGTGAAAATATGTTATTTCTGTGGAAAAGCAAGTCATCTTATAAAAGATTGTTTTCTGAAAAACAAGAATCCTCCGAGACAACTGTATAGAAGGAATCAAGACTACCAAGGAAAATCTTCTGTGTTCCATTCAGAAATCTCAAGCATCCACCATTTCGACGAAAATATAAATGATCAACTGGGAGAATGGCTGATAGACAGTGCAGCTACTTCACATTTCTGTAAAGAGAAAGATTGGTTTACCAACTATCAAGAAATACCCCCAATGGATGCGTTAATAGGAGATGTCGACTGCAAGTCAAAATTCTTAGGTAAGGGAGATATAAACTTTATCTTTAAGGATATAAATAATTCCTATGTAGAGGTAACTTTACTTAATGTACTATATGCCCCTAATATGAGAAGGAATCTAATTAGTGGCTCATGTATAGATATGGAAGGAAATAAGATCATTTGGAAAGATGGTAAAATGGTAATTTTCAGAAATAATGGAGAATATTTCTTTACAGCTAAAAGAGATGATAAATTATATATAGTTAATGGATACCCTAATAAAGCTAGCTCTCAATATTATTCAGTGTCTCATAATTCAAATCTGGATTTTCTCCATAAGAGATTTTGTCATATCAATTCAGAAATTATTACACGAGTAGGAAAAGTAGAGTTAAAGGATTAGAAAATATCACAGGTAAACCAAACACTTGTGATATATGTAAAATGGCTAAGCTAACCAGATCATCATTTAAATATAACATTCTGACTAAAAAGCCATTAGAAAAGGTAAATATGGATATCTGGGGTCCTGCACCCGTGAGATCACTTGGTGGCAGTAGATATTTTCTCTCTATTATTGAAGACTACTCAAGAAAGGTTAGTGTTTATTTCCTAAAAGAAAAATCTGAAGTTTTTAACAAATTTAAACAATATTATGAGTGAATCAAGAGAGAGCATTAAATACTAAAATAAAATATGTTAGAACAGATAATATATTAGAATTTTGTAATAGAGAACTTGAAACACCTCTTTATAAAATTTAGGAATTAAAATAGAACGAACATTGACTTATAGTCCTGAGCAAAATGGAATTGCTGAGAGATTTAACCGAACTGCTATTGGGGGTGTTTGTGTCTTGCTTTTGGATAGTGGGCTACAAGCCAGATTTTGGGCAGAAGCCCTGAATACCTTTGTGTATACCAAAAATAGATGTGAACATGCTCTGACTAAAGGAGTAAGTCCAATAGAATTATGACTAGGACATAAACCATCTATAAGACACTTTAAAATATTTGGTTCATTAGCCTATGTTTATGTCCTAAAGGTTAAAAGAAATAAATTTCAATCTAAAACGAATCTAGGTATAATGGTAGGGTATGCAAATAAAATAAAGGGATATAGAATTTGGTTACCAAAAGAAAGGAAAGTAATTGAAACAATACATGTGTATATTAAGGAAGCTAAAAAAGGCGTAAATTCTATATTTGGTACTGCGTCTAGAGAACAAAGTGTTTTCTATCCTCAGGATGATAGATATTTCTTCAATGACCATAATGATGATATTCATGATATTAACATACATACCCCAATAGATATAACAAAATGGAAAAGGATAGAAGTACCAAGAAAAACAGGACCAAGAGTTGATGTATATTACTATCCACCTTCTAGTGATAAAAGATTAAGATCATTTATTATGTACAAAAATTTTGTGAATCACAAAAACTTGAATTTGAGCCTAAATTGTTTCCATTTAACCCACAACAACAAGACAAAAGGGAAGAATATGAGATGAAAATGGAGACGAATATTTTGGAAGAAAATTTATACGAATGTATATTTCAAGAGGAAATCTATAATGTGGAACTTCCTAAAACCTTTAATGATGTCCAACAATCACAAGAAAAGGAGAACTGGGTTAGGGCAATGAAGGATGAGGTGAAAATAATGGAGGATAGGAAAGTTTGGAAGTTGGTAGATCGTCCACCACAAGGTGTTAAAGTATTAGGTAATAAATGAGTATATAGCCTTAAAGAGATAATAAAAATAATATAAAGAGATATAAGGCTAGGCTTATGGCACAAGGTTTCAAACAAAAATATGGAACAGACACACACAGACTATACTGAATTTTTTTCTCCAGTTGTAAATTTTTCAATAATTAGATTCTTATTTATAATATTAGTATCTTTGCTGAAATGGAAGCATGTACAGCTGGATGTAAAGTCTGCTTACCTTTATGGAAATTTAAAAGAAAAAATCTACATGCAACAGCCAAATATATTCAAAATGAAAGGTGATGAAGAAAAAGTTTGCCTGTTAGAGAAAACAATTTATGGATTGCACCAAAGTGGAAGAGAGTGGAATAAAGAACTAGATTCAATTTTGAAATCAATTGGATTTGAGGCAATTAAATGGTGCAATTGTGTATACAAAATGAATAATGGTGTCATATTAATAGTATATGTTGTGATGATATTCTATTATTTGGAATAGAAAAATTTGTGATTGACAAACTATTCAAATAATCAAAGAAAAATTAGATATAGAGGAATTAGGAAGAGTCCAATATTTGTTGGGAGTTAATTTTGAAACCACCGACAAGGGAATATACTTACATCAAGAAACATATATAAACCGACTTATAGCTAGTTTTATGGATTTACCTAAGACATTGGTAAGTTTACCATTTAAAACAAGTACCTGGTTACCTCCAAAGGTTAAGGAAGATGAAATTATTGAAACTGAACTCATGAAGAAATACCCATACAGATCAATGATAGGTTGTTTATCATTCCTTGCAGACAGAAGCCGACCAGATATATCTTTTTCAGTAACAACTATGGCTCAATTCTGTAATGGATACAATTATCAACATTGGAAAATTGTAGTAGATTTAATGAACGATGTTTTCAGGACAAAACATTATAGAATAAACTTATCAAATATCAATAATGGAATTTTGACAGCATACTCAGATGCCAATTGGGGAAGTCATTTGACCAATAGACATTCTACAAGTGGTTAATTATTATATCTTGATGACACCCCGTTTACTTGGAAATCTAGAAAACAGAAATGTATTGCACTAAGCTCTATGGAATCAGAATTTATTACTTTGACTGAAAGTGTGAAAGAAATAATATGGTATTACAATATATCAAAAGAAATTAACATATTACCTAACATAAGAAAAACCTATCCAATTTTGTGATAATCAATCTGCTCTATATTTCTGCAAAAATAGTGTAGAGAATATAAACACTAAGCACATTGAATAAGACTACAATTTATTCGAAAACTTGTTGAAGATGAAGATTTTAAATTAAAATTTGTAAGAAGTAACTTGAATTTGGCCAACTTCCTAACAAAATCTTTATCCAAAGACAGTTGAATTATTTTCAGGAACGAATGTTTGTGAAGGATCATATACATTCCCTCAAGACTTCAGATGGCACCTGACCTGGAGCAGAGGGGAGCCTGTCACTACTTTGTCCTATTTACTTTGATTGTGTATTTGTAAATATAACTATTGATGTAAAGGATATAAGATGATCATGGGGTTGAAGGTGATCATCTTGAAATTTCTTGGAAGAAAATGGGTAAATTGTTCAAGCTGTTAGAAGTTATGTATGCAAATTCCTTATTGTAAAAAGTATTTTTTTTATTAGATTTATTTGCTTATCTGAAGAATGTATATAGCAATTTTTTTTCTCTTCAGTTAGTTGCTGGTGAAGTGTAGATGAGTGTGTAGCAATGTATAATAAATAATTTTTGTGGGAAAATAGAACTTATTGATTTTATAGAAAGTTTTATTTAAAAAGGTAAAATAGAAAATCAATGCGCAACAACATTTGCACTTAAAAATGTGCCAGAGCCCAGTGTAGTTATAAACATGATTTACTTTAACCTTTTTTGTAAACTATATTCCTCTTCTTCTTCTTCTTCTTCTTCTTTCTTATCTCCACTCAATCATATTAGGGTATCAAGCTTGTAAAGCTCGAGATTTGACAACCATCATGACTGGGTGAAGTAGATGCATCTGCCTTTGTCATTAAGACTGGGAGCACTACTCAGTGACAGGCCGACTTAGCTCCAATATGAAATGGCCGCCTCTGACTTGAGGAACAGACGCCATGTGCAGCCGCTCCTAACATGGAGTACAAACGCTGCTCATCCTGTATCCCTGGATCAGAAGCCCTTACAAGGTACTATCAGCCAGACCAGCTGAATTCAGTTTTTTTGGTGAGCTTGTTACTGCTCCCCCTCCTCGTTTTTCATCCGAGCTTGGGACCGGCAAAGGCGGAGTTATATTCCAAATATTCATTATTGATATATTCTACATGTTTTAAATATCAGACCATTAAAACCTTGGCATCAATTAAGATTTATCAAAAGAGAAAGTTGAAGTAAATCATTTTTACAACTTCCTCAAACATTCTATATTATTAAAATATTGGTTTTGTCAAAATGAAAATTTGACAATCTATTACAAACCAACAACGTACCATCTATATACAGGGTGATCCAAAAGTCCCGCACAACTTTAAAAATTAATAACTCCGCGAATATTTGCGCTAGAGCAATGCGGTAAACACCATTGTGTTCAGGATGCAATGGGATTTTTTATGGCAAATAATGAAAATTTCGAAATTGATTTTAGTTACAACTTTATTCGCTAGATGGCGCTCTACCAGAATCAGAGATTCAGCGGCCAAATTGTTTGATAAATTGAAAAATATAACTGAACGACATGTATTTTTCCTTTTTGAATACAAGGAAAGAACCCTAATAATATCAAATGATAAATTAATAAAACACCATTTCGCCAAAAGTTAGAAGAATTGGTTGACGATTTTTAAATACAATCTGAGATATGTAAAATAGGTATATGCAAATTAAAACATGTAGCAAAAATATTTATATTTTAGATGGGGTTTTGTGAAATAGATTAAATGTTTGAAAATAACTACTGATATCAATACACGATTTTTGAAATATTAATATAGTACCAAAAATATGATGGCACTACTAATAGGATTTCGTGCTATAAGGAATGTATAGTTTCTTGACTAATTGTCGACACTTGACTATTTAACTGGATATTTGTCATGATCCAAAAATGAAATATAGAGGGGAGTGACAAAATATATTTGTCGTACTTTATTCCAAATATCCTATGGGTTTGTCAAATGTTATCATTGATTATTATACTGTACATAATTTTGAAAATGTATCCCCTCAAAAAAAAAACATTTTTAAATCGACCTTTTGCGTTGAAAAACGTGGTAGTAAAATCATTTTGTATTATTTTTTGCGCAAAATATCTAAAGTTGGGGGGGGGGGGGGGGATACAAAGATTATTCCTTATGCTATTTCTTCTAATGAGCGAAAAGCGATAAACTAAACATAAGGGGTAAAATTGTGTATACCAGTGTTATTCGAGAAGTTATAAAACTTTGGCCTGCACGACATAATATAAAATGTGGGCAAATGACAAACAAAAAAAATACTGTTTACAGAAAAGAAGAGTCAAGATGTGAGGACAGCATTTATTATTCCCATAATTCAAAACAAAGAGCTGCAAAATATAACACATAAGGTAACTGCCTTCTCTATTGTATTAGGTCACAATCCTTGCTCAATGTGGCGCCCTTCATTCTCAAACACCGCCTGCAGACGATAGATAGAGAATGGTCACAATTAAAGAGTTGAAATTTATAAAACATGCCATCTGATAGAAGCCTTCAACATGGCCAATGTGGTAGGCCGGCATCGATAAAAACGCGACTTAATGTACCCCCATAACCGAAATTGTAAGGCGTCAAGTCTGGTGATATTGGAGGCCACTGGTATATACGAGTGGCGACTTATCAACGAATTCCACCGAACTGTCCTTCAGGAATTGTTTGGCACCGCGGGAGATATGAGAGATATCCTCCATCTTGCATGAATGTTATTTCGCTTAGTGCTTGTCTGTCCTGCAATATGGGAATAACCTTTTCTCTCAAAAGTTGAACATAACGTTCACCAGTTACAAAAACGGTTTAAAAGTTCATCCATTCATTTTTTCAAAGAAAAATGGCCCAAAAATAAAAGAAGAAGTGAACCCACACAAAACTGTAACTCTGTGCTGAGGAAGTGGTATTTCTGTAAAAATCCTAGGGTTTTCTGTTGCCAAAATGAGTCAGTTTTGAATGTTAAATTCTCCCTTTAGATAAAAGTGAGCATCATCTGTTCTTAGAAAATTTGACAGCCAGTTTTCATCAATATCAATTTGCCGGAAAACCCATGCAGCGAATTCTTGACGCTTCTCAAAATCGCTGACTTTCAACTCGTGAAAACTTTGAATTTTGTTAGGGCATTTTTATAGAAAAATTCTAAATGTGTGTTCTCTCCAAACTTTTCCATACGAAATCCCCGTTTGTCGAGAAACTTGTCTAGCACTTACTTCTCCATGCGTGTATAACGTTTCAATAGCTTCAACATTCTGCAAAACCGTAGCAGCCACTGACTTGCATGTCGATGGTCTTCCACTCCGAGGTTTTGCTTCCAGAGATCCAGTTTCCTCAAAACTTTTAATCAATCGCTTTAGAGAGTAGCAACTCATTGGTCCTTTACCGCTTCGAATATCTTTAAAGGAACGAAACGCTCGTAAAGCTTCAGTGGCAGATTATGAATCACAATTTAAAAAAATCACCAAGAGTGCTTTATCCTGTGACGGCATTCCAGGTGGAAGGGGAGAAGTCCGACCACACCTCCTTTCGGTCCCCCCTGGACCCTTGGAATATTTGACCAAATTCTGGTTTGTTTCCAAGATGACTAACGTTGCAACGGCACCCATTTTCAAATGAGGAGCAAAACTGATATCTCCAGTAATGCTACCGCGTCCGGGGTAACCGCCGCGTCAGGAGCTGCAGCTCGAGCTCATGATGAGAAATCTACTACGAGGACACAATTCAATCTACTACAACTCAATATAAATGGTACCCAGAGGAAAATAAAGAGCTGACTTGTCTTCTCTGTGACAACAATGTACATATTACTTGTCCTCAGGAGACAAATTGAATCAGAATCTGAGATTCAACATCAAAGATTATACAATACTACGAAAGGACAGACCGGGAAAATTCGGAGGAGGACTTGCCGTTTTGATTAAAACTCTAGAAATCAAATTTAAGGAAATCGCCTATAATCAGAGTAAGCCTAGAGACAACACGACTGAAGCTCAGGCAATAGAAATCTATCTTACAGATAAAACAATTCCAATCATAAATGTTTATCACCACAATAATACTAGCATCAATACAGGCCTGATAGAGACATTAAGTGAAGCGTCTTCGGATATCGCAATCATACTTGGTGATTTTAACGCCGAAAGACCAACTTGAAGATCACCTGTCCAGGATAACAAAGGTCAGCAGGTTGAGGATATGCTAACAGACCTCGACCTTACACCGTTAAATAACGAAAAGAACACCTATCTATCCGAGTCCACAGGCACAGAATCCGCAATAGACATCACAGCGATAAATTACAACATCGCACCCACAACACAATGGAAAATTCTGAAAAGTGCAATCAGTGACCACAGACCAATTTTAACAACCCTAAAATTCAAAATTGAGAATTTCCAACAGAATAAAAGAACACTGGAAAAATATTCACAGAAAATCTTGAAGAACTGTGCACCGAAGAATTAAATCACAGAACGATTGACAAAAAATTGGAAAAATTATCTTCGAACATATCCAAAGCTGCAAACGTATCGATACCTAGAGATAGACGTAAAGACCTGTGAATACTTTACTGGAAGGACCACAATATCGAGGCAATGATTGCAGAGAGAGACAATATCAATGAACTTCTTAAAACAAATAAAACAGAAGAAATCATAAAGGAACTCATTGAAATTAGTCACAAAATAGAACAAGAAATTTGAATATTCAAACAAGAAAAATGGGCAGAATTCTGCGAAAAAAAATGGATCCAAAAAAGGAAAGCCATCACTGGAATATAATTAGTGTTATAAAACCATCAAAACCAACACTAATCCTCCAATACTCTAACCGATATGAATAGCGAGAACGAACAAACAGATGGCTTAAATAATTGATGAATATCTTTCAAGCACTTCCAGACTCAGCTATACGAATGAAGGCAGGACTCTAAAAAATAATGTAAACATGTTAGTTAAACAAGCAAGAAATTACCATCAACAAGATATTTACTCGAGAGACTTCACACTGAATGAGCTAAACTCATCAATAGAAAAGTTAGATACAAGAGGTCACCAGGAGATGATCTAATCTTTGGTCAAATGATTAAACACTTTGGAGACGAAGCTAAAAATCAACTCCTAAGAATACTGAAGATTTCCTAGCAAACTGGTAAACTACCAAAGAATTGGAAGATATCAATTATAGTGCCAATACTGAAACCAAACAAAGATGCCAAGGAATGCAAGAACTATCGGCCAATAGCTCTTACCAGCATACTTTGTAAAATAACAGAATGAATTATCCACTCTAGGCTCATAGTCTGGCTCACTAACAATAATAAAATAAACTTCTACCAAACTGCCTAAAGATCCAGACACTGTACAACTGATAAACTGTTCTACTTCTGTCAATCAATAATAGATTTCTAGGAAAAACCGCCAAAGAAGACAACGGCAGTATTCCTGGATATGACCTCAGCTTTTGATCGAGTGTAGAAATTATTTGAAAGGCTGCACAACATCGGAGTAAGAGGAAACACCTTAATCTGGATTGAAGACTTCTAAAGGGGAAGAAGGCTAAAGGTTCGGGTCAATGAAACATTTTCCAAGGACCGAAGAATATGGGCTGGTGTACCTCAGGGATCTGTGCTCAGTCCTCTACTCTTCTCGCTATATATTAACTGTTGTTTATGTAAATAGATGAATATTATTTGTATTATTTAAAGCCTCATTATGTAAAAATGTATGTATATATAATTTGGACATTTGTTGTTGGCCATGGTCAAGTTTGAGCTCTTGTACGTCTAATTACGACACAACAAAAGTGGCGACGAGGATGCGGGATCTACAGAGCCAGTAAAAAGCTGAGGAAAATGGCGTCTATGCAAGTATAACAACTACATCTTTTAAACTATCTGGATTCTGAAAACAAAGTAGTAGAAAAGATCAGCATGACAAGTTCAAAGTTAATAGTACCTTTTAGATGCTATAGCCCAGTGGAGGACACTTCGATCTTTTTGTACAAAAATTTGAGGCTTTCTTTTTGGCATCTGAAGGAGGAGATTAGAGTGCTGATTTTTACCACGCTACCAGATTCTGAAACTTTGAAGCAGGGAAACGACATTTTCTTCCTGGTCTAATGAAAGATCAACCCTATGATACTATCATTCAAATAAATAAGCTGCATTTGGATCCAAAGAAGAAAGTGATACCACAGTGATGCAGATTTTTAAAGAGAATTGAACTGGAAGGATAATCAATTTCGGAATATCTTAGAGAATTGAAACATTTAGCAATAAATTGTAATTTCGGCGATATGCTGGGAACCATGATGCGAGACCGTTTTGTGGCTGGAATCAAGTTGGAAAGCCTGCAAAAGAAGCTACTACAAGAAAACGACGATGTCACCCTGGATAAAGTTTTGCAATGGCGATCTCGTTCGAACTGGCGGAGATAAATACAAGAGAATTACAAGATAAATTAGTGGCCAAGATATCCCCTGTGAATGGAAAAGATAAAAAGGGTGAGTACAATAATAGTATGGTGCAGCAAAGGTCTTTCAGGCAAAGGGGAGAAATAATGTGTTATAGATGTGGTGAAAGACATTCACACGTGGCCTCTGTTTGCCTTCATAGAACAAAGACTTGTTTTAAATGTAAAAAACTGGGTCATTTAAGTAAGGTATGCAAAGCTAGTAAAAAAATGTGGGGATGTAAATATGTACAAAAGGACTCTATATATTCTGTACAGGGCGAAACTGATGCCACAATAAATTTAACAGTAGATGAATATTATTTGTGGTCTGCTACATAGATGATATTTTGGTTGCAGGAAAAGACTTTGAAGATCATGAACAAAAGTTGGATCTATTGTTTAGATGATTGCTAGAAAAACGATTAAAGTTAAACAGAGATAAATGTAGATTTAAAAAGAAATCGGTGGAATATTTAGGGTTTAAAATGGATAAATATGGACTGCATCCTTTAGAAAATAAAATTAAAGCAGTGATAGAGGCGCCTGAACCTAAAGAATATTTCGCAATTAAGATCTTTCATAGGACTCTTAATTTATTATTATAGATTCATAAAGAATATAGCAAACATTTTAGCCTATTCTATCAACTTTTGAATAAAAATTGTAGATGGAATTGGACGAAAGAATATCGAATGTTATTTTAAAAATGTGAATCATTATTAATGGACTATGGACTAGGCGTAATTCTGAGTCATAGACATGATAGAAAGGAAGAATGCCCTATAGCTTTTGCTTCTAGAACATTAACTAAAGTGGAAAAACGTTTCTCTCAACTAGAAAAGAAAGCGTTGAGCATAACCTTTGGCGTTGAGAAATTCAGACAATACTTACTGGGACGAAAATTTGTATTGGTCACAGACAACCGACCCTTAATTCATATATTTTCACCTCAGAAACCAATTCCCATATGTGCAGCATCCAGAATTAAAAGATGGTCCTTAAAATTAGCTGCATTTAATTATACTGTGGAATTTCGAAAAGGTAGTGATAATTCCAATGTTGACGCATTGTCACGTCTTCCTTTAGAATCGAGTGTCAGGGAGTCTCTTGATGAAGACCAGGTACTTCTTCTCAGGAAGTTGAATGAGGTACCGTTCTCTTTTATGGAGGTGGCATATGAGACCCCCCAAGTATTAAGGAATGTTAGAGAAGGCAACTGTGAAAATTCACAAGGGTGTACCGAGGGAAAACTCACTAGCTCCTTATTATAATATCAATGAGGAATTAAGTTTGGAGTTTGGTTGTCTTCAATGGCGTGAAAGAGTGGTAATTTCCCAAAAATCAATATCTTTGATTTTAAATGACTTGCATGAAATACACATGGGGATTGCTAAAATGAAGATGATTGCCAGACGGTATTTTCTGGTGGCCAGGCATAGACAGTAACATCGAGGAATTAACTAGAGAATGTAGAGTATGCCAAGAATCGGCAAGCATGCCCCCGGCTACCATCTCGGAATGGACTTGGCCCGAAAAACCGTGGCATCAACTTCATCTTGATCTAGCGGGTCCGTTCATGGGAAGAATGTTTTTGGTTCTCGTGGACGCATACTCAAAGTGGATAGAAATTTTTATCATCAAAGATATTACCAGCAAAACGATTATAAATCATCTTATAGATTTTTTTTCCAGATTTGGATTGCCCTAATATTTGGTTACAGATAACGGAAGACAGTTTGTCTCCGGTGAATTCGAGCAATTTACCAAAATGAATGGTATACGGCACACTAAGACCAGTCTGTATAATCCTAGTACAAATGGTTTAGCTGAGAGATATGTAAGAGAGTTTGAAAACCTTTTGAGAAAGAATAATGGGAAGGATGATTTAGAGACGAATCTACAAAGATTCCTATTTGCTCATAGAGCATTCCCCCAAACTGTAATAAAGGAATTCCCCCGCGGAACTGCTAAAAAAGAGAAGTTTAAGATCAAGATTCTCGAATTTAATACCAAGATGGGAAATCCGCGAGAGCTATTTCATGAGGCCGTAAGAAGGCAGGAGCAGTTTACTACAGGTTGCGAGGTTTATTTCCGCAACTATGCAACTGGGCCTAAATGGAAAAAAGGTACCATTTTGAAATTATTAGGCTACCGTCACTAACTTATAAGTTGCGAGGGCGTCGTGTATAAGAGGCATATCATTCAATTGCGACCTGTGAGAAAGAAACAAGTGGAGACAAGAAATTTGATTCTTCCTCGAACATCAGGAGAGAAGCCTGTAGGTGGAAGTCAGAAATAAAGTGAAGAGGAGGTTCCAGAGGTTACATCAGGAAACAAGGAGGAGACTGCTTCTGTGCACGTACCCTCTTGCACTCCTATACCAGGGCCTGCTGCTGTGCACGTGCCCTCTTGCACTCCTAAACCGGAGCCTGCCGCTGTGCAAGTGCCCGTCCGCAGTTCTAGACCTCAGAGAGCCAGGAAACCCCCAGACCGACTGGAGTATTATTAAGGGGGGAGATGTGTTGTGTATGTAAATAGATGAAGATTATTTGCATTCTTTAAAGTCTCATTATGTAAGAATATTTGTGTATATAAATTGGACATTTTTTGTTGGCCAAACGAAAAGAATAAGAGCTAAAAAAAGAGTCATGGTCAAGTTTGATTTGTTGTACATCTAATTACGAAACAACCTTAACAACATCCATCCTCACTGAAGACACAAAATTTGCCTGTTATGCAGATTATATAGCCATATGGCACACAAGTAGTAGTATAGAAATATCAGAAAAATACTGAACACATCAATGAGAGGACTGGAGAAGTGGGCAATGAAACTCAAAATGACCATAAACCCAATAAACACAAACCTATAGGTCTCCTTCACTGACAGTAAAAAAGGCATGAATTTAACTCCAAAATAAGCATAAACAACCATATAATTGATAAAATTAGATCTCCAAATTACCTAGGTATGATACTTGATGAGGAATTGCGATTTACAGAACACATAATTAGCACCTCAAATAAAGCTACCAGAAACCTAAACATTCTGAGGGCTATGTGGAACAAATTGGGGAGCAAAACCCAAAATTCTCAGAACAATATATATCACCTTAATAAGGCCAATAATGGAATATGCAACACCTGTTTGGGCTCCCTCAAGTTCATCACTAAAAAGAAGACTAGACAGTGTTCAAGCAAAAGCGGCCAAATTAATCACTGGTTCTGTTTCAAATACCAACAATTAGAAAATTCAGAGAGAATGTGGTCTAGACCTATTTGAAAGCAGAAGACAATTAAAAACAATAAAATTTACTAATAGCTCAAAAACTAAAGAAACCGAACACATATCCCATAGAACCTATTTAAACTGGACACAAAAAGAAAGGCTCAAAA
>CP092866.1:110957660-110988209 GCA_030710605.1 Cordylochernes scorpioides | reverse complement strand
GATCATTCCATCTTCCATAGTGCCCCGTTATCTAAAAAGGAGCAGTGCTACCAGACCTACACTTTAAATGCATTTGAAACTTCGCCTTTGCCGGTTCAAAGTCTGGATAAAAAAGGAGGAGAATTAGCAGTAACAATCTCTCTGAAAATTTGTGCTCAGCTGGTCTGAATGATAGTAGACTGTAAGGGCTCCTGATCCAGGGATACAAGATGAGCAGCGTTTGTACTCCATGTTAGGAGCGACTGCACATGGCGTCGGTTCCTCATGTCAGAGGCGGCCTGCTACTGAGTAGAGCTGCCAGTCTTAATTACAAAGGCAGAGGCATTCTACTTCACCCAGTCATGATGGTTTTCAACTCTACAAGCTGTATGCCATCATATGATTGAATGGTGATAAGAAAAAGGAAGATAAATATATTTGAAGAAATAATTAGATACTCATTTACTCCCGTGGCACCCTCTTTCATTGTTGTCACAAATATTCTATTTCAGATAATGAGAGCTCTCCAAATATATAGAGTAACATTTATTCATTCTTTTCCATAGGAGTTAATAATTTATACACCGCATGAATGCCAAGTTATAAATAAGGGACTCGGTGACATAAGAAGGGAGCTTAAAGAAAGACATTTACCTAAATGTTAACTAGACATGGTAAGGGCTCCAGGTGATATCTAGATACATAACACAGAGGGGGTTAGATGTATACTATACTATCTCACTCCGTCATGTATTGCTACACCCCTGACCCCAACTTCCCAATTCCGACAGCTCGCTGTAGAGTTTCTATTGACAACAAAGTAGAATTAGTGGACTAGAGACTGAAAACAGCACTGTTGGACACCGACAACGCTGAAAGCCGGACTTACGTCTACACGCGAGGCCTCCCATCGGAGTTTTGCGCCAGAGCCAACAGCCTAGTAATCAGTACCTAGTCCTAGGTCAGTGGAGCGAGCAAGCTATCGGAGGGGAAGTTGAGTATCATTCCACGCTATGTGAATACACAGTGTTAAAGTAGTAGGGTCCCCACCCCCCTTCCCAGCGTGGAAATGACCAATGACCAAAGCGGGATAGTCTAGGGCGGCTAATCGCGCAGAGGCCACCACAGGGGTGTGAGCACTAAACACCGACCCGCTGTCAATGTCCCAGTACTGTCTAGTCACTATCTAGATCCTGCAACAATGGCATTAATAGAGCCGGATCTCACGGAAGTCACACTGCGGGTCTCTCCATCTGGAACGTCTGTTACACACAGCCACCTAGAATTCAGACTTTACGTTCAACAGATTGCTATTGTCACCCAGTCCCTTTTTTATCCTTGGCATTAAAGCGGTTTGTAAGTTTTTTATTCAACCAGATTCTTGTTAATTTGATTTAGAAAAATTTAAAGTTCACAATAAGAGATTTCAACTAAGAAAAATAACTAAAGACATTTTTGTTGTTGCCAACCAATAAATGGAGCAGTTCTTACAGCAACACAAGACACCAAATCCATCCAAGAACCCCAAGAAATCTTACAACCTCTAGTTTCAATTCGCATTTCTTCAAGGTATATATATGAAGCTCTGTCTCGGTGGTACAGCCTGCTCCACGCTGACGAGCGCCAACAGCGTCCGTGGATGGCTTTTCTTAATTATCAATGAATTGTTCAAATATCAGGGAACAGGTTATATCGATGTTTAGTTGATTTCTGTTCCACTTGATGGCGCTCTGCCATCAAAAAGCACATGTGCTTTTGATCAGGATATGCCTTCTTTATTTTTAATATATGAAACTATTTGAGTCAAAAGGCGATCCATTAATTAAGATTATATAAAAGGGCGTACCTGGATCTGTAAAGAAAAAAAAATTTTTTTTTCCTTAAAATATTTCGAGAGATAAAGAGGGAACAATCTCTCGAAATATTTTTTAAAAAAATGTTTTTTTTTTTTCTTTACAGATCCAGGTACGCCCTTTTATATAATATGAAACTATATCAGGAATATCGCTAAAAATATGTAAAATGGTTTCAAATATATCTGTGGCTGAAACAACTATACTTTATTCAAAGGTAACTGCATAGGTGCAAGGTAATAAGACCAAATCCAAATAAATAAATAGTTTGTGGCGTTTCTGTAACAGTGTTGTTACCAACATCAGACAAAAGTACTGAATCTCTCTGATAATGGTAACATGGTTATAGGATGTTAAAAAAATTAATTAAACAAATTAGAACTTAGAATTAAATATTTACAAAAACACGTTATATATATATATTTATAATTGTATGTAATTCTGCTGTCCTCATACCTTATGTCCATAGATAATCTAAAACACCCTTTCCAAGAGTCTAGCAACAGTATCACTATAAAGGGAAGATCGAAAATACAATATAACAGCAGTATGGTAGATTTAACTGGTAAAACCGCTGGAAGGGTTCACTACTAATGAGCCAGGCCCTCCCAATAATTTTTTTTCCATTGCAGTAAGGGTAGTAGAAATTGTTTATTTTTAAAAAGAATGATACGCGTCAATAATAGTTTCTAATTTTAAATACACTTGTATTATTCGACTGAGTTCATAAAATATTTATAGATAAAGTGGTAGATGTAAGAGAGTTAAATGATTTAGATCAGCGAACAAACGATGTCTCACTTCTGTAAAGTTGAGTATGGTTTAGTTGAGATGTCTTCTGTGTGGATATATCTTACAAAAAATCCTACCTGATTTCTTCTGATTCAGTGATTTAAACTTGCATTGAAGTTGATTGTTTTTACTTGTAAATTATTGTTGGGATCTTAATATATTGCATATAATAATCTGGCTTTTATTGATTTATCAAGAAAATGGGTTGACCAAATATCAGGGAACAGGTTAAATTGTTTCACTAGATGGCGCTCTGTCATCTAAAAAGCACATGTGCTCGTGGTCAGGATATGCCTTCATTATTTTCAATATCAACATCTGACCTTTTTTATTTTCTGTTTTTTCCATATAATAATCTATTGAGTTTCTTGCTGAATTTCTTAGGATTCCAACTTGAGATATCTATATTCTTCTTATCATAATTATAGTTTATATCAAGATCAGCGGAATTATGCAGATTCCATATTTTTTTTGTATGAATAGTTTCTGTTACCCATGATCATTAATTCTTCCACGTTTTCTTTTTGAATATTTCCTTGTGTTTTAGATTTGTTGTCGTGAAGAATCTGATCTTCGAAATAAGTAAATATCAACAAAATATCACAGATAATCTGATAATTTATCAATGTTTTTTCTTCTTCAAAACTTGGTACTTTGAATAAAGATTTATTTTGTACTAAATACAAATTTTTGAACTCTAATAATTCGAATAGACGAATTTTAAGCTATATTGGGAGAAAAAAATATAAATATGATTAATATCTTATTTTTCTAACTAAAAACTACCATTGTTGTCATACCAAACCTTTTAAATTTTAAATATAAAATTAAGTCATGGCTGAATATGGTCTTAAATATCTCCATAATTTTCTTTTTACATGGATATTAAGAATTTGTCGATTTCGGGAAAGACATTTTCTTTTAGGATTTCTACATTAGTGGTCACTTTTAAAGAAAACTACCAATTCTAGAGTTCTTAAGATCTTTGGTATTTTTTAAATATTTCAAATATAAAATTGTGGGGTTAGACTTTTAAAATGATAGATTAACCACTTTATTTGTGGCTTCAAATGATGGTGCATCTAATTCTGATGCACTTCAAAAATTTTTCTAATAATGTCGGAGGAAATGGTAAAAACATTAAGATTAATAGAATTATAAACGCAAAAAATATCTGTAATTATAAAGGTTCTAACCCAAACTGACAATAAAATACTACTAGATGAATTAAACAAATCAGAAGATTTGATATTGATTAGTAAAATTTACATACCGACACTAAGAGATCCAATTATAATAGTCAAAAACGTATCCAAAATTACAGATAAGGCGAACTTCGTCCAAACCGCATGCAAAATGAATTCTGATCTAGAAAATTTGGAAAGTGAAATAAAGGTTCTATTTACAATGAGATCTAACTCTCCATATCACAATAAGGTATTAAGGGTGACTCCTATAGTTTACCAAATTAAAAAAAATAATGGGTAATGAGATATACACCTATTTTTGAGCGATGTTCTATACAAGACAGAATATTTGTAAGACAATGCCAAATTATTTTGAATTTAATCCGAATCACAAAACAAAAGACTGCCAAAGCATTAAAATATGTAAAATATGTGGTGTACAGGGTAGCCACAACTGTACTGAAGCAACAAATTGTCACAATCGCTCTAAGCACCCTAAATAAAAACACTTTTTATACAAACCATAAATAAATTCAAGTGAATGCCCGATTTACAACCCACAAATAGACAGACTTATTTAAAGGAAACAATATTCACAAATACACGAGGGAAATGATGTATCAAATATAATTTAAAGTTTAATCTTAAGTACATTAATATCCTATATGATTGAAAATGTGAGATGTTTTCAACAAAATGTAAGAAAAAGTTTTACTGCGATATGTAAAATATAAAATAATCATTTTTGCATCCAATGATGATTTTCCTACACACACTTGTAACATTCATATAAAAAAAGGAATGATGTTGATTACATAGAATTTATATAGATAAAGTGGTAGATGTAAGAGAGTTAAATGATTTAGATCAGCGAACAATCGATGTCTCACTTCTGTAAAGTTGAGTATTGTTAATTAATAACAAAAATAAATAGAATTTACTAAAAAGCCTTTATTTATTGCTTTTAATTTTAATTAAATTTTAAACATATTAAAGATAATATTATTTATTTACACATATAACTATATGTAAATTAAAGAACAAAAGAAAAGGAAACCAAAAAAAACGTAAACATTGGCGACGCCGTTCTTCTTTGTCTGCCAGCAACTCTTCTATAGTCGATCCTGCGCAGGCGCACACCACGCCCGCCGCCACCGCGTGCTGCTCGATGGCGTCGTGTTTTCGAGCCGCTTGCCCACTAAAATGGATATTTAACATACTCCCACCTATGATTTGGGGAAGAAAATGATACAATTAAGATAAGTGATATATATGTCGTACATAAAAGGAGTTAAGCATTATAAATTAAGTCTCTGTGGTGGCTTGACCACGCGTCCACATCGAGTTCGCTTAGCCTCACTATGCGCTTCTTCAATTGTAGTATCTCCTTTGGATCGAAGAATTGGATCCCCACTTGAAACTTCCAGGGGGTAGAGCTTTTGCACAGGGCGTATAAGGGTTCCCAGTTTTGTGCGAACTTTAGCAACCCGAGAATGCCCATCTCTTCCTGGAAACAGTTCCACTATTCTTGCCATAGGCCAGTGGAGTCTCCTCTTGTCTTCCACCTTCACTATAACCACATCACCCACACTCAGTTTCGGAGTCCTATCATTGGCCTTCTGGATAAGCTGGCCCAGATATTCACTCCGAAAGCGACTTCTGAGAGCTTCTCGCAGCCTTTGACAATGCCGATATCTATCTTGAAATTTCTTTGAATCCAACTTATCAAGATCTGGAACTCCCACGTATTTTGAATCATGTAGAAACATGGAGGGTGATAAAGGAATCAAACTGTCAAAGTCCTCATGAATGTATGTCAGCGGACGACTGTTGATTGTAGCTTCCGCATCACATAGGATAGTGGACATCTCTTCATAGTACACTGAAGAATGGCCCAAAATTCGAACAAGGAGATCCTTGATGAAACGAATAAGACGCTCCCACCAACCTCCCCACCATGCAGCAGTAGGAGGTATGAACTTCCAACTTATCTTGTGAAGATTTTGGTCTAACACTATCTTCTTCCGGTTTAAAGCCTTGAGAGCATTGTTAGCGCCCACAAAATTAGTACCATTATCAGAATAAATGACTGTTGGTCGCCCTCTCCGGGCTATAAATCTTCTCAGAGCTTGTATGAAAGCTTCAGTACTTAATGAGGTTACAAGTTCCAGGTGTATAGCTCTGAAGACGGCACAGGTAAATAGAACAATCCATGCCTTGTCTTGTTCTTGAGGTAAAGTGGACCAGCAAGGTCTACTCCCATAATTTCAAAAGCTGTGGCATCTCTCACTCTATCAAGGGGTAAGTGTATTGGAGTAGTTTTCACAGGTTTTGATGAAAATCTTCTACACTTGGCACACTGAGAGACGACACTTCGTATGCTGCGCCGGGAATTTAAGATCCAATAATTTTCTCTGAGTTTGGCAGAAAGGATCTGAACTCCTGCATGACAATGTCTCAGATGGAATTCTCTTATCAGGCATGTAACAACATGATGTTTTGTTGGAAGCAAAATTGGGTAACGAAATGAATATTCGTCATCCCTTTCAATAAGCTTGGATTTTATACGGATCAATCCAAAATGATCTCTGATTATCATCAACCCGTTGATCGAATCTCCTCGGCTAGAAAAAACTTGCTGTTGCACAGTTTTCCAAATTCCCTTTTCAGCATCTTCTAATTCTGAAAGCTGTAGACTATGCATACCTAATGGGGACAATTTTTGTGTATTTCATATGAACCTCCGGATCCACGCATTTATTCTGACAATCTTTGTAAAATTTGAAAATCTTTCAAACCATGGCATTACTTCAGTTCTGACATGAGTAGTCACCAAAACTTGTCTATCTATTCTAAATTGACCAAAGTTCTGTCTGAGTGGAATAATTGCTTTGGCCAGTGATCTTGAGGCTGCTTGAGCCATTCAGGTCCCTCCCACCATCTGGTGCGTTTAAGCTGTAGTACACTACAACCTCTTGAAGGAAGGTCTGCAGGGTTGAGGCCCCCTGGTACATAAAACCATTTGTTCGGACCTGAAGTGTTGCATATCTCTTTGACTCTGTTGTTTACAAAGGTGCCCCACTGCCTGTTCGTCTTGATCCATGAAAGTGCTGTAGTAGAGTCTGTCCAGTAATACACCGGTTCTGCAGCCAAATTCAAAGACTCAGTTACGTACCTGCTGAGTATAACTCCCAACATAGAAGCAAGAAGTTCCATCCTAGGGATAGTAGTTTTCTTAAGTGGACCTAGCCGGGATTTGGCCATCAAAAGTTGTACTGATACTCCTTTGTTCTCAGGACAACGTAGAAAAGCTGCTGCTGCATATGCACTTTGGCTGGCATCACAAAATATGTGGATGGACCAATGGGCTCTAATCCCATGGCCCACTCTACGTGGAATTTTTATGTCGGCAAGAGTGTCCAACTCACTGTACCACTTCATAAATTTTCTTGAATGGTTGATGGTAAAGGTTCATCCCAATCAGTTTTGACTGTCCAGGCTTGTTGAATAAGTAGTTTAGCAGGTAATAAGACAGGAGCTAAGAATCCAATTGGGTCAAAGATCTGTTGGGTATGAGACAAGAGGTCTCTCTTGGAAAGTGAGTTTATTATAACTCCGAACTTAGGGGTCACATTAAGAGTATCTTCTAAAAGATTCCATTTCATGCCCAGAACTGAAGCCTCTTCACTCCTTTCTATATCAACACAAGGAGGTAATCTAGAATAGACTTCCTTGACTCGGTGTATAGGTCCGAATTGCCACATTCTGAGATCCATCTTGGCTTTTGCAAATATCTCAGTAGATTTCTCCACCAGATCAACTAATTCTGCCTCGGTATCCACTGAAGTGACACAATTATCAATATACAAACATTCCATCAACTTCTGAGGAAGAGCTCCAAATTCAGATGAGACTCCCTTATGATGATGCAGGATGACTGCTCCAAGCAAATAGGGGCTACAGGTCACAACCAAAGACAACTCGCTTGTGACGGAAAACCTGAATCTGATGATTATTTTTCCACCATAAGAATCTAAGATAGTCTCTATCTTCTTCTTTCACTTCAATTTGCAAAAAGACTTTTCTAATGTCAGCAATAACTCCAATAGCCTTTTCTCTAAACTTCAGTAGGATAGCTGGGATCTGTTCAATAACATTTGGGCCACTTGCCAAGCAATCGTTCAATGAAAGATTCCCCTTGTCCTTACATGATGCGTCAAACACAGGTCTTATCTTGGTGGTGTTGCTATTGGCTTTAACCACTGGGTGATGAGGGAGATAATGACAATTCCTGTTCAAATCTTCTGGAGACAACCTTTTCAATAACACCTTCAGCTAGCCATTCTTGGAACACCCTATCATATTCGCTGAAGATACATTTAGCTCTCAATTTACGGGTTGTGTTGAAAAGTCTTCTCTCTGCAATATGACGATTGGATGGAATTCCTTCTTGGTTCCCCAGCCAAGGTAATCCTACACCAAAGCGTCCATCTTCCAGCTTATGAACAGTATTTAAGAAGTGCTGGTGTACTATCTTATCTTCTTCTAGCTTTGTGAGATTTTCCCTGGGATCTTTTATGCCAATCGTTTCTGAATCCCACAAATAATCAACCGACATATTTCTACTGTGCATGCTGATGACCACCAGTGATGAGTAATCAGTCTGCTCATCTTTCTTCGGTGAAGGGCCAAAATTGTCCATCCAAGCTGTGTTTCTATGGCTGTTAGTCCATTTTCCAGCTGCTTCACACGTCCCGACAAAAGGCTTCCATAAATATCACTGCCGATCAAAAGTTCTATCTTGGGGCTATCTCTCCCAAGATCAGACAGCCAAATTCTAGATCCTTTTAGTTCATTCAACCATGCTCCTTTAGGCGTCCTTGGAATCTCTCCACAAATAATGTCTTGACCCAAGAATTCAAATTCTCTCAGAGTGTCCAATTCTGATAGGTTGCTGCATAATGCGACCGTATATACCTTATGGCATTTTGTTTCTGTTTGTGTACCACCAAACAATGAATGAGCAATATTTACATTGCCCACAGGCTTCAATTTTACTTCTAGTGCAGTGGATTCCAAAATATAGGACTTCTGAGAACCAGGGTCTAAGAGTTCTCGCACTCTTCTATAGCCATTATTTCCCATAATATTGACCATCAAGGTCATTAAGGTTACATCTCTTGTACACTGCTGATTGGCTAAAGCACTCTGCACTACTTCAGAGACATGCGTCTTTTCCTTTTGGTTGCAGGGCAGGTCAGGACAAAGAAGAACGTAGTGTCCTTTGGCACAAATATTACATTGAACTGTCCTCTTGCAAGCCTTTGCAAGATGTCCAGGTTTAAGGCATTTCAGACAACACCTCTTTTCATAAATCTTTGCTCTTTTATCCTTGAATGGCATGGATTGAGCAGTGATGCAGTCTTTACTTTGGTGATTATTTTCACAGAACAAACATCCCATCTCCTTGGCAGAAAATAAACCTGCAGCGGTAGGTATATTTGAATTCTGCTTAAACTTATTTCTAAGTTTCTCTTTTGGGGAAGACCCTTAAAAATCCTCTCCTGGCTAGAAGTCTTCTTTCTTCCCCTTCCACTTCTCTTCTAAGAAAGTCCAAAAGATTGTTAAGGCGAGAGCTGGAGTTAGAATTAGAGTTTTTTGATGCATCACAATTATTCAGTGGTGATCTCTGCCAAGCAACCAGCACATCTTCTGGCAAACAAGACTCTATCATTGGGAAAAGCCATGCTGTGTTTTCCTTGGTGTCAACACCCAAAGATTCCAGAGATCTTAGTTGTGTTTCAAGTTTGTCGTATAGTTTAGCCACTGACCGCCTTTCATCTGGTGGAGTCTTGACATTTGCCATCATTAATTTAAGCAGTTCCCTTACATATATTTCCACAAGCAAATCTTTCTGTCCATACCTTTGTTTAAAGGCTTGGACCGCTTTGGCATAGTTTTCTGCTGTTTGGGGATAGCTTTCTATGAGCTCTCTGGCTCTAGTGTTTGATTGCATAGACTGCACCAGATAATGAAACTTGTCTGCATCATGCAGCTCAGTATCCTCATGAATCTTTTCAAATTGTGCCGAAAATGGAAGCCAATTAATTAGTTCTCCATCAAATTTTCTTATTTCGATCTTAGGAAGTTTATAACTTTTGGCCATTAATGACCCATTTGAGCTTCCCAGGGATTTAACATCAGTTTTGTTATCAGAATCAATTAATTCTCTTACCTTTCTTTCCAGGGTGATGAAGGTATCCGAATAATGTTCTGCTTCCTCAATTTCACAATTTAAAGTGTCTTCTTCTGCATCAGCCACCATCATATGAACCAACATCTTCTGGTCAAGATCCTTTAATTTTAAATCGATGTCTTTTAATTTGCTAAATTTGTCCCTGATCACACCTAGATCAGCTTTAGTTTTACTTATTTCGGAATCCAAAACATTTACTACCTTAGTAAATCGCGTTCTGGTTACTGAGCGCAAAACTTCTTGTCACGTTCCATCCTGGCAGGCTCGCCACTTTTGTTAATTAATAACAAAAATAAATAGAATTTACTAAAAAGCCTTTATTTATTGCTTTTAATTTTATTTAAATTTTAAACATATTAAAGATAATATTATTTATTTACACATATAACTATATGTAAATTAAAGAACAAAAGAAAAGGAAACCAAAAAAACGTAAACATTGGCGACCGCCATTCTTCTTTGTCTGCCAGCAACTCTTCTATAGTCGATCCTGCGCAGGCGCACACCACGCCCGCCGCCTCCGCGTGCTGCTCGATGGCGTCGTGTTTTCGAGCCGCTTGCCCACTAAAATGGATATTTAACAAGTATGGTTCAGTTGAGATGTCTTCTGTGTGGATATATCTGATATAAAATCCTACCTGATTTCTTCAAAATCATTGATTTAAACTTGAATTGAACTTAATTGTTTTAAGTTGTTGTTTTAATGTCCATCCATACAGAGTTCAAAACAACAACTCCTCACCCGTGCAGGCACGGTCACGCTCCGCCGCGTCACGTGGGAAAACATACGTACATGTTCTCATACATGTTCTCAGCACATCCCCCTTTTTAAGATTTGAAATATATATATATACATTACAAACTTTATAAATGCATAAAATAATTAATAATGAAGGCGATCCACGGGTTTAACAATTCGTCCACTCCGGGTTCTTATCTGGCCGTCTTCTGAGTCGTTAGAGGGATAATCCACAACTGGGGTCTTTTCATTTTCAACCAGTTCCTCCCCCGAAAAGGTCGGCGTCGATGGGTCGGCTGGATACTGCACTGTAACTCCTTTTCGTAGATGGAACCTGTTTCGACGTAAAGTCCCAACTGGAGTATCAACCATATATGACCTTGGTGTCGATGCTTTCTTCTTTACAATCCCCCAGATTCGCATATCTTTAATCCAAATCGTGTCACCTTCGGATAGCTCCTCCATGTCCGTAGCTCCGCAGCGTCGATCATATCTGGATTTCATATCCTTTCTCCTTCTCCCCTCCTTTCTTTTCAGGGTCCGAGAGTCCACCAACTTTGGATTAAGATTCTCTGGTGCAATTGGCAAGGTCGTTCGGAGTTTACGTCCCATGAGAAGCTCAGCAGGGCTGTAACCGTTCTCCAAAGGGGTCGATCGATACTCCAGGAGTCCAAGCGATGGGTCTTGATTTTTCTTGAGGATCAACTTAGCAATTTTCACACCTGCTTCTGCCATCCCTTTGCTCTGCAGGAATCGAGGACTTGAAGTGACATGTGTGAATCCGTACTGCCTTGCGAAATTTGCAAATTCACGAGCAGCTCCAAATTGCGTCCCATTATCGCTTACAACAGTTTCTGGTACTCCATGTCGGGCAAATATGGATTTGCAACTACGCACCACCACATTGGCTGTGAGCCGATCTAGCTGAATCATTTCAGGAAAGCGAGAATAATAGTCAATGACGACAAGATACCACTTATTCTCGAACTTGAACAAATCCATTCCAATCTTTTGCCACGGTCGTGTAAGAAAGTTGGTTGGTATCAAAGGTTCATGTTTTGAGACGGCTTCCTGGATACAGACACTGCACTTTCTGACCGTTTCCGCGATCTCTTCCGAAATTCCAGGCCACCATACCGTCTCACGTGCGCGAAGTCTTGTTTTTGTAATCCCGAAGTGCCCAGCGTGCAACTTATCTAGGATCTCCAGTTTCATACTTGCTGGAATAACAAGACGACAGCTACGCATCAGTAGTCCATTTTGAACACAGGTTACATTTTTGTCCTTCAGCACGGCAAGCCTGTCCTTCCCTGTGGGTGAAATCTCCGCACTTTGGACATCGTGATCTTGTTTTGGCTGACTTCTCCTTCTTCCTCGAAGGCTGCTGTTGTTGTTTCGGTGATTGTTTCTTCGAGTTGAACTTCACCTGATTGACCTTTTGGCTTGTTGAGGGACGCTGCAGGTCGACTTGCTGCTGGTCGAACGGCTACCTGCTGTCGAACCATTTTCACCGCCTTTTCCAAAGTCAGTTCGCTGTCCAACTGCATTCTTTCAGATAAAGCTTTGTCCCTCACTCCAACCACTATTCGGTCACGGATCAACTGTTCATGAAGACACTCAAATTCGCAACTATCAGCCAATTTGTACAATGAAGTGATGAACTCGTCCACTGGCTCCCGATCCTCTTGGATTCTTGAATTAAATTTCGCTCGTTCGTAGATAATATTCTTCCTGACACAGAAGTGGCTGTCGAACGCCTTGAGGACGGAATCAATTTTCGTTGCCTCTTCCTCCTTTTCGAACTTGAAGGTCCTGAATATATCATCCGCGCGGTCACCCATCAAGTACATGAACAAATCGATCTTGTCCGCCTCCTCTTTCTTCTTCATTCCACTGACCACGAGGTACTGTTCGAATCTCTTCCTCCATTTGGGCCATTCGTTGGGAGTCGAGAAGTCGAAAGTTTCTGGAGGTTGAATCTGAGCCATGTTGAATTATCTTCCAAGGTACACAAAAATCGATATTTTGCAATATACGGGTTTGTATTTTATCCAGTTATCGCTGCCACCATGTTTTAATGTCCATCCATAGAGAGTTCAAAACAGCAACTCCTCACCCGTGCAGGCACGGTCACGCTTCGCCGCGTCACGTGGGAAAACATAGTACATGTTCTCGTACATGTTCTCAGCACAGTTGTAAATTATTGTTGGGTTCTTATATGCATATAATAATCTGGCTTTTATTGATTTATCAAGAAAATGGGTTGGCCAAATATCAGGGAACAGGTTAAATTGTTCCACTAGATGGCGCTCTGCCATCTAAAAAGCACATGTGCTCGTGGTCAGGATATGCCTTCATTATTTTTATATCAACATCTGACCTTTTTTTTCTATTGTTTTTTTTTTCATATTATAATCTATTGAGTTTCTTGCTGAATTTCTTGAGATTCCAACTTGAGATATCTTAATTCTTCTTATCATCATTATAGATTAGATCAAGATCAGTAGAACTATACAGGTTCATATTTGTTGTTTGAATAGTGTCTGTTACCCATGATCATTAATTCTTCCACGTTTTCTTTCAAATATTTCTATGTGTTTTCGATTTGTTGTCTTGGAGAATGTGTTCTTCGAAATAAGTAAATTTTAACAAAATGATATAGGCTTAGCAAAAAATACGATGTTTCCTTTTTAAGGATTTCTAGTTGTTTTTGTACTCACGTATGTTGTAGTTACGAGGACATCCCTTTAGATAAAAACAAATATATATTTATTTAAGGAACGACTTGTTCCAATACAAATTTTGTTAAAACAAGCTAGCGATAAAAACATAACAGAAAGGTTGAAGGTAGAAGTGGAAGTGACGTCAGCATCGATGATGATAAAAGTCAAAGTTTGCATAACAATTCCCTCCTTACTTTGTCTTTACTCCCACGATGCTGAGGTTCTCCAGGTGTTTCTTCATCTGGTCTCGGGATAGGTCCTTTGTGAAGATATCCGCCTCCAGGTCCCCAGATGGCTTGTACAGAAGGCAGATGTCTCTGGATTCATAACAGTCTCTCAAGAAGTGGTACTTTCTGTTGATATGTCTACAGCGACTGCTTTGTTTAGGGCTGGAGATCCAGTTGATCAATGACTGACTGTCTGTATAGATCGCAGTTGGTTTTTTCCATGATATTCCATTCTTCCAGCTCTCGTAGCAGGTTTATTATCCACTTGAATTGACAGCAGCTTTCACAAGCAGCTATCATTTCCGCTTCATTGTGGAGAGGGCGACGAGTGGTTGTTTACTACTTTTCCAGTCTATAGTTGCTTCGCCGAGCTTCAATACATATCCGCCGTAAGATTTTCCATCATGAGTGGTTCGACCAGCTAGCATCGGTGTAGGACTTAAGGATTCCAGTCTTCCCTCTTTCAAATTTCACTCCTAGGTCAATTGTTCCTCGCAGGTATCTCGTCACTCTTTTGATTGCTGTCCAGTGCATCTGTTTTGGTTGTCTGGAGTACTGTTAAAGTTTGCTAGTGATGTAAGCGATGTCGGGTCTGGTGTTAACAGCTAGAAACATTAGCGTTCCAAGGGCTTCTTGGTAAGTGTGCTGATCACAATTGTCATCTTCAATATGATTGTCCAAATTGATTTCTTTGGAAGCTGGTGTTGGAACTTCCTTACAAGTTTCCATTCCATATTTCTGCAATATTTGTTGTACATAGTGGCTTTGCTGCAGCGAAATTCCCTCCTTGTCTTGTATGATCTTGATTCCCCAAAACATGCCTTTACATCTTACATCCTTTATTTCCAGGTGATGTCTCAATTTATTGATGAATCTGTTTGAGGTATCTTCAGAATCTGAGACAGTGATAAAGTCATCAACATATATCCCTACATAGAAGTATTTGTCTTCATTCTTCCATTTAAATAGGCAGGGATCAGATTAAGTTTTTCTAGTCCACAGTGTCATGAAGTACTTGACTGAATTTCTCATACCACGATCTTCCGGATTAAGGTATACCGTAAATACTTTTGTTGAGTTTGCAAACTTTGTTTCTGTCTTGGACAAATCCAGCAGGTTGTTCCATGAATATTGTGTTTTCAATGTTTTAATTTAGATAGGCTGCTTTCACATCAAATAATTTAATGACTGAATCTTCTGTTGCTTCCATTGACAAAATAGTCCTGAGGGTGGCAATTTTAATTACAGGGCTGAAACTTTCGTTGTAATCTCTTCCTGGGATTTGGTTGTATCCCATTGCAAACAAGTCTAGCTTTGTAAGTTTTGTTTTTGTTTTCTTGGTCTTTAGATATTTTGAACACTCATTTACTTTTGACAAGTTTAGCGTTTACAGGTCTAGGTACCAGTTCCCATACTTGATGCGAGTACATGTTCTGTATTTCCTCAAGCATTGCGTTCTCCCAATGTTTCTTGTCTTTGCATGCGATGGCTTCATCATAGTCTTTCGGAATGGTTTCATTCGTAGTAGCCAGAACGTAGTCATCGAATCTTTTAGGTATTGCTCGAGTTCTTTGTGGTCTGTGTGATCCACTTGACTCTGTCTGTCTGTTGATCATGGTATCTGGTGCTGGCTCTTCAATATCAACATCTGATAGAACATGATTGTCCAGTTGTTCATCCTCCTGAATGAAGAAATATGTGTCAGTGTCCGTATATTATGACTTTGTTTTTCTTCTGAGATGACATTATTGTTCTCTCTGAAGTGAATGTCTGCGGTTTCAAGAATAACTCTCGCTATGATATCAAATACTCGATAAGCTCTTCTGCATCTTGAATAGCCCACAAATAGATTTAGCTTCTAGTTTGTGTCTTTGATGATTCTCGAGTTTATAGAAGACTTCACAACCAAATCTCATGATGTGAGAGATGGATGGCTTTTTACCTTTTCATTTTTCCATAGGGGTAGTGTCTGGGTCATTGGTTGTGGGAGTTAGATTGTACAGATATGCAGCTGTATTCACAGCTTCTGCCCAGAAGTGTAGGGGTAATTGGGAGTCTGCCAGAAGTGTTCGGCCTTTGTCTAATAGTGTTCTGTTAGCTCTTTCAACTCTCCCATTGTTTCTTGGGGTGTACGGTGTAGTTACTTCATGTTTAATTCCTTTGGATTCTATGAAGGTTTCAAGGTTTTTATTGATAAATTCTGTTCCGTTATCTGTTCTAAGTCGTTTTAGTTTTGAGTTTAGCTCGTTTTCTCTCTTTACAATAAACTTCTTCAAAACTTCTGCTGATGAGAGTTTATCTTTGAGAAATTCTACAAATATTCTCCTAGAAAATCCATCTACGATGGTCAAGAAATATTTACTTCCGCCCAAGGAGTTTATTCTCATTGGACCACAGAGATCGACATAAATGGCTTCAAAGGGATAGCTTTCCTGATTGCTATCTGTGTGAACATAGGGTACTTTGGTCATTTTTCCCAAGGAGCAAGCATCACATTGTTCAAGGGTACCATTTATAGAGTCCAAGCCTTTTAGAAGATTGTTCTTCAAAACCAGGTCTAATTTGTTGTCACTAGGATGTCCTAACCTTCTGTGCCATGCAGTCCTAGAATTGTCCTTTGAAATCAAGCAATGTTCATTTGGAACATGAGTTGCTTCAGATAAACGTGATAGGTTCAATGTGTACATGTTACCATCAAAGTTGCCTGTTCCTATTAGCTTGTCATCAGAAGAGTATATGTATGCTCCTTCGGAATTCAAAAGAACAGAGTTCCCTCTTCTTACTACGCTTGGAATGGACATTAGATTTCCTTTCAGGTGTGGTACATGGAGGAAATTATGTAGGGTTACAGCGTTGTTAAGTTTGTCCTTACCTTGTACAGTAGCTTGGATTGATCCTGATGAAGCAGATTCGATGTGTCTCCCTTCTTCTGCCACTTGTATGCTTCTTCTCTCCTCCGTCTTGTGCTCGATCCATTCACCATGGGAAGTCATGTGGCTTGTGCACGCAGAATCAATTATCCACACATCCTGAGTCGTCGGGCGTTCCTCCCTTGTGATTGCATGTAGTGCGTAATCTGAAGTGGAGTCTCTTCGTTGGGATGGTTCCTCTGTTCGTTCTTGGATTGCTGATCTGGCTGTGTCTTTGTTTTGTTTTGGTCCTTTATGGTAGTTCCTTGTACTGGCCATGTTATTTTTGTTTGTTGTATTCTTTTGAATTCCTTTGTTGTTAGGGTTGAACCAACAGTCTTTCTTGAAATGTCCTTTTCTTTTGCAAATGAAGCATGACTTTTCTTTGAATTGGTTGCCTGATGATCTGAAAACATTTTCATGATTTTTTTGCTTCTGTCCTGTCTTTTCTTCTCGAAATCCAGTAGAGTTTGTCTCAAGTCTGGTAAGGAGATTTCTCTGTTTATTGACAGTGCTGCTGGGATCGTGTCAAAGTTACGTGTGAGTCCTTCAACAATGTATCGTACAAGCTCTCTTTCTGTTACTGTCTTTCCTAGCTGGGTGATCTCTTGTGCCAGTTTCTGTGCTCGTACAATATACATGTTAACATTTTCATTTGGGTTCAGTTTCAGTTTGGCTAGATCCAACATTAGGTCTATCCTTTTATTTTCTAGAGATCCTTCAAGCCTTTTCTTTATGTCGTACCAAATTCTTTTGGCCCTTTTATCGCCTCGAAAGATGATTGTTAAGTCATCCGAAAGTGACAATATTATTAGGCTGTTTTAGAGTTTATTATTATTATTTTAATGTAACTCTGTGTATATATGTTTATATTATATTTGACCAGGAGTGCCTGGTCACGTGTGTGAATTTATTGTATATATAGTGTGGTTGGAAATAAAATAGGAGTTGAGTTGAGCTTTTGTGAGACTAGTGCTTTCACATAGTTAGAGTTTGGAAAGCCCGCTACATTTTAGGAGAAGACCTCTGCGCTGACTATACCTCTAGGTGGAAGAGTGAAAAGAAGAAAACCAGCCAGAAGAAGTTGGCGAACATTTTTTGGTCCCTCGAGCCGGATTAAAGTTACAAGATTTAGAAGAATTCACTCTTGATTAGAAGTTAAAGGTTTAAAAATCGAAATTTAATTTGTTGATACTAAGAGAATCAAGAAAAAAAGGCCTATGCAAATTTAAGCAAGATTATAACAAAAGAATTTATTTAAACGAGGCTTTTAGAGAATTTTTGCAAATTAAATTCAAAGATAAAAAAAGAGGTATAGCGCGTTAAGTAATAAGTTAAGTTAAGAACATTAGCAAGTCTAGAAAATGAAGCGGGCAATAAGAAGTAGAGCCGTTCAAAGAACGACTATTTCCAAAATGATTAAAAAGGTAGAAGCGGAGTTGGATGAAGAAACTCCTTCTGAAAGTATAGTAAGAACGAGTTATAAGCTCCTCGAAAAGCACATGGCAAGTCTTCAAGATGAAGATAAGTTGATATGGAATTTGATGCTAGAAGATGAGGAGAATGATGACAAGGTACTAGAGGAGGAGAAGGATACATTGATCCCTTTTTTATGATGAGAAGTGGATAGATCTTGAAATTAAAAAATAAATCATATTCTCAACTTTCTGATGAAAAATACGGAAGCCCTCCATGGTGCTAGTTCGGAAAAGGGCTCGCTGCCTGGAACAAGAGTTTGCCGATTGCCCAAATTGGATTTGAAGATCTACGATGGAAGCAGTTTGGAATGGCTGGGCTGGTGGGCTCAATTTAATAAGATCCACGAAGATACTGATATTTCGGCTGTGGATAAATTCCAATATTTGGTGCAATCCATGAAGGAAAACACAAGAGCCTCAAGGCTAGTGAAAAGTTATCCCATCACCGCAGACAATTATCCAAAGGTCATTGCGGCGTTGAAAGATCGCTTTGGAGATAGAGTGATTCTCACCGAAGTATATGTGAGACAACTATTAGGATTAGTAGTGAATAACGCCCGGAGAAAGAGCATAAGGATTGAGGACCTTTATGATAGGTTGGAGTCCTACTTGAGATCATTGGAATCCCTGGGGATCACTACAGAACAAAATGCGGCGTTTTGTACCCGCTTGTTGAGTCAAGTCTGCCGGAGGAGTTAATCACGGTGTGGCAGCGTAGTGCCCTTTCGGGATATACTGATGAAGGTGAAGATACACCTCAATCTGTTGATGGGCGGCTCGGCTTGTTGTTAAAGTTTTTAAGGCGAGAGGTAAAAGGCGAAGAGCGTCTGGCCTATGTAAGAGCTGGATTTGGGGAATCCTCGAATTCCAAGAGTACAAGGACCAATACCACGAGGCTACATGTGGCTGAAGTCAACAAGCCAAGAGAAAGAAACCTGATGGCATGTCTGTTCTGTAGTGGCGACCACTGGTTGAGGAATTGTCAGAAATGGTTGGCCATGTCTGTTCAGAAGAGAAGAGAGGTATTGATGAGGCATAGGGCTTGCTTCAAGTGTTTCCGAGTGGGTCATCATGGGCGTCATTGCTGGAGAGATGTAGAGTGCAATATATGTAAGAAATCGGACAATACCTTGCTGCATCTCGGGGAGCAGTTGGTGTCAAATCAGGGACCATCGAGCAGTAAGTAGAACATCCACACGAAGACTGATTCCAATGCAGAAAAGCCTGATGTGTCATTCGCTGGCATGCATGTGAGAACAGCAGTGCCAACGGCGCTTTTAGCCATGGCTTTAGTGCGGTTAGTGAACCATCTGAATGAAGAAAAGGTGGTGAGAGCCTTGCTGGATCAGGGTTCGCAGTCTTCCTTTATACATAGGGACGTGCTCCAGGGTTTGAGTATACCGGTCTCCAAAGTTGACGCTCAGATCTATGGAATCAATGCTACTAAGGGAGAGGAAGTTAAAGACCTTGCCCATTTTGCCATCAGGCCTCTAGGAAATCAAGACTGGGAGTTGCCATTGCAGGCTTTGGTAGTGAATAAAATGACAGGACTATTACCGAGTAGGGACCTTTGCCTACCAATGACCGAGAAGTTGAGAAATATACAACTTGCGAATCCCCAGTTTATGAAGAGTGGGAAAATTGATATAATTCTGGGAGCTGATGTATACGGATTGCTCTTGCTGCCTGAAATCCGAAGAGATGACAAGACCCAGTTGTGTGCACAAAATACGAAGTTAGGATGGATTATTTCAGGAGGATTGTCAGGAGGCGATATCGGCAATACGCAGGTATTTACTACCCGTGTACAGTATAAGGATAACCGGGATAGTGATGCAGAAAGGCAGAGAATTATATGGAGGCGAAGATCGGAAGATAAATTAATGGCTTATAGACTTAATACTGTTACCTATGGCACTGCTGCAGCACCCTTTTTGGCTATGAGAACCCTATTAAATTTGGTAGAGGATGAAGGGGCTAAGTATCCTAGAGCCTCTAGAGCAATCATAAAGGATACTTATGTGGATGACATTATTACCGGTGCAGATGATCTAAGAGATGGAATGGCGTTGCGTGATGAACTCATCGAGTTGCTTAGATGTGGAGGATTCACCTTGAAGAAGTGGTCGTCAAATGATCTGACAATTTTGGGCAACATTGCGAAAGAACATTGCGCACAAAAGATTACATTTGAACAATCCAAGGTTATAAGGACATTGGGTTTGGGATGGATCCAAAGTGAAGATTTTTTCTTATATGACGTTCAGTCGTTGGAAAAGACATCGGTGACTACCAAACGCGAAATGCTTTCCTTCATCGCCAAGTTATATGATCCCTTAGGATGGTTGGCACCTGTCCTTGTAACAGGAAAAATAATGGTTCAAAGGTTGTGGATAACGGGATTACATTGGGATGAACCGATAGATGAAACATTGATTGAAACATGGAATAATTTTAGAAGGGAATTGAATTTCATAGGAATTTTGAGAATACCCCGATGGTTGGGACTCGGAAGGAATACCCATGGAGTACAATTGCATGGATTCGGCGATGCCTCTGAAGACGCCTATGCGGCAGCCGTTTACATAAGAATTCCCACTGATGATGGTGTCAGTGTAAGACTGTTGGCATCAAACACTAAGTTGGCTACCATTCGGAAGATGTCAATTCCACGCTTAGAATTGTGCGCAGCTATTCTACTGACCAGACTAATGAAATATATAATGGAAGAATTGAATATCAAAGTGGAGAGTGCTACCTGTTGGTCCGATTCTACCATAGTCTTGAGTTGGATAAAAACTATGTCTAGAAATCTCCCTACTTTCATCGGCAATCGTGTGGCGGAGATTCAGAGTTGTCCACAAATCAGGGAGTGGCGCTGTGTTCCTACAAGAGATAATCCAGCGGATATCGCCTCGCGAGGAATTCTGGGGTCCGAGCTGAAACAGTCTTCCATCTGGTGGACAGGACCTACCTGGTTATCAGCAGAATCAACAGAATGGCCCAAAATACTTCCTGTGTTTGAGAACCAAGGTCCAATTGAGCTCCTGAGTGTTCATGCCCTCAGTGAAACATCTTTCTTGGTGGCTATAGGAGAAATGAGCTCAACCTTTAATGGGTATATCCGAAAAGTGGCCTGGATATTGCGTTTTTGCCATAACTGCCGCTACAGTGCAGAGCGATATCAGTCGCACTTAACCACAGCTGAACTGATAAATGCTAATAGGAGAATATTTCAAGCAATTCAGTTCCAGCATTTCAGGGAAGAAATAAGAAGTTTGACCACTTTAGGATCAGTGAAGCGCACAAGCAAGATTTATGGTTTAACACCGTTCCTCGACGATCAAGGAATCCTTAGAGTCGGCGGTAGATTAAAATGGGCTCCATCTATGACATATGAACAAAAACATCCTGCGCTATTGCCTTCATCAGGAAAGGTGGCTCAGATGATTGTTCAAGCAGTTCATATGCGGACTTTGCATGGAAGTGTGTACCTGATGCTGTCCACATTAAGACAGAAGTATTGGATGCTGAGAGCAAAAGATCAGGTGAAGAGATGCATTCGAGAGTGCGTGACATGCTGTCGATACAATCGCGTCACTCAAGGCCAGCTAATGAGCGATTTACCCAAGGAGAGATTAACACCGGGTAAACCCTTTTCAATCAGTGGTGTAGATTATGCTGGACCTGTGAACCTTCGATTGTCCAAGGGTAGAGGCCGAAAGACTGAAAAAGGCTACATCTGTCTATTTGTGTGCTTTGTGACCCGAGCAGTACATCTTGAATTGGTCACAGATGCCTCTACACCCACCTTCATGTCGGCCTTTAAACGATTTGTAGCACGAAGAGGACATTGCACTCGGCTATATAGCGATCAAGGAACAAATTTTGTGGGAGCTGCACGACAATTACGTTCATGTTTCTATCTGGCTCAAAAGCAATTAAAAGAACTAGCTGCCGTGTTAGCTAATGAAGGAACTGAGTGGAAGTTCAACCCTCCAGGAACACCCATTTCGGTGGTCTTTGGGAAGCTGGGGTCAGGGCTTTGAAGTATCATCTGAGGCGAATTATTGGGAACAATTTGTTGACATATGAAGAACTGCTGATCGTTCTAGTCCAAATCGAATCTTGTTTGAATTCGAGACCTTTGTACCCAATGAGTAATGATCCTAATGATCAAAGGGTATTAACTCCCGCCCATTTTTTGCTGACTGAGCCATCCTCTTGTTTCCCGGAAGATGACCTATTATTGGTAAAGAATCATCTCCTAACAAGATGGCAGTTGGTTCAGAGGGTCTTGCAACATCTGTGGAAAAGATGGTCAAGGGACTACTTGAATAACTTGCAACAGCACAATAAGTGGAAGACCATCTCTCCCAATGTCGACATCAATACGTTAGTATTGATAAAAGAGGAAAGAATGCCCCCCCAGCAAAGTGGCTTATGGGCAGAGTGGTGGAGACACATCCTGGGAAGGACGGCCTAGTGCGGGTTGTTTCGGTGCGGACATCGGTTGGAGTGCTCCGAAGACCCTTAGTGAAGCTGGTGCTGCTTCCGGTGGCCCCTCCGGAACTTGATGTGGCCCATCAACTCGGGGAGGAATGTTAGAGTTTATTATTATTATTTTAATGTAACTCTGTGTATATATGTTTATATTATATTTGACCAGGAGTGCCTGGTCACGTGTGTGAATTTATTGTATATATAGTGTGGTTGGAAATAAAATAGGAGTTGAGTTGAGCTTTTGTGAGACTAGTGCTTTCACATAGTTAGAGTTTGGAAAGCCCGCTACATTTTAGGAGAAGACCTCTGCGCTGACTATACCTCTAGGTGGAAGAGTGAAAAGAAGAAAACCAGCCAGAAGAAGTTGGCGAACAGGCTGTATGCTTCCCGATTATTTTTCTTCCAAATATTATATTCTAGTTTATTATTTGTTAAGTCTGGCTCGTCATTAACAATTACGTCCTCGAAGATATCTTTTGAATCTAGAATTGCTTCCATTTTCATGGACCACGTTGTATAGTTATTTTCTGTTAACTGTTCGATTTTTGCTAAGTTATGTGTATCCATTTTCATTCAACTTTTTCTTTCTGAATTGGCGGTTAGTCCAACTATTTAATTTATTTTTGATTTGAATGGATCAATTGGCGGTTATTCCAATTCGCGCGACCAAACCACGCTCTGCTACCAAATTGATATAGGCTTAGCATAAAATACGATGTTTCCTTTTTAAGGATTTCTAGTTGTTTTTGTACTCACGTATGTTGTAGTCACGAGGACATCCCTTTAGATAAAAACAAATATATATTTATTTAAGGAACGACTTGTTCCAATACAAATATTGTTAAAACAAGCTAGCGATAAAAACATAACAGAAAGGTTGAAGGTAGAAGTTGGAAGTGACGTCAGCATCGATGATGATAAAAGTCAATGTTTGCGTAACACAAAATATCACAGATAATCTCATAATTTATCAATTATTTTTTCTTCAAAACTTGGTACTTTGAAAAAATACTTCATTTCAATTGTGTAAAATAAAAAAAAATTAACCAAATATTTCGAATTGGCAAATTTTTAAAATATATATTTAGAGAAAAAAATATGATTAAAAGATTGAAATTGTATCTCCCTCTCTTTTAACGTTTTCTTTTCAAATATTATCTTGTACTCAGATTTGTTGTCGTGAAGAATCTGATCTTCTAAATTTCAACAAAATATCACAGGTAATCTCATAATTTATCAATGTTTCCTTTTTCTTCAAAATTTGGTACTTTGAATAAAGATTTCTTTTGTACTAAATACAAATGTTTTAACTCTAATAATTCGATTAGACAAATTTTAAAATATATTTAGAGGAAAAGAGTGATATAAATATGATTAAAATTATAAATTGTATCTAATTTTCTCTAACTAAAAACTATACCATTGTTGTTATACCAAACCTTTTAAGTTTTAAAAATGGAATGAAGTCATGGCTAAAAATGGTCTTAAATATCTCCATATTATTCTTTTTACATGGATATTAAGAATTGGTATATTTTAGGAATGTCATTTTCCTCTAGGATTTCTACACTATTGGTCACTTTTAATTATATCTACCAAATCTGGTTCTTAAGATCTTTTGTCCTGGACGTGCCCTCTTTTTTTTTTTTTTTTTTTTTGGAGCTCAAAAATCATTCCATTTGGTTAGCAGCACGTAAAGCCATATTCTCTCTTAAGATCTTTGGTACTCTTAAATATTTTAAATATGAAATTATCTGATTAATTTACTTGGAATCAAAATTTAGAGTCTATGAAGGAAATGATTTCCCGTAAGATTTTGCCAAAGCAAGTACAAATTTTACTGAATTTTACTTTTATATAGATATAGGTATGCCTATATTTTATGAGAGACATTGCTGACAGTGTTCGAGGGAAAGCTCCAGGAGAAGAGATCGAGGGGAAGGAGACGACGGGGATACAGGGACGATCTAAAACAATGGACTGGGTGACACACCTACGAGGAGATGAAGAGGATGGCGGAGAAGCATGGAGAGACCATGTGGTCTACCCTCAGTAGAGGAGGCATTGAAGGAGGAAGTATGGAGAGACCATGTGGTCTACCCTCAGTAGAGGAGGCATTGAAGGAGGGAGATATGGAGAGAACATGTGGCCCACTCTCAGTAGAGGAAGGCATAGAAGGAGGGAGATATGGAGAGACCATGTGGCACAGTCTCAGTAGAGAAAGGCATTGAAGGAGGGAGATATGAAGAGACCATGTGGCACAGTCTCAGTAGAGGAAGGCATTGAAGGAGGGAGATATGGAGAGACCATGTGGCCCAGTCTCAGTAGCGGAAGGCATTGAAGGAGGGAGATATGGAGAGACCATGTGGACCACCCTCAGTAGAGAAATACATTGAAGGAGGGAGATATGGAGAGACCATGTGGCCCATCTTCAGTAGAGGAAAACATTGAAGGAGGGAGATATGGAGAGGCCATGTGGACCACCCTCAGTAGATAAATACATTGAAGGAGGGAGATATGGAGAGACCATGTGGCCCATCTTCAGTAGAGGAAGACATTGAAGGAGGGAGATATGGAGAGGCCATGTAGCCCACACTCAGTAGAGAAAGACATTGAAGGAGATTGACACTATCTTTATTAATCTCCCATATACAATTATATTGTGCCAAATAAAAGAAAATATTATAATACAGAGTTATAAGAGAAAATAATATATATAAATGTATACATATTTATATACATCAGACACGATCCCTCACAATCATCTCAAATGGTTAAAGCCGCCCCGAGTTCGGAAAGGCCCGAGCTTATAACGGGGTTTTTGTCCCCAACGTGCTCAAATGCACCGCCGAGGAATTCGTACAGAATTTTTATTTTTCCAGGCGAGAGATCATTGAGGAGTGATTCTCTTTCAGAGCGGAATAGAACCGCGGACACCGCGTCACCATACTCAACCTCAAATCCATAAAGAGGAGCTAGAGTAGATTAAGCCTTTAGTTGTTCGAAAATATTTCCAGCGGCTCCCACTCCTGAATGGCCTGAGAGAGAAATATGTCTTGGTCCGCGGGGGTAGCAGACAAGATGGATGATTCAGTCAGGGCTTGGATCTATTCTGCAGGAGCCGCTAATGGCTCAGTATTGGTCGAGGAAAGATCTGGTCGTGATGTCATTTGGCTGGTGCTCGGGGCCGGAACAGGAAGCTCGGGAGCTGGAGTCTTACCGAGACGGATAGGAAAGTTCGCCTTGGGCGTAGGCGCGGCAGGGCTGGAGACTGTTGAGGGGGTCTACTTGATGGGAGAACACAATTCAGGTGGCTGGTGTTGAGAAGGCGGATTTTTTGGAGGGCATGGGATTGGATGAGAGAGGTCTCTACACCGGGCCCTGCCTTCTTTTCCTTGATGTTTTCGGCTCCAGATTTTTTAGAGCGCTCGTTATGGGGATTGGCTTGGGGGTCAGATCCTCCTGCTGAGCATTGAATGCGCTTTATGGAGGTGGGGCTGTATCCACAGCAGCAGGTGTATGGTCTGCAGGTGGGGCTGCTGATGCAGCTGGAGTTGGTGCTACAGCTGGCACGGGGTTCGAGGTGGAGGGCGGCCTGGTCCAGCCCTGTGTGCGTGCCGCAGGAGCATCCACAGGGAGCACCAGCTTGTCCTCCTGGAGACCAGTCTTACGAGGACAGTTGGTACGCTTGTGTCTCTGCTTGTAGCACAGGGAACACTTAAGGCCGTAGGTCACGTAGACGTGCGTGACCACTCCCTTGGCCTTGACATCCAGCCGAGCAGGGATTGGGAGAGCTTTACTCCGTCGCGCAGAGTTATAAAAGTTTCCCGACGAGCATCAGCCCAGCAGGAATCTTCTAGTTGCATCATATTCTGAATGATGGACGTGACCTGTCCGTATGGCCGCAGCGCAGTGATGAGGTCAGCGTCCTCTACGAAGAAGAGCACGTTTCCGACGACATTTCTCTCAGTCCTATTCCTGAGGGGGAAGGCAGGCAGGGTGACGTCTTCGATGTTGAGTCCCTCCTCTATCATCTTGCCAGCGAGTTGCACGCTGGAGAGGCCAACCAGGATGTGTCCTTCCAGCTTTATCAGTTGGTAGATGGTGCCCTTACCCAGCTTGGTTTCCAACGCCCGGAAATACTCCTCTTGCGTGAAGTCTGGGCAGAATTCCAGGTAGACACACTGGTCCGCCTGCCCCGCTGCCGACTTTGCCCGGTGGTTTGGCACTCGTGCACCTTGCTGGGTGTTGGTGTAGCTCGTGGCCTGCTGAGGGATTCCTGGTGCCTGAACGCAGACCTTTTTGGTCCCCGACTTGAAGTGGTCAGGATCATGCGGCCTCTTCTTGGAGCCGCCCACTTTGGTGAAAATCACATCTTGTCTTTCGATAAGCTGGTCTTCTTGTTCCGGGAAATCAAACCAATTGCGACAAAAAGTGGCATTTCCGTCGTCCGCCGCCGGCTTGGTATTTACATTTTTGTCATTAGTTAATTCTGAATGACTTTCAGCCACATTTCATAATATTTTGGCGATTTCTCGGCAGAGACTTGGCCGTTTTTGATAATTTTTGATGAGCTTGCAGCCCATTCTTTTGACCTTCAGCCAATACCCAATAGGGGTTACAAATATCCATTGCCTCAATCTCTATCCCATGAGAACGCGGATCTCGCGCGCCGCGCGGCCGCACGGCCGAGAGAGAGACCATGTGGCCCACCCTCAGTAGATGTAGGCATTAAAGGAGGGAGATATGGAGAAATCATGTGGCCCACCCGCAGTAGAGGAAGGCATTGAAGGAGATGATATGGAGAAATCATGTGGCCCAGCCTCAGTAGAGGTAGGCATTGAAGGAGGGAGATATGGAGAAATCATGTGGTCCACCCTCAGTAGAGGAAGGCATTGAAGGAGGGAGATATGGAGAAATCATGTGGCCCAGCCTCAGTAGAGGAAGGCATTGAAGGAGGGAGATATGGAGAAATCATGTGGCCCACCCTCAGTAGAGGAAGGCATTGAAGAAGGAAGATATGGGGAGACCATGTGGCCCCACCCTCAGTAGAGGAAGGCATTGAAGGAGGGAGATATGGAGAGACCATGTGACCCACCCTCAGTAGAGGAAGGCATTGAAGGAGTAAGATATGGAGATACCATGATGGCCACCCTCAGTAGAGAAAGACATTGAAGGAGGGAGATATGGAGAAATCATGTGGCCCAGTCTCAGTAGAGGAAGGCATTGAAGAAGGAAGATATGGAGGAACCATGAGGCCCACCCTCAGTAGAGGAAGGTACTGAAGGAAGAAAGGAAGGATATTTTATGAGCGGACCTAAAACCACAGTTAGTTTTTATACCTTGAAAAAATTACCTCCAATATTTGCTTCAGACACTATCTGGCATAAGTGTTAAGACCACTATATAAAAGGTTGGTATCTGAACCAAGCTTGGAGATATTTTGGAATGTGGGATGAACCGACAAGCAGCAACCTGTATTTCCAGGCTCAAAACTGGCCCATCAAGAGACCACTCCTATTCCAGGATTGTGTAAATACCTTCCCACAATGCACCATCTGCAGGACCAAAGAGACCTCACCAGACCATCTCTTGGAATGCATGAGAGCCTCAAGTCAGGGCCTATATACCAACCCTATCAAGATTGTGAATTTTATCTATGAATTTAGTCTTGATGACCTTGTGTAATTATACCATCGGATAATAATAATAATAATAATATATATACAGTTATCAGCGTCATAATCAATTCTTTCTTAATCAATTCTGTCACCGTTTGCTTTTGTGAAAGGAATAAATACCCAAATATGCCCATTTCTCATAACCACCGGTGGTTCAGTGGTAGAATGCTCGCCTGCCACGCGAGCGGCCCGGGTTCGATTCCCGGCCGATACATTTTTTTTTTTACAATTTTTAAAACTCATTTATATATTATACAAGAATGACATCCACGGTGCCAATTTATAATTGTAACGAATAGTATTTGAATAAAAGCATTTAATCGGGTAAATCCCGGGCGTTGCCCGGGCCATTCGGCTAGTATATAGTAGTACTTCCTTTTAGCGGACACCTCTCTTCAAAGAACAGTTTTCATTTGCAAAATTCCATTTTTACAATTTAGCAACTCTCTAGTAAGATCTAAAGAGACAAGGGTCGCCTCTCCCGTCAAAACAGACGTCTAAAACCAGACGCCATCTATTGACCGTCGCCTCAAACTAGCGGCTTCGGGTCGGTGACAAAGCCACAACACCAGCTTTGGCAAATTGAAAAGCGTCCACCTAGAGACCATGGTTTCGGGCTGATGGCCCTCGTCAGTCTAGGGCGGACTTTATTCCATGAGATCCGCACGGGATCTAATGGAATCTTGACAATCTGCCAAAGAGGTGTTTAGCTGGCAAAGTGGCTGGGCCATATCTATGGCTAAAATATAGATGGAAATTTTGCCGGGAGGAAATTGATCTAAAGAGACAAGGGTCGCCTCTCCCGTCAAAACAGACGTCTAAAACCAGACGCCATCTATTGACCGTCGCCGCAACTAGCGGCCTCGGGTCGGTGACAAAGCCACAACACCAGCTTTGGCAAATTGAAAAGCGTCCACCTAGAGACCATGGTTTCGGGCTGATGGCCCTCGTCAGTCTAGGGCGGACTTTATTCCATGAGATCCGCACGGGATCTAATGGAATCTTGACAATCTGCCAAAGAGGTGTTTAGCTGGCAAAGTGGCTGGGCCATATCTATGGCTAAAATATAGATGGAAATTTTGCCGGGAGGAAATTGATCTAAAGAGACAAGGGTCGCCTCTCCCGTCAAAACAGACGTCTAAAACCAGACGCCATCTATTGACCGTCGCCGCAACTAGCGGCCTCGGGTCGGTGACAAAGCCACAACACCAGCCCCACCGTCACCGACCCGAGGCCGCTAGTTGCGGCGACGGTCAATAGATGGCGTCTGGTTTTAGACGTCTGTTTTGACGGGAGAGGCGACCCTTGTCTCTTTAGATCAATTTCCTCCCGGCAAAATTTCCATCTATATTTTAGCCATAGATATGGCCCAGCCACTTTGCCAGCTAAACACCTCTTTGGCAGATTGTCAAGATTCCATTAGATCCCGTGCGGATCTCATGGAATAAAGTCCGCCCTAGACTGACGAGGGCCATTAGCCCGAAACCATGGTCTCTAGGTGGACGCTTTTCAATTTGCCAAAGCTGGTGTTGTGGCTTTGTCACCGACCCGAGGCCGCTAGTTGCGGCGACGGTCAATAGATGGCGTCTGGTTTTAGACGTCTGTTTTGACGGGAGAGGCGACCCTTGTCTCTTTAGATCAATTTCCTCCCGGCAAAATTTCCATCTCTAGTAAGAGGACACCTCTCCCTAAAGGACACTTTAGCTCTGCAATTAGGTGTCCTTTACAGGGAGGTTCTACTGTATATATATATGGTAATTTAAGCCAACAAACCCATATTGTAAATAACTTATAACAAGATTTTAATGTTGTATAATAGAAACACATCTGTTAATGATTATACGTATTATTGACATGTGTCTTTACATCATCATATGTAATGCAATTTGTACAAACAGGATAAATAAATAAACTCTGTAATTGATTAAGAGTTGAGCTAAAGCAGAGATCGAGCATATAGTATTGCCAAAACAACAAAGTCTAAAGATGGAAACGGCCACGGCGCCAGTGTACAGTTTCGCCAGACGATCCACGTCCCTCTCGCATGTGCTGAAATGCAATATCCCCTTTCTCAGAAAAGGTATATAAAGGCCCCCGTCTTTAGCCAAAAATACAGTTAGTTCACCCTCAGTGCAAGCCCGCGTCGGTCGTACTTCATGTCGATCTCATCTAACATGTAGTTAGTAAGAACTCTTCTATCTCCATATTTCGCTCCTAGCTCA
>CP092866.1:110868164-110957560 GCA_030710605.1 Cordylochernes scorpioides | reverse complement strand
ACTTTTATCTGTTAACGGAACTTTCTTAGTGCAACTGTGTCTTCGATTTTTGTGTGGACAGTCCAAAGGTTCCCACTCTGCCTCGACCACGACTGCCTGTATTTTGTGAGAACTTTTAAAGGTCTTACAAGGTGCAGAGAGGTACTGGAAAACTCTACATCCTGACTGTTCCTCTCGGTTAACACAGTATAGCGAGAGTCAACACTTCATCATCACAAAGTTAATCGGCAGGATTCTCTACACAAGAGTCAACAGTAACTCAACTTATTACATATATATATATATATATAAGATTGTATCGAGAGATCTGATAGTGTATGGGTGAGGATTTGTAATCTAAAGGAGGGAATTGAAGTTAAGATGAGAGAACAGCCGAATAATGGTTGTTAGATTATGTCTAAGTTAGATTATATAAATGGTCCTCCCAATGTATCCTCTAACAGACTGTTCCCACAGGAGTGCTGTGAGTTTCAAGCTTTAGTTGAGGAAGGACGAGTGTATAGCACATAATACTGACCACGTTTCTGTTCTTTTTTGATAGAACCTGGCATACTTGCCACCTTCATTTATTTAAACTAACACAGAAATGGAATAATGAAATAATGGAATAAGTCTCATAATCATCATGGCTTCATTATAATGATTTGTTCATTTTAAAATGGAAAATACAGTAGAACCTCCCTGTAAAGGACACCTAATTTCAGAGCCAAACAGTCCTTTAGGGTGAGGTGTCCTGTTACCGGAGAGTTGTTAAATAGTAAAAATGGTAATTTTGCAAAACTGAAAACTGTTCTATGTAGAGAGGTGTCCGCTAGCGAGGTGTCCGCAAAAAGGAGGTTCTACTGTATTTATAAATTTAAAAATAACTAAACAATTATATTTCTCTCTATTGTAAATTAAAAAGAATATATTATTATTCATCTCAAAGCACATGAAGCCTAAACAGTCCGTGTAAAAAACAATAACACTCGTGACTTTCACAACGGCACTGCAAAGTGAAACTTAAACTGCCCAGAAACCAAAAGTGGGCAGGCGCGATCCTAAAGTTTGCTTTTCTTTTAACTCACTCCCTTCAGTAATACCTTGTTAATGGTAGAGTTGTACAGTAGAACTTCCTTGAAAGGACTTTCTCGCTAGAAGACACCTCTCTACAAAGTACCGTTTTCATCAACAAAATTAACATTTTTACTATTCAGCACCTCTCCGGTAAGAGGACATCTCTCTGTAAAGACAATATGGCTCTGCAATTATATGTCCTTTACAGGGAGGTTCTACTGTATATGTAAACAACAATCAATTGTCAATATTTGTATGGTCGAATTATCGGAAGTGTTGAATTATCAATAGTGTCAAATTACCATTTTTTATTTGATAGGCTGGAGGTCGGGACATCAAAACATGGTCGAATTATCGTAAATTGGCAAATTAATGAGGTTATGCTGCATATACAAGTTTGTCCCAGAAGTTCGTAAACATTTGCAAAAAATTGTAATACCAATATTATTCGCCGTTATGTATAATGTCTTTGTATTATGTATTATAATGTATTTGCCGTAATAATATTATTCACCAAGAAATATGAAAAACAACATTTTAAGAAAAACACTAACTTTTGGGACAACCTTATATATCGAGAGAGAGATTGTGCCAGTTGATTATAGGGCCTCAGGCAAGGGGCCATTAATTATGGGTGGTGTTTATCTTCTTTTGAAACAGAGTAATTAAGTGTTTTCCTGTTGATTAGAACATTTGAGGAACAAAGGACACAGGTAGGACTTTGCCTGTTAAGAAAAACACTAACTTTTGGGACAACCTTATATATATAGAGAGATTGCGCCAGGTGAATATACAGCCTCCGGCCATGTGCCAGTAATTATGGATGGTGCTTATATTCTTATCAAACAGAATAATTGGGTGCTTGGTTTCCTGTTGATGGGAACACCTGAGGTACATAAAGGTGAGACTTTGCCTGTTAACATTTAGCTGGGCTTAGTAGGACAGCCTTCATTTCTAGGGTACCAGGAGTACAAGACTCCAGACATACTATCCTGCCCAGGGTCACCTCCCCGCCACACTGAGGCAGTTAACAGGACTTGGGGAGAAATTATGGTTTAAGGCTTTAATACTAGCTGTGCTACAGTTTTGATATAGCAATACTATGATGTTAACCTACAAATAACTTACTATATACAATACGTATAACCTTCCTTTAGCGGACACCCTGCTAGCAGACACCTCTCTACAAAGGACAGTTTCATTTACAAAATTACCATTTTCACTATTTAGAAACTTTCCAGTAAGAGGATACCTCTTCCTAAAGGACAATTTGGCTCTACAATTAGGTGTCCTTTACAGGAAGGTTATGTTGTATAAGAGAAAGAGAGAAGAGTGTCAAGCTTATTTAATATAAAACCCAAAGAGATTTATTTTTCATCCTGTTGAATTAAAATCTATGTTAAATTATAGTTGGGTCAGATGCTATGAGCAATCCATCTGATAAGTGGCCAAAATCAATGATTATCATGGATAAAACTGGATTAATAATTTTTCTTAGCAAAAAATAAATTTCAAACACTATTTCATCTTAGTGAATAAAGGCATTGGGAAGCAAGCGAATAAATTCAGAAAATAGAGAAAAAACCTTTTTTTTATTTGAAAAAAAAATCATATTTTAAAGAAATTTTTTTAGGACTTTTTTATTCTAAAACCCTATTTAGAGTGTGAATTATAGATCATCAATCTTCAAAGGTCATGAATGTATCATATTTTTGAAGTTGTAAGCATTGTTTTGGGTTTTTGTGTGATTTAGTTAAAAATAGGATTTATTTTCGGAAAATAATAATAAAATTATTTTGTTCAGCATATTGTTTATTGCTAGCCATTCTTTCTGTCTTACTTTCAGGCAATTGTTTGCTATTGTTGTGTACAATAAAGAGCTTCAGATATCTACATGCATCTCTATCACAGCAGTTACAATATCCTCTACTTCCCAGAAGCCCAACCCCTCCTCTACGTAGTGGGCGGGAGAAGCAGTTCAAGTAAGGGACTGCCCTGTAGTATGGAGTCGTGAGCCCCAAGCCGCTAAGGTAACCTTGAACAGGGAACTCTGAAATATGGCTGACTACGGGACAATAGCACCTTCCCTCTACCATGGAGCAACAATATACTCTTAGAAGAGAAAATTGCTAAAAGTATAAAATAAGAATATAAACAGTAGCAATGCGTTTCTTTATTCGTGTAAATTGAAAGCTTTCAGATCTTTATAATCCTTCTACAGACATAGCTATAAGATGAGAAAATCCTCATTCTCTCAACTTATAACTATGCCTGTGGAAGGATTATAAAGATCCGAAAGCTTGTACTTTGCACGAATAAAGAAACGCATTGTTACTGTTTATATATTTAAAATATTCTCTATCTTGGTTGATTCCACATTAAAAGAATTACTCTCTTTTTGAGGCTATTCCCAATGTGACACAAATGTTGGTACCTTCATAAGATTGGAAGTTCTGTCCGGACAGGGAATGAGTTGTCAGTTGCAAGCCCTATTAATTATATAGAACGTTGTCTATGGATAATGACATGTGCAATATGACATTACAGGTTTGCTCTTTTAACATGTTCTTGGCCACCCTTGCAACATGTGGCATGTGCTGGAAAATCACTTTGTCATATACTTTATGTATTTTGATATCTCCCTGATCCATTCCTCGCCAACTTCCTGATCTCTACATATTTATCTCACAGATCATTTCATCTCCCATAGTGCCCCGTTATCTAAAAAGGAGCAGTGCTACCAGACCTACACTTTGAATGCATTTGAAACTTCGCCGTTGCTGGTTCAAAGTCTGGATAAAAAAGGAGGAGAATTAGCAGTGACAATCTCTCTGAAAATTTGTGCTCAGCTGGTCTGAATGATTGTAGACTGTAAGGGCTCCTGATCCAGGGATACAAGATAAGCAGCGTTTGTACTCCATGTTAGGAGCGACTGCACATGGCGTCGGTTCCTCATGTCAGAGGCGGCCTGCTACTGAGTAGAGCTGCCAGTCTTAATTACAAAGGCAGAGGCATTCTACTTCACTCAGTCATGATGGTTTTCAACTCTACAAGCTTTATGCCATAATATGATTGAATGGTGATAAGAAAAAGGAAGATAAATATATTTGAAGAAATAATTAGATGCTCATTTACTCCCGTGACACCCTCTTTCATTGTTGTCACAAATATTCTATTTCAGATAATGAGAGCCCTCCAAATATATAGAGTAACATTTATTTATTATTTTCCAAGGGAGTTAATAATTTATATTCCGCATGAATGCCAAGTTATAAATAAGGGACTCGGTGACATAAGAAGGGAGCTTAAAGAAAGACATTTACCTAAATGTTAACTAGACATGGTAAGGGCTCCAGGTGATATCTAGATACATAACACAGAGGGGGTTAGATGTATACTATACTATCTCACTCCGTCATGTATTGCTACACCCCTGACCCCAACTTCCCAATTCCGACAGCTCGCTGTAGAGTTTCTATTGACAACAAAGTAGAATTAGTGGACTAGAGACTGAAAACAGCACTGTTGGACACCGACAACGCTGAAAGCCGGACTTACGTCTACACGCGAGGCCTCCCATCGGAGTTTTGCGCCAGAGCCAACAGCCTAGTAATCAGTACCTAGTCCTACGTCAGTGGAGCGAGCAAGCTATCGGAGGGGAAGTTGAGTATCATTCCACGCCATGTGAATACACAGGGTTAAAGTAGTAGGGTCCCCACCCCCCATCCCAGCGTGGAATGACCAATGACCAAAGCGGGATAGTCTAGGGCGGCTAATCGCGCAGAGGCCACCACAGGGGTGTAAGCACTAAACACCGACCCGCTGTCAATATCCCAGTACTGTCTAGTCACTATCTAGATCCTGCAACGATGGCATTAGTAGAGCCGGATCTCAGGGAAATCACACTGTGGGTCTCTCCATCTGGAACGTCTGTTACACACAGCCACCTAGAATTCAGACTTTACGTTCAACAGATTGCTATTGTCACCCAGTCCCTTTTTTACATTTGGCATTAAAGCGGTTTGTAAGTTTTTTATTCAACCAGGTTCTTGTTAATTTGATTTAGAAAAATTTAAAGTTCACAATAAGAGATTTCAACTAAGACAAATAACTAAAGACATTTTTGTTGTTACCAACCAATCAATGGAGCAGTTCTAACAGCAACACAAGACACCAAATCCATCCAAGAACCACAATAAATCTTACAACCTCTAGATTCAATTCGTATTTCTTCAAGGTATATATATGAAACTCTGTCTCAGTGGTACAGCCTGCTCCACGCTGACGAGCGCCAACAGCGTTCGTGGATGGCCTTTCTTAATTATCAATGAATTGTTCAAATATCAGGGAACAGGTTATATCGATGTTTAGTTGATTTCTGTTCCACTAGATGGCGCTAGGTCATCTGAAAATCACATGTGCTTTTGATCAGGATATGCCTTCTTTATTTTTAATATATGAAACTATATCAGGAATTTTGCACAAATAAATTTACTGGCAATGCGTTTCTTTTAAATATCATCAAATATTATCTCTACAGACCTTACTGCAATGATATGAGTTATTGAATGAGAGGGCTTGGCTCATCAGTAGTGAACCCTCTCAGCGGTTTCGCCAAATTAATCTCTAGACCGCTCTACTATTGTATTGGACTGGTTTTGTTATATACCCTGCATTTTCTATGGAAGGCAGCTTAGGGGTGTTTAGTGAACTATGGACATAAGCTTATAGGTCTGTAGAGATACATACATGTGATGATTTAAGACCATGGAATTGTTGTAAATAGTCTAGATATCTACTACCACATGTTCCACCCCATGACTGTATATAACTTCTTATGTACTGCACATAGAAAACCTCAACTAACATCAATATGTACCGCGTAAGAATCTAATAAAGTATCGCAACTGTACAGATAGAAGGAATGGAGTCTAACAGGAGAAAATTAAGGTTAAAACTAATCAGGCTTAGGACAGAAGTCGAAGCAAGGCCTAGCAAAAGAGGCTTAAAACCAGCCCAACTATAAATAATTTACAAGTCAATACTTCCTGACAGGACAGGGCGTATCTGATAACGCAGAAGTTATAAAAGTCGAGTAACGCCCCGTACTTCCTGGCCAAGACCGGACGTATCTTCCATCAAAGGAAGCCGCAGGGCCAATTAGAGAAGAATCACCTAAATAGGTCAACCAATAGCCAACGGCCATGTGACGTAGTCCTACCAATTAGGAAAGAATCACCTAAGTAGGTCAGCCAATTAGAAAGAAGCAAGGTCGTGGTGTTAAATCGAGAAGCAAGAATAGTTAGTATTTGCTTGAATCCCGAAGGTAACACTTGCTCTAAAGCTCTCTCTCTCCACTCATCCCATTCCTTCTTGACGTCAGACGCTTCTTAGTGGAATCTCTGTTTGTTTATTTCACCTTTGGCCCAGCTGTGTCGCCTTCCACCACGACTGCACGGTAGAGTTGACATCGAGGTTCGTCTAGCATCAGGTAACACTGGTCCCAGAGGTCCCAAGATATCACAGACTCCCCCGTCCCGAAGAGTCGACAGGATAGTGGACGCCAAGGTACAAGTAAGCAAATAGACCACTGTCTGTACAGAAAGATGGAACAGGGAAGAGAGGAGGATTCAAAGGAGCCCATGAAGACCGATCCCGACTACGAAAGTGGCGAAAACACCACTTTTCCAGAGAAAGAAAACACTCTCGGTAGGACGCAGGAAATTGTCCCCAGCCAGGAAGACGTCACACCCCCACCGCCGGTGTCAGATGTCCTAGGGAGGTTGACGACGACGCTACATCAGCTTTCTGCCGTGACCGGACATCGCGAGAGGTGGAATCGCTACGATGGTTCGTACGAGGCGCAGAGCTTCTTCACCAACTACGACGCCCAAGCAGATCGGGCCCAACTACAATACTCTACAAGACTGAGAAAGCCAGCAAACCTCCTGCAAGCGCCCCTCCGAGTTACCAACACGCGAGCGTATGTTACCTGCTCCCCCGACCATCTCTAAACCACGAGCCCAGCGAAGACAATGAACTCTGACTGTCCCAAAAATCCGCCAACCACGACACAAGACCAGGACTGTCCCGACATACAAGACCACACAACAGTAGGTTCCTCCTTCTATAATTTTTATTGAACAATTTCTCGTTCGAACTGAACTGTCCAATGATGTAAACCTACTCTACTACTTTATACAGAAGCATCTATCGATATAATTAGTCGGAATACTTTTAAAATAATAGAAACCAATTTGCAAAAGAAAATACCTGTTCACCCATTTAACTTAACTATTAATGCCATAGCTAACAATATTTTCACCATAGGTTATATCTTTTTAAACGTAAAAATAAGTAACATAACGCAAAACCTAAAATTCCATATTATAGATACCCCCTTGCCTTTTAGCATTTTATTCCTTAATTCCATAAGAAGATTTCTACTAATTATAAACTGTCCTCAGCTACTACTGTATCAATATAATGTATCCCTACCAACTACATTGTACCAATTCACCTCGTGCAAACAACACGTGTCCCATGGACAGGTTAATACAACTGTCCCATTTACTAAATTTTCCCTCCTGGAACAGGTTGCTCACACGTGGTGAACTCCAACACTCTTATTTAATCTCATTATAATGTTCCTAATCCCATTTTCAACGCCCCTATGTCCTTTTCTTTCATATTTTTGGACAGAAGTATTTTAAATCACAGCCTTCCAAAACTATTCCAATCGTTAAATTCCCACATAACTACACTCCTTCCTTTTACATGCATATTTAAATATCGACAAACCGCTCTCAACAAAATAAACAACACCCTCTCACATCACTTTTTCCAATTGACGACAATTTTTAATGCGCGACTTAACACCCAAATCCAATTTCGAGCTACACAAGCTGCATCACGTCGCCCTACTAAACACACACAATCTTTTTTTTTCTCACATTAAACGTGTCATATCCACTAACAATATAAAAATTATCGATATGTTCGTACAACCAACAACCATGACTTTAGTAAATTTGTTATTCTTAGTGAAACAGGTTAGATTTTGTACAAAACAGAGACTTCACGTGACACCTTTTCATTTACAATTTTTTCGCTTCGTGTCACAGCGCCACACCACTAAACTCTTTCAATTTTCAGGCCAAAGACGCCTTCATCACGCCTGTGACACATTTATTTAACCACACATTGTCCACGTAGATAGTCGCAATTTCATTCAATTCTAACCCGATATCCATGAATAACATTTTTACTAAGTCCGCAAAATATCGAAACACAACAACCAGTCGATTTAATATCAACAGATACAATATCCGAATTTTCGAAATACAAACACAAATCGAACAAATGCTTGAACACAGGATAATTACAACCTCTGTATCTCCCTATATCAATCCCATAACGCTTTTCACCAAAAGTGACAAATCAAAACGCTTTTGCGTTTACAATTATAGAAATAATATCTCCGAACGTAGTTCGAATTAACTTCCAATAAGTTGTAAGAAAGCAAGCCCCCTCGCTCCCCCCTTGACCTAAATCCGGAATCGCATTAAAAATAGCTTCGCTCCCTCCTCTTCCGCTGGACACGAGCAAACAAACAGCCGACATCTTGTTACGGCCCGTCACCAGGTCTAGATTCTCTCGCCCTCAATTAACTTGTCAACTTAACATCGACACTTAGATCCAAGGACAACATTTTACTTACAAAAATCACACACACCCACATAAGTTTAAAAAAAAAAAAAACGACAACATTAGGACTCGATGAGTTTCACAGTTGGAAACAATGTGATCCACGAGTCACGTCAAACATAAAACAAATTCGATAAGTTAGAAAAACTTAGGCCAACAAGACCAAAGATATCAATCGAGGACAATTTAAAGCTCTCTCTACCCATCCTAAAAAAAAAAACAGGAACATTACGTTTGGCCTACAACTTTCCATTCTTTCACGATATATAATTTCTATGTATAATCTTAATTCCTCTTCTTTCTCGATGAACATTTTTTTTAAATTTTCATTTTAATATCTTGTATATAATCATTATATAGCTCTTATAATTGTTTTTTTTTACGTCAACCAATCAGTTTAGATTATTGTCATTTTATTTTATTTTTCTTTACCAAAACTTATTTACTTTTGCTTTATGACTCTATTCTATAATCAACTTTATATTTTATCTTTCATATCTAATAATCTCAAGTTTATATTTCATGTTTATATCACTAATTTGCATTTATCATTTTATATTTTCTCTCACTTTATAAATTAGGTGTTATTTACATTGTTTCATCTTCCGCTACCATGTCAATGCTATCGAGTATATTATTGCTCATTATTAATTTTCATTTAATATTTTCACTTTCTATTACCCTTATATACTGCTGTAGTATGTTAATCTTTGTATCATATCATCACTATTTTTACTTTTTTTTAAAGATTACTTTGCATTCAACTTCGCAATTCTATTTTCGATTTTTTAAATCCTTTAACGCTATATGCAAAGCCTTAATTTCGCAATTTCATATCTCAATGATATATTATTTTATAATCAAACTAAAAATCATGACCTAAAAACAGGGCAATCTTCAATAACCTCTTAAACAACCACTTTAAAGGTTACTTCTTAATAAATACTAACCCTTTTCCGCAGGAACTTTTAACTCCTTCGCAGGCTAGACTTGACCTACTTTGATTTCGTAATTAACAATCTTGACACACCGTCCCCCAGATTTACCTTATCCCTACTTCTGGCTTGGATACGTGCAAATTGTATTTTTTTTTTTTATTCCAGGGCACTCTCATGCCACACGCTGGCACATCTTTTTTTTATTTTACTCTTTTTCTCGCTAAGCCCCTGACGACTCCAATTAAAACTTTGATTTCTGGTCACTGATCTTCGCCCTCATTTATCCTGCATGCGTACGTCTTAACGACTAATTACTAAAACCCATAACAATCACCCTTATCTTACTATTCGATTGTGGTACTGTAACTTTATTAGGTCCTTAAATTTACATGTGAAACATGGCCTAGGTTTTCCGCGCCGTGCACATTAAATGGTTTGGGACTTGAGTCAAAGTGACATTGCCTCAACCAAGTAATAACTAACCCCTCAACCCTTTCTAACGCCCATCACGAAGAGATCATGATTTTCCCATCCAATCGTTTTTTATTTTTACCTATCATCATTATATGCTCTCTATTAAATATTTTATTCATATTTTTATTTTTACTTGTATGTTTAATATTAGTTGTTTATGCTTTATTACCTCTTATGGATATACAGAAATCAACCCCATGTTATATACCAACTCAATTTAATTAATTAAAAAAAAAAATTACTTCCTTAATAACAGTCTTCCTATTCCGCTCTCTTAAATCCCTCCATATGAACCCTCTCACATCCGGGGCCATCTGTGATGATTTAAGACCATGGAATTGTTGTAAATAGTCTAGATATCTACTACCACATGTTCCACCCCATGACTGTATATAACTTCTTATGTACTGCACATAGAAAACCTCAACTAACATCAATCTGTACCGCGTAAGAATCTAATAAAGTATCGCAACTGTACAGATAGAAGGAATGGAGTCTAACAGGAGAAAATTAAGGTTAAAACTAATCAGGCTTAGGACAGAAGTCGAAGCAAGGCCTAGCAAAAGAGGCTTAAAACCAGCCCAACTATAAATAATTTACAAGTCAATACTTCCTGACAGGACAGGGCGTATCTGATAACGCAGAAGTTATAAAAGTCGAGTAACGCCCCGTACTTCCTGGCCAAGACCGGACGTATCTTCCATCAAAGGAAGCCGCAGGGCCAATTAGAGAAGAATCACCTAAATAGGTCAACCAATAGCCAACGGCCATGTGACGTAGTCCTACCAATTAGGAAAGAATCACCTAAGTAGGTCAGCCAATTAGAAAGAAGCAAGGTCGTGGTGTTAAATCGAGAAGCAAGAATAGTTAGTATTTGCTTGAATCCCGAAGGTAACACTTGCTCTAAAGCTCTCTCTCTCCACTCATCCCATTCCTTCTTGACGTCAGACGCTTCTTAGTGGAATCTCTGTTTGTTTATTTCACCTTTGGCCCAGCTGTGTCGCCTTCCACCACGACTGCACGGTAGAGTTGACATCGAGGTTCGTCTAGCATCAGGTAACACTGGTCCCAGAGGTCCCAAGATATCACATACATATAATTTCAAGGTATTGCATCAAGCAAAGCTCTTCCGCAAAATATGTTTTCATAACCAATATATATTAGTAAATTAAATTTCATTGCCATTTATCGTTAAAATATTGCACAAATAAATTTACTGGCAATGCGTTTCTTTTAAATATCATCAAATATTATCTCTACAGACTTTACTGCAATGATATGAGTTATTGAATGAGAGGGCTTGGCTCATCAGTAGTGAACCCTCTCAGAGGTTTCGCCAAATTGATCTCTAGACCGCTCTACTATTGTATTGGACTGGTTTAATGTACTAATATATATTGGTTATGAAAACATATTTTGCGGAAGAGCTTTGCTCGATGCAATACCTTGAAATTATATGTATGTACCTCTACAGACCTATAAGCTTATGTCCATAGTTCACTAAACACCCTTAAGCTGCCTTCCATAGAAAATGCAGGGTATATAACAAAACCAGTCCAATACAATAGTAGAGCGGTCTAGAGATTAATTTGGCGAAACCGCTGAGAGGGTTCACTACTGATGAGCCAAGCCCTCTCATTCAATAACTCATATCATTGCAGTAAGGTCTGTAGAGATAATATTTGATAATATTTAAAAGAAACGCATTGCCAGTAAATTTATTTGTGCAAAATTTTAACGATAGATGGCAATAAAATTTAATTTACTAATATATCAGGAATGACGCTAAAAATATGTAAAATGGTTTCCAATAAATCTGTGGCTGAAACAACTATACTTTATTCAAAGGTAACTGTATAGGTGCAAAGTAATAAAACCAAATCCAAATAAATAAATAGTTTATGACGTTTCTGCAACAGTGTTGTTACCAACATCAGACAGAAGTACTGAATCTCTCTGATGATGGTAACATGGTTATAGGATGTTAAAAAAATTAATTAAACAAATTAGAACTTAGAATTAAATATTTACAAAAACACGTTATATATTTATAATTGTATGTAATTATGTCCATAGATAATCTAAAATACCCATTCCAAGAGTCTAGCAACAGTATGACTATAAAAGGAAGATCGAAAAATACAATATAACAGAGGCATGGTAGATTAAACTGGTAAAACCGCTGGAAGGGTTCACTACTAATGAGCCAGGCCCTCCCAATAATTTTTTTTCCATTGCAGTAAGGGTAGTAGAAATTGTTTATTTTTAAAAAGAATGATACGCGTCAATAATAGTTTTTAATTTTAAATACACATGTATTATTCGACAGAGTTCATAAAATATTTATAGATAAAGTGGTATATGTAAGAGAGTTCAATGATTTAGATCAGCGAACAATCGATGTCTCACTTCTGTAAAATTGAGTATGGTTTAGTTGAGATGTCTTCTGTGTGGATATATCTTACAAAAAATCCTACCTGATTTCTTCTGATTCAGTGATTTAAACTTGCATTGAAGTTGATTGTTTTTACTTGTAAATTCTTGTTGGGAACTTATATGCATATAATAATCTGGCTTTTATTGATATACCAAGAAAATGGGTTGACCAAATATTAGGGAACAGGTTAAATTGCTCCACTAGATGGTACTCTGCCATCTAAAAATCACATGTGCTCGTGGTCCGGATATGCCTTCATTATTTTTTATATCAACATCTGACCTTTTTTTCTCTATTGTTTTTTTCATATAATAATCTTTTGAGTTTCTTGCTGAATTTCTTAGGATTCCAACTTGAGATATCTATATTCTTCTTGTCATCATTATAGATTATATCAAGATCAGCGGAATTATACAGGTTCCATATTTGTTTTTTGTAAGAATAGTTTCTGTTACCCATGATCATTAATTCTTCCACGTTTTCTTTTAAATATTTCCTTGTGTTTTAGATTTGTTGTCATGAAGAATCTGATCTTCGAAATAAGTAAATATCAACAAAATATCACAGATAATCTGATAATTTATCAATGTTTTTTCTTCTTCAAAACTTGGTACTTTGAATAAAGATTTATTTTGTACTAAATACAAAATTTTGAACTCTAATAATTCGAATAGACGAATTTTAAGCTATATTGGGAGATAAAAATATGATTAATATCTTATTTTTCTAACTAAAAACTACCATTGTTGTCATACCAAACCTTTTGAGTTTTAAATATAAAATTAAGTCATGGCTGAAAAAATGGTCTTAAATATCTCCATAATTTTCTTTTTACATGGATATTAAAAATTTGTCGATTTCGGGAAAGACATTTTCATCTAGGATTTCTACATTAGTGGTCACTTTTAAAGAAATCTACCAATTCTACTTCTTAAGATCTTTGGTATTTTTTAATATTTAAAATTTAAAATTGTGGGGTTAGACTTTTAAAATGATAGATTAACTACTTTATTTGCAGCTTTAAATGATGGTGCATCTAATTCTGATGCACTTCAAAAAAAAAATTCTAATAATGTCGGAGGAAATGGCAAAAACATTAAGATTAATAGAATTATAAACGCAAAAAAATCTGTAATTATAAAGGTTCTAAACCAAACTGACAATAAAATACTACTAGATGAATTGAACAAATCAGGATATTTGAATTTAATTAGTGAAATTTACATACCGACACTAATAGATATAATTATAATAGTCAAAACGTATCCAAAATTACAGATATGGTGAACTTCGTCCAAACCTATGCAAAATGAATTCTGATCTAGAAAATTTGGAAAGTGAAATAAAGGTTCTATTTACAATAAGATCTAACTCTCCATATCACAATATAGTATTAAGGGTGACTCCTAAAGTTTACCAAATTAAAAAAAATAATGGGTAATGAGATATACACCTATTTTTGAGCGATGTTCTACATAAGGCAAAATATTTGTAAGACAATGCCAAATTATTTTGAATTTAATCCGAATCACAAAACAAAAGAGTGCCAAAGCATTAAAATATGTAAAATATGCGGTGTACAGGGTAGCCACAACTGTACTGAAGCAACAAATTGTCACAATCGCTCTAAGCACCATAAATAAAAACACTTTTATTCTTTTTACATGGATATTAAGAATTGGTATATTTTAGGAATGTCATTTTCCTCTAGGATTTCTAAATTATTGGTCACTTTTAATTATATCTACCAAATCTGGTTCTTAAGATCTTTTGTCCTGGACGTGCCCTCTTTTTTTTTTTTTTTGGAGCTCAAAAATCATTCCATTTGGTTAGCAGCACGTAAAACCATATTCTCTCTTAAGATCTTTGGTACTCTTAAATATTTTAAATATGAAATTATCTGATTAATTTATATGGAATCATTTAGAGTCTATGAAGGAAATGATTTTCCATAATATTTTGCCAAAGCAAATACAAATTTTACTGAATTTTACTTTTATATAGATATAGGTATGCCTATATTTTATGAGAGACATTGCTGACAGTGTTCGAGGGACAGCTCCAGGAGAAGAGATCGAGGGGAAGGAGACGACGGGGATACACAGACGATCTAAAACAATGGACTGGGTGACACACCTAGGGGGAGATGAAGAGGATGGCGGAGGAAGTATGGAGAGACCATGTGGTCCACCCTCAGTAGAGGAGGCATTGAAGGAGGGAGATATGGAGAGCCCATGTAGCCCACCCTCAGTAGAGGAAGGCATTGAAGGAGGGAGATATGAAGAGACCATGTGGCCCACCCTCAGTAGAGGAAGGCATTGAAGGAGGGAGATATGGAGAGAACATGTGGCACAGTCTCAGTAGAGGAAGGCATTGAAGGAGGGAGATATGGAGAGACCATGTGGCCCACCCTCAGTAGAGGAAGGCATTGAAGGAGGGAGATATGGAGAGACCATGTGGCCCAGTCTCAGTAGAGGAAGGCATTGAAGGAGGGAGATATGGAGAGACCATGTGGCCCACCCTCAGTAGAGAAAGATATTGAATGAGGGAGATATGGAGAGACCATGTGGCCCAGTCTCAGTAGAGGAAGGCATTGAAGGGGGGAGATATGGAGAGACCATGTGGACCACCCTCAGTAGAGAAATACATTGAAGGGGGAGGGAGATATGGAGAGACCATGTGGCCCACCTTCAGTAGAGGAAGACATTGAAGAAGGGAGATATAGAGAGGCCATGTAGCTCACACTCAGTAGAGAAAGACATTGAAGGAGATTGAAACTATCTTTATTAATCGCCCATATAAATTTATATAGTGCCAAATAAGAGAAAATATTATAATACATAGTTATACGAGGAAATAATATATATAGATGTATAAATATTTATATACATCAGACACGATCCCTCACAATAATCACAAATGGTTAAAGCCGCTCTGAGTTCGGAAATGCCCGGGCTTATAACGGGGTTTTTGTCCCCAACGTACTCAAATGCACCGCCGAGGAATTCGTACAGAATTTTTATTTTTCCAGGCGAGAGATCATTGAGGAGTGATTATCTTTCAGAGCGGAATAGAACCGCGGACACCACGTCCCCATACTTAACCTCAAATCCATAAAGAGGAGCTAGAGTAGAGTAAGCCTTTAGTTTTCGAAAATCTTTCCAGCGGCCCCCACTCCTGAATGGCCTGAGAGAGAAATATGTCTTGGTCCGCGGGGGGTAGCAGACAAGATGGATAATTCAGTCAGGGCTTGGATCTATTCTGCAGGAGCCGCTAATGTCTCAGTATTGGTCGAGGAAAGATCTGGTCGTGATGGCATTTGGCTGGTGCTCGGGGCCAGAACAGGAAGCTCGGGTGCTGGAGTCTCGTCGAGACGGATAGGAAAGTTCGCCTTGGGTGTAGGCGCGGCAGGGCTGGAGACTGTTGAGGGGGACTACTTGATGGGAGAACACAATTCAGGTGGCTGGTGTTGAGAGGGCGGATTTTTTGGAGGGCATGGGATTGGATGAGAGAGGCCTCTACACCAGGCCCTGCCTTCTTTTCCTTGATGTTTTCGGCTCCAGATTTTTTAGAGCGCTCTTTATGGGGATTGGCTTGGGGGTCAGATCCTCCTGCTGAGCATTGAATGCGCTTGATGGAGGTGGGGCTGTATCCACAGCAGCAGGTGTATGGTCTGCAGGTGGGGCTGCTGATGCAGCTGGAGTTGGTGCTGCAGCCGGCACGGTGTTCGAGGTGGAGGGCGGCCTGGTCCAGCCCTGTGTGCGTGCCGCAGGAGCATCCACAGGGATCACCAGCTGGTCCTCCTGAAGACCAGTCTTACGAGGACAGTTGGTACGCTTGTGTCTCTGCTTATAGCACAGGGAACATTTAATGCCGTAGGTCACGTAGACGTGCGTGACCACTCCCTTGGCCTTGACATCCAGCCGAGCAGGGATTGGGAGAGCTTTACTCCGTCGCGCAGAGTTATGAAAGTTTCCCGACGAGCATCAGCCCAGCAGGAGTATTCTAGTTTCATCATATTCTGAATGATGGACGTGACCTTATGGCCGCAGCGCAGTGACGAGGTCAGCGTCCTCTACGAAGAAGAGCTCGTTTCCGACGACATTTCTCTCAGTCCTACTCCTGAGGGGGAAGGCAGGCAGGGTGAGGTCTTCGATGTTGAGTCCCTCCTCTATCATCTTGCCAGCGAGTTGCACGCTGGAGAGGCCGACCAGGATGTGTCCTTCCAGCTTTATCAGTTGGTAGATGGTGCCCTTACCCAGCTTGGTTTCCAACGCCCGGAAATACTCCTCTTGCGTGAAGTCTGGGCAGAATTCCAGGTAGACACACTGGTCCGCCTGCCCCGCTGCCGACTTTGCCCGGTGGTCTGGCACTCGTGCACCTTGCTGGGTGTTGGTGTGGCTCGTGGCCTGCTGGTGTTCAGAGGGATTCCTGGTGCCTGAACGCAGACCTTTTTGGTCCCCGACTTGGAGTGGTCAGGATCATGCGGCCTCTTCTTGGAGCCGTCCACTTTGGTGAAAATCACATAGTGGCATTTCCGCCGTCCGCCGCCGGCTTGGTATTTACATTTTTGCCATTAGTTAATTCTGAATGACTTTCAGTCACATTTCATAATATTTTGGCGATTTCTCGGCAGAGACTTGGCCGTTTTTGATAAATTTTAGATGAGCTTTCAGCCCATTCTTTTGACCTTCAGCCAATACTGGGGCCATTAGGGAGATATGGAGAGACCATGTGACACAGTCTCAGTAGAGGAAGGCATTGAAGGAGGGAGATATGGAGAGACCATGTGGCCCACCCTCAGTAGAGGAAGGCATTGAAGGAGGGAGATATGGAGAGACCATGTGGCACAGTCTCAGTAGAGGAAAGCATTGAAGGAGGGAGATATGAAGAGACCATGTGGCCCACCCTCAGAAGAGGAAGGCATTGAAGAAGGAAGATATGGAGAGACCATGTGGCCCACCCTCAGTAGAGGAAGGCATTGAAGGAGGGAGATATGGAGAGACCATGTGGCCCACCCTCAGTAGAGGAAGGCATTGAAGGAGGGCCAAGCCTCCCTCTCCTCCTAACCCCGTTAAAATGATCACCCAACCAGATACTTCTGCTATCCAAATTAGGTCCAACCAACCCACAACTGTACACCCTAGAGAGCCGGCGCGTTCAACCTACGCGCAGACGTTAAAGAACAGTGTAAACCATGTAAATATTGCCTCAGACAACTTATCTTTCGAGGCCATCAGAGCCAAAATTGCCAAGACTCCACAGTTGAAGAGTTGTGATGTGACGGCGGTAACTGGGAAGGACAAAACACTTGTCCTTCACTTTCCCAATTATGCAGAATCAAAGCGGTTTGTGGACGGAATTAAGACCGCCAACATTGACGGACTTAAAGTCCTACCAAACCCGACATTCAGGCCCAGGTTGGCAATTTTCGGCATCCCTGTCGAAAAATCTGAATCTGATCTGGTGTCTGATCTGATGGAAAACCCTGTGATAGCCACGCAGTTAATTAATAACAGCGGCGGCTTGAAGCTGGTTAAATTGATTAGGAAGGTAGGTTCGCCTTCCACCGCTATCATAGAGGTCACTAAGGGTATCGAGGAGGCTCTCCTTGCACGCGGCAGCGTCACTGTTGACTTCCTGTCCCTCAGGCTCTTGGCGCGCCTTCCTGGAGTTCCTAAAGGCCTCTGATAGACTTAAGCCACGCGTCCGCGCGGAGGATACCGATCAGTGATTCCGAGGATTCCGATGAGTGACTCGGACTCCTCAACTCATGGTTAACACCGGTCATTGACGGCCGCTCGTAGACGTAACTCTGGCATGTGCCGCTGTTTGAGATCGGTTTCGCGACCTGCCTTGCGTATGTGATCGCCCCTGACGCTTTCTCTGTAACCCAAGGACAGAGGGCAAATGGTTTGGCGATTCGACGGCGCGGGCTGCTCGAGAAATCGACTTACGCAGCGACCCATTTGAACGCGCTATGCAATCTATGGTGTACCTTTCTGGTTGGTTGTCTTAGCACTGGTACCCTCACCAGTAATCTTATCTAAAACTTTTATATATTCATTTTTACAAAAAAAAAATCTATCTTTTCCCATCAGTTGCTGAATCATTCTCGCTTTATCTAATATTTTTATTTAAACAACAGCTGTCTTTCTTTTATTTTCCCTGGCCTGGGGAATCTAACCTTTTTGAACAGCCTTGGTTGCGTGCAGCACCTTGGTACTTTGATATTGTGCTTTGCGGCTTGTCTGCCTGCTACACCTTTTGGGTTTAAAAATCATATACTTTAATCATTGCGGTATGTATGCTCTCCACGGTCACCCCTGGGCTCAGCACCATTGAACCCGTCTCTGCCACCCCCTGAACTCCGCGGATCACCACCCTGCTCCCCCCCCCCCCTGGTCCTCCTCTACATCCTGGCGCTCCTGGCCTCACCTGGCGATGATCCCCTGGCCACCCATCCCCAGGCCCCTCCAACTGTGCTTTGTATATATTCCGCTTTATGCGTCTATCGGGGCTCAAAAATCATTCATTTTGGTTAGCAGCCCCGTAAAATAAAGATATTTTCTCTTCCCCGTTGGTCGGCTCCAAGCATTTGTACATTATGTAAATAAGCTTTTCATTTTTTTTATTCTTACGCCTTAAGCCAGGCAGTACTTTAATCAAATTATGTTCTTATATATTACTTTAGCTCAAATAAAACAATCTCTGATCAAAACCATTTTTGTAATTATACTTTCAAGATATTAGCCACGACTGCATCACCAATACCATTTAGTCCTAAAAAAGAACCAGCAAATAACTAACATAGTATAATCCTCAAGATAAATAAATACAAGCAGAAGAAAATCTTTTTTCTTTATATAAGATATATATACATATATATATATATACAGTAGAACTCCTCAAATTCGGAAAGCTTGGGGCGCAAGGTATTCCGAATTTGAGGATTTTCCGAATTTGAGAGAGTTAGATTTGTGAATATTTATGTGGCATAAATAGGCATTTAGATGACTGAGACAAAGATTTTGAAGCATATGAACAATTTTAGGTTGAATATTATATGTACATTACATAATATCAATTACGATTTTCAATCAAATGTTCCTTGACTTTTATGAGTTTCGAGCATGAACCGATGAAAAATAGTAAAATATTTTATTATGTATGTAATGCAATTGATGGCCAAGTAAGTTATGGCTTGGCAAAGAAGTTGCTGATCGTTGTCTGTTTCTTTGGCTTGTTTAACAAAGCTTCTTCTTCTCTCATAAGCATAGTTCGAAGACTATTGATGGTGTTGTAGCTTGCAAGCATTTCTGGTTCAGTGCGCTTTTCCAAATATTTTAATGCAACATCCAAACTTTTCAACGCTTCGCATCTGGGAACATCCGGCTCCAAACTGTCTTCAGAAGCGCTGTTTGCATTTTTGACTTGAGAATTATCGGGTAATGACTTCCAGTAAACTCCTGTTTCGTCAGCATTATAAATTTGGAACTGTTCATACTTTTCGTCAGTCATTAGTTTGTGAAAATCATCTTTAAAGCGATTAATTGCATCTTCGTCAGCACTCAATGCTTCCCCGACAACTTTTTTATTTTTCAAATTATGTCTGGCTCTGTATCGTGACAACCATTCTACCACTAGGTTTAAAAGTGGGATTATTCAATTTTGATGCAAATGACTGGCAGCTGTTTGGAGTTCAATACCACGAATAGGAACCCCTGTTAATCTCTGACTTTCGTACCAGATGTTAACTGCTTTATCAACATTTTCGTATAACGGATTTTTTACTTGAGAAAACTTTTTGACATCTTTTTCGGTAGAATCAACAAACTTTGTAAGTTTAAGCTCAGAGTTTTTTATATCATAAACAGTTTGTCTTAGAAATTTTATACTTTTGCATTATCGTTGTATAGCTTAATCCTTTTTTAATGTCACTAAGAACATCTAACTTTTCACCAAGCTTAAGAATTCGGTACTTGCCTCGTTTTTGCCGCTCCTCTTTGGATGCCATTTTTTTGAAGAACAAACTTGTAAATGCAAAAAATTGAGAGTTGAATAAAAGAATTTGAAACTTACAATGTCTGAAAATGTTTGATAATTTGAACTTTAGGTGAATCAACTTTGCAATAAAAAATGCGTGAATGGATTATGACGTAATAATGCTGCCTTCTTATTGGACAATATCCTAAACTAAGCACAAAGGTCAAATGAAACTGTTGATTTATTTAAGCTTTTAAAAAAGGGAATAAACCCCTAATTAGCGATTATAAATAATCGGTAAAAGTAAATTAATTAAACACTTAAATTAAAAATAAATTACTAATAAAAATTAAATTAAATAAAATAAAAGCAAAGCAAAAGTAAAAGTAAATAAAATAAAATAAAATAATGTTGAAATATCAACAAAATAAAAGCATGTGAAAATTGATTTTTTGTATGTAAAAAAAACATTACAATACTTTCCGAATTTGGGAGTTTCCGTATTTCAGAATTTCCGAATTTGAGGAGTTCTACTGTATATAGTTATCAGCGTCATAATCATTTTTTTCTTAATCAATTCTGTCACCGTTTGCTTTTGTGAATGGAATAAATACCCAAATATGGCTATTTCTCATAACCATCGGTGGTTCAGTTGTATAATCCTCTCCTGCCACGCGAGCGGCCCGGGTTCGATTCCCGGCCGATGCATTTTTTTTTTTTTTACAATTTTTAAAACTCATATATATATAGTTATTAGCGTCATAATCAATTCTTTCTTAATCAATTTTTTTCACCGTTTGCTTTTGTGAATGGAATAAATACCAAAATATGGCCATTTCTCATAAACATCAGTGGTTCAGTGGTAGAATGCTAGCCTGCCACGTGGGCAGCCCGGGTTCGATTCCCGGCCGATGCATTTTTTTTTTTTTTACAATTTTTAAAACTCATTTATATATTATACAAGAATGACATCCACGGCTCCAATTTATAATTGTAACGAATAGTATTTGAATAAAAGCATTTATTCGGGTAAAACCCGGGCGTTGCCCAAGCCATTCGGCTAGTATATATATATATATATAGTAGAACCTCCTTTTAGCGGACACCTCTCTACAAAGGACAGTTTTCATTTGCAAAATTTCCATTTTTACAATTTAGCAACTCTCTAGTAAGAGGACACCTCTCCCTAAAGGACACTTTAGCTCTGCAATTAGGTGTCCTTTACAGGGAGGTTATACTGTATATATATATATAAAAGATTGTATAGAGAGATCTGATAGTGTATGGGTGAGGATTTGTAATCTATAGGAGGGAAATGAAGTTAAGATGAGAGAACAGCCGAATAATGGTTGTTAGATTATGTCTAAGTTAGATTATATAAATGGTCCTGCCCAATGTATGCCTCTAACAGACTGTTCCCACAGGAGTATTGTGAGTTTCAAGCTTTAGTTGAGGAAGGACGAGTGTGTAGCACATAATACTGACCACGTTTCTGTTCTTTTTTGGTAGAACCTGGCATACTTGCCACCTTCATTTATTTAAACTAACACAGAAGTGGAATAATGAAATAATTCTCACAATCATCATGGCTTCATTATAATGATTTGTTCATTTTAAAATGGAAAATACAGTAGAACCTCCCTGTAAAGGACACCTAATTTCAGAGCCAAACAGTCCTTTAGGGTGAGGTGTCCTCTTACCGGAGAGTTGTTAAATAGTAAAAATGGTAATTTGGCGAAAATGAAAACTGTCCTATGTAGAGAGGTGTCCGCTAGCGAGGTGTCCGCAAAAAGGAGGTTCTACTGTATTTATAAATTTAAAAATAACTAAACAATTATATTTCTTTCTATTGTAAATTAAAAATAAAATATTATTATTCATTTCAAAGCACATGAAGCCTAAACAGTCCGTGTAAAAAACAATAACACTCGTGACATTCACAACGGCACTGCAAAGTGAAACTTAAACTGCCCTGAAACCAAATGTGGGCAGGCGCGATCCTAAAGTTTGCTTTTCTTTTAACTCATTCCCTTCTGTAATACCTTGTTAATGGTAAAGTTGTACAGTCGAACTTCCTTGAAAGGACTTTCTCGCTAGAAGACACCTCTCTACAAAGTACCGTTTTCATCAACAAAATTAACATTTTTACTATTTAGCACCTCTCCGGTAAGAGGACATCTCTCTGTAAAGACAATATGGCTCTGCAATTATATGTCCTTTACAGGGAGGTTCTATTGTATATGTAAACAACAATCAACTGTCAATATTTGTATGGTCGAATTATCGGAAGTGTTGAATTATCAATAGTGTCAAAATCCCATTTTTTATTTGATAGGCTGAAGGTTGGGACATCAAAACATGGTCGAATTATCGTAAATTGGCAAATTAATGAGGTTTTGCTGTATATACAAGGTTGCCCCAAAAGTTCGTAAACATTTGCCAAAAATTGAAATACCAATATTATTCGCCGTTATGTAATGTCTTTGAATTGTGTATTATAATGTATTTGCCGTAATAATATTATTCACCAAGAAATATATGAAAAACAACATTTTAAGAAAAGCACTAACTTTTGGGACAACCTTATATATATAGAGAGATTGTGCCAGGTGATTATAGGGCCTCAGGCTATGTGCCAGTAATTATGGGTGGTGTTTATCTTCTTTTCAAACAGAGTAATTAAGTGTTTTCCTGTTGTTTAGAACATTTGAGGAACAAAGAACACAGGTAGGACTTTGCCTGTTAAGAAAAACAATTAATTTTGGGACAACCTTATATATAGAGAGATTGCGCCAGGTGAATATACAGCCTCAGGCCATATGCCAGTAATTATGGGTGGTGTTTATCTTCTTTTCAAACAAAGTAATTAAGTGTTTTCCTGTTGATTAGAACACATTTGAGGAACAAAGGACACAGGTAGGACTTTGCCTGTTAAGAAACCACTAACTTTTGGGACAACCTTATATATGTATAGAGATTGCGCCAGGTGATTATAGGGCCTCACGCCATGTGCCAGTAACTATGTATGGTGCTTATATTCTTTTCAAACAGAGTAATTAAGTGTTTTCTGTTTGATTAGAACACATTTGAGGAACAAAGGACACAGGTAGGACTTTGCCTGTTAAGAAACCACTAACTTTTGGGACAACCTTATATATAGAGAGATTGCGCCAGGTGAATATACAGCCTCCGGCCATGTGCCAGTAACTATGTATGGTGCTTATATTCTTATCAAACAGAATAATTGGGTGCTTGGGTTCCTGTTGATGGGAACACCTGAGGTACATAAAGGTGAGACTTTGCCTTTAACATTTAGCTGGGCTTAGTAGGACAGCCTTCATGTCTAGGGTACCAGGAGTACAAGACTCCAGACATATTGCCCTGCCCAGGGTCACCTCCCCACCACACAGAGGCAGTTAACAGGACTTGGGGAGTAATTAATGTTTAATGCTTCAATACTAGCCGTGCTACAGTTTTGATATAGCAATACTATGATGTTAACCTACAAATAACTTACTATATACAATACGTATAACCTTCCTTTAGCGGACACCCTGCTAGCAGACACCTCTCTACAAAGGACAGTTTCATTTACAAAATTACCATTTTCACTATTTATAAACTTTCCAGTAAGAGGATACTTCTTCCTAAAGGACAATTTGGCTCTACAATTGAGTGTCCTTTACAGGAAGGTTATATTGTATAAAAGAGAGAGAGAAGAGTGTCAAGCTTATTTAATATAAAACCCAAAGAGATTTATTTTTCATCCTGTCGAATTAAAATCTATGTTAAATTATAGTTGGGTCAGATGCTATGAGCAATCCATCTGATAAGTGGCCAAAATCAATGATTATCATGGATAAAACTGGATTAATAAATTTTCTCAGCAAAAAATAAATTTCAAACACTATTTCATTTAGTGAATAAAGGCATTGGGAAGCAAGCGAATAAATTCAGAAAATAGAGAAAAAACCTTTTTTTTATTTGAAAAAAAAAATCATATTTTAAAGAAATTTTTTAGGACTTTTTTGTTCTAAAACCCTATTTAGAGTGTGAATTATAGATCATCAATCTTCAAAGGTCATGAATGTATCATATTTTTGAAGTTGTAAGCATTGTGTTTTGGGTTTTTGTGTGGTTTAGTTAAAAATAGGATTTATTTTTGAAAAATAATAATCAAATTATTTTGTTCAGCATATTGTTTATTGCTAGCCATTCTTTTTGTCTTACTTTCAGGCAATTGTTTGCTATTGTTGTGTACAATAAAGAGCTTCAGCTATCTACATGCATCTCTATCACAGCAGTCACAATATCCTCTACTTCCCAGAAGCCCACCCCCTCCTCTACGTAGTGGGCGGGAGAAGCAGTACAAGTAAGGGACTGCCCTGTAGTATGGATTCGTGAGCCCCAAGCCGCTAAGGTAACCTTGAACAGGGAACTATGAAATATGGCTGACTACGGGACAATAGCACCTTCCCTCTACCATGGAGCAACAATATACTCTTAGAAGAGAAAATTGCTAAAAGTATAAAATAAGAATATAAACAGTAGCAATGCGTTTCTTTATTCGTGTAAATTGAAAGCTTTCAGATCTTTATAATCCTTCTACAGACATAGCTATAAGATGAGAAAATCCTCATTCTCTCAACTTATAACTATGCCTGTGGAAGGATTATAAAGATCCGAAAGCTTGTACTTTGCACGAATAAAGAAACGCATTGTTACTGTTTATATATTTAAAATATTCTCTATCTTGGTTGATTCCACATTAAAAGAATTACTCATCTTTTTGAGGCTATTCCCAATGTGACACAAATGTTGGTACCTTCATAGGAATGGAAGTTCTGTTCAGACAGGCAATAAATGATCAGTTGCAAGCCGTGATAATTAGGTGAAACATTGTCTACAGATAATGGCATGTGCAATAGGACATTCCAGTTATGCTCTATTAACATGTCCTTCACCGATTTTGCAACATGTGGCATGTGCGGGAAAATCACTTTGTCATCTACTTAGTAGAAGTCATCTACTTTGTCATATCCCTGACCCATTCATAGCCAACTACTGATCCCTACATATTTATCTTACAGAACAATCCATCTCCCAGAGTGCCCCGTTATCTAAAAAAGGATTCAGTGCTGCCCCCCCCCCCGTCCCACCAGACTTACACTTTAAATGAATTTGAAACTCCACCTTTGCCGGTTCCAAGCCTGGTTAAAAATGAGAAGGAGGAGGAGCAGTAACAAGCTCGCTAAAAACCTGGGCTCAGATGGCCTGGCTGATAGTACCCTGTAAGGACTTCTAATCCAGGGATACAGGATGAGCAGTGTTTGTACTCCATGTTAGGAGTGGCTGTACATGGCGTCTGTTCCTCATGTCAGAAGCGTCTATTTATTTTGGAGCTAAGTAGGCCTGCCACTGAGTAGTGCTCCCAGTCTTAATGACAAAGGCAAACAACATTCTACTCCATCTAGTCATGATGGCTGTGAGCAGTCGCCAACTCTACCCACCATGATTATTATGGCCTGTACCACGTGTATTTGGTATAATTTAAAAAATGATGGTTGTCAACTCTACAATTTTGATACTCTAATATGATAGAATGAAGAGAAGAAAGAAGAAGAGAAATGCATTTGAAGAAATAATTAGATGCTCATTTACTGTAGTCGCACCCTCCATAATTGTTGTCACAAATATTCTATTTTAAGATAATGAGAGCCTTCCAAATATATAGAGTAACATTTATTCATTCTTTTCCAAAGGAGTTAATAATTTATACACCGCATGTATGCCAAGTTATAAATAAGGGATTCGGTGACATAAGAAGGGACCTTAAATAAGACAATTACCTAAATGTTAACTAGACATGGTAAGGCCTCCAGGTGATATCTAGATACATAACACAGAGGTGGTTAGATGTATACTTTACTATATCACTCCGTCATCTATTGCTTCACCCCTGACCCCAACTTCCCAATTCCGACAGCTCTCTGTAGAGTTTCTATTGACAAAAAAGTAGAATGGAGTGGACTAGAGACTGAAAACAGCACTGTTGGACACCGACAACGCTGAAAGCCGGACTTACGTCTACACGCGAGGCCTCCCGTCGGAGTTTTGCGCCAGAGCCAACAGCCTAGTAACCAGTACCTAGTCCTAGGTCAGTGGAGCGAGTAAGCTATTGGAGGGGAAGTTGAGTATCATTCCACGCTATGTGTATACACAGGGTTAAAGTAGTAGGGTCCCCACCCCCCTCCCAGCGTGGAATGAACAATGACCAAATGACACCGACCCGCTGTCAACGTCCCAGTACTGTTTAGTCACTATCTAGATCCTGCAACAATGGCATTAGTAGAGCTGGATCTCAGGGAAATCACACTGTGGGTCTCTCCATCTGGAACTTTGTTACACACAGCAGCCTAGAATTCAGACTTTATGTTCATCAGATTGCTATTGTCACCCAGTCCCTTTTTTATCCTTGGCATTCAAGCGGTTTGTAAGTTTTTTACTCTAGAAGAGTCTTGGTAATTTGAATTTAAAAAGTGTAAACTTCACAACTAAGACAAATAACTAAAGACATTTTTGTTGTTACCAACAATTAATGGAGCAGTTCTAACAGCAACACAAGACACCAAATCCATCCAAGAACCCCAAGAAATCTTTCAACCTCTAGTTTCAATTCGTATTTCTTCAAGGTATATATATGAAACTCGGTCGCAGTGGTACAGCCTGTTCCACGCTGACAAGCGCCAACAGCGCGAAACGCGTTTGAGGATAGTTTTTCTTAATTTATCAAATTTATCAATGGGTTTGCCAAATAACAGGGAACAGGTTATATCAATGTTTAGTTGATTTCTGTTTCACTAGATGGCGCTCTGCCATCTAAAAAGCACATGTGCTTTTGGTCAGTATATGCCTTCTTTGTTTTTAATATATGAAACTATGTCATGTATATCGTTAAAAACATGTAAAATGGCTTCCAATATATTTGTGGATGATACCACCATAGTTCATCAAAAGGTAGGCACAAGGTAATAAGACCAAATCCAAATAAATAAATAGTTTATGACGTTTCTGTAACAGTGTTGTTACCAACATCAGACAAAAGTACTGAATCTCTCTAATGATGGTAACATGGTTATAGGATGTTATTAAAGTTATTTAAACAAATTATATTTAAATATTTACAAAAACACATGTTATATATTTATAATTGTATGTAATTCTGCTGTTCTCAAAGCTAATGTCCATAGTTCATCTAAAATACCCATTCCAAGAGTCGAGCATCAGTATCACTATAAAAGAAAGATCGAAAAATACAATATAACAGAGGCATGGTAGATTAAACTGGCAAAACCGCTGGAAGGGTTCACTACTAATGAGCCAGGCGCTCCCATTATTTTTTTTCCATTGCAGTAAGGGTAGTAGAAATTGTTTATTTTTAAAAATAATGATACGCGTCAATAATAGTTTTTAATTTTAAATACACATGTATTATTCGACAGAGTTCATAAAATATTTATAGATAAAGTGGTAGATGTAAGAGAGTTAAATGATTTAGATCAGCGAACAATCGATGTCTCACTTCTGTAAAGCTGAGTATGGTTTAGTTGAGATATCTTCTGTGTGGGGGGATATATCTTACAAAAAATCCTACCTGATTTCTTCTAATTCAGTCATTTAAATTTGCACTGAAGTTTATTGTTTTTACTTGTAAATTCTTGTTGGGATCTTATATGCATATAATAATCTGGCTTTTATTGATTTATCAAGAAAATGGGTTGACCAAATATTAGGGAACAGGTTAAATTGCTCCACTAGATGGCGCTATTTAGTAGGTGAAATGCAAAAAAAAAAAATCGACATGATGAAATCTTTATGAAAATTCACATTTTTATATTTTCAAGACACACACAGTTTGGGGCGGGACGTTTCACAAGAGAGACATCCACGGCGCCAATTTATAATTGTAACGAATAGTATTTTAATTAAAACATTTTTAAAACACACAGTTTGGAACGAGACGTTTCACAAGAGTGACATCCATGGCGCCAATTTATAATTGTAAAGAATAGTATTTGAATTAAAACGTTTTAAAAATATATACGCACACGGGTAATCTTGATGAACCCTGCCAAGAAGAAGAAGAAGAATTCCACGAGGCTCATCGTGAACCTCGACGACATGGAGAGGGAGGACGAATTGGTGATCCAACGCAACCATGACATCCTGCATGCCATTGGCCATCCCGCCCTAATAACTCTGCATGATGACCTCGTCCATTTCATCGCCAGGCGGTCTGAACTGATCAAGGTCCTCACTGCTGAAGTACAGAACCTCTCAGGCACCCTCCATTCCTTCGCGGAGCGGGACGAAGTTATGGGGGCTAACACGCCCCAGACTGCCTGCCACAGCACCCAATCCTGCCCTGCTCCTTCCTGCAAGGACACTAGCTCCCAGACTGACTCCATCAAACCCGCCACTCCTGCTCCTTCTGCCATCCCTGCCAAGAAGCCTGCCTCCACCTTGCCTGCCCCTGCTCCAACCAAAAGGAAGCAGCCTGAGGCTCCCAACCCGCCTGCAAAAAGGACAAACCTGAAAGGTCCTACGAAACCTGCCCCTTCTCGCGTCTCCAAGCCTGCGGCCGCCCAAGTGGTCCTCCATGGAGAAAAATCGGCGGCCCACACAGTGGTCATCTCTGATGACCCACAGGCTGACCCAAGGAAGATGCTTAAAGCTGTCCGCGCTGCCCACACTCTCCCCCAAGGCGTTTGGGCCTCCCTGCGCACCAAGGGGAAGCTGGTCCTCCACTCCAGTAATCCTGAGACCATCCCTGAGGTGTCTACCTCCCTGGCCAGCAAGTTAAATGGAATGAAGGTCCGCCAGCAGAAGGAGATCCTGCCACGAATCTGCCTCTTCAAAGTGGATGAGGAAACATCCAACTCCACAATTGAGGAGACCTTCCTGGGAACCGCAGCTGTTAGTAAACTTCCTGGGGGCAAAGTGGTGCGCGTGGCGCACCGTTCGGCACCCAGAAACGGGACCTGCACCGCCTTCATCGAGGTGGACATCAAGACCTTTAGAGCCCTGGGCGTTCGCGGAAGAATCGTGGTGGATGGAGTAATCCTCAACTTCGAGGAGTCCATCCGCGCCCGCGTATGCTTCCGCTGTTGTGGCTTCGGCCACAACTCTGCCCAATGCACCAGAGCTTCTAAGTGCTTCCACTGCGGTGAAGACAGCCATGAAGGCCGCGCCTGCCCTTCCATTGCTGACCAGCGCACCTCCAAATGTGCCAACCGCTGCTCAAAGGGCCTTCCAGACAAGCACGAAGCGAGAGCCTCAAGCTGCCCCATCCTGAAGTCTAGGGCCCTCAAGTTCTAGGCTTCAAGGACCTTTTGCCTCCTATTTCCATCTGCCACTTCTACTGGATTCCTGGCCAATTCAAGACTCCTGCCCCGGTGCACCCTGACACGTTCCCCTGAACGTTTCCACCACCCCTGCGAGATATCTCCTGCCGCCAGATCCTAGGATCCCTGGCCACCTGACATCGCGTCTACTGCCTTGACGTTTTAGATACAGTGTGCCCGGAAAAGTCTCCACTGAGACTTGTGCGGGCGATGGCAAGAATATTCCCGTTGTTGTTCCCCGTTGGTCTTTTAGCTGTGTCAACCTGAAGTTAGTCTATTTAGAAATTAAAAATTAAAAAAAATATATATATATATATATAAAATTTCTTAAAACGATTGAATACCATAACAACCACGAAGATACAAGATGGTCTACACTCGCCTGCAGACGCGGGCCATGTCAGCTGACGACCCATTCCCACCTTTGGAGCCCTCCACAAGTCCTGGGACCGTGGCCTAAGAGGTCTCCGCTCCTATTAATAGGACTGCCCAAGGTAAGATCCCCCAGGCCCCTACTTCCATTCCTTCCTCCACCCATTCTGGATCCTCTGACTGCTGGGAAGAGATAGATTCTCTTTTCAACAAAAAATTTCACGAGGTAGCGGATATCGCTGCCTCTAACCTTCCTGCTACCACCCACACTGGGTTATCTGACTCAGTGAAATACGATGTAAGACGTAATTTTAACGCTTTACAAACTGAAGTGTTAAGAATCTTTGAAAAATGTAAAAATAGTTGAAAATGAGGTCACCCAACTTAGGAAAAGGTTGGCCAAGCCTCCCTCTCCTCCTAACCCCGTTAAAATGATCCCCCAACCAGATACTTCTACCATCCAACTTAGGTCCAACCAACCCACAACTGTACACCCTAGAGTGTCAACGCGTTCAACCTACGCGCAGACGTTAAAGAACAGTGTAAACCATGTAAAAATTGCCTCAGACAACTTATCATTCGAGGCCATCAGAGCCAAAATTGCCAAGACTACACAGTTGAAGAGTTGTGATGTGATGGCGGTAACTGGGAAGGACAAAAAACTTGTCCTTCACTTTCCCAATTCTGCAGAATCAAAGCGGTTTGTGGACGGAATTAAGAACGCCAACATTGACGGACTTAAAGTCCTACCAAACCCGACATTCAGGCCCAGGTTGGCAATTTTCTGCATCCCTGTCGAAAAATCTGAATCTGATCTGGTGTCTGATCTGATGGAAAACCCTGTGATAGCCCCGCAGTTAATTAATAACAGCGGCGGCTCTTTGAAGCTGGTTAAATTGATTAGGAAGGAAGGTTCCGCCTTCCACCGCTATCATAGAGTTCACTAAGGGTATCGAGGAAGCTCTCCTTGCACGCGGCCGCGTCACTGTTGACTTCCTGTCCCTCAGGCTCGCCCGGTCGAAACGCGTCTTCCCATGTGGTATCTGCGGTAGCCTCTCTCACAGGACGCACACTGATGGTAAAAAGTGCACCAAAGCGCCCAAGTGCGCCAATTGTGCAGGTGCACATTTACCACTTCCTGTGAAAATAAAAGCGTGCTTAAGTGTCACAGGTGCGGTGACAAGCACAATGCCAACTCCATGATGTGCAAGCACATGCGAGATGCCCAGGATCAGTTCAATAAGTTGATGGTCAAATAAATGTTTTAAAGTGGCTACAAATCAATATAAGACGCTCTCAGCCTTGTTTGTATTCAGTATTGAATGATTGCCGTGAGGAGAACATAGATTTACTACTTTTACAAGAGCTCCCAGCCGCGCGCGGCAAAATCCCATCGCTGCCAATCCAATCTAACAGAGTTTGCTATGGCCCTATTACAAACTCTAGGTTGGGAGCTATGGTCATTGTAGTAAATCCTAGCCTTAAATTTGTCTCATTTGTTCAGTGTTAATGTCGTGTTTGTCATGTGTGAATTAAGTGGTAAATGTATTCTTCTTTGTGATGTTTACATTCCGCCATCATGTGACCCCTCCCCTCTTCTCGATAAGATAAATTATAGCCTTAATTCTCTGAATTATGACGAGGTCATTTTTTGCGGCGATCTAAATGTTGAATCTTTTAGGTAGTCGGATAAACCTCTGCTCCTCAGGCATCACTCACCTAAGAGAGATCTAGTTTAAAACTTTATAGATGCCAACTATTTGCATGTGGTCAACACTCACGGCGCGGTGACGTGGAGGAAGGCAACCGCTCTTCTTCCATCGACGTCACTTGCTGTAGTACTGGCCTGGTAAATAGCGTTACTGATTGGCATCCTGAGTACCAGGAGTTGTCTGACCACAAACGCCTCGTCTTTAACCTAAATTTCGCCCCTCTTCACAGGACAACACCAGATTTAAATTAAATAAATTTAGCGAAATATACTTCAGCTTTGGTCGCGCTGACTGGGATAGAGTTTTTGAACATTTCAGCCAAAAAATTGAAAATATTAATCTTTTTTTAGAAAACGTGCGTGACTCATCCTCCCTCGACGATGTAATTAATTTACTCGGCGAATAGATTTTTCACACATGTCTAAACACCATTCCATCCCGTCCCAGAAGTGATAAATACCTCAAGTCCAACTCTTGGTGGAAATCTGATTTGAATCCTCTCAGAAGGGCCACTCAAAAGGCACAGCGGGCCTTTATAAAAGCACGCGGTGTCGTTAAGGGTGTGCTGGAGGTCTTTTACAAAAGACTGAAGGCAAGATATCGCCGTGCGAGGAGCTGGCTAAGAAAGAAGCATGGAGGGCAGCCTGCTCGCGTTGCGAAATCAGCCCTTGGGGTAGAATCTACAGTTTCATCAATGGAAATTTTAAGCGCAAACCCCTCTCAGCTCTCCCAGTTGGTAGCGGCTTACTGAAGGTCCGCGGGACACATTAAATCACGTATTAGATTACTATTTCGGCCGCGTCCCGCCCGATACCATGTTAGAACACAAAGATTTAAGCAAAGTCATCACATCGTCATCTGATAACGACCCTTTGTTTACAGATAACGAGTTGTTGTTGACAGCGGATAAGGTGCACTTATCTTCTTCTCCTGGTAGTGATGGCATGCCACCTCTTCTTATCGTAAAACTAGTTAAACATTTTCGGACGTTTTTTCTAAGTATTTTCAACAAGTGTTTAACCACTGGCCAATTTCCATCTACATGGAAGCTGGGGGACGTCGTTCTCGTCCCCAAGCGAAGTGGGGAGGACTTTCTCGCATCACACCGTCCAATCACGATGCTGCCTGGTTTGGGCAAGATCCTTGAGCGTCTAAATCTTGCTAGGCTGTCGTGGATGGCCGATAGGATGTGTAAAGCGCCTCCAAACCAGTTCGGATTTAAGCCTTGTAGATCTACTACAGCCGCACTCATAAATCTAAAATCTACTATAACCCGGACGATTAAAAATAGGAAATCTTGTCTTCTTCTTTCTTTTGATGTTAAAGGCGCTTTTGACAACGGGCTCCACTCCAGTATCTTGAGAGCGTTGCACAAAAGCGTTTGTCCCAGAAACATTTATCACCTGATAAACTCGTTTCTATGTAACCGTGTTGTGAGACTGTCTATGAATGGTTGTACTGTGTCGAGACGAATTCCCAAAGGATGTCCCCAGGGTTCAGTTCTCGGCCCTTTCCTTTGGAATATTGTCTTTGACGAACTCCTCACGCTGGACTACAGGAATAATATTTTCCCGCAAGCCTACACGGATGATCTGGTCGTGGTCTCGGGATGCCGACCTAGTCAACTTCCCGCGGCCCAACACACCATAGATATGATCGCTAGGTGGTGCAGTTTGCATAAACTGGAACTCAGCGTGGGGAAGTGCCAGGCTATGGTTCTCCTCAGACCACACGGGAGACTGCCTGAACCGCGCCGGGATCTGGTTATCCACGGACGGCCAATCCAATGGTGCGACTCAATTAAAATGCTGGGAGTGAGATTTGATCAACGTCTATCTTTCTACCAGCACGTAGTTGAAGTCTGCGCCAAGGTCAGCGGCATGTTGCCGCGTTTGACCGCAGCCGCTAATCTCAACTTTGGTTTTGGTTACCGCGCCTTGAGAACTCTGTATCTGCAAGTGGTTGTTCCGGCCATTGCCTATGCCTCGGCGGTATGGTTTCCTAATCTTTCTCAACGCTCCTTAAATGTTCTACTGAGTGCTCAAAGGCCTTTCCTAGTGAGAGCTTGTAGAGCTTTCAGATCAACCAGCAACGCTGCTCTTATCTCCCTCTCTAGAGTCCTTCCTCTCGATCTGGAAATCTCGGCTAAAACTGAGCTTTACCTTAAAAAGTATGGATTGGTTGACGCTGAAATTCCACTCGAGCCTCCTCCCTTTCCACATCCTCTCCCTTACCCCCTCCCAATTACTCAGCTCCCAGTAATATTCCTGCTCTTTTCTTCCACGTGGCATACTATACAGACGATTCCAAAATCAGAGATGGAGTTGGCGCCGGCGTGTACAGGTTCTCTTGTCTCGATTGTGCACCTGAAATACGTGAATCTCATGTTCTGTCCCCTCATTGTTCTGTCTTTCAAGCGGAAGCCCTTGGATTGGTTAAGGCACTTGAAAACGCAACCACTTTACCAAATCATCTAACCTTAGGATTCTTCCTGGACAACCTCTCAGTCGTGAAGTCAGTTCTGAACTCTAAGACTAGTAATTACCTTATCGACAGAGCTCTGCTACTGATTTCGCGATTGAATCGCAATGGGAACAGATGCACCATACAATGGATCAAGGGCCACAGTGGGAACGTGGGTAATGACATTGCGGACACACTCGCAAAGCGGGGTGCTGAGTCTGCTGACCCAAGCTGTTACAAACTCGCTCCTTTGTCGTTTGTAAAATCGGCAATCTACGGCCGGGCGCGTGAAGCATGGTAAAGCAGATTCCTCTCTCTAGCTCCTTCTATCCACACCCGCTTTGGCCTTACTCCAATGAGTCTTTTAGACAAAAGGTATGCGTACATCGTCCCTAGCGAGCACATTGTGGTTGGCCTCCTATCGGGACACACGGGGACGGACAGTTTCGCCCACAGGATAGGCGTCATTGACGATCCTTCCTGCCCTTACTGCGACGCCGACAGGGAAGAAACTCTGTCTCACATCGTGCTTGAGTGCAGCAGCCTTGATGCCCTCAGATTCCCCCTTCTTTCCACCTGTGCAGAAGAATTGGGGTACACTCCGCGGTCACTCAAAGACTTTATTTTCAACAGGAGCACTTGGCGAGCCTGCCTGGAGTTCCTAAAGGCCTCTGATAGACTTAAGCCACGCGTCCGCGCGGAGGATTCCGATCACCTGAGTGACTCGGACTCCTCAACTCATGGTTAACACCGGTCATTGGCGGCCGCTCGTAGACGTAACTCTGGTATGTGCCGCTGTTTGAGATCGGTTTCGCGACCTGCCCTGCGTATGTGATCGCCCCTGACGCTTTCTCTGTAACCCAAGGACAGAGGGCAAATGGTTTGGCGATTCGACGGCGCGGGCTGCTCGAGAAATCGACTTACGCAGCGACCCATTTGAACGCGCTATGCAATCTATGGTGTACTTTTCTGGTTGGTTGTCTTAGCACTGGTACCCTCACCAGTAATCTTATCTAAAACTTTTATATATTCATTTTTACAAAAAATAAATATATTTTTTCCCATCAGTTGCTGAATCATTCTCGCTTTATCTAATATTCTTATTTAAACAACAGCTGTCTTTCTTTTATTTTCCCTGGCCTGGGGAATCTAACCTTTTTGAACAGCCTTGGTTGCGTGCAGCACCTTGGTACTTTGATATTGTGCTTTGCGGCTTGTCTGCCTGCTACACCTTTTGGGTTTAAAAATCATATACTTTAATCATTGCGGTATGTCTGCTCTCCACGGTCACCCCTGGGCTCAACACCATTGAACCCGTCTCTGCCACCCCCTAAACTCCGCGGATCACCACCCTGCTCCCCCCCCTGGTCCTCCTCTACATCCTGGCGCTCCTGGCCTCACCTGGCGATGATCCCCTGGCCACCCATCCCCAGGCCCAGGCCCCTCCAACTGTGCTTTGTATATATTCCGCTTTATGCGTCCATCGGGGCTCAAAAATAATTCATTTTGGTTAGCAGCCCCGTAAAATAAAGATATTTTCTCTTTCCCGTTGTCGGCTCCAAACATTTGTACATTATGTAAATAAGCTTTTCATTTTTTTTTATTCTTACGCCTTAAGCCAGGCAGTACTTTAATCAAATTATGTTCTTATATATTACTTTAGCTCAAATAAAACAATCTCTGATCAAAACCATTTTTGTTATTATACTTTCAAAATATTAGCCACGACTGCATCACCAATACCATTTAGTCCTAAAAAAGAACCAGCAAATAACTAACATAGTATAATCCTCAAGATAAATAAATACAAGCAGAAGAAAATCTCTTTTCTTTATATAAGATATATATATATATATATATATATATATATATATAATATAATATAATATAATATATATAATATATATATAAAAATGAATGTATGTCTGTTTGTCCTTTATGCCTGACCAAACCACTCATTGGATCGCCATGAAACTTTGGGAAGTTATTTAGTATAGTACTGGGAAGGTTTCTAGCAAATAAAATTTTTGAAATAACTTTTCGCCTAGATATAATCAAGATAAATATTCTAATTTATCTGTTATAATTCAACAATCTGCTCCAAATATTATCATGATGATACGATGATTTTGTAATGTAGAAAATTAGGAAAGACAAAATTCAGGATGACACGGCAATTTATTTGAGACAAGAATAATGATACAATTCCAAGGCAAGATATTATTCCTTTAACTTCCAATTACGGAGGGAACCAATTAATAATGATTTTATTCAACTTATCGAGTATTTTTCAAGGGACCGGGAAAAAATGTTCACTTTATCGAGAGATTCGTTAGACAAACCTTTACTCGGGTAAAATCCGGGCGAAGCCGGGAATATCCATTTCGTAGCTACACCGTCTCTCCAAGAGGCAGTCTCTTATTAAAGGTCTATTAGAGATTCTTTAATAGCAATTAGAATCTTCAATGAGAGACCACCAACAGGAGAAACAAGTTGATTCATGTTTTTAGGTGGTCTTTCTTAAGAGACTCTATTTACATATTTAAAATATGAAAAAATTAAAATATTTTAAAATCAACATTTTCTTACTGTTACGTTTAATTACTGTTAATCTATATATATAAAAATGAATGTATGTCTGTTTGTTTGTCCTTTATGCCTGACCAAACCACTCATTGGATCGCCATGAAACTTTGGGAAGTTATTTAGTATAGTACTGGGAAGGTTTCTAGCAAATAAAATTTTTGAAATAACTTTTCGCCTATAAATAATCAAGATAATTATTCTAATTTATCTGTTATAATTCAACAATCTGCTCTAAATATTATCATGATGCTACGATGATTTTGTAATGTAGAAAATTAGGAAAGACAAAATTCAGGATGACACGGCAATTTATTTGAGACAAGAATAATGATACAATTCAAAGGCAAGATACTATTCCTTTAACTTCCAATTACCGAGGGAACCAATTAATATTGATTTTATTCTACTTATCGAGTATTTTTTCAAGGGACCGGGAAAAAATGTTCACTTTATCGAGAGATTCGTTAAACAAGCCTTTACTCGGGTAAAACCCGGGCGAAGCCGGGTACATCCATACAAGAATAATGATACAATTCCAAGGCAAAATACTATTCCTTTAACTTCCAATTACCGAGGGAACCAATTAATATTGATTTTATTCAACTTATCGAGTATTTTTCAAGGGACCGGGAAAAAATGTTCACTTTATCGAGATATTCGTTAAACAAACCTTTACTCGGGTAAAAACCCGGGCGAAGCCGGGTACATCCATACAAGAATAATGATACAATTCCAAGGCAAGATACTATTCCTTTAACTTCCAATTACCGAGGGAACCAATTAATATTGATTTTATTCAACTTATCGAGTATTTTTCAAGGGACCGGGAAAAAATGTTCACTTTATCGAGAGATTCGTTAGACAACTTTTACTCGGGTAAAACCCGGGCGAAGCCGGGCGGGTCCGCTAGTATATATATATATTATAACAATAAATAGTTGTATAGTTTTATAGTTAAGTTTTCTATTAAAATTATCTTCATTATTTTGATTATTTAAATTCAAATTATAAAATTTGTAAATTGTTATTATTTAGTATAGATAGAGAGAAAAAAAAATCCTTTACTTCTAACACATCATCTAGTTAATTATATATTTATAATTAATAACAATAAAATTTAACAACGTAACGTCTTTTGCATCGGCTTTTACACGTCATTTAGACATACTCTAATCCTATATATAGAATAATAGAAGTGAGAATATATATAATATTATACATTTTAGTTGTTAGAGAAAAGAGAGAAAGACAGAACCATGCACTTTTAATCAAACTAATAATAAGAAAACAAAAAGTTTTGTAAAGAAGGTAGATAAGATTGTTAGTATATATATATATATTTTTATAATTTTATATTTTATCCTTTTTTTTTTAATGATTTTTTAATTTTTTTTATTTTAAAATATGAATATAAATAGTTGTATTTAGTAATATATCTATACTATTAATTAACTTATAACAAAAGTTAATTAATAGTATAGATATATTACTAAATACAACTATTTATATTCATATTTTAAAATAAAAAAATTTAAAAAATCATTTGAAAAAAAAAAAAGGATGAAATATAAAATTATAAAAATATATATATATATACTAACAATCTTATCTACCTTCTTTACAAAACTTTTTGTTTTCTTATTACAAATATTACTTATAACAAAAGTTAATTAATAGTATAGATATATTACTAAATACAACTATTTATATTCATATTTTAAAATAAAAAATCATTAAAAAAAAAAAGGATAAAATATAAAATTATAAATATATATATATATATATATACTAACAATCTTATCTACCTTCTTTACAAAACTTTTTGTTTTCATATTATTAGTTTGATTAGAAGTGCATGGTTCTGTCTTTCTCTCTTTTCTCTAACAACTAAAATGTATAATATTATATATATTATCACTTCTTTTATTCTATATATAGGATTAGAGTATGTCTAAATGACGTGTAAAAGCCGATGCAAAAGACGTTACGTTGTTAAATTTTATTGTTATTAATTATAAATATATAATTAACTAGATGATGTTTTAGAAGTAAAGGACTTTTTTCTCTCTCTATCTATACTAAATAATAACAATTTACAAATTTTATAATTTGAATTTAAATAATCAAAATAATGAAGATAATTTTAATAGAAAACTTAACTATAAAACTATACAACTATTTATTGTTATAATTAATTTAGATTTAGCTTGCTAATCTAACCAAATCTACTTGATATGATTTATCATTCTTATCAGTTTGCTCCTTGAGTTTTAAATGTAGAATCACTGTTATATTTTTATTATATTGTTTTTACACTATATATATATATATATATATATATATATATATATATATATATATATATATATATATATATATAACAATAAATAGTTGTATAGTTCTATAGTTAAGTTTTCTATTAAAATTATCTTCATTATTTTGATTATTTGAATTCAAATTATAAAATTTGTAAATTGTTATTATTTAGTATAGATAGAGAGAAAAAAAAGTCCTTTACTTCTAAAACATCATCTAGTTAATTATATATTTATAATTAATAACAATAAAATTTAACAACGTAACGTCTTTTGCATCGGCTTTTACACGTCATTTAGACATACTCTATCCTATATATAGAATAATAGAAGTGAGAATATATATAATATTATAAATTTTGGTAGTTAGAGAAAAGAGAGAAAGACAGAACCATGCACTTGTAATCAAACTAATAATAAGAAAACAAAAAGTTTTGTAAAGAAGGTAGATAAGATTGTTAGTATATATATATATATTTTTATAATTTTATATTTTATCCTTTTTTTTTTTAAATGATTTTTTAAATTTTTTTTATTTTAAAATATGAATATAAATAGTTGTATTTAGTAATATATCTATACTATGAATTAACTTTTGTTATAAGTTTGGTTATTATGTTTTGAAACCCTAATGGTAGACTAGACATATACAAAAAAATTTTAATTGGAGTAATTATTGGAAAAAGAGATCTGCTGAACCGGGACTTCTCAAATAGAAGTTCAGCGACATTTCATCCCTTCTCTATTATGTCATAGATCTCTTTTCAACCGGATTTTATGTGTTAATATAAAGTTACTTCAGTGAAACATTTATATGAATAGATATAACAAGTATAAGTGTTAACAAATTCCAACTGTGAACCTACCTCGTCCGCGACGCCTCCAATTGTAAACATCTATTTCTGGATGACACATGTTGTGGGGGGGGGGGACAAAATTAGACCGTTTATTTTGAAGTTTTAGAACAACAAGACATACAAAGAAGAAAGAAAAGATAGTTAAGGGAAGAAATCCAAACTTTATAATCTTTACAGCCAGTTATATTAATATAACTGATTCAACACTTATTCATCTTTCAATATTCCTTTAAAAAGGCAAATTATTAGAGTTTAATAAAGCTATTAATTGTGAAAATTCACTTTTATTTAATTTCCATTTTCCTCCCCAGAAATTGGAGATTAAACAAAATGAACTCTATACAATATTACTTTAAAAATCTTGTGAAAAAATCTTCAAATCAGCTATTTAATTTAAGTTTAACTAATTGATAAAGATTATAAATTTGTATCAGTTATTATTGAGAGAAATTATAGAAAGTTGATTTAATAAATGGATACTTCCATTTATTTTTTAAAAGTATTTTATAATTGATATACTGTTGAAATATTTTACTTGTCTGATACTAAATTTGTTTTTAATAAATTCCATGTTTAAATTTTTAACATCTTCTATGAAATTTTCTAATATATTATTTATTCTATAAAATCTTAGAAACTGACCAAAATATACTTTTACAGCAATTTAATGATATATTAGAATTCATATTACAGTATTTTATAATATTGAAATTATAATTACTTTTTTATTATAAATTTTAATAGCATTATTTGTAAGGTCTATATTTAGGTCTAAAAAGTTTACTTTTTTGTTTCTATAAATTTTTTCATTGTTCTTAAGTTTCAAGTAATTAGGATATATTTTAGGTATTAAGTTTTTGAACTGTGGATTATTAAATATTATAATGTCATCTACATAACGGAACATTTGCCAATTAACATTATTTTGTAGAAAGTATTCTCTTTCGTACCAGAATAATATTAGATTTGCTAATAAAGGACTTGAAGAAGTTCCCATAGGAACGCCTTCTGATTGAAAATATATATTTTATTTTTAAATTCTATATAGTTAAAATTTAAAAATGTTTCCAGTAGAGTTTTTGCTGTTTTAAGATCTAATTTAATTGTTTTATATCTGTTATGAATAATTTTAATGTGGAAAGTTTTATCATTAATGATTTCGTTAAATAAATATTGGTTATTTTATTATTTAGATCTCTTAAATTTATTTTAGAATATAGGTCCTCAAAGTCAAATGTGTGGACTGTTTCAATGTTTGTCCAATTGTTCATTAAATAGTTAATGATTTTTTTATTTGAGTCGATAAATTTATAATTATATTTATTAGTTAATTTATTTATAATAAATTGTAGTGTTGAAGCTAATTGTATATCAATGTTTTTTATAACTGAATTTATACCAGATGTGATTGTTCTGAAAGAAATAGGTTTTTTGTGTAGTTTAGGAATTATATAGAACTTTGGTATGTTTGGATTTTTGTAGTGATTATAATTTTTTTGTGAATTTTCAACGTTTTTGATGTCTTTTTTTATTTTTGTGGCTGTAGTTCTAGCAAAAGTGTATTTATGATTATTATCAATTTCCTTTTTTAGTATATCGTGGTATAGATTTTTACAAATTATAGATAAGTTATTGGAACATTTATCTATAGGAGTGATAATAAAGTCCTTCTGTAAATTAATTATATTTTCTTTAAAAGAAGGAATATCTGAATTAGGTTTTGTGTATTTAAGTGTATTATTATAATAATTTATAATTTCCTTTTTAATATTATGTTTCCATTCCAGAAAAGTAAATTCTGGAATACTGTATTTTATACTAGTTTTATTTATGAAAATATCTATATCTTTTAATATAGATTTAATTGTATTATTATAATTGTGTTTAATTTGAGGTATATATTTATACCCTTTATTTAAAATATCCTGATATTCTGGATTTAAAAAAGAAAAATTGCTAGTTAATATATGACCTGATAACTTATATCTATCAATATAGTTGTTGCAATTACATTTAATTTTTTTAAAATTTGCCAAATTATTAATAAATTGGTTATAATTGCAAACTAAACTACCTATATTTTTGTTGTATCTCCAGATTGTTTTGAAATTTAAATTTTTTATAGGGAAAAGATTATTGATGTTTTGGTTATTAAAAATATCATTAAATTTAATATGATTAAATAAATTGTTGTTAAATTTAATGATAATATTAATGTTATTAGTAGATTGTTTAATTTTTCTGTATTTAAAGATGTCGTGTGTGATATCTATTAATCTGTTAGTCAGATTATGAATTTTAATATATTCTATAAGTTTGATAAATTTATTATTATTTAGTTTAAATAATGTTTTAATAAATTTATCAACGAAGTTGTTAGTATACATTTGTTTTGGGTTCAGTAGTTCTTCAAATTCAATGTAACCTAATTTATTGGTAGTTTTACCTCTAGTTTTATTAGGTTTAGTTTTAAATTCATTTTTTTTTTGTATTTGCAGCTGATTTCATAAACCACAAACCACAAACAGAAGAAATTTCAACTTATGAAATCAGCTGCAAATACAAAAAAAAAAAAAGAATTTAAAACTAAACCTAATAAAACTAGAGGTAAAACTACCAATAAATTAGGTTACATTGAATTTGAAGAACTACTGAACCCAAAACAAATGTATACTAACAACTTCGTTGATAAATTTATTAAAACATTATTTAAACTAAATAATAATAAATTTATCAAACTTATAGAATATATTAAAATTCATAATCTGACTAACAGATTAATAGATATTTTATTTATTTTTTTATTTTTATTTATTTATTTATTGTTACAAAAGCACGAAGTCCAAAGGACTATTGTGCTGTGCTGGTATTATTTACATATATATGATTAATTATTTACACGATGGATTAGTAGTGTTTGTAAATTATTGTACAAATAGTTCTAAACTTAACAAAGTTCTCATAAGATAGAGTATATACACAAAGAGAATTTGGTAATGTTTCAAAGTATCTACATACAATTTGATTAGTCAGAGGGCAAGATAAAAGAAGATGCTCTGGTGATTCAACATCTAAGCGGCATTCACATGTTGGATCATTGATAGCATTCAGTTTGAATAGGAAACTCAAGAAGGGTCCTTTGCCAGTTAAGAATAAAGTAGTGAATTTATCAGAAGAAATGAAATTTGGGACAGCAATTGGAAAGAATTTCTTGAACAGTTCATTAGATTGAGAAAGATAAAACTTAAATTTTAGATCCAGATATAGTTTGTTTAATTCTTTTTGAAGGGGTTTATTGAGTGTTCGATCTGTGAGAGAATTTGTCATATTATACTTGTTTGTAATAATTCAAGATAATCGGACAATAAAGGGGTTTTCGCTAGTATATGTGTGATGTAAGAAGATGAAGTCCTATAAGCATGAATGCATCTAATAAGAATTTGATATTGTATAGAATTCAACTTGGATCTTTTTGCTGCAGTGATAAAAGGAAACCAAATATTTGATGCATAGCTTATTGTAGAGCGTATCATAGCTTTATATAAGATCAATCTACGCCGAGTATCAATGCCCCAAGTACGTGCACATAATGAGAATAATATATTCTTAAGTTTCGTAGCTTTCATAATTATATTGTCAACATGTGTTCCAAAATTAATCTTATTCCTTTGTCTATGATTTTTAAAAATAACTCCCAAAATTTTAACAGTTTCTGATGGTTGAATTATTTTTCCATCAAAATTAATGGGCAATTTTTCATAGTTATGTAGATAGAGTATACCTGTTTTGTTTGGACTTAGTGAAAGTTTTACCTTTTCACACCAGGCTTTGATTTTTATTAAACATTTGGTAATATTATACTGAAGATCATAGATGTTTGAACTCCATACCACAAATGTCACATCGTCCGCGAAAGCGATTACTCTAGCAAAACTTTCGTTAAAAGATAAGTTGAAATCATTAAGTAATATATTCCAAAGAATAGGAGAAATAATACCATCCTGGGGACATCCCTTATTTATCTTTTTTGTACACTTTACATTAGTATATTTAAACTCTACACTCCGGTCTTCAAAGTAAGAATTAATTATTTTTATCAGTACCGCTGGAAAATTTGCTTTGTCCAATTGTTAATAAAGGGTATAAATATATACCTCAAATTAAACACAATTATAATAATACAATTAAATCTATATTAAAAGATATAGATATTTTCATAAATAAAACTAGTATAAAATACAGTATTCCAGAATTTACTTTTCTGGAATGGAAACATAATATTAAAAAGGAAATTATAAATTATTATAATAATACACTTAAATACACAAAACCTAATTCAGATATTCCTTCTTTTAAAGAAAATATAATTAATTTACAGTAGGACTTTATTATCACTCCTATAGATAAATGTTCCAATAACTTATCTATAATTTGTAAAAATCTATACCACGATATACTAAAAAAGGAAATTGATAATAATCATAAATACACTTTTGCTAGAACACAAAAATCAAAAAAGACATCAAAAACGTTGAAAATTCACAAAAAAATTATAATCACTACAAAAATCCAAACATACCAAAGTTCTATATAATTCCTAAACTACACAAAAAACCTATTTCTTTCAGAACAATCACATCTGGTATAAATTCAGTTATAAAAAACATTGATATACAATTAGCTTCAACACTACAATTTATTATAAATAAATTAACTAATAAATATAATTATAAATTTATCGACTCAAATAAAAAAATCATTAACTATTTAATGAACAATTGGACAAACATTGAAACAGTACACACATTTGACTTTGAGGACCTATATTCTAAAATAAATTTAAGAGATCTAAATAATAAAATAACCAATATTTATTTAACGAAATCATTAATGATAAAACTTTCCACATTAAAATTATTCATAACAGATATAAAACAATTAAATTAGATCTTAAAACAGCAAAAACTCTACTGGAAACATTTTTAAATTTTAACTATATAGAATTTAAAAATAAAATATATATTCAATCAGAAGGCGTTCCCATGGGAACTTCTTCAAGTCCTTTATTAGCAAATCTAATATTATTCTGGTACGAAAGAGAATACTTTCTACAAAATAATGTTAATTGGCAAATGTTCCGTTATGTAGATGACATTATTATATTTAATAATCCACAGTTCAAAAACTTAATACCTAAAATATATTCTAAATACTAGAAACTTAAGAACAATGAAAAAATTTATAGAAAAAAAAGTTAACTTTTTAGACCTAAATATAGACCTTACAAATAATGCTATTAAAATTTATAATAAAAAAAGTAATTATAATTTCAATATTATAAAATACTGTAATATGAATTTTAATATATCATTAAATTGCTGTAAAGGTATATATTTTGGTCAGTTTCTAAGATTTTATAGAATAAATAATATATTAGAAAATTTCATAGAAAATGTTAAAAATTTAAACATGGAATTTATTAAAAACAAATTTAGTATCAGACAAGTAAAATATTTCAACAGTATATCAATTATAAAAACTTTAAAAAAAATAAATGGAAGTATCCATTTATTAAATCAACTATAATTAACTTTCTATAATTTCTCTCAATAATAACTAATACAAATTTATAATCTTTATCAATTAGTTAAACTTAAATTAAATAGCTGATTTGAAGATTTTTTCACAAGATTTTTAAAGTAATATTGTATAGAGTTCATTTTGTTTAATCTCCAATTTCTGGGGAGGAAAATGGATATTAAATAAAAGTGAATTTTCACAATTAATAGCTTTATTAAACTCTAATAATTTGCCTTTTTAAAGGAATATTGAAAGATGAATAAATGTTGAATCGGTTATATTAATATAACTGGCTGTAAAGATTATAAAGTTTGGATTTCTTCCCTTAACTATCTTTTCTTTCTTCTTTGGATGTCTTGTTGTTCTAAAACTTCAAAATAAACGGTCTAATTTTGTCCCCCCCCCCCCCCACAACATGTGTCATCCAGAAATAGATGTTTACAGTTGGAGGCGTCGCGGACGAGGTAGGTTCACAGTTGGAATTTGTTAACACTTATATTTGTTATATCTATTCATATAAATGTTTCACTGAAGTAACTTTATATTAACACATAAAATCCGGTTGAAAAGAGATCTATGACATAAAAGAGAAGGGATGAAATGTCGCTGAACTTCTATTTGAGAAGTCCCGGTTCAGCAGATCTCTTTTTCCAATAATTACTCCAATTAAAATTTTTTTGTATATGTCTGGTCTACCATTAGGGTTTCAAAACATAATAACCAAACTTATAACAAAAGTTAATTCATAGTATAGATATATTACTAAATACAACTATTTATATTCATATTTTAAAATAAAAAAATTTCAAAAAATCATTTAAAAAAAAAAAGGATAAAATATAAAATTATAAATATATATATATATATATACTAACAATCTTATCTACCTTCTTTACAAAACTTTTTGTTTTCTTATTATTAGTTTGATTAAAAGTGCATGGTTCTGTCTTTCTCTCTTTTCTCTAACTACTAAAATTTATAATATTATATATATTCTCACTTCTATTATTCTATATATAGGATAGAGTATGTCTAAATGACGTGTAAAAGCCGATGCAAAAGACGTTACGTTGTTAAATTTTATTGTTATTAATTATAAATATATAATTAACTAGATGATGTTTTAGAAGTAAAGGACTTTTTTTTTTCTCTATCTATACTAAATAATAACAATTTACAAATTTTATAATTTGAATTTAAATAATCAAAATAATGAAGATAATTTTAATAGAAAACTTAACTATAAAACTATACAACTATTTATTGTTTTAATTAATTTAGATTTAGCTTGCTAATATAACCAAATCCACTTGATATGATTTATCATTCTTATCAGTTTGCTCCTTGAGTTTTAAATGTGGAATCACTGTTATATTTTTGTTATATAGTTTTTACACTAAATATATATATATATATATAGTTATCAGCGTCATAATCAATTCTTTCTTAATCAATTCTGTCACCGTTTGCTTTTGTGAATGGAATAAATACCCAAATATGGCTATTTCTCATAACCATCGGTGGTTCAGTTGTATAATCCTCGCCTGCCACACGGGCGGCCCGGGTTCGATTCCCGGCCGATGCATTTTTTTTTTTACAATTTTTAAAACTCATATATATATAGTTATCAGCGTCATAATCAATTATATCTTAATCAATTTGTCACCGTGTGTTTTTGTGAATGGAATAAATACCAAAATATGGCCATTTCTCATAAACATCAGTGGTTCAGTGGTAGAATGCTAGCCTGCCACGCGGGCAGCCCGGGTTCGATTCCCGGCCGATGCATTTTTTTTTTTTACAATTTTTAAAACTCATTTATATATTATACAAGAATGACATCCACGGCTCCAATTTATAATTGTAACGAATAGTATTTGAATAAAAGCATTTAATCGGGTAAAACCCGGGCGTTGCCCGCGCCATTCGGCTAATATATATATGTGACAATATAGTGGTAATGATTTGGTGAGGTGAGAAATAATGAAACAACAAGTTTGGAAGGAATTCCAGGCAATCAGCGAGAGAGAGAGAGCGAATCGACGGGCGACCGACCCGCTGAACGACCGTTTTTCCTGTGTACACAACCGGGGGTTATCCAAAATAGTCCCCAGGTGTTGACGGGCGGCCCCCTCAGGAATGTGGCCAAAATGGTCGTAAGTTAGTTGTCTTCTATCGACGTCTTTCTCTCGTTGGCTGTAGGTTTACTTTATTATTTCTGGAAGAGCATATATTATGACATATGGCCCCCTTTGAAGAAGGCTGAACATGGTTTGAGTATACTTAAAGCTGGAGAAGCCAGGAATAGAGAAAATAATTTACAGTTGAAATTAGTTAAGGTAATGGTGACATAGTTTTATGTAAATAAAATATTGTATAGTACACAAGTAAATATTATTTACAAGCAGTTTTACAACACCGGAGAGTTTGACATTTAAGGAAATCTTTGAAAATATCAAGGTTATAAAAGGCTATATACAACAAAATCTAATGTACTATAAGGGAAATGTTATTGAGGAGTGTGAACAAGGGGAAGAAGAGTCACATACATATGATGGAATTCTGAAGATCATTAAGACTGGGGAACTCTACACTTTAAGATATTTTTCAGGCGGACATGGCAAGGGGAAACTTGTCATGGGCTTTCTATGCTATAAGTGTAGAGTACGAGAAATGAGATTGAGGTTGGCAATTGTGTGAGCTCAGGACTGAGGTAAATATAAAACTACATACAATGTTAGAACCTCGGCGAACAGAGCGAGGGGAAACTTGCCCTGGGCCAATCTAACTTATGTATGTTACTTGTGTAGCGAGTCCGAGGGGAAAAGTCCCGTGTGTATGTAAGGAAGTCGAATGGACTTATATTTAATTTTCGGAAAGTATGCGCGCACAGTGCCAAAAATTGGGACGAGGACTGCGTTGTCCGTTACAAGTGACAAGCTGCTCGGACACGAGGTGTTTGAACCGTCGTGGGAGCTTGTGCAAGGCGATGATTTCGCGGTGGGTTGAACGTGAAACCCATGTCTGCGCGAAATGATGACGGACCGGACAGAATCAGCGACGATGTTTAACGTACCTCCGTGGGAAATATCGAAGGTAGGCTATATCGTGCTGGTTTGGACAATGGCCAAACATGGATTTGAAGATAGGGTCCGTGTGGCGAACGTGTGGCGCGAGAAGAAGAAGCGAACTGTGTCGCTCGATGCAGATTATTCAAGTGCGAACAAAAAGGAGTTGATAAATATCTAACAGTTAGTCAATCTGCATCCTGTGACGAACACACCATTGGCTAGATGGTGTGGGTCGGTGGATATGCTAGAGATGAACTGCGAAATATATTATCATAAATGAAGGGCGAAGGTTAGGATTTTGAAATGACAATATAGAAGTTCGATAATTGATTAATCAATAATTCTATAAAAGGTCCTGAGCTGGTATAAGGTTGAAAAAGTTGTAAGAATGAGTGGGACATTAAGGGAAAGATAGATAAGAGTCACCAAGGGTTGGTTGTAAGCAAGACTCACGTGGCGGTTGGAATTCTTCGACGCCTGAATTACAGGGTGAATTTTGAGTCGTTTAGGCAAAGAAATTATTTTTCGTGAGTCGTGCTTACAAGTAGTAGAGGTCATATACAAATAGGTATACAAAAGTTTAGGTGTAGGAGGCATATTTTTATAGATAAATTGATTATAAAAAATCTATTGTTAATAGTAAAAATCGTAAAGCATTAATAGGTAGAATTCCCTTTTTTTTAAGAGTTACGTAAAAATGGAAATTATTTGATTAAAATGACGATTGTTAAATTCTACTGGTAAGGAAACTAATTAACTGAGTTACAAATATCTAAATAAATAGTATGGAGAATAAAATCATTGTTAATAGGCGTGGAGAGGATAAATGGAGTTAATTATGTAAAGATTGGCATCAGAGTTTACAAGGAGTGAGTTCTTTAAAGAACGAATGGAAGGGGTAAAACAATTTCACTTACAGGTTATGCTCGTTTAGAGAGCAGATAAGTTCATTGAGATTCGGGAGAGTTCTGTCTGTGACACTGTGCGTACCAGTGTTGTACATCACAGTAGCGGCAGGGATATGGCGGAGTCTTGTCCATGATGATGGAAGGTGTCCTGCTCTGGCGCGGCGATCGTTCTTGGGCAGATGTATTGCTGGAAGAAGTGCGTGGCAGCTCCATCTCCGTCGTAGGTGAATACTTCTTCGGGATCACGGTTCAAAGGTTGGCGAAGAAGGGGTTGAGGGCTCGAAGAGGAGTGGTTACAGTTGAGTTGGGTTTGGCGGATCATCGTGGCTTGGCTTCTTGTTTCTTCATACTCCGGTATATGAGGGATTTGCTTCCCGGCCAAGTCTTATCCTGTCGACTTTCAATGTGACAATATAGTGGTAATGATTTGGTGAGGTGAGAAATAATGAAACAACAAGTTTGGAAGGAATTCCAGGCAATCAGCGAGAGAGAGCAGATCGACGGGCGACCGACCTGCTGAACGACCGTTTTCCCTGTGTACACAACCGGGGGCTATCCAAAATAGGCCCCAGGTGTTGACGGGCGGCCCCCTCAGGAATGTGGCCAAAATGGTCGTAAGTTAGTTGTCTTCTATCGACGTCTCTCTCTCGTTGGCTGTAGGTTTACTTTATTATTCCTGGAAGAGCATATATTATGACATATATATATCTATATTAATAAAATGCAAATTTCATAGGTTTTGTTCGCCAAAAACTTTCGTTACAATGCATCAATTTCAACCAAATTTTCAACATTTATGTAAAACGAGATGGAGCAGGTTTTGCTTAACATCAAAATATTTTTCCTAACTTTAACATGCGTAACTTCGCTGTTATCGATTAAATACAAAAAAAAAATCAACAGAGTTAATTTTATTAATATATAAATACAAAATTAAATTTCAACAGAGTTAATTTTTTTACATACTAGCTAATAATCTCAATCTAAAAAATATTCAATACAAGCAATTTTAATATTTTAATATAATATAAAAAGCCAACAATGAAGAATAAATGTAAGATAAAAAGCCAACAATGAAGAGTAAATATAATATAAAAGTCAACAATGAATAATGAATGTAAGATAAAAAGCCAACAATGAAGAGTAAATGTAATACAAAAAGCCAACAATGAAGAATAAATGTAAGATAAAAAGCCAACAATGAAGAGTAAATATAATATAAAAAGCCAACAATGAAGAATGAATGTAAGATAAAAAGCCAACAATGAAGAGTAAATGTAATATAAAAAGCCAACAATGAAGAATGAATGTAAGATAAAAAGCCAACAATGAAGAGTGAATGTAATATAAAAAGCCAACAATGAAGAATGAATGTAATATAAAAAGCCAACAATGAAGAATGAATGTAAGATAAAAAGCCAACAATGAAGAGTAAATGTAATATAAAAAGCCATCAATGAAGAATGAATGTAAGATAAAAAGCCAACAATGAAGAGTAAATATAATATAAAAAGCCAACAATGAAGAATGAATGTAAGATAAAAAGCCAACAATGAAGAGTAAATGTAATATAAAAAGCCAACAATGAAGAATGAATGTAAGATAAAAAGCCAACAATGAAGAGTGAATGTAATATAAAAAGCCAACAATGAAAAATGAATGTAATATAAAAAGCCAACAATGAAGAATGAATGTAAGATAAAAAGCCATCAATGAAGAATGAATGTAAGATAAAAAGCCAACAATGAAGAGTAAATATAATATAAAAAGCCAACAATGAAGAATGAATGTAAGATAAAAAGCCAACAATGAAGAGTAAATATAATATAAAAAGCCAACAATGAAGAGTGAATGTAAGATAAAAAGCCAACAATGAAGAGTAAATGTAATATAAAAAGCCAACAGAGTGAATATAAGATAAAAAGCCAACAATGAAGAGTGAATGTAATATAAAAAGCCAACAATGAAGAATGAATGTAAGATAAAAAGCCAACATTGAAGAGTAAATTTAATATAAAAAGCCAACAGAGTGAATGTAAGATAAAAATCCAACAATGAAGAGTAAATATAATATAAAAAGCCAACAATGAAGAGTAAATATAATATAAAAAGCCAACAATGAAGAGTAAATCTCTATATATATAAAAATGAATGTTTGTATGTTTGTCTGTTTGTTTGTATGTCCGGTATACAATTCCGCAGTAGTTCACTAATTCAAACCAAAATTTCCATACTTAGGTAAAAAAATACGGGGAAGACGATAGGCTATTTAAAAATATATATAAATCAATTATTAAAACTATTTATTTTTAGTCAGAAAATGATGATGACGATATTGCTGTATCATGTTTGATTATCAGATACAAAATTATATCGGGAAAAATTCCAAAATGCAGAGACCACGGGTGAAACCAGTTCATTATATTGTACGCAGGAACAAAATTCTAACAGAAAAACATTCATTCGAGCAGAAAACAAAAGCCAGATCATCTTTCTATAAAAAATATCGCTTCTCAGACACAAAGTTTGGAGCGGGACGTTTCACAAGAGTGACATCCACCGCGCCAATTTATAATTGTAACGAATAGTATTTGAATAAAAACATTTAATCGGGTAAAACCCAGGCGTTGCCCGGGTCATTCGGCTAGTATATATATATAGTAGAACCTCCTTTTAGCGGACACCTCTCTACAAAGGACAGTTTTCATTTGCAAAATTTCCATTTTTACAATTTAGCAACTCTCTAGTAAGAGGACACCTCTCCCTAAAGGACACTTTAGCTCTGCAATTAGGTGTCATTTACAGGGAGGTTCTACTGTATATATATATATGCAGCGGCACGACAATACCAAGATAAGTCCGCCTCCTTCTTATAACAACTAAGTGTCCTGCTCAAGTGCTGGAAAAATCAGATATAAATTTCGTAAAATTATTTATTAGGCTCAACTACTTGATCGCCCTAATATTTTAAAAGAAGTAAGTTAGAACAATTAATAACAGTCAAAGTTGAAGGAACCAATCAAGGACAGCGGCACTCCCAGCTGTCGTCTCCAAACACGCAGCTCCGTCTTCTGGTGGACACACACACACCTGATGCTATCCTAGTTTTTATATCTGTGGAAGCCGATTTACATAGATCTTTTTCGTAAAGCCTAGTTTGCATAGTCTTCTTTTAATTTTACTCTTGTAAAATTTGCCTAGGCTTTCCAACATACTCCCCACAAAAATTATTGACAATAATTTTTCCAAATCAGCATCCAACACTATCCTGGAATCGATTTGAAAATTCCTTCGAAAAATCCAACTCCATTGGGCAAAGACGTTGTACAGGTCTTATTATAATCCCGTCTCCTGTCTTTAATTTGGCATTGCCCTTGTGACGTAAAAACATAGCAGATGTCAAAGGCTGAGGGTCCTCTATTTCCTCTAAGATATATGTAAGAGGTCTTCCATTCATAATAGATTGAACTTCCTCAAGCATCTTTGCTAGTTGCTCCTTTCTGAGAGTAGCCTTTCCCAAGGTTATTTTCAGCAAATTCTTCACAGAGCGAATTAAACGCTCCCACCAACCTCCCCACCAAGCCGCAAAGGGAGGATTAAATCTCCATTTTATAGGTCTAACGCAGTCGCTCTCTTGAAGCGTCTTCCAATCAATCTGTTAAAAGAAGTTATCAGTTCCAACAAAATTTCTTCCATTATCACTAAAAATCATTATTGGACTTCATATATTCTAATGAAACGCTCCAATGATTGAATAAAAGTTTTGGTGCTGAGAGAATTCACCAAATCCAAATGTACCGCTCGGTAAACACTACAGGTATAAATGACTATCCAGACTTTGGCTTGACCCTTTAGATACAATGGGCCTGTAAGATCGACTCCAATAATTTCAAAAACATTAGTAGTCATAATTCTTTCTTTAGGTAGAGGTACCTCTTCCGTTATAACAGACTTTGCTGTAAGCCTTCGACAAGTCACACATTGCGGTACTACCCTCTTTACTGCAATTCTACTCTGTAAAATCCAAAATTTTTCTCTGAGTTCATTCATCAAAAATAAAACTCCAGCATGACAAAATTTCAAATGATATTCTTCAATAAGCTTTTTCACAAGAGGATGTTTTCTCGGAAGTAGAATAGGCGACTTGTAATCTTCCAGATCTTCTCGAAAGGTAAGTCTAGTTTTGACTCGCAAAATTCCATCTTCGGAACGTTTAATCTGATATCCCCTCAAGCTATCTGGATCTGAAAAAGTCTCAACTTGAACGCCACGAATCAATTGTAATTCCGCCATCTTTAATTCTTTTGGAAGAAGTCTACCAAAGTGTTTTTCATTATTCCTCAGATTATAAATAAAACGTAAGATCCAACCCATAATTCGCACATATCGAGAGTACGTATAATCATATCTAACCTCTTGGATCACGTTGAAATTTATCAACACTGAATCCTGAATCATCTCTACGCTTGACTTTTTCTTTCTTTATCGACTTGAATCTCGTCTATCATTTATATGGAAATCGGCCACTTGTTTTCCCTTTCATAAAGCCAATTCGGTCCCTCCCACCATTTAGATTGTAGAAGTTGAGACGGCGAACATCCTCTGGATGGCAGATCGGCAGGATTCTTCGTACCCTGAATATGTCTCCAATTGTTTGGAAGGGAAAGTTCTCTAATTTCCCTTATTCGATTTCCCACAAAAGTATTCCATATTTCTTCTCTTTTAATCCAAGCCAAAACCGCTGTGGAATCAGTCCAATAAAATTCTTTTATATCAGTGATGTTTAGAGACCTTTTCACTGTCGAGAGTAACCGGCTACCAATCAAGCAAGCAAGAAGTTCCAGTCTAGGAATACTGATCTCTTTGACAATCATTTCGCTTTCGCCAGTTTTCTTATTCTTTTTGAGTATTTCTCTTTTCATTGGAGTCACTCGTGTTTTAGCGGACATAAAACTGACTTGTATTTCTTCATTTTCTACCCGGAGAAATACCACTGCGGAGTAAGCTGTCCGACTCGCATCAGTAAACAAGTGCAAAGACCAACTCCTCCCATCTATCTCGTCCTTTATCATAGCAATAAGAAGAGCAGTAACAGCTAATAAAAGAAGTACAAGTGCAAGTAGCTCACGAAAACAGAGATTGATTATTTTTGTTCTCTTCGATTTAGCTCGATAAACTTTATAGGGTTTTAAAGGTCTCTTATTTCGTTGAAGATCTGAAGATGTCTTAGCGATATTCCTCGAATTAATCTCAATTTGCTCATTTTTATCCAAGACTTTTGAGTGCACCAACTCTCTATCTTTTGTTTCAAAAGTTTTTAACCTTTTGGATTTTGTTGCAGAATATTTTACCTTTATGACTTTTGTGTCAGAATCTGCTAATTTCTCATCTTTAGCTTTTGCCTCAATAGTTTCAAAATATCTGACTTGATCAGCCACTTCAGAATCTTCAACTTTATTTGTCTTAGTTTTCTCTTCTGAATTGTTCACCGATTCATAACCTTTAATTGCAGTCTCAGAATCCTTCACTCCATCGCCCTTAGGCTTCGCTTCCTTCACACCTACATAGCTATCAACTGCAGTTTCAGAATCCTCTTTTTCCACGCCTTCAATTTCATTTTTCATGGACATAACCAGCATAGAATTTTCATCAGACCATTCCTTCAAGCTGCCTAGTAACGTCCAACCAAAATGGGTAAGCATAGCTGTTAAACCGCAATCCAGTTGCAGCGTTTTTCCAGTCATCAATTTTCCATAAATATCTGCACCGATGAGGATCTCTATAGGTGGGTTGTCATTTCCAAGATCTGTAACTTTAATCTTTCTTTGTTCCAACTCTTTAGAAATTAAACTTGTTTTGGGAATTCTTGGAAGGGCTTGACAGATCTTTGACTGATCACGAACAGTGACTTTGCAAACAAAATTTTCATCGTCTGCCTTTAACTGAACATCATACAAATTATGTGTAACAGCCGTTGTTTGTATTCCGCCAAATAAAGCATGATGAACAATCTCTTTCGCCACAGGTTTCAGTCCTAATTCTTCCGCTGTTGTCTTCAAAATATAAGTATGTTGAGAACCCGAATCAAAAAAGGCGCGCACTAATTTCCTCCCCTTTGGTGCAATAACATTCAACATCAAAGTCTGAAGAGCAACATTCCGCGGACAAACTTGGTTGGAACAATCATTATGCTTTTTCAGATATTCGTTTGGTTTCACCGTAGCATCAAAAGATTCAGAATTTTCGCGATGTGAAACCCGTTGTTTAACCCTTTCTGAATTTTGATTAGTAAATTCTGGTTCGATTCCCAATTGAGCAGCCTCTTTATTATTTCTATCTCCTCGAGTGCACATAATTAAAAAATGAGACGAGCCACAGTTGTGGCACCTAACCCTTGTTCTGCAATATCTAGCAAGATGGCGTCCCTTTAAGCATTTGAAGCAAACCTTCTTTTCACGGATGACTTTTCTTTTTTCTTCTAAAGACATCTTTTTAGCGGCAAAACAATTTTGACTCGCATGCTTCTTTTCACAGAATATACATCCGCCTAATTCCGTTTGTTGTAATCCGGTCACCGTTGGAATATCATTTTTCTTCTTATAAAATCCTTTCCTTCTCTCTTGGTCAGAAGTTTCAGCACTTTGGAAACCGCCTTTAGCTAACTGAATATTCTGTTGAATCAAAATCTCCCTTTCCAAAAAGTCCATCAGTTGATCCAGTCTCGTCTGATGTTCAACATCAAGCTTGACGAACTGAGATCTTCTCTGCCACTCTAGCAATAGTTCGTCAGATAGACACGATTCCACTAAGGGATACAGCCATGTGTCCGGGCTTGCACTTTCCAAATTCAAACTCTTTAAAGAACCAAGATAAGATTGAATTTTATAATATAGTTCATGAAAAGATAATTTTTTCTTTCCGCTAGCACTTTCGATGACCAACTTGAGCAGTTCTCTCACATAAAATTGTAACAACAAATCAGGATTAGCATAACGTCTTCTTAAAGCATCAATCGCCTTAGAATAATTTTCTTCAGTAAGCGGATAAATGGATACGATTTTATAGGCCTCAGTGTCTACACTCAGACTTTGAAGCAAATAATAGAACTTGTCGCTATCTTTTAGTCTGATATCAAGATGAATTTTCTCAAATTGAGCCCAAAAAGTTAACCAATCCATCAAATTACCACTAAACTTTGGTAATTCAATGGTGGGAAGTCTCATTTTCTCTGTAGTATCCATAAAAGAATCTTGAACTACAACTTCATTTGCAACTTGTTTTTGAGCATCTTCATATGCGACAATTGCTTCAATTATGATTTCTTGATAATATGCACAATCATCCATTTCCTTTTCTAGATCCGCTTCATCAACTTCTGCCAAAATGTCGATTATCTCTTTATCAGACAACAGCAGTACTTTCCGTACATCCTGAATTCTTCTCATTCCAACTGTTGCCTTAGAATAATTCTTAGATTCACTTTCCAAATTAGAAATAATTTCCTTGTGAATCTTTGTAACTTGACTTCTCACAGGGGCTCGCTTCCTGATACATAAACTTAGAGCCATTGTATCCTTTCAACTTCTTGAAATCTACTTCACCTTAAAATATATCTCCGATAAACAATAATCCACTTGAGCAGAATCACGTCCGGCTCACCAAGAAATGTAGCGGCACGAGAATACCAAGATAAGTCCGCCACCTTCTTATAACAACTAAGTGTCCTGCTCAAGTGCTGGAAAAATCAGATATAAAATAGGTAAAATTATTTATTAGGCTTAACTACTTGATCGACCTAATATTTTAAAAGAAGTAAGTTAAAACAATTAATAACAGTCAAAGTTGAAGGAACCAATCAAGGACAGCGGCACTCCCAGCTGTCGTCTCCAAACACGCAGCTCCGTCTTCTGGTGGACACACACACACCTGATGCTATCCTAGTTTTTATATCTGTGGAAGCCGATTTACATAGATCTTTTTCGTAAAGCCTAGTTTGCATAGTCTTCTTTTAATTTTACTCTTGTAAAATTTGCCTAGGCTTTCCAACAATATATATATAAAGATTGTATAGAGAGATCTGATAGTGTATGGGTGAGAATTCGTAATCTATAGGAGGGAATTGAAGTTAAGATGAGAGAACAGCCGAATAATGGTTGTTAGATTATGTCTAAGTTAGATTATATAAATGGTCCTGCCCAATGTATCCCTCTAACAGACTGTTCCCACAGGAGTGCTGTGAGTTTCAAGCTTTAGTTGAGGAAGGACGAGTGTGTAGCACATAATACTGACCACGTTTCTGTTCTTTTTTGATAGAACCTGGCATACTTGCCACCTTCATTTATTTAAACTAACACAGAAGTGGAATAATGAAATAATTCTCACAATCATCATGGCTTCATTATAATGATTTGTTCATTTTAAAATGGAAAATACAGTAGAACCTCCCTGTAAAGGACACCTAATTTCAGAGCCAAACAGTCCTTTAGGGTGAGGTGTCCTCTTACCGGAGAGTTGTTAAATAGTAAAAATGGTAATTTTGCGAAAATGAAAACTGTCCTATGTAGAGAGGTGTCCGCTAGCGAGGTGTCCGCAAAAAGGAGGTTCTACTGTATTTATAAATTTAAAAATAACTAAACAATTATATTTCTTTCTATTGTAAATTAAAAAGAAAATATTATTATTCATTTCAAAGCACATGAAGCCTAAACAGTCCGTGTAAAAAACAATAACACTCGTGACATTCACAACGGCACTGCAAAGTGAAACTTAAACTGCCCTGAAACCAAATGTGGGCAGGCGCGATCCTAAAGTTTGCTTTTCTTTTAACTCACTCCCTTCTGTAATACCTTGTTAATGGTAAAGTTGTACAGTCGAACTTCCTTGAAAGGACTTTCTCGCTAGAAGACACCTCTCTACAAAGTACCGTTTTCATCAACAAAATTAACATTTTTACTATTTAGCACCTCTCCGGTAAGAGGACATCTCTCTGTAAAGACAATATGACTCTGCAATTATATGTCCTTTACAGGGAGGTTCTACTGTATATGTAAACATTAATCAACTGTCAATATTTGTATGGTCGAATTATCGGAAGTGTTGAATTATCAATAGTGTCAAATTCCCATTTTTTATTTGATAGGCTGAAGGTTGGAACATCAAAACATGGTCGAATTATCGTAAATTGGCAAATAAATGAGGTTTTCCTGTATATACAAGGTTGCCCCAAAAGTTCGTAAACATTTGCCAAAAATTGAAATACCAATATTATTCGCCGGTATATATAATGTCTTTGAATTATGTATTATAATGTATTTGCCGTAATAATAATATTCACCAAGAAATATGAAAAACAACATTTTAAGAAAAAACACTAACTTTTGGGACAACCTTATATATATAGAGATTGCGCCAGATGAATATACAGCCTCCGGCCATGTGCCAGTAATTATGGGTGGTGTTTATCTTCTTTTGAAACAGAGTTATTAAGTGTTTTCCAGTTGATTAGAACATTTGAGGAACAAAGGACACAGGTAGGACTTTGCCTGTTAAGAAACCACTAACTTTTGGGACAACCTTATATATATAGAGATTGCGCCAGGTGATTATAGGGCCTCAGGCCATGTGCCAGTAATTATGTATGGTGCTTATCTTCTTATCAAACAGAATAATTGGGTGCTTGGTTTCCTGTTGATGGGAACATCTGATGTACACAAACGTAAGACTTTGCCTGTTAACATTTAGCTGGGCTTAGTAGGACAGTCTTCATGTCTAGGGTACCAGGAGTACAAGACTCCAGACATACTGCCCTGCCCAGGGTCACCTCCCCACCACACAGAGGCAGTTAACAGGACTTGGGGAATAATTATGGTTTAATGCCTTAATACTAGCCATGCTACAGTTTTGATATAGCAATACTATGATGTTAACCTACAAATAACTTACTATATACAGTACGTATAACCTTCCTTTAGCGGACACCCTGCTAGCAGACACCTCTCTACAAAGGACAGTTTTCATTTACAAAATTACCATTTTCACTATTTAGAAACTTTCCATTAAGAGGATACCTCTTCCTAAAGGACAATTTGGCTCTACAGTTAGGTGTCCTTTACAGGAAGGTTATATTGTATAAGGGAGAGAGAAGAGTGTCAAGCTTATTTAATATAAAACCCAAAGAGATTTATTTTTCTTCCTGTTGAATTAAAATCTATGTTAAATTATAGTTGGGTCAGATGCTATGAGCAATCCATCTGATAAGTGGCCAAAATCAATGATTATCATGGATAAAACTGGATTAATAATTTTTCTTAGCAAAAAAAAAAATTTCAAACACTATTTCATCTTAGTGAATAAAGACATTGGGAAGCAAGCGAATAAATTCAGAAAATAGAGAAAAAACCTTTTTTTTATTTGAAAAAAAAATCATATTTTAAAGAAATCTTTTAGGACTTTTTTGTTCTAACACCCTATTTAGAGTGTGAATTATAGATCATCAATCTTCAAAGGTCATGAATGTATCATATTTTTGAAGTTGTAAGCATTGTTTTGGGTTTTTGTTTGGTTTAGTTAAAAATAGGATTTATTTTTGAAAAATAATAATAAAATTATTTTGTTCAGCATATTGTTTATTGCTAGCCATTCTTTTTGTCTTACTTTCAGGCAATTGTTTGCTATTGTTGTGTACAATAAAGAGCTTCAGCTATCTGCATGCATCTTTATCACAGCAGTCACAATATCCTCTACTTCCCAGAAGCCCACCCCCTCCTCTACGTAGTGGGAGGGAGAAGCAGTACAAGTAAGGGACTGCCCTGTAGTATGGAGTCGTGAGCCCCAAGCCGCTAAGGTAACCTTGAACAGGGAACTCTGAAATATGGCTGACTACGGGACAATAGCACCTTCCCTCTACTATGGAGCAACAATATACTCTTAGAAGAGAAAATTGCTAAAAGTATAAAATAAGAATATAAACAGTAGCAATGCGTTTCTTTATTCGTGTAAATTGAAAGCTTTCAGATCTTTATAATCCTTCTACAGAAATAGCTATAAGATGAGAAAATCCTCATTCTCTCAACTTATAACTATGCCTGTGGAAGGATTATAAAGATCCGAAAGCTTGCACTTTACACGAATAAAGAAACGTATTGTTATTGTTTATATTATTAAAATATTTTCTATCTTGGATATTTCTACATTGAAAGAGTTACTCATCTTTTGAGACTAACCCCAATGTGACGCAAATGTTGGTACCTTCATGAGATTGGAAGTTCTGTTCGGACAGGGAATGAGTTGTCAGTTGCAAGCTATGATAATTATATGGAACGTTGTCTATGGATAATGACATGTGCAATATGACATTACAGGTTTGCTCTTTTAACATGTTCTTGACCACCCTTGCAACATGTGGCATGTACTGGAAAATCACTTTGTCATATATTTTTATGTATTTTGATATCTCCCTGATCCATTCCTCGCCAACTTCCTGATCTCTACATATTTATCTCACAGATCATTCCCTTTCCCATAGTGCCCCGTTATCTAAAAAGGAGCAGTGCTACCAGACCTACACTTTAAATGCATTTGAAACTTCGCCGTTGTCGGTTCAAAGTCTGGATAAAAAAGGAGGAGAATTAGCCGAAACAATCTCTCTGAAAATTTATGCTCAGCTGGTCTGAATGATTGTAGACTGTAAGGGCTCCTGATCCTGGGATACAAGATGAGCAGCGTTTGTACTCCATGTTAGGAGCGACTGCACATGGCGTCGGTTCCTCATGTCAGAGGCGGCCTGCTACTGAGTAGAGCTGCCAGTCTTAATTACAAAGGCAGAGGCATTCCCCTTCACTCAGTCATGATGGTTTTCAACTCTACAAGCTTTATGCCATAATATGATTGAATGGTGATAAGAAAAAGGAAGATAAATATATTTGAAGAAATAATTAGATTCCCATTTACTCCCGTGACACCCTCTTTCATTGTTGTCACAAATATTCTATTTCAGATAATGAGAGCTCTCCAAATATATAGAGTAACATTTATTTATTATTTTCCAAGGGAGTTAATAATTTATTTTCCGCATGAATGCCAAGTTATAAATAAGGGACTCGGTGACATAAGAAGGGAGCTTAAAGAAAGACATTTACCTAAATGTTAACTAGACATGGTAAGGGCTCCAGGTGATATCTAGATACATAACACAGAGGGGGTTAGATGTATACTATACTATCTCACTCCGTCATGTATTGCTACACCCCTGACCCCAACTTCCCAATTCCGACAGCGCGCTGTAGAGTTTCTATTGACAACAAAGTAGAATTAGTGGACTAGAGACTGAAAACAGCACTGTTGGACACCGACAACGCTGAAAGCCGGACTTACGTCTACACGCGAGGCCTCCCATCGGAGTTTTGCGCCAGAGCCAACAGCCTAGTAATCAGTACCTAGTCCTAGGTCAGTGGAGCGAGCAAGCTATCGGAGGGGAAGTTGAGTATCATTCCACGCCATGTGAATACACAGGGTTAAAGTAGTAGGGTCCCCACCTCCCATCCCAGCGTGGAATGACCAATGACCAAAGCGGGATAGTCTAGGGCGGCTAATCGCGCAGAGGCCACCACAGGGGTGTAAGCACTAAACACCGACCCGCTGTAAATGTCCCAGTACTGTCTAGTAACTATCTAGATCCTGCAACAATGGCATTAGTAGAGCCGGATCTCACGGAAGTCACACTGCGGGTCTCTCCATCTGGAACGTCTGTTACACACAGCCACCTAGAATTCAGACTTTACGTTCAACAGATTGCTATTGTCACCCAGTCCCTTTTTTATCCTTGGCATTCAAGCGGTTTGTAAGTTTTTATTCAACCAGATTGTTGTTAATTTGATTTAGAAAAATTTAAAGTTCACAATAAGAAATTTCAATTAAGACAAATAACTAAATACATTTTTGTTGTTACCAACCAATCAATGGAGCAATTTTTACAGCAACACAAGACACCAAATTCCTCCAAGAACCCCAAGAAATCTTACAACCTCTAGTTTCAATTCGCATTTCTTCAAGGTAAATATATGAAACTCTGTCTCAGTGGTAGAGCCTGCTCCACGCTGAGGGCGCGAACAGCGCCAACAGCGTTCGTGGATGGCTTTTCTTAATTATCAATGAATTGTTCAAATATCAGGGAACAGGTTATATCGATGTTTAGTTGATTTCTGTTCCACTAGATGGCGCGCTGCCATCTAAAAAGCACATGTGCTTTTGGTCAGGATATGCCTTCTTTATTTTTAATATATGAAACTATATCAGGAATATCGCTAAAAATTGTAAAATGGTTTCCAATATATCTGTGGCTGAAACAACTATACTTCATTCAAAGTTAACTGTATAGGTGCAAGGTAATAAGGCTAAATCTAAATAAATAAATAGTTTGTGACGTTTCTGTAACAGTGTTGTTACCAACATCAGAAATAAAGTACTGAATCTCTCTGATGATGGTAACATGGTTATAGGATGTTAATAAAGTTATTTAAACAAATATATTATAATTAAATATTTACAAAACACATGTTATATATTTATAATTGTATGTAATTATGCTGTCCTCAAACCTTATGTCCATAGATAATCTAAAATACCCATTCCAAGAGTCTAGCAACAGTATCACTATAAAAGGAAGATCGAAAAATACAATAAAACAGCGGTATGGTAGATTAAACTGGTAAAACCGCTGGAAGGGTTCACCACTAATGAGCCAGGCCCTCCCATTAAATTTTTTTCCATTGCAGTAAGGGTAGTAGAATTGTTTATTTTTAAAAAGAATGATACGCGTCAATAATAGTTTTTTAATTTTAAATACACATGTATTATTCGACATAGTTCATAAAATATTTATAGATAAAGTGGTAGATGTAAGATAGTTAAATGATTTAGATCACAGGGTTAAAGTAGTAGGGTCCCCACCTCCCATCCCAGCGTGGAATGACCAATGACCAAAGCGGGATAGTCTAGGGCGGCTAATCGCGCAGAGGCCACCACAGGGGTGTAAGCACTAAACACCGACCCGCTGTAAATGTCCCAGTACTGTCTAGTCACTATCTAGATCCTGCAACAATGGCATTAGTAGAGCCGGATCTCACGGAAGTCACACTGTGGGTCTCTCCATCTGGAACGTCTGTTACACACAGACACCTAGAATTCAGACTTTACGTTCAACAGATTGCTATTGTCACCCAGTCCCTTTTTTATATTTGGCATTAAAGCGGTTTGTAAGTTTTTTATTCAACCAGATTTTTGTTAATTTGATTTAGAAAAATTTAAAGTTCACAATAAGAGATTTCAATTAAGATAAATAACTAAAGACATTTTTGTTGTTACCAACCAATAAATGGAGCAGTTCTAACAGCAACACAAGACACCAAATCCATCCAAGAACCCCAAGAAATCTTACAACCTCTAGATTCAATTCGTATTTCTTCAAGGTATATATATGAAACTCGGTCGCAGTGGTACAGCCTGCTCCACGCTGACGAGCGCCAACAGCGTTCGTGGATGGCTTTTCTTAATTATCAATGAATTGTTCAAATATCAGGGAACAGGTTATATCGATGTTTAGTTGATTTCTGTTCCACTAGATGGCGCTCTGCCATCTAAAAAGCATATGTGCTTTTGGTCAGGATATGCCTTCTTTATTTTTAATATATGAAACTATGTCACGGATATCGTTAAAAACATGTAAAATGGTTTCCAATATATTTGTGGATGATATCACCATACTTTATTAAAAGGTAACTGTATAGGTGCAAGGTAATAAAACCAAATCCAAATAAATAAATAGTTTATGACGTTTCTGTAACACTGTTGTTACCAACATCAGACAAAAGTACTGAATCTCTCTGATGATGGTAACATGGTTGAAGGATGTTAAAAAAATGAATTAAACAAATTAGAACTTAGAATTAAATATTTACAAAAACACGGTATATATTTATAATTGTATGTAATTCTGCTGTCCTCAAACCTTAGGTCCATAGATAATCTAAAATACCCATTCCAAGAGTCTAGCATCAGTATCACTATAAAAGGAAAATCGAAAAATACAATATAACAGAGGCATGGTAGATTAAACTGGTAAAACCGCTGGAAGGGTTCACCACTAATGAGCCAGGCTCTCCTATTAATTTTTTTTTCATTGCAGTAAGGGTAGTAGAAATTGTTTATTTTTAAAAAGAATGATACGCGTCAATAATAGTTTTTAATTTTAAATACACTTGTATTATTCGACAGAGTTCATAAAATATTTATAGATAAAGTGGTAGATGTAAGAGAGTTAAATGATTTAGATCAGCGAACAATCGATGTCTCACTTCTGTAAAGTTGAGTATGGTTTAGTTGAGATGTCTTCTGTGTGGATATATCTTACAAAAAATCCTACCTGATTTCTTCTAATTCAGTGATTTAAATTTGCATTGAAGTTTATTGTTTTTACTTGTAAATTCTTGTTGGGATCTTATATGCATATAATAATCTGGCTTTTATTGATTTATCAAGAAAATGGGTTAACCAAATATTAGGGAACAGGTTAAATTGCTCCACTAGATGGCGCTCTGCCATCTAAAAAGCACATGTGCTCGTGGTCAGGATATGCCTCCATTATTTTCAATCCTTTTTTTCTATTATTTTTTTCATATAATAATCTATTGAGTTTCTTGCTGAATTTCTTAGGATTCCAACTTGAGATATCTATATTCTTCTTATCATCATTATAGATTATATCAAGATCAGCGGAATTATACAGGTTCCATATTTGTTGTATGAATAGTTTCTGTTACCCATGATCATTAATTCTTCCACGTTTTCTTTTTGAATATTTCCTTGTGTTTTAGATTTGTTGTCGTGAAGAATCTGATCTTCGAAATAAGTAAATATCAACAAAATATTACAGATAATCTGATAATTTATCAATGTTTTTTCTTCTTCAAAACTTGGTACTTTGAATAAAGATTTATTTTGTACTAAATACAAAATTTTGAACTCTAATAATTCGAATAGACAAATTTTAAGCTATATTGGGGGAGAAAAAAAATATAAATATGATTAATATCTTATTTTTCTAACTAAAAACTACCATTGTTGTCATACCAAACCTTTTGAGTTTTAAATATAAAATTAAGTCATGGCTGAAAATGGTCTTAAATATCTCCATAATTTTCTTTTTACATGGATATTAAGAATTTGTCGATTTCGGGAAAGACAATTTCTTCTAGGATTTCTTAATTAGTGGTCACTTTTAAAGAAATCTACCAATTCTAGTTCTTAAGATCTTTGGTATTTTTTTAATATTTCAAATATAAAATTATGGGGTTAGACTTTTAAAATGATAGATTAACTACTTTATTTGTGGCTTCAAATGATGGTGCATCTAATTCTGATGCACTTCAAAAAAAAAAAATTCTAATAATGTCGGAGGAAATGGTAAAAACATTAAGATTAATAGAATTATAAACGCAAAAAAAAAACTGTAATTATAAAGGTTCTAAGCCAAACTGACAATAAAATACTACTAGATGAATTAAAAAAATTGATTAGTAAAATTTACATACCGACACTAAGAGATCCAATTATAATAGTCAAAACGTATCCAAAATTACAGATACGGCGAACTTCGTCCAAACCGCATGCAAAATGAATTCTGATCTTGAAAATTTGGAAAGTGAAATAAAGGTTCTATTTACAATGAGATCTAACTCTCCATATCACAATATAGTATTAAAGGTGACTCCTAAAGTTCACCAAATTGAAAAAATAATGGGTAATGAGATATACACCTATTTTTGAGCGATGTTCTACACAAGACAGAATATTTGTAAGACAATGCCAAATTATTTTGAATTTAATCCGAATCACAAAACAAAAGACTGCCAAAGCATTAAAATATGTAAAATATGCGGTGTACAGGGTAGCCACAACTGTACTGAAGCAACAAATTGTCACAATCGCTCTAAGCACCCTAAATAAAAACACTTTTTATACACAAACCATAATAAATTCAAGTGAATGCCCGATTTACAACCCACAAATAGACAGACTTATTCAAAGGAAACAATATTCACAAATACACGAGGGAAATGATGTATCAAATATAATTTAATAATAATATAATGTAAAATAATGAATTGAACAGGATTGTATATAGCCGAATTGCTGTAATGCAGTGAAATGTATTGGCGCAAATATCCCTGAGTTTGGGATATCGCGTTTCATGATGTTAATAAAGTTAATTAAATATAATTTAAAGTTTAATCTTATGTACATTAATATCCTATATGATTGAAAATGTAAGATGTTTTCAACAAAATGTAAGAAAAGGTTTCACTGCGATATGTAAAATAAAAAATAATCATTTTTGCATCCAATGATGATTTTCCTACACACACACTTATAACATTCATATAAAAAAAAGGAATGATGTTGATTTCATAGAATTTATATAGATAAAGTGGTAGATGTAAGAGAGTTAAATTATTTAGATCAGGGAACAAACGATGTCTCACTTCTTTAAAGTTGAGTATGGTTCAATTGAGATGTCTTCTGTGTGGATATATCTGATATAAAATCCTACCTGATTTCTTCAACATCTTTGATTTAAATTTGCATTGAAGTTAATTGTTTTTAGTTGTAAATTCTTGTTGGGTTCTTATATGCATATAATAATCTGGTTTTTATTGATTTATCAAGAAAATGGGTTGGCCAAATATCAGGAATCAGGTTAAATTGCTCCACTAGATGGCGCTCTGCCATCTAAAAAGCACATGTGCTCGTGGTCAGGATATGCCTTCATTATTTTTTATATCAACATCTGACCTTTTTTTTCTATTGTTTTTTCATATAATAATCTTTTGAGTTTCTTGCTGAATTTCTTAGGATTCCAACTTGAGATATCTATATTCTTCTTATCATCATTATAGATTATATCAAGTTCAGCGGAATTATCCAGGTTCCATATTTGTTGTATGAATAGTTTCTGTTACCCATGATCATTAATTCTTCCACGTTTTCTTTTTAAATATTTCCATGTGTTTTAGATTTGTTGTCTTGGAGAATCTGTTCTTCGAAATAAGTAAATTTTAACAAAATATCACAGATAATCTCATAATTTATCAATTATTTTTTCTTCAAAACTTGGTACTTTGAAAAAATACTTCATTTCAATTGTGTAAAATAAAAAAATTAACCGAATATTTCGAATTGGCAAATTTTAAAATATATATTTAGAGAAAAAAATATGATAAATAGATTGAAATTGTATCTCCCTCTCTTTTAACGTTTTCTTTTAAAATATTATCTTGTACTCAGATTTGTTGTCGTGAAGAATCTGATCTTCTAAATTTCAACAAAATATCACAGATTATCTAATAATTTATCAATGTTTTCTTTTTCTTCAAAATTTGGTACGTTAAATAAAGATTTCTTTTGTACTAAATACAAATGTTTTAACTCTAATATTTCGATCAGACAAATATTAAAATATATTTAGAGAAAAAAAAAGGAGATATGAATATAATTAATAGTTTGAAATTGTATCTAATTTTTCTAACTAAAAGCTACCATTGTTGTTATACCAAACCTATGAAATTTTTAAAAATAAAGGAATAGCTAAAAATGGTCTTAAATATCTCAATATGTTTCCTTTTCCATCGATATTAAGGATTTGCCTATTCCAGGATGTCATTTTCCTCTATGATTTCTCTATATTAGTGGTTAGTTTCAAATATATAAATCAAATCTATTTATTGAGATCTTTGGTATTTTATATATGAAATTATCTGATTAATTTACATTAAATAATATGAAGTCTATGAAGGAAATAATTTTCCATAAGATTTCGTCAAGGCAAATACAAATATTACTGCAATTTGCTTTTACATAGATATAGATATGCCTATAGTTTATTGGAAACATTGCTGACAGTGTTGGAGGGAAAGCTCCAGGGGGAAAGATCGAGAGGAAGGAGACAACAGGGATACACAGACGATCTAAAACAATAGACTGGACGACACGAGGAGATTAAGAGGATGGCGAAGGAAGTATGGAGAGACCATGTGGCCCACCCTCATTAGAGAAAGGCAATGAAGAAGGGAGATATGGGGAGACCATGTGGCCCATCCTCAGTAGAGGAAGACATTGAAGGAGGGAGATATAAAGAGACCATGTGGCCCACCCTCATTAGAGAAAGGCAATGAAGAAGGGAGATATGGGGAGACCATGTGGCCCATCCTCAGTAGAGGAAGACATTGAAGGAGGGAGATATAAAGAGACCATGTGGCCCACCCTCAGTGGAGGAAGGCAATGAAGGAGGGAGATATTGAGAGACCATGTGGCCCACCCTCAGTAGAGGAAGGCATTGAAGAGGGGAGATATTGAGAGACCATGTGGTCCACGCTTAGTAGAGGAAGGCATTGAAGGAGGGAGATGTGGAGAGACCATGTGGCCCACGCTTAGTAGAGGAAGGCATTGAAGGAGGGAGATATGGAGAGACCATGTGGCCCACGCTTAGTAGAGGAAGGCATTGAAAGAGGGAGATATGGAGAGACCATGTGGCCCACCCTCAGTATAGGAAGGCATTGAAGGAGGGAAATATGGAGTGACCATGTGGCCCACCCTCAGTAGAGGAGGATATTAAAGGAGGGAGATATGGAGAGACCATGTGGCCAACCCTCTGTAGAGGAAGGCATTGAATTAGAGAGATATGTAGACAATTGACAATTAACATTTTTTTAACATCTTGTCAATACAGGAAAGTGCACATTCCCCACTAATTATGAGAAATTAACATGAAAAAAAAAAAGAAAATTGATAAAACAATATGCTATGTACAATGGCATTGTACATGCCGCCTCAGCCACCGCTGTAGAGCTTGGTGGAAGATCGCCAGCGAGTCTCCAGCGATACCACGCATTTCGCGATCTACGAAGAAAACGTATATAGCATGCTTCGCCGCTGAGGAGATGGTGATGGCATGGTCCTCGAGGCCCACCGCGAATTTTCAGGACTGCAGGTCCGGCCGATGATGGAGAACACCTCTCGGATGAGAGGGCGGACGGCGCTGCAGGACCAGTAGCGGTGGGCCAACGACAGGTCGCTGGAGCCGCAGGTGATGCAGAAAGGCTGGCTTGACCCCGGGTGCCCCGGATGAGGAAGGGCCAACCGCAGAATGATGTCCGTTGCATGACCCCCGAAAGAGCAGCGACGGAGAGATGAAAACGCCAGGCTGGTGGAGGGCACGTCGACGACAGGCGCCCAGCGCCGGAGATACCGCGAGATGGGAACGGCAGACAGGCGGGGACGCTCCAACATGCGACGCCCAACACCACGGCTTCCTCCAGGCTCCTCTCTTGATGCGAGCTCTCCGCGTTTTCCGCCACCAGACGCCAAAGAAAGGAACAAGGGCTGCTGCTTATTCGCAGGTGTTCCTCGTCACTCTGGTGGTAGGCGACGGGGCAGGCTCGCCAGTCGCGGACGCGTACTCCACTCCACCTTGAGGGAGCCCGAAGCGATGGCGTCGCCAGGAACCTGCAGGCACCGACGAGAGGTAGGTTCAGAAGGGTGGGAGTGGGCACTACGCTGTGATTCAGGCCCAGGATGGGGGAGGCCTGTTCCCACAACTCCAGAGGACGGTGACTCCCGGCGCCACGACGACGGCGAGGCCGGATCCCCTGGGTGTCGATGTTGGCGTGAAGACGGCGCTGTAGCCTAAGCAGAGGTCCCGGACATTATTCAGAGCCAGCACGTTTGTTTCTTGCACAAACGCGACAATAACTCATCAAAAAAACTGAGTTCAGCTGGTCTGGCTGATAGTACCTTGTAAGGGCTTCTGATCCAGGGATACAGGATGAGCAGCGTTTGTACTACATGTTAGGAGCGGCTGCACATGGCGTCTGTTCCTCAAATCAGAGGCGGCCATTTCATATTGGAGCTAAGTCGGCCTGTCACTGAGTAGTGCTCCCAGTCTTAATGACAAAGGCAGATGCATACTACTTCACCCAGTCATGATGGTTGTCAAATCTCAAGCTTTACAAGCTTGATACCCTAATATGATTGAGTGGAGATAAGAAAGAAGAAGAAGAGGAATATAGTATACAAAAAAGGTTAAAGTAAATCATGTTTAACTACACTGGGCTCTGGCACATTTGTAAGTGCAAATGTTGTTGTGCATAGATTTTCTATTTTACCTTTTTAAATGAAACCTTCTATAAATCAATAAGTTCTATTTTCCACAAAAATTATTTATTATACATTACTACACACTCATCTACACTTCACCAGCAACTAACTGAAGAGAGAAAAAAAAATAATTTCTATATACATTCTTCAGATAAGCAAATAAATCTAATAAAAAATACTTTTTACAATAAGGAATTTGCATACATAACTTCTAACAGCTTGAATAATTTACCCATTTTCTTCCAAGAAATTTCAAGATGATCACCTTCAACCCCATGATCATCTAATATCCTTTACATCAATAGCTATATTTACAAATACACAAAGTCAAATAGGACAAAGTAGTGACAGGCTCCCCTCTGCTCCAGGTCAGGTGTCATCTGAAGTCTTGAGGGAATGTATATGATCTTTCACAACATTCGTTCAAGGAAATAATTCAACCTGTTTTTGGATAAAGATTTTGTTAGGAAGTTGGCCAAATTCAAGTTACTTCTTACAAATTTTAATTTAAAATCTTTATATTCAACGAGTTTTCGAATAAATTGTAGTCTTATATCAATGTGCTTAGTGTTTATATTCTCTACACTATTTTTGCAGAAATATAGAGCAGATTGATTATCACAAAATTGGATAGGTTTTTCTATTAGATAATAAAAGGTATATATTGGATATAAGGTATATAAGGTATATATTAAATCCAATATATACCTTTTATTATCTAATGAATTAAGTATGGATTGCTCTATTTACAAAAGGTTTTTCTATGTTAGGTAATATGTTAATTTCATTTGATATATTGTAATACCATATTATTTCTTTCACACTTTCAGTCAAAGTAATAAATTCTGATTCCATAGAGCTTAGCGCAATACATTTCTGTTTCCTTGATTTCCAAGTAAACGGGGTGTCATCAAGATATAATATGTAACCACTTGTAGAATGTCAATTGGTCAAATGACTTCCCCAATTGGCATCTGAGTATGCTGTCAAAATTCCATTATTGACATTTGATAAGTTTATTATATAATGTTTTGTCCTGAAAACATCGTTCATTAAATCTACTACAATTTTCCAATGTTGATAATTGTATCCATTACAGAATTGAGCCATAGTGTTTACTGAAAAAGATATATCTGGTTGGCTTCTGTCTTAAAGGAATGATAAACAACCTATCATTGATTTGTATGGGTATTTCTTCATGAGTTCAGTTTCAATAATTTCATCTTCCTTAACCTTTGGAGGTAACCAGGTACCTGTTTTAAATGGTAAACTTACCAATGTCTTAGGTAAATCCATAAAACTAGCTATAAGTCGGTTTATATATGTTTCTTGATGTAAGTATATTCCACACACACACACACACACACACACAAAAGCCTTTATTAAGACACACAGGTCTTACAGAGGATTCTCCTTGGGGTTACAAAACGGAGAAAGTGGGAAATAAAAATGGTGAAAGAATATATACATATGGTAAATATATACAGATTATTAGAAAGAATAAAGAAATAAGAAGAATTTAAAAAAATAAAAAAATAAAAAAAATGGAAATAAGGATGGGAGAAGTGGAGAGCGAAGAGAGGAAAGAAAGCAGGTATTTACATATGGAACAAGTCAATTTAAGTTCTTCTGCAGTGGACCATGGCTTTTTCAAGAAATCTTCAAGAGATTTTCCAGGAAAATCCGAGTGTTCAGGGTTGTAAGGTAAACACCGTTTTATCAGTGTGTGGGTTAACTTATCGTATCTGCCTAAACAAATAATTGGATGTTGGTTCTGTCCTTCTCATTAAATAGAATTTTTTGGTATGTTTGGATGTTCGGTTAAGTCTTTCTTTTTTTCAGCATTTTTAAGGAAGTTATATAGATTCAGAGCTACTGAACTATTGTCTATAAAGTTGGATAATAAAGAATATAATGTGAAGTGTGTATGGCCTATCTTAGAAAAGAGTATTTCTCTTTCCGTGTCAAGAGGCTTGCATTCAAATATATAATGTTCTAATTCATTTTCGGTTCTATTTTTGCATAGTTGGCAATACAAGTCTTCTGTCCTTAGATATTTTATATGGTCTTCTCGATATAAAACAAATAGAATTCTCAATTGCGCAATGAGGCGTTTAGTCGGCAGTGGGAGTTCACTTAGTAGATAGTTCTCTGCTACGAATGTTTTATGTAAATATTTGTAGTGTGTGTGTAGCTTCGAATTGGTTATTCTTGATTGATAGGTTTGGATAGACTGTTCTATAGTGATTCTGATAATTTGAGGTATTGCTTTCTGTAGAATATTGGGATTTGAACAATTCTTCAACCACATGAATCCAGTTGAGTTTGGGATATTCATTAAATTTTCTGTGAAACCTATAAAGGTATTCGTTAGAGTGGATGTTTCCCATAATTGGGCTAGACAGTTTGCGGGCAATCAGGATTTTTCCATTTTTAATATTCTTAACCAGAACTTTAGAATTAGTTTGGTTGCTGTGACTCCTAGTGAGAAGCGTCCGGTTTCCATGCGTAGTATGTAGCCTGGTGTGTTACTCGGCAAGTTCAATAGTCGTCGGAGATAGTTATTCTGAATTTGGTCCAAGATTTTGTACTTTTCGTTTGCCCAAATTGGAGCAGAATACAGCAGAGTTGACAGGATAATCGAGTCTAATAGTTTCATTGATGAACCAAATGAATTCAGCCTGGATTTCTCCATAATTTTCCATACTTCGCCGGTAGCTGCAAGCGCTTTGCCTTTAAAGTATGAAGCCACTTGTCTAAACGAGATTGTTGTTGTGAGGGGATAGCCAAGATAGAGATATTTCGATGTCACTGTCAACAGTTGGTCTCCCCAGAACCATTTGTCCGATTTTGCAGGGCGGCCACCATTTCGGAAAACCATTATCTTGGATTTTGATTCGTTCAGGGTTAGATGATTTGTTTCGAAGTATTTTTTCAAAATGTTGATTTTTATTTGTAGATTGATTTTTGATTCTCCTATGAGAATTATGTCGTCGGCATACATCAAAAGGTGGACCGTTCCAAAATTAGGGAGGTATATGCCTGGTAGAGTAGAGTCATTAAAAATGTTGATTAAATCAGTTACAAAGAGTATAAATAGATGGGGTGATAAGGGTTCTCCTTGTAACACTCCCGATCGGATTTTGATGGGTTCAGTAAATAGTCCATTCCATCTCACCGTCGTTGTCATTTGTTCGAAGTAGTTCCTAATAAGGTTAACAAAGCGGAAATCCAGACTTAATTCACCCTATTTTGACCACAGAAGTGAGTGGGGAACAGTGTCAAAGGCCTTTTTTAGGTCCACAAAAAAAGCATAAAGTTTTCTTCTTTTACGTCTGAGAGATGTAAGTATATTCCCTTGTCGGTGGTTTCAAAATTAACTCCCAACAAATATTGGCCTAATTCCTCTATATCTAATTTTTCTTTGATTATTTGAATAGTTTGTCAATTACAATTTTTTCTATTCCAAATAATAGAATATCATCAACATATACTATTAATATGACACCATTATTCATTTTGTATACACAATTTCACCATTTAATTGCCTCAAATCCAATTGATTTCAAAATTGAATCTAGTTCCTTATTCCACTCTCTTCCACTTTGGGGTAATCCATAAATTGTTTTCTCTAACAGGCAAACTTTTTCTTCATTACCTTTCATTTTGAATCCATTTGGCTGTTGCATGTAGATTTTCTCTTTTAAATTTCCATAAAGGTAAGCAATCTTTACATCCAGCTGTACATGCTTCCATTTCAGCAAAGATACTAATATTATAAATAAGAATCTAATTATTGAAAAATTTACAACTGGAGAAAATTATCAGTATAGTCTGTTCCATATTATTGTTTGAAACCTTGTGCCACAAGTCTAGCCTTATATTATTATATAATTTTTATTATCTCTTTTAAGGCTATATACTCATTTATTACCTAATACTTTAACACCTTGTGGTGGACGATCTACCAACTTCCAAACTTTCCTATCCTTCATTATCTTCACCTCATCCTTCATTGCCCTAACCCAGTTCTCCTTTTCTTGTGATTGTTGGACATCATTAAAGGTTTTAGGAAGTTCCACATTATAGATTTCCTCTTGAAATATACATTTGTATAATTTTTCTTCCAAAATATTCGTCTCCATTTTCATCTCATATTCTTCCCTTTAGTCTTGTTGTTGTGGGTTAAATGAAAACGATTTAGGCTCAAATTCAAGTTTTTGTGATTCACAAAATTTTTGTACATCATTAACTGATCTTAATTTTTTATCACTAGAAGGTGGATAGTAATATACATCAACTCTTGGTCCTGATTTTTTGGTACTTCTATCCTTTTCCATTTTGTTATATCTATTGGGGTATGTGTATCATGACTATCATCATTATGGTCATTGTAGGGATATCTATCATCCTGAGGATAGAAAACACTTTTTTTTCTAGACGCAGTACCAAATATAGAATTTACGCCTTTTTTAGCTTCCTCAATATACACATGTATTGTTTCAATTACTTTCCTTTCTTTTGGTAACCAAATTCTATATCCCTTTGTTTTATTTGCATACCCTACCATTATACCTAGATTGGCTTTAGATTGAAATTTATTTCTTTTAACCTTTGGGACATAAACATAGGCTAATAAACCAAAATATTTAAAATGTCTTATAGATGGTTTATGTCCTAGCCATAGTTCTATTGGACTTACTCCTTTAGTCAGAGCATGTTTACATCTATTTTTGGTATACACAAAGGTATTCAGGGCTTCTGCCCAAAATCTGGCTTGTAGCCTACTATCCAAAAGCAAGGCATGAACACCCTCAATAGCAGTTCGGTTAAATCTCTCAGCAATTCCATTTTGCTCAGGACTATAAGTCAATGTTCGTTCTATTTTAATTCCTAAATTTCTGAAGAGGTTTCAAATTCTCTATTACAAAATTCTAATATATTATCTGTTCTAACACATTTTATTTTAGTATTTAATGCTCTCTCGATTCACTCATATAATTGTTTAAATTTGTTAAAAACTTCACATTTTTCTTTTAGGAAATAAACACTAACCTTTCTTGAGTAGTCATCAATAATAGAGAGAAATTATCTACTGCCACCAAGTGATCTCACTGGTGCAGGACCCCAGATATCCATATGTACCTTTTCTAATGGCTTTTTAGTCAGAATGTTATATTTAAATGATGATCTGGTTAGCTTAGCCATTTTACATATATCACAAGTGTTTGGTTTACCTGTGATATTTTCTAATTTTTTAACTGTACTTTTCATACTCATGGAATTTATAATTTCTGAATTGATATGACAAAATCTCTTATGGAGAAAATCCAGATTTGAATTATGAGACACTGAATAATATTGAGAGCTAGCTTTATTAGGGTATCCATTACCTATTTATAATTTATCTACTCTTTTAGCTGTGAAGAAATATTCTCCATTATTTATGAAAATTACCATTTTACCATCTTTCCAAATGATCTTATTTCCTGCCATATCTATACATGAGCCACTAATTAGATTCCTTCTCATATTAAGAGAATATAGTACATTAAGTAAATTTACATCTACATAGGAATTATTTATATCCTTAAAGATAAAGTTTATATCTCCCTTACCTAAGAATTTTGACTTGCAGTCGACATCTCCTATTAACGCATCCATTGAAGGTATTACTTGATAGTTGATAAACCAATATTTCTCTTTACAGAAATGTGAAGTAGCTGCACTGTCTATCAGCCATTCTCCCAGTTGATCATTTATATTTTCGTCGACATGGTGGATGCTTGAGATTTCTGAATGGAACGCAGAAGATTTTCCTTGGTAGTCTTGATTCCTTCTATACAGTTGTCTCGGAGGATTCTTGTTTTTCAGAAAACAATTTTTAATAAGATGACTTGCTTTTCCACAGAAATAACATATTTTCACATTATGTTTCATGGCATTTGGATGCACTCTTGGCTCCAGCATGCTTCCACTGTTATGTTGAGCTTGTGTAGGATAATTTTTCTTCTTTCCTTGGTACATCTTTGGAGGTTTCGTTTGATATGCATTGGCTACAATATCAAGCCCTTCATCTTTTTTCTTTTGTTGTATTATACCTGATTCATTTACTAGATGAGTCTCAATGTTCTCTATGTTGAACTGCTCCAGTCTATATAAAATTTGCATTATACCTTCATTATCTTGGGGTAATTTCCTTATCAGTTGAAAGCAAACTAAAACATCAGGTATTTCAAAACCAACCTCTTTGATTGATTGCCTTTTTTCTCGAACTCTCTTACAAAATATTCCTATAGTTTCCTCCTCAGGAGTAAATTTGAGATCATCGAATTCATCAATCAATCCAGCCAATCTTGCCCTTGAAGTTGGTTCAAAATTCTGCTTGAGTATATTCCATGCTTTCTTACCATCATTTGCATTAGCAATAAGAGTTTGGTAACTTCTTTCTACACCTTGGTAGATAGTGTTGAAAGCTCTAGCTTTTCTCCAATTATATTCTCTAGCCTCTTTTGTTGTAGCATCGGCAGGTAGTTCACTTTAATTGTCAATAATAAATTACCAACAGTTTCTATCAATCAAAATGACTTTCATATCAGTCTTCCAAGTACTAGAATTAAAAGCATTTAGCTTTGGAAAATTAAAATAGAATCATTCATTATTTTTTTAATTTCTTTCTTTTCTTAATACGGCCCCAGAAGTTTAAATTACTAATTTTGATTTGATAGAAGTTTGCCAGAGATCAGGTAGATCTTTTCTACGGGCCCATAACCCTGTGGTTGTGCATAGATTCTTCACTTCACCAGCAACTAACTGAAGAGGGAAAAAAAAAAATTTCCATATACATTCTTCAGATATGCAAATAAATCTAATTTAAAAAATACTTTTTACAATAAGGAATTTGTATAGATAACTTCTAACAGCTTGAACAATTTACATATTTTCTTTCAAGAAATTTCAAGATGATCACCTTCAACAGCAAAAGTCAAACTGCTTTTCACATATATTAAATGTTGTTGTTGTTACTTATTCTTTCAGTCGTTTAAACAATCTCCATTAGGTTCCATTGTCTCAGCTTTTCTATTATAGTCCTGGGGTTTTACCAGAGGTCTTTTTCAGAGAAGAAAAGGGGGTGCTGTTGGTCTGAAGACCTGGAAGTACCACTCAGTGTGACTTTGCTTCTTTTGGTCTCTTGACATGTGGTGTACTTATGGTAAAAGCAATCATAACTTCTACCCACCATGATTATCATAGCCTGTACCACGTTTACTAGGGATAATTTTTAAAATATTTAACTATATTATAGAGCCAACCTGAAAATGGTGTTTTCCATAGAATGTTTACTTATTAAACCTATATAGGTTACATAGGTGATAAAGTAAAAACCTTGTAGCATCACGATAGGAAGCAATTAAAAAATTTCATTCATTGCACGACACTCTTGGCCAAAAAAGACTTCCTTTTATATATTCTCTACCATATTTACATAATTTCTCAGAACTTTAAACAAATATGTGACACACCTATTTTTGTGTTGAAAGAAAATCTATCATAAATTATCATCAAAATGACAGAGTCTCCAACGAGAAAGCAACTCCTTGAGAGACTGGGGGTTGTTGTGTTTTTTGGGCTGTGGTCTTTTATGGGAGACTCTACCCTGCGAGTTTTTTTTTTTTGCTTATCCCTAGTACACATGGTACGAGCCATGATAATCATGGTGGGTAGAAGTAGGCGACTGATTTTACTGTAAGTGTACCACATGTCTACACATGTGAAAAGCAGTTCGACTTTGCACATATAAATGTGCCAGAGCCTCGTTTGGCTACTTGCACTCGCTGGTAAGGTTGGACTTTAGCAAGATTCGGGGGCCAATGAAGCATTATTTAAAAAAAAGTGTAGATGAGCATAGGGCTGAGGGGTGGGTCCTGGTAGGTGGGCCCATGTTCTCTACCTTCACGTGGCGAGCCTGTTAAGTGGGGGCTGCATCTCCGTAAAAATACCAAAATTTGTCAAACCAAATTTCTACAATGTTCAATTATTTACGGGTCATGGTATATATAACTTCAAATCATATCTCTTCAGAATTAGAAAAATAGATTCGCCGGATGATCTTGTGGAGCGGAAGAAGAAACCCCCGAACACATTCTGAACTCATGCCCACTGGTGTCAAACCTAAGACCGCAGTGCAAGATAGAAATAACCTACCTGGTTCAAATAGTTATAATAGGGAAAGATATACGAGATTTAATAGGTTCTGCAGACTTTTTATTATAAATAGATAGCTTCATGCAGCTTGAGGAACTACACTACTATGCCACTTGATTTACATCAATGTATATAATTAATATTTTACTTTAGAATATAATTCATTGTAAATAGCACAACTTGATCAACTTTCTCTCTCCACGATACTAATTATTACAGATAACTTCATTAAATCAACTTCCATCATTGCTTAACATACTGTAAATAACTACCTTGTGGTTTCTTCTATCTGCTTATGTTGTAGTTTATTTGTTTAATGGATATGTTTATTCAATGCTCTTTTTATTAATTGTTTATTTTCTTTTTGATAATTCTGTTACCTACTCTACTACAATATGAATTATTGTAAATAGTTTCACGCGCAATTATCCAGATTGGATATAGGGTGTCTTATTTGCAACTGATAATAAATAATAAATTTACCTTGCTATTATTCTCCTCATGGGAATGATTATTTTTAATACTATTTCTACTTATATACATACATGATTTTCTAAAATATATGTAAAGCGTTATACACATATTTGCATATAACCAGAAATAATTAAGAGCTCAAAAATAAAAAGCTCTTTTGCGAATTAAAAAAATAAAAATATAAATTATATACATAAACTTTGTTTCATAATATTTGTCTGTATTTACATATATACTTATTACTGCGGGAGAAGCAACACAAGTAAGGGATGCCCTGTAGTACGGTGCCGTGATCCCCGAGCCGCTACCGTAACAGTGAACAGGGAACTCTGAAATGTGGCTGACTAACGGGCCAATGGCACCCCCCCTTTCCATGGAGCAATAATATCTTCTTAGAAGAGAAAATTCCCATGAAGTATAAAATAAGAATATAAACAGTAGTAATGCGTTTCTTTATTCGTGCAAAGTGTAAGCTTTCGGATCTTTAGAATCCTTTTACAGGCATAGCTATAAGTTTAGAGAATCCTCATTTCCTCAACTTATAGCTATGTCTGTGGAAGGATTATAAAGATCCGAAAGCTAGCACTTTGCACGAATAAAGAAACCCCTTGCTACTGTTTATGTTCTTACAATATTTTCTATCTTGGTTGATTGCACATTGAAAGAATTACTCATCTTTTGAGACTATCCATAATATGACGCTTTCATGAGAATGGACGTTCTGTTCAGACAGGGAATGAGTTGTCAGTTGCAATCTGTGATAATTATGTGGAACATTGTCTAGGGATAATGGCATGTGCAATAGGACATTCCAGTTTTGTGCTTTTTAACATGTCCTTGACCACTTTTGCAATATGTGTCAAGTGCTGGAAAATCACTTTGTCATCTACTTTCATGTATTTTGATATCTTCCTGATCCATTCCTCGCCAACTACTGATCCCTACATTTCCTTTCACAGATCATTCCATCTCCCATAGTGTCCCGTTATCTAAGAAGGAGCCAGTGCTGCCGTTCCACCAGACCTACTCTTTAAATACATTTGAAACTCCGCCTTTGTCGGTCCAAAGCCGGATGAAAAAGGAGGAGGGGGAGCAGTAACAAGCTCACTAAAAACCAGGGCTCAGCTGGCCTGGCTGATAGTATCCAGTAAGGGCTCCTGATCCAGGGATACAGGATGGACAGCGTTTGTACTCCATGTTAGGAGTGGCTGCAAATGGTGTCTGTTCCTCATGTCAGAGGCGACCATTTCTTTGGAGCTAAGTCGGCCTGTCACTGAGTAGTGCTCCCAGTCTTAATGACAAAGACAGACATATTCTACTTCACCCAGTCATGATGGTTGTCAACTCTGAAAGCTTGATACCTAATATGATTGAGGAAATATAAGAAAGAAGAAGAGAAAAGCATTTGAAGAAATAATTAGATGCTCATTTACTGTAGTCGCACCCTTCATCATTGTTGTCACAAATATCCTATTTTAAGATAATGAAAACCCTCCAAATATATATATAGAGTAACATTTATTTAACCTTTTCCAAGAGAGTTGATAATTTATATTCCGCATGAATGCCAAGTTATAAATAAGGGACTCGGTGACTTAAGAAGGGACCTTAAAGAAAGACAATTACCTAAATGTTAACTAGACATGGTGAGGGCTCCAGGGGATATCTAGGTACGTAACACAGAGGGGGTTAGATGTATACTATACTATCTCACTCCGTCATGTATTGCTACACCCCTGACCCCAACTTCCCAATTCCGACAGCTCGCTGTAGAGTTTCTATTGACAACAATGTAGAATGGAGTGGACTAGAGACTGAAAACAGCACTGTTGGACACCGACAACGCTGAAAGCCGGACTTACGTCTACACGCGAGGCCTCCCATCGGAGTTTTGCGCCAGAGCCAACAGCCTAGTAATCAGTACCTAGTCCTAGGTCAGTGGAGCGAGCAAGCTATCGGAGGGGAAGTTGAGTATCATTCCACGCCATGTGAATACACAGGGTTAAAGTAGTAGGGTCCCCACCCCCCCATCCCAGCGTGGAATGACCAATGACCAAAGCGGGATAGTCTAGGGCGGCTAATCGCGCAGAGGCCACCACAGGGGTGTAAGCACTAAACACCGACCCGCTGTCAATGTCCCAGTACTGTCTTGTCACTATCTAGATCCTGCAACAATGGCATTAGTAGAGCCGGATCTCACGGAAGTCAAACTGCGGGTCTCTCCATCTGGAACGTCTGTTACACACAGCCACCTAGAATTCAGACTTTACGTTCAACAGATTGCTATTGTCACCCAGTCCCTTTTTATCCTTGGCATTCAAGCGGTTTGTAAGTTTTTATTCAACCAGATTGTTGTTAATTTGATTTAGAAAAATTTAAAGTTCACAATAAGAAATTTCAATTAAGACAAATAACTAAATACATTTTTGTTGTTACCAACCAATCAATGGAGCAATTCTTACAGCAACACAAGACACCAAATTCCTCCAAGAACCCCAAGAAATCTTACAACCTCTAGTTTCAATTCGCATTTCTTCAAGGTAAATATATGAAACTCTGTCTCAGTGGTAGAGCCTGCTCCACGCTGAGGGCGCGAACAGCGCCAACAGCGTTCGTGGATGGCTTTTCTTAATTATCAATGAATTGTTCAAATATCAGGGAACAGGTTATATCGATGTTTAGTTGATTTCTGTTCCACTAGATGGCGCGCTGCCATCTAAAAAGCACATGTGCTTTTGGTCAGGATATGCCTTCTTTATTTTTAATATATGAAACTATATCAGGAATATCGCTAAAAATTTGTAAAATGGTTTCCAATATATCTGTGGCTGAAACAACTATACTTCATTCAAAGTTAACTGTATAGGTGCAAGGAAATAAGGCTAAATCTAAATAAATAAATAGTTTGTGACGTTTCTGTAACAGTGTTGTTACCAACATCAGAAATAAAGTACTGAATCTCTCTGATGATGGTAACATAGTTATATGATGTTAATAAAGTTATTTAAACAAATATATTATAATTAAATATTTACAAAACACATGTTATATATTTATAATTGTATGTAATTATGCTGTCCTCAAACCTTATGTCCATAGATAATCTAAAATACCCATTCCAAGAGTCTAGCAACAGTATCACTATAAAAGGAAGATCGAAAAATACAATAAAACAGCGGTATGGTAGATTAAACTGGTAAAACCACTGGAAGGGTTCACCACTAATGAGCCAGGCCCTCCCATAAAATTTTTTTCCATTGCAGTAAGGGTAGTAGAATTGTTTATTTTTAAAAAGAATGATACGCGTCAATAATAGTTTTTAATTTTAAATACACATGTATTATTCGACATAGTTCATAAAATATTTATAGATAAAGTGGTAGATGTAAGATAGTTAAATGATTTAGATCAGCGAACAATCGATGTCTCACTTCTGTAAAGTTGAGTCTGGTTTAGTTGAGATGTCTTCTGTGTGGATATATCTTACAAAAAATCCTACCTGATTTTTTCTGATTCAGTGATTTAAATTTGCATTGAAGTTTAGTTGTTTTTTTTATTTGTAAATTCTTGTTGGGATCTTAATTGTATATAATAATCTGGCTTTTATTGATTTATCAAGAAAATGGGTTGACCAAATATTAGGGAACAGGTTAAATTGCTCCACTAGATGGCGCTCTGCCATCTAAAAAGCACATGTGCTCGTGGTCAGGATATGCCTTCATTATTTTCAATATCAACATCTGACCTTTTTTTCTATTGTTTTTTCCATATAATAATCTATTGAGTTTCTTGCTGAATTTCTTAGGATTCCAACTTGAGATATCTATATTCTTCTTATCATCATTATAGATTATATCAAGATCAGCGGAATTATACAGGTTCCATATTTGTTGTATGAATAGTTTCTGTTACCCATGATCATTAATTCTTCCACGTTTTCTTTTTGAATATTTCCTTGTGTTTTAGATTTGTTGTCGTGAAGAATCTGATCTTCGAAATAAGTAAATATCAATAAAATATCACAGATAATCTGATAATTTATCAATGTTTTTTCTTCTTCAAAACTTGGTACTTAAATTTTGAACTCTAATAATTCGAATAGACGAATATTAAGCTATATTGGGAGAAAAAAATATAAATATGATTGATATCTTATTTTTCTAACTAAAAACTACCATTGTTGTCATACCAAACCTTTTTTGAGTTTTAAATATAAAATTAAGTCATGGCTTAAATTGGTCTTAAATATCTCCATAATTTTCTTTTTACATGGATATTAAGAATTTGTCGATTTCGGGAAAGACATTTTCTTCTAGGATTTCTACATTAGTGGTCACTTTTAAAGAAATCTACCAATTCTAGTTCTTAAGATCTTTGGTATTTTTTAATATTTCAAATATAAAATTGTGGGATTAGACTTTTAAAATGATAGATTAACTACTTTATTTGTGGCTTTAAATGATGGTGCATCTAATTCTGATGCACTTCAAAAAAATTTCTAATATTGTCGGAGGAAATGGTAAAAACATAAAGATTAATAGAATTATAAACACAAAAAAATCTTAAGGTGGAATCCTCTGGTGTATAATAAGCAGTAAACATAAAATAAATTCCGAGGATAAGTTTCTTTTATTTCAAAAATATTAGTACTTCGAGCTTTCGGGCGTAAATAGCCCTTCTTCAAGAATATAAGAAGTAATTTCAAATTAAATTTTGAATTTCAAATAGAAATGTTTGTAAACAATTAGATGGTATTTTTCTTTTTCTTTGGTCCTGCATAGCGTGAGTGAATCTCGTATCCACGTGATTTAGTTCTAATCTAAAAACTTTTATAAAGAGAGGTGTTTTGCCCCCAGAAATATTGGCCGATTACACTGAATATATTGATATGGTTACCTGTCCCAAAATGAACATTCCAAGTCTGAATTAAATTTTATATCAATCGGGAAATTGCCATTGTTTATCTAGGATGTAGTTCTATGTATCACGATTGTGTATTAAGCTATTGTATATTTCTGGGATATCTATATGTCTATTGATGCTCTGGTGTTTTTTGGATACTATTGCTTCTAGGATTAGTCTTTTATATTTATCTTTTATGTTGGTGTAGTAGGTTTTTGGTTCATCTAAATTAAAAGTATGGCCTGTTGTTTTAATATGTTGAAAGATAAGTGATCTATTGTCTTTGTTATTTATATTTCTATTGTGTTCATTAATCCTGTCCTTAACTGACCTGCCTGTTTCTCCTACATATATACTATTACAATGGTTACATTTAACGGAATAGATGGCCTGTTTGTTGTGTATTGGCAGGATAGGGCTATTGTTTTTGGTGTTAGGATTTCTAACTATAGAACCAATGTTTGGAGTATTTTCATAAAAAATTCTGATTCCGTGTTTTTTAAGTTCTCGGGCTATTTTGATGTTATTGGGGGAATAAGGTATGATGCACGTTGATCTATATGTCTGGTTATTGTTGATTGTGGAAGGGTAATAAAAATGTCTTAGTATAAAATTTTTTGGGTATCCTGCTATGAGAAGGTTTTGCATAATATTTTGAGTTTCTATTGTTTTAAATGTTTGATTGGAACAATGGGTATGGATCCTTTTTGTGAGGGTTTTTATGGTGTTTATTTTATGATTTAAAGGGCAATATGAGGAGTAGTGTATATAGTTGGGTTGGAAAGTGGGCTTATAATATACTGTAGTGTTGAATTTCTGGTTTTGCCTGGTGATGAAAATATCTAAGAAAGGTAACGTGCCATTGGTTTCTTTTTCTAGGGTGAAGTCTATTTCTTTATGAAAGTCTTTTAATTTGGTTAAAATGCTATCTATTGTTTCTGTGTGGCATAAGCAGAATATATCGTCTATATACCTGCTCCATATTTGAATTTCTGTTGGGAAGTGGCTAGTAATCTGTCGGTCTATCTGTTGCATAACTATTTCTGCTAAAGGGGATGATAGTGGGCTTCCCATTGGGGAGCCTTTAGTTTGTTTGTAATAATTGCTATTGAATGAAAATATATTGATATGTAAACATATGTCTATTAATTTAATTATTTTAGTGTATATATTGGAGGTTATATTGTGGTCTGAAAGGAAGTTTTTTGTACATTCCATGACTAATTGGTGTGGTAGGCTAGGGTAAAGGTTAACTACATCGAAGGATACCATACTATGGTTAGGTCTATAGGGACTGCCTAAAATTTCGCTGATGAATTTTGGCGTGGATGTTATAGTTGTTTTGGGGGGATTATCTTTGAGTAAGGGGATGAGGAGATTGGCTATAAATTTGGCTAAAGGAGCTGCAGGGGATAGATAGTATGCTACTATAGGTCGTAATGGGTTACCAGGCTTGTGTAGTTTTGGGAGTCCGTATATGTATGCATCGGAGTTTATATTTGATAGAAAGTCCTTGAGTTCTTCTGCCGTGATGGTGTTATTTCTTTGAAGGCTCCTTAAATCTTTTTTGTAATGATTGCAGATTGACTCTTTGTCATTTTTAGAGATTAATTCGAAGGTGTTCTTGTCTGTGAGAATATTGTTCATTTTGTTGATATATTCTGCTGTTTCCAAGATTACAGTTTGGCCTCCTTTGTCTGATCGGGTTATAAGAATTTCTTTTCTATTTCTTAAGTTTTTGGCTATAATTTTGTTTTTGGGGTTTACCATTGGAAAGTTCGTGGTTCCAGTTAAAGCAGATGAGGTTATGGTTCTTATTTTGGCTTTTGTTTGATGATCGAGTCCTTTGATAGCAGTCTCAATTCCTGCAATAGATTTCTGATGGTCAGTTTTATCGGCATACCTGTGCTTTAATCCTTTGGAAAGATATTTTTGAAATAAAAGAAACTTATCCTCGGAATTTATTTTATGTTTGCTGCTTACAAAAAAATCTGTAATTATAAAGGTTCTAAACCAAACTGACAATAAAATACTACTAGATGTATTAAACAAATCAGTATATTTGAAATTAATTAGTGAAATTTACATAACGACACTAATAGATCTAATTATAATTATCAAAACGTATCCAAAATTACAGATATGGTGAACTTCGTCCAAACCTATGCAAAATTAATTCTGATCTAGAAAATTTGGAAAGTGAAATAAAGGTTCTATTTACAATAAGATCTAACTCTCCATACCACAATATAGTATTAAGGGTGACTCCTAAAGTTTACCAAATTAAAAAAAATAATGGGTAATGAGATATACACCTATTTTTGAGCGATGTTCTACATAAGGCAAAATATTTGTAAGACAATGCCAAATTATTTTGAATTTAAACTTAATCACAAAACAAAAGACTACCAAAGCATTAAAATATGTAAAATATGCAGTGTACAGGGTAGACACAACTGTACTGAAGCAACAAATTGTCACAATCGCTCTAAGCACCCTAAATAAAAACACTTTTATTCTTTTTACATGGATATTAAGAATTGGTATATTTTAGGAATGTCATTTTCCTCTAGGATATCTACATTATTGGTCACTTTTAATTATATCTACCAAATCTGGTTCTTAAGATCTTTTGTCCTGGACGTGCCCTCTTTTTTTTTTTTTTTTTGGAGCTCAAAAATCATTCTATTTGGTTAGCACAGCACGTAAAACCATATTCTCTCTTAAGATCTTTGGTACTCTTAAATATTTTAAATATGAAATTATCTAATTAATTTATATGGAATCATTTAGAGTCTATGAAGGAAATGATTTTCCATAAGATTTTGCCAAAGCAAGTACAAATTTTACTGAATTTTACTTTTATATAGATATAGGTATGCCTATATTTTATGAGAGACATTGCTGACAGTGTTCGAGGGAAAGCTCCAGGAGAAGAGATCGAGGGGAAGGAGACGACGGGGATACACAGACGATCTAAAACAATGGACTGGGTGACACACCTACGAGGAGATAAGGAGGATGGGGGAGGAAGTATGGAGAGACCATGTGGTCCACCCTCAGTAGAGGAGGCATTGAAGGAGGGAGATGTGGAGAGCCCATGTAGCCCACCCTCAGTAGAGGAAGGCATTGAAGGAGGGAGATATGAAGAGACCATGTGGCCCACCCTCAGTAAAGGAAGGCATTGAAGAAGGAAGATATGGAGGAACCATGAAGCCCACCCTCAGTTGAGGAAGGTACTGAAGGAAGAAAGGAAGGATATTTTATGAGCGGACCTAAAACATCAGTTAATTTTTATACAATGAGAAAATTACCTCCAATATTTGCTTCAGACACTATCTGGCATAAGTGTTAAGACCACTATATAAAAGGTTGGTATATGAACCAAACTTGGAGATATTTTGGAATGTGGGATGAACCGACAAGCAGCAACCTGTATTTCCAGGCTCAAAACTGGCCCAACAACACCACTCCTATTTCATGATTGTGTAAATACCTTCCCACAATGCACCATCTGCAGGACCAAAGAGACCTGACCAGACCATCTTTTGGAATGCATGAGAGCCTCAAGTCAGGGCCTATATACCAACCCTACCAAGATTGTGAATTTTATCTATGAATTTAGTCTTGATGACCTTGTGTAATAATACCATCGGATAATAATAATAATAATTATATATATATATATATATATATATATATATATTATAAATGTATTATTTAAAATGTTATATTAAAATATTTTATTTGGAATTATATTATATTAGGGTGTTATTTTATTTAAAATTATATTTCATCGATTCAAATACTCTGTTTAAGTCGAACGCCAGAGGTCGCGCTTTCTCTATAAATACTCATTGTTGTTGTTCCCCGTTGTAAAATTTATCTATTTTTTATATATTACCTGTTCTTGCCATGAACCCTGCCAAGAAGAAGAAGAAGAATTCCACGAGGCTCATCGTGAACCTCGACGACATGGAGAGGGAGGACGAAATGGTGATCCAACGCAACCATGACATCCTGCATGCCATTGGCCATCCCGCCCTAATAACTCTGCATGAGGACCTCGTCCATTTCATCGCCAGGCGGTCTGAACTGATCAAGGCCCTCACTGCTGAAGTACAGAACCTCTCAGACACCCTCCATTCCTTCGCGGAGCGGGACGAAGTTATGGAGGCTAACACGCCCCAGACTGCCTGCCACAGCACCCAATCCTGCCCTGCTCCTTCCTGCAAGGAAACTAGCTCCCAGACTGACTCCATCAAACCCGCCACTCCTGCTTCTTCTGCCATCCCTGCCAAGAAGCCTGCCTCCACCTTGCCTGCCCCTGCTCCAACCAAAAGGAAGCAGCCTGAGGCTCCCAACCCGCCTGCAAAAAGGACAAACCTGAAAGGTCCTACGAAACCTGCCCCTTCCCGCGTCTCCAAGCCTGCGGCCGCCCAAGTGGTCCTCCATGGAGAAAAATCGGCGGCCCACACAGTGGTCATCTCTGATGACCTACAGGCTGACCCAAGGAAGCTGCTTAAAGCTGTCCGCGCTGCCCACACTCTCCCCCAAAGCGTTTGGGCCTCCCTGCGCACCAAGGGGAAGCTGGTCCTCCACTCCAGTAATCCTGAGACCATCCCTGAGGTGTCTACCTCCCTGGCCTGGAAGTTAAATGGAATGAAGGTCCGCCAGCAGAAGGAGATCCTGCCACGAATCCTCCTATGGTGCTTGACTTGACTCCACCAGTACCAAGCCAG
>CP092866.1:110746507-110858536 GCA_030710605.1 Cordylochernes scorpioides | reverse complement strand
TTGAAAGCGATGAATAGAGATGAAAGGAGATGAAGGATGATGAAAGGATGATGGAAAGATGTTGAAAACGATGAATAGAGATGAAAAGAGATGAAAGGATGATGAGAGGATGATGGAAAGATATTGAAAGCGATGAATAGAGATGAAAGGAGATGAAGGATGATGAAAGGATGATGGAAAGATGTTGAAAGCGATTAATAGAGATGAAGAGAGATGAAGAATGATAAAAAGGATGATGAAAGGGTGATGGAAAGATGTTGAAAGCGATGAATAGGGATGAAAGATATAAAAGGAAGTGCTGGAAGATGTCGAAAGATGTTGAAAAGTGTTGTAAGAAATGAAAGGAGGTGTAAAGTGTTGAATGAGATGAAAGGAGATGAGAAGTAGGTGGAGGTTGATGGAAAGTTGATAAAGAGTTATAGAGAGACGATAAAGGTTGATAGGAAGACAGTAGGAAGATGATAAGAGAAGGTGTGATCAATGTTTGAAGAGTAGTTGTTGACTCTACTATTGCCTTGATAGGACAATTTTGACTCTTCATCATGTAGTGTAAATAGATAATTTGTTTTAGCCTAGAGGCCAATATTTGTAAATAACACAAAATATGCACTGAGGGTTTGTATAAAATGATTTGTCTAAACTGTATGCAGTATTTTATATGTGTAAGTCCATATTAATTATAATGTTAAGTTATATTAAATAACAAATATGTATTCTCCTTTTTGAGAATCCAGAATTTCCTTTAAAGAGTTTTCAGTTTCCTTTTTTTTCAAGCTACACTTTGTTTTAGTGTTAGGATGTGATCTTAAGGAGTTTTCAGTTTTCTTTTTTAGTTACAACTTTGTTTTAGCGTAGATTGTTATTGTAAAGAGTTTTCAGTTTTTCTTTTTTTATTAAAACTACAATTCTGTATTAATAGCAGAAAGTGATTTAAGACTTAAGTGAGTTCAACAGTTTATTTTATGTTATTTTTATTCTGAGGTAATTAATAGCTGAACTCTGGTTCAACTTTAAATATAGGTAAGAGGACTTAGATGCACTAGATAGCTGCTGTGCTTGTAACCAATTCCCTATGGGCGGGCTCGGAACATGCGTTGGGTAAATTGACACCCTATAATCCCTTGTGTCCAGAATGCAGCCCAAGGAGAATTTCTAATGAGAGTGTGTAAGGCAGTTGTGATCTAAGAGTTGATAACTAGGATAACGAGTGGTCTCTGTTGTTAAACTTCAAATGGTTGGGTATTAAAAGCCCTATGATCCCAGTATCGAAGAGTTTAGCTGAATAGCAGGGAAGGAAAGACGCCAATAACCTGAAACAGGAAGTAAGGTTGGCAAACACTTGGAGATTTATCCTACTTGGCAATGAGGTAAATGCTTGAAGTTCAATTCGCTCCAATTTAGGTGCTAGTTTGATGATTCATTTTGTTTAGACATCAAGTATCAAGATAAGAAGAAGAATTTCAAACTACTAGATGCACAATTTTATGTTAGGTTAGATTTCAGATTTGATTGTTGACAATCAACATATTTTCATTTATTTATTTATTTAAGTATAGGTAATTTATATAGAGTTTGTAAGAGGCATTTTCTTTTGAGTAAACTTGGACATTAGTCCCCAATTTGTTTTAATTTGTTAACTTTATTTGATTTCACATTAGTCCTGGAGATTATCAATTGTAAGGAAAAATGTTAACGTTGACGATTGAAGTGCTTTGGCTTTTATAGTAGTTTCTAGCTTTAGTTTATGTGCAAGATGCAAATGAAATTGTATGAATGGGAAATCTTAGTGAATGTGTCAAGGATAGGAACAATTATACTGTTAGACCAAAGGTACATTAGAATAGTGTTAGGGAATTTAATAGGTTCGATTTTTAGTTTTGATTTCTTTATTTGTTAGGACCGATAGCCTCACAGGACTTACAACTCTATCGATAGGAAGATATCCGCTCCTTTGTGTTAGGCCTCCTTTAAAGGAGTATAAGTATATTTTTTTATTTGTATAAGTAATTACTCTATTTCATTATATCAACTTGAATTCTAAGGGTCGCAGATAATGACCATGTCTCGAACCTCAGGCTAGGAGATTGTGGGAGGTCACGGTCAGACCAAAAAGCCTACAAATCTTCTCCTCATTAGAGGGAACGGAGAGGTATCAGGTGAACTTTGTGCTAGGTGGGGGATTTAGTTGCCGATGTCGCAAGCTAAGTGCATAGCGACAAACCTCGGACAACCGATCTGACATCGTAGTTTACGACGCTTTAAGCGTGGCTGAGATGAGGGTGATTCAGACGGGAGGTTGGGAGAGATTGGCACGTTGGATGCTCTTCTATATATTGCGCAGCTTGGAACCAATCCTCTATGGACGAACTTGGAACATGCGGTGGGTAAATTGAATTTCCTATAACTCCTTGTTTCTAAGTCAAAGTCTAAAGGGGGTTTCTAATGAGAGTTAACAATTAGAGCATATAAGAGACAAGTTACGATTAGACGAGGCGATTCCGTCTACAGATTTAGGTACCAGTTAACAAAGTGACAGATGGACTGTCCAGATTCTTTGTGTTTTATATCGCCCCAGGCTAGCAAAGGTTAATCACCTAATAAAGACTATTGTCTACCATACGTTTAGTTAGAACGAGTTCAAGTCTAAATACCAATTAGTAAGTAGATTTTTTAACGAGAGTAACTCGTTCTATTATAAGATAAAATTTAAATTAGTAGGACAACAAAAAACGAACTTCGGAGCAGATTGCCAGACCAGGCCAATACAGTATTCCAGACTCGAAGAAGGAGGAAAGTTAAGGGAAGATGGAATATCAATTTTTTTTTGGCTGAGAAGTAGCCCAGAACAGTAAGTTTATTTTTCTTAGGACAAAGAGTCAAATTACAGAGAGATATTAAGAACTCAAGTGTGAGACGATATATCGTAAGGTGGAAGTTAGACCTAGGTTGTTAGTCATCAACATTTATCCTCTTCGAGGTTAACTATATGTATTTTATTAAAGTGAATTTTATTGGTTAAAAATATAAGTACACATTCTATAGATAAGCTAAGCAATGGATAATAGAGGTTGACAACAGTGTTCAACTAAAGACAAAGAGAAGTAAGATTGTCACCTTAGATAAGGTAAATTTGGAAATAATCTGGTTTAAAGAATTACTGACTACTAAGATTTCCTTTTCTATTTTTTTTACCATCATGGTTAAGAGAGGCGTAGAACACGTCAGACAAACACTCCCAGTGACAAGTTAGTAAGAACAAACTTTTAAGTAATACATGTAAATTTTGAAATACTCGCGAAATGCCCATGATCCTCAGTGCATATTTATCCCTTTGTGTTATATTATCTATTCAGTAATATACCATTTACCATGTATTTTTTTAAAATTATATTTATGTATATTTGTATATAGATAAGGCACAATCTGGATTATAGACGTAAGATATCAGGACCAAAATCCAAATAAATGGTGTGTGACATTTCGGTAACAGCGTTGTTACCATCTTCAGACAAATTCACTGAATAAATTTAACTACAGCATATATATATATTTTGTTTGTTTATCATAGTATATCTTCCATATCAACGTTATTTCCTTTCTATATATCATATTCATCCAATTTTTAGCATATTTATTATCCTGAGATGGTATTTACTCATTTAATATACCATTCACCATGTATATCTCCTTTTCTAATTATATTTATGTATATTTATATATAGATAAGGCACAGTTTGGATTATAGACTATAAACACAAGATAACGGGACCGATTCCAAATAAATAAATAGTGTGTGACATTTCGGTAACAGCATTGTTACCATCTTCAGACAAATGTCCTGAATGAAAAATTTAACCACAACATATATATTTATTTGTTTATCATTGTATATCCTATATATCAGGTCATTTCTTTTCTACGTATATCATATATTCATTCAAAAATTTTTTTTTGGTATATATTCATTCCCCTCGTTTTGTTTCCCATATTATTATTGCTATTTTTGATCGCATACGCTAATTTAATTTTGCCTTATATAACCTTGTATAATCATTTTTTTTTAATCATTACCACATGTACCTCATCACATATAGTTAATAAAGATTTTTTTTTTATGTGTTTTAGGAATTGGACATATCTACGTTTACACGCACAATTCCTTGGCGCCCATATGATTATGTTTATCTGGAATGGTCAAAAAGTCTGTTTGTACAGAATCTGGGTATAGACCACTTCCCCATTTTCCACCTATAAGGACTGCAGCAGGGAATGTATGGATTCACCTCACAACTAGACCAAATCCTCCGGCATACAGGCAGCGAAAGACAGGCTTAGTATATTGCCCACTAAATGGTAGGATAAAATCGCCTTTTATGCTACTATAAGATAACTTGTTATAGGTACCATGGCCCGTTTGTTTCCCCTTTGCCTGAGTGTCAGTGATTGCGCATACTTTTATCGTAAAAAATGTATTTCTTCCAAATAATATTTATCATAGATCATGAACAGATCTTAATTGGAATAAACCACATTTTTTCACTCTGGCAGGGGAGGAATTGTTGGGCCAGATTTTCACAAAACAGACCCAACAAAGATGTTAACATTTTACATCATAAATGTGCAGTGTCTCGCCAAAGTGTTTGTTGTCCAGATGAAATTCCTCCACCAAAGAAAAGCCGAGAAGGTGGCCGACGATGCTCCAAAGACCAAAGCCGGGAAAGACGCCCAGTTGGAGATGACACGGACCCTGTCCTAACCGACCTACCCTCCACAGAAGGAAAACGACGGGGTGGATTAGGAGATGAAGAACTGGAAGTAGCTCTGGGTGTGTATCCCGAAGCCGGCTGCAGAAAGGTCCAGAGGAGAATATACAAAATATACATATGTACATATGTAAATTATTGCCAATCACCTTTTATATGCAAGATGAAATGTCCAAAATTCTGTTACCATTTCGAAAATTCTGAAGTTTATTTTATTCTAAAATGAATAAAATTAATTATATACATATTTAGATAAATTAGGTATATTACCATTTCGAAAAATTCTAAATTTATTTTTATTCTAAAAAGAATAAATTTAATTATATACATATCTAGATAAATTAGGTATCTTTTTTTATTTTTTATTTTCTTAAAAAAGAAATTACTATATAAAATTTTCAAGGGATAAACCTGTTATATTTTATTATTTTTATTATTAATTCAAATTTTCTTTTAACAAAAAAAAGGAATAATATTTTACTTTTTATTTTTTAAAATATATTCTGGGAAATTTAAATTAATTTTTTTTTCTTACTCTGTAAGAAGATGATACATTTTTTTGGGAGGGCGCCACTTCTAAAATAGGGGACAGTTACGAGAAAGCAAGCGAACGGTGGTGATCGAGGAACCAAAGGCGGAAGACGAAATTGAGCGGAGAGAAATAGCCGTTAGGATGTAAGTATAGACTTTGATAAGGTAAGGCGACTCTTTGCTGAATTTTTTTATGGGAGCTACAAAGCTCGTTTATCGTATAGGAAGTTTTGGCCTATATGGCTTTGCAAAATATTAGTCATGTTTATTAATCCATCTATTTAGATGTGGTATATTGGTTGAATTACCAGGTCGCATATTCCCAAATCATTTTTTTGCATGAAGTCTTATAATTTTGCTAAGAATAATTTTTATGCCTACTTAGAATTGTCTACAAATGAAAGCTTGTAAAATCTATTGAGGTAAAATAAAAACTCATATTGATTTTTTAAATTGTTTGCAATAATTTCTCCTTGAAATAAATACAAATATGTACTAAACAAGGTCCACTAACCATCAGAGGTTTTATTGGTTTAATAATTTTCCTTGAATTATTCTACTTGTAAAGTAGGGAAAGGAGGAAGTAAATGTATACTATGGACAAACTATGTATGAACCTTTTGGTGTGTGCTACATCTTTCTGTGTGTGTATCTAAGTTTAACCCACCTTGGTATATAATTAAAACATTATTATTGCTGAGCTGAACCAAAGTTTAAGTTCGAAACGTCCTCAATAGGACTTAAAACCCGATCTAACAAACACAAGCTTCACCACGAGTCATGAACTTTTCTCAAGCTGACCCTAAGATTCTACAATATTATTTATATATTTTTAAATTATTTGTTTTAATTCAATATTTTTTTATCTTTATTTTTAGTTGAATTTTTATTTAATAATTTTTAAATTAAATTATTTTTTATTATTTTTTAAAAGATACTTTTTTTATTTTTTTCACTGAGAGAGAAGGGTGATAATTGCCTGGGGGGGGGGTGAGTCCAGAAACATTGGGGGGGCAAGGAAGCGGGATATTAATTTTAGTGGGGAGTACAAATAACTTGGTTTTCAGAATCACGATCACCATATCATCATTTTCTGCATATTAATTCATATAAAGTTCAACTTTCATAATAATTGTGCCAGTCGCTTTTTGTGTCATTGGTTAGTAGTGCTAGCTCACATAGAATTATTTTCTTCTTATTAATGTATATATTTTATAAAAACTTAGTCTCAATTTTTTTAAATATTATTGTAATATATATAGGTAACTACTCGTTTTTTAAAAGGTCATTAATGTTAAGAAGAGTATGTATTTCTCTAAAACGAGTGCTGATAGAGCAAAATGGACAAAATTTCTTGTAAGCACATCAGAATCACAAAGAAACATGTCTCAAATCTTTGGCAATAAAATATGTGTTGGCCAGTGCTATTCTTCATGACAATATTGTTACACATTCTTAATGGAAGCTTCATTTATTTTATAATTATATATATTTATTTTTAATTAAAATAATTAATAAATAAAAATATACATTTAAAAAAGCTTTTAGGAAATTAGATGTATCTCTGAGTGAAAACAAAAGTAACGGGACGATAATCATGAATTTCGAACCTAATGTGATTTAATATGTAGCAACTGATTAGCGATTTTTATAAGTGTTCACTAAATTTTTGCCTCTTCTCTCAATATGATCGTCCCCTGCCGCTTTTATTTTCACTCAGAGATACATCTAATTCCTCAATGACAGAAGATAAAATATTTTATTTGTTCCTTTCAGTGCATTTGAATAAAAGCTTTTCTAATGTATTTTTTTTATTTATCAATTATTTAGTTAGTTTTTAGTCATGAATTTACAAAACTTACAAGTAGAACTTGTAGAATCAAAAGTTCACTGGGGATTAGGCCTTAAGTAGACAGAAGGCTGCTCGCGGCGGATTGGTCAATTTCTAGTAAGGGACATAACACAAGACTTAAAAAGAAATTTGTTCATTCCTGGCCATTCAAACCACCCAGAAGTCTGAAAATTTGTACACTTGCATTGTTCATTGGTCTGAGTGAGTGTTAATAGTTTCATACTTCGATGTGATCTGGAAGTTTATCAAAATTAATTTACAAAATCTTTTATCTTGTTGCTATTTGGTATTGAAAATTTATGAAGGGACGGTATTTTGAACATTTTTATGGCCTGGCTATCCCTTTTCTTAGTCTGCACGAAGCCAACCTTTGAAACTGTTTGCCACAATACCTATTATAGTGTTGTTAGGACACCTCGTGACCATAGTATGCCAAAATCACCCAGAACCCCACCTAACCTAACCATGTCCCACCTTTGTGCATCTAAGCTGCAAACCTCTAGTGATTTTGAGGTATAGGGATGGAGCCTGAGGCCACCTTTGGCCTTGACAACAACAAGCCAGAGTCCAAGATTGACTCAGACACCCCTTCCCTGTAGTCAAGCCACCTGACCTGTGGTACTTGACTTGACTCCACCAGTACCAAGGCAGACTCCAGCATGCCTATGGGCAAGCCACAGGTTTAGGTGAAGGTTCTTCAGGCAGAACACCACCTTCACCACGAGCCTTGAATATTTCCCAAGCTGACCCCAAGATGCCCAGATCCAACAATATAAATTATATTTTTCAAATTATTTTTAATTCAATATTTTATATTTTTTTGTGAATTTTTGTTTAATAATTTTATATTTAATTTAATTTTATAACTTTTAAAAATACTTTAATTTTTTTTTTGCACTGAGAGAGAAGAGTGATGATAGCCTTGGGGGGTGAGTCCAGCAACACTGGGGCAAGGAAGTGGGATATTGACAAACAGTTAGAGTTTGAGTTTTTTTCCTGAGAAGCTGAGGACTGGGAGTTGCTGAGGGCTCAGGCCGCTGACTGCGGCCTTAGCCGCCCTTTTTGAATCCTGGACTTGGGTGGCTGGATGTCGAGGTAGGTGGGGAGATATGGTATTTTGGCATAATAGGCTTTTTGTGTAAAGTTTAAATTTATATATATTAAACTCCTCCCTATTTTAACATTATATAGTTTTTTTACCTTTTTTAAATCTTATATATGCGTGATCATATTTAAGTTTTTTTTTTATCTGTCTTCTGATGTACATCGAAAGTTTATTTTATTAGACAAAAATAAAATATGTAAGCCAAAAATGATTGGTTAATTTTCCTCCCAACATTTATTGCTAGCGGCACAACTTTAGTTCTCTATATGTGCCATAGATGGATAAATTTGTGGTCTGCTTTTCTGCAGTCACTGGCACCCGAATATTTGGACATGTAGAGATCTGGAAATAGTTTATTCAAAGTTAACAGGAAAGAAAAACGTATAAAATCATCCCGATTTTAACAGTGTCAAGGTTGTGCATTGAATAGGGTAGTCTAATATAACTTATTCACAAAGTTGATGCAAAAGAGAAAAGGGGAATAATTATAGCAACATATATTCAATTAATATATATACACACATAAAATAAAGCCTTTGAGGACTATTGCTGATGGCCTAAATTAATTTAATAGAATGGAAAAAGAGACTTACTGTAGGGGGGAAGCCGCTGACCAGTGGCCTGCGGTACTGTCAGCTGCTTTCTCTCCGCCTGATCAATCATAACTGACACCTTTTTAAATTTTCAGCGCCCTCTACTGGGTCAAATCATACTGCGCCCCCTACGAGAAAACTCTGAGAATCTTTTAATTTAAAAGAAAATTGCTTAATATATTCAAAGGTTTTACGTATATTAAATATATTTTTTCAGTTCAATTAAAAATATTGAAGCGATGCAGAAAAGTAGAAGAGAAGAAGTGGAAGGCGAAGGGAGGCAAGGCACGCCCGCGCGAGCACGCCGGCGCGAGGCAAAGAAAAGAACAGTTTGGAACGGCTTCAGTTGGAAGATGGCGTCGGAACGGGGACTCGCTATCATGGTGTGACGCATTCCATTTCAGGAAGTGGGATCCGGAACTGTGTGGATTAACAAGCGGAGGACGAGGAGAAACCTACCTGGGGCGGCTTTAGAAGGCAAGTGTTTATCTCCCATGTATAGTTATTAATATCCCTTTTCAAGTTCTTATAATAAATATACCGCACTAAGCTGTATCCTAAATGAACTCACATTGTCTTCTCGGAGGCCTTGCACGCAAACATCGACGGCTGAGAAGCGTCGTAACAACTGGTGTCAGAAGTGGGATACAGCTTAGTTAATTTTAATTGAAGATTTTATTTTGCGCCAATTTAAAAAGAAAAATGGAAAAACTAACCGACCCCGAAATCGAAAAATTCGCAAAATTGCTCAGTCAGATAAGCCAGAAATTAGATGTGCTCGGAGAAAACTGGGATTCTCGATTGAGCCGACTCGAGCATATTCGGAATGTCAAACGTTCTGCCTCACCCATGTCTTGCGAAGTTCAGTTCAATGTACTACCGCCAGAAAATCCGGATGGCTTTTCGAAGGCAATCACAGCGACCAATGGCCCACGTGTTCAATGTCTGAGGGGACAAGAGACGATCCCAGGTGATGAAGATCCCGGCAAGACCGTCACAACAGGGACCATCACGTCGGGAGACGTCGTAAGTGAACTGTCAGAATCTACGCTGGAAGATTCTGCCGTGATCCAGAAGTCCGAAGAGTGTCGACAGCAGGAAATGATCAAGACTGGTTGTGTAGCGGAGGAGGGTGAGCTGATCGCCTCCGACAACGGCTGTGGCACGAGTGTTTTGTATAAAGCCAAGCAGACGGAAGGAGAATGCCCTCAAGGTAATATACAGAGCGAAAATTCAACCCCTGGGATTCTTTCTGAAATACTCCATGAGATCAGCAACGATCTTGGCGAGCTGCAGTGCGACAGCGTGGCTGACTTCAGCGACAGTGTCAGACTGTCAGGGACTACAGCGGCGATCCAACTGGACGGGACGGAGCTGGATGCTCCGTGGAAGTGCGACAAGGCTAGATGGTTGAAGCACCCTGAAGTTGGAGCCGGCGACCCGACTGAACGGGATAGAGCATTAGACGCTCTGTTGAAGTCCGACGACAATGTCTGTGACGCGGAAGTTGCGCGCGGTGTGTCAGCGCCGTCGTCTGCAGTGCGGGCTGAAGAGATGTGCCAAGAACGTGTGCCATTCATATTCGTTCCTTCGCCCGAAAAGGTGCAGATCAAGCAGCCACCGCCTGGGAGGAGTTCTACCGACCTTGAGACTGCCACGGGATCCGACACCTCCAGAAGGTTTGAGAAATTCACGGCCCTGTGCGTGGTCGGCACTAGGGAGCCCAGGTTTGAAGGGTTAGGAAAAAGAGAGCCTCTAGAGCAAGCGAATGGGAAACCTAGAGAAGAAAAGGGAGGCCACGAAATGGACAGCGTGGATCAGGTGGACGAATCCACTGTAAAGATCGGCCATCTACGCCCCGTCGTGGAGGGAAGCGGCGAAAGCGCAATACAAACGATCACAACCCTTTGTACATTGCGGCTACAGAGTGCTCACAAGGAGAATTCAAGATATCAGATGGAAGCATCGTGGGCAGTGAGGTATGGCCGCCATCTTGTGGAGAACCACCGCCCTGGGCTGGACAGCGAGACCAATCAATGGCGTCGGCACTGGTTAAGAGTGGAAAGAAAGCGCGAGTTGAGAAGTGGTTCTGCAGGCAAGGGTTGGTGTTGGCCCTGCCGCTACGCTTCCGGAAGGCTGACGACCCTCATGTGGCAAGAGAGGTCAGGGAGATCAAAGGGCCGCCGATCAGCGCCTCTGGTGAAATCAGCCTTTTCGGGACGAAAAGGATTGAGAAGGGGGCAGTGAAGCGATGCAGAAAAGTAGAAGAGAAGAAGTGGGAAGGCGAAGGGAGGCAAGGCACGCCCGCGCGAGCACGCCGGCGCGAGGCAAAGAAAAGAACAGTTTGGAACGGCTTCAGTTGGAAGATGGCGTCGGAACGGGGACTCGCTATCATGGTGTGACGCATTCCATTTCAGGAAGTGGGATCCGGGACTGTGTGGATTAACAAGCGGAGGACGAGAAGAAACCTACCTAGGGCGGCTTTAGAAGGCAAGTGTTTATCTCCCATGTATAGTTATTAATATCCCTTTTTAAGTTCTTATAATAAATATACCGCACTAAGCTGTATCCTAAACGAACTCACATTGTCTTCTCGGAGGCCTTGCACGCAAACAGCGACGGCTGAGAAGCGTCGTAACAATATATATAAATATTTAATTTTAAAAAGCGGAAAGAGCAAAAGACAATTTCATGCTTGATGTCTTTATTGGGCAATGAGTTCTGGGCCATCATCTCTGATTGAAGGTTGAGGCTGTTGATGGTGGTTATTGTGGTGGGGTTCACAGACTTTTCTATTGCCTGGTCATCTTCTCCAGGCTATCGAGCCTCACAGGTCTGCCTCCATCACTGAGGGGCTTTGGGGTCGGGGTGTAGCAGGTCACATGGGGAGGGTCGTCCATAGGGAGGTTGCCCACACTTTCTAGCTCCCACACCAGGATTGGTGTAGCTCCTCACACACATTTCCTGGTCAGTGGCGAGCTCCTGTAGCAAGCCATCTCCTTGAAGATGTCCATAGGGTTCTGGACCTGGAGTAGGGTTGCCTTGGTTTGTAGTACAGCCTACATGCTACAGTAGTCAGTTGGCTGTCAAAATTGGTCCTCTGTTACTAGGGGCTCATGCCTCCCCTGCCACAACACTCTAACATACAGGTGAGCTCCTTTTTTATTATTAGCATTTCACCCCCTACAGCAGACATCTCTTCATTCCATTTAAATTTATTTAGGCCACTGTAGAGGCCACATTGCGGCCTCCACAAAGTTCACTCACAGTACCTAATAGAAATCTGGTGGATAATGATGAAGCTGCCTCGACAAGAAAGAAGAGGATTTCGAGCATTCTTCATTGTCAAATCAGCCCATCTCTTCACCTCCTTTTACTCCTAATTTTGTATATAATTTATAATATTATAATAAATTTCATTTTTTTAATAAATAAGCAGCTATTCTGTTTTAATATTTTCAAATAATATTCGTCAATTAAAATAATATTTTGAATAATAACTTTTAATTATAATTTTTGATTTTCAAAATTTTTTTATTTTTTAATTTGGAATAATATAGATTTTTTTTTTTTACTCTGTTAATATAATTTTTGGCGCACTTTAGGAGGAAGGCGATAAGAAAAATTAAGATAGAGGGGGAAAGGGGGAGAGTGAAGAGTTAGAGCTCCTGAGAAATTAGTGAAAGGTAGTCTTTCAAGATTTAGTGGAAGGAATTTTCCAACCATCCAACTGAAGCACCCCAAATTAAGATAAGTAACCTTTCAAAATATATAGATTTTTTAAACAGGTTATATTTATGTATATTCGCCCAATTTGTTCTTATTTCCCGTTTTATTATTATTTTTTTTATCTTTGTGTGCCCGTTTCAAGAGATAAATAAATATTATGTATTCTGATCCGCAACTTTTAGTTGTCAAAATTTTTTTTAACCCCAGTGCGCGCAGGATATATGCAAATTATATTATTTTATATAGCAGGATGTATATTTCGTGAACTCCCTGAGAACGAAAGAGCCTTCATGGATTTCGGGACGAAAGCGTCTGAAATCAGCTCATCAATGACGCCTTCAACGTGGGCCGACCAATTCCAAATTAGGCCACGAAAAGTTCACGGTAAAATAACACCCTGCTACTTATGTTTGTTGTGCCCAATAAAAAGCTTCAGAAGTCTATATGCATCTCTATCACAGCAGTCACAATATCCTCACCTGACCAGAAGTCTAACCCCTCCTCTACGTGGTGGGCGAGAGAAGCAGCACAAGTAAGGGACTGCCCTGTAGTATGGTGTCGTGAGCCCCGAGCCACTACGGTAACCGTGAACTGGGACTCTGAAATATGGCTGACTAACGGGGAAATGGCACCTCCCTTTCCATGGAGCAACAATATCCTTTTAGATAAATAAAATTGCTATAAAGTATAAAATAAGAATATAAACAGTAGCAATGCGTTTCTTAATTCGTGCAAAGTGCAAGCTTTAGGATATTTAAAATCCTTCTACAGGCATAGCTGTCAGTTTAGTTCCTTCAACTTATAACTATGCCTATGAAAGTATTATAAAGATCCGAAAGCTTGCACTTTACACGAATAAAGAAACGTATTGTTATTGTTTATATTATTAAAGTATTTTCTATCTTGGATATTTCTACATTGAAAGAATTACTCATCTTTTGAGACTAACCCCAATGTGACGCAAATGTTGGTACCTTCATGAGATTGGAAGTTCTGTTCGGACAGGGAATGAGTTGTCAGTTGCAAGCTATGATAATTATATGGAACGTTGTCTATGGATAATGACATGTGCAATATGACATTACAGGTTTGCTCTTTTAACATGTTCTTGACCACCCTTGCAACATGTGGCATGTGCTGGAAAATCACTTTGTCATATACTTTTATGTATTTTGATATCTCCCTGATCCATTCCTCGCCAACTTCCTGATCTCTACATATTTATCTCACAGATCATTCCGTCTCCCATAGTGCCCCGTTATCTAAAAAGGAGCAGTGCTACCAGACCTACACTTTAAATGCATTTGAAACTTCGCCGTTGCCGGTTCAAAGTCTGGATAAAAAAGGAGGAGAATTAGCAGTAACAATCTCTCTGAAAATTTGTGCTCAGCTGGTCTGAATGATTGTAGACTGTAAGGGCTCCTGATCCAGGGATACAAGATAAGCAGCGTTTGTACTCCATGTTAGGAGCGACTGCACATGGTGTCGGTTCCTCATGTCAGAGGCGGCCTGCTACTGAGTAGAGCTGCCAGTCTTAATTACAAAGGCAGAGGCATTCTACTTCACTCAGTCATGATGGTTTTCAACTCTACAAGCTTTATGCCATAATATGATTGAATGGTGATAAGAAAAAGGAAGATAAATATATTTGAAGAAATAATTAGATGCTCATTTACTCCCGTGACACCCTCTTTCATTGTTGTCACAAATATTCTATTTCAGATAATGAGAGCTCTCCAAATATATAGAGTAACATTTACACAAAGCAATAACGCGCCATCTATACATATAAAATAAAAGGATTTAAAAGCGCGAATGTTTCTTTTATACATAAAACGAACTTCTACTGTCCTTACTGCAATGAAAAAGTATATTGGGAGGGCTTGGCTCATCAGTGGTGAACCCTCCCAGCGGTTTCGCCAATTTAATCCACCAGACCACTTCTCAGAGCTCCAATACTGTATTGGATCATTCCGCTTTTATATGCTACACTGAAGGATGGAATCTTAGAAATGGTTTTCAAATAAACTATGGACATTAGCTTATAGGACAGTAGAATTACATTCAAATATTTGCTTCGAGCAAATATTTGATCGAAGCAAATATTTGAATGTAATTCTACTGTCCTATAAGCTTATGTCCATAGTTTATTTGAAAACTATTTCTAAGATTCCATCCTTCAGTGTAGCATATAAAAGCGGAATGATCCAATACAGTATTGGAGCTCTGAGAAGCGGTCTGGTGGATTAAATTGGCGAAACCGCTGGGAGGGTTCACCACTGATGAGCCAAGCCCTCCCAATATACTTTTTCATCGCAGTAAGGACAGTAGAAGTTCGTTTTATGTATAAAATAAACATTCACGCTTTTAAATCCTTTTATTTTAGAGTAACATTTATTTATTATTTTCCAAGGGAGTTAATAATTTATATTCCGCATGAATGCCAAGTTATAAATAAGGGACTCGGTGATATAAGAAGGGAGCTTAAAGAAAGACATTTACCTAAATGTTAACTAGACATGGTAAGGGCTCCAGGTGATATCTAGATACATAACACAGAGGGGGTTAGATGTATACTATACTATCTCACTCCGTCATGTATTGCTACACCCCTGACCCCAACTTCCCAATTCCGACAGCTCGCTGTAGAGTTTCTATTGACAACAAAGTAGAATTAGTGGACTAGAGACTGAAAACAGCACTGTTGGACACCGACAACGCTGAAAGCCGGACTTACGTCTACACGCGAGGCCTCCCATCGGAGTTTTGCGCCAGAGCCAACAGCCTAGTAATCAGTACCTAGTCCTAGGTCAGTGGAGCGAGCAAGCTATCGGAGGGGAAGTTGAGTATCATTCCACGCCATGTGAATACACAGGGTTAAAGTAGTAGGGTCCCCACCCCCATCCCAGCGTGGAATGACCAATGACCAAAGCGGGATAGTCTAGGGCGGCTAATCGCGCAGAGGCCACCACAGGGGTGTAAGCACTAAACACCGACCCGCTGTCAATGTCCCAGTACTGTCTAGTCACTATCTAGATCCTGCAACAATGGCATTAGTAGAGCCGGATCTCACGGAAGTCACACTGCGGGTCTCTCCATCTGGAACGTCTGTTACACACAGCCACCTAGAATTCAGACTTTACGTTCAACAGATTGCTATTGTCACCCAGTCCCTTTTTATCCTTGGCATTCAAGCGGTTTGTAAGTTTTTATTCAACCAGATTGTTGTTAATTTGATTTAGAAAAATTTAAAGTTCACAATAAGAAATTTCAACTAAGACAAATAACTAAATACATTTTTGTTGTTACCAACCAATCAATGCAGCAATTCTTACAGCAACACAAGACACCAAATTCCTCCAAGAACCCCAAGAAATCTTACAACCTCTAGTTTCAATTCGCATTTCTTCAAGGTAAATATATGAAACTCTGTCTCAGTGGTAGAGCCTGCTCCACGCTGAGGGCGCGAACAGCGCCAACAGCGTTCGTGGATGGCTTTTCTTAATTATCAATGAATTGTTCAAATATCAGGGAACAGGTTATATCGATGTTTAGTTGATTTCTGTTCCACTAGATGGCGCGCTGCCATCTAAAAAGCACATGTGCTTTTGGTCAGGATATGCCTTCTTTTTTTTTAATATATGAAACTATATCAGGAATATCGCTAAAAATATGTAAAATGGTTTCCAATATATCTGTGGCTGAAACAACTATACTTCATTCAAAGTTAACTGTATAGGTGCAAGGTAATAAGGCTAAATCTAAATAAATAAATAGTTTGTGACGTTTCTGTAACAGTGTTGTTACCAACATCAGAAAAAAAGTACTGAATCTCTCTGATGATGGTAACATGGTTATAGGATGTTAATAAAGTCATTTAAACAAATATATTATAATTAAATATTTACAAAACACATGTTATATATTTATGATTGTATGTAATTATGCTGTCCTCAAACCTTATGTCCATAGATAATCTAAAATACCCATTCCAAGAGTCTAGCAACAGTATCACTATAAAAGGAAGATCGAAAAATACAATATAACAGCGGTATAGTAGATTAAACTGGTAAAACCGCTGGAAGGGTTCACCACTAATGAGCCAGGCCCTCCCATTAATTTTTTTTCCATTGCAGTAAGGGTAGTAGAATTGTTTCTTTTTAAAAAGAATGATACACGTCAATAATAGTTTTTAATTTTAAATACACATGTATTATTCGACATAGTTCATAAAATATTTATAGATAAAGTGGTAGATGTAAGATAGTTAAATGATTTAGATCAGCGAACAATCGATGTCTCACTTCTGTAAAGTTGAGTCTGGTTTAGTTGAGATGTGTTCTGTGTGGATATATCTTACAAAAAATCCTACCTGATTTTTTTCTGATTCAGTGATTTAAATATGCATTGAAGTTTAGTTGTTTTTTTATTTGTAAATTCTTGTTGGGATCTTAATATTGTATATAATAATCTGGCTTTTATTGATTTATCAAGAAAATGGGTTGACCAAATATTAGGGAACAGGTTAAATTGCTCCACTAGATGGCGCTCTGCCATCTAAAAAGCACATGTGCTCGTGGTCAGGATATGCCTTCATTATTTTCAATATCAACATCTGACCTTTTTTTCTATTGTTTTTTCCATATAATAATCTATTGAGTTTCTTGCTGAATTTCTTAGGATTCCAACTTGAGATATCTATATTCTTCTTATCATCATTATAGATTATATCAAGATCAGCGGAATTATACAGGTTCCATATTTGTTGTATGAATAGTTTCTGTTACCCATGATCATTAATTCTTCCACGTTTTCTTTTTGAATATTTCCTTGTGTTTTAGATTTGTTGTCGTGAAGAATCTGATCTTCGAAATAAGTAAATATCAACAAAATATCACAGATAATCTGATAATTTATCAATGTTTTTTCTTCTTCAAAACTTGGTACTTAAATTTTTGAACTCTAATAATTCGAATAGACGAATATTAAGCTATATTGGGAGAAAAAAATATAAATATGATTATATCTTATTTTTCTAACTAAAAACTACCATTGTTGTCATACCAAACCTTTTTTGAGTTTTAAATATAAAATTAAGTCATGGCTTAAATTGGTCTTAAATATCTCCATAATTTTCTTTTTACATGTATATTAAGAATTTGTCGATTTCGGGAAAGACATTTTCTTCTAGGATTTCTACATTAGTGGTCACTTTTAAAGAAATCTACCAATTCTAGTTCTTAAGATCTTTGGTATTTTTTAATATTTCAAATATAAAATTGTGGGATTAGACTTTTAAAATGATAGATTAACTACTTTATTTGTGGCTTTAAATGATGGTGCATCTAATTCTGATGCACTTCAAAAAATTTCTAATATTGTCGGAGGAAATGGTAAAAACATAAAAGATTAATAGAATTATAAACACAAAAAAATCTGTAATTATAAAGGTTCTAAACCAAACTGACAATAAAATACTACTAGATGGATTAAACAAATCAGTATATTTGAAATTAATTAGTGAAATTTACATAACGACACTAATAGATCTAATTATAATTATCAAAACGTATCCAAAATTACAGATATGGTGAACTTCGTCCAAACCTATGCAAAATTAATTCTGATCTAGAAAATTTGGAAAGTGAAATAAAGGTTCTATTTACAATAAGATCTAACTCTCCATATCACAATATAGTATTAAGGGTGACTCCTAAAGTTTACCAAATTAAAAAAATAATGGGTAATGAGATATACACCTATTTTTGAGCGATGTTCTACATAAGGCAAAATATTTGTAAGACAATGCCAAATTATTTTGAATTTAATCTTAATCACAAAACAAAAGACTGCCAAAGCATTAAAATATGTAAAATATGCAGTGTACAGGGTAGACACAACTGTACTGAAGCAACAAATTGTCAAAATCGCTCTAAGCACCCTAAATAAAAACACTTTTATTCTTTTTACATGGATATTAAGAATTGGTATATTTTAGGAATGTCATTTTCCTCTAGGATTTCTACATTATTGGTCACTTTTAATTATATCTACCAAATCTGGTTCTTAAGATCTTTTGTCCTGGACGTGCCCTCTTTTTTTTTTTTGGAGCTCAAAAATCATTCCATTTGGTTAGCAGCACGTAAAACCATATTCTCTCTTAAGATCTTTGGTACTCTTAAATATTTCAAATATGAAATTATCTGATTAATTCACATGAAATCATTTAGAGTCTATGAAGGAAATGATTTTCCATAAGATTTTGCCAAAGCAAGTACAAATTTTACTGAATTTTACTTTTATATAGATATAGGTATGCCTATATTTTTTATGAGAGACATTGCTGACAGTGTTCGAGGGAAAGCTCCAGGAGAAGAGATCGAGGGGAAGGAGACGACGGGGATACACAGACGATCTAAAACAATGGACTGGGTGACACACCTACGAAGAAATGAAGAGGATGGGGGAGGAAGTATGGAGAGACCATGTGGTCCACCCTCAGTAGAGGAGGCATTGAAGGAGGGAGATATGGAGAGCCCATGTAGCCCACCCTCAGTAGAGGAAGGCATTGAAGGAGTAAGATATGAAGAGACCATGTGGCCCACCCTCAGTAGAGGAAGGAATTGAAGGAGGGAGATATGGAGAGAACATGTGGCACAGTCTCAGTAGAGGAAGGCATTGAAGGAGGGAGATATGGAGAGACCATGTGGCCCACCCTCAGTAGAGGAAGACAATGAAGGAGGGAGATATGGAGAGACCATGTGGCACAGTCTCAGTAGAGGAAAGCATTGAAGAAGGAAGATATGGAGAGACCATGTGGCCCAGTCTCAGTAGAGGAAGGCATTGAAGGAGGGAGATATGGAGAGACCATGTGGCCCACCCTCAGTAGAGAAAGATATTGAATGAGGGAGATATGGAGAGACCATGTGGCCCAGTCTCAGTAGAGGAAGGCATTGAAGGAGGGAGATATGGAGAGACCATGTGGACCACCCTCAGTAGAGAAATACATTGATGGGGGAGGGAGATATGGAATGACCATGTGGCCCACCTTGAGTAGAGGAATACATTTAAGGAGGGAGATATAGAGAGGCCATGTAGCCCACACTCAGTAGAGAAAGACATTGAAGGAGATTGAAACTATCTTTATTAATCGCCCATATAAAATTATATAGTGCCAAATAAGAGAAAATATTATAATACAGAGTTATAAGAGAAAATAATATATATAAATGTATTAATATTTATATACATCAGACACGATCCCTCACAATCATCACAAATGGTTAAAGCCGCCCTGAGTTCGGAGATGCCCGGGCTTATAACGGGGTTTTTGTCCCCAACGTGCTCAAATGCACCGCCGAGGAATTCGTACAGAATTTTTATTTTTCCAGGCGAGAGATCATTGAGGAGTGATTATCTTTCAGAGCGGAATAGAACCGCGGACACCACGTCCCCATACTCAACCTCAAATCCATAAAGAGGAGCTAGAGTAGAGTAAGCCATTAGTTTTCGAAAATCTTTCCAGCGGCTCCCACTCCTGAATGGCCTGAGAGAGAAATATGTCTTGGTCCTCGGGGGTAGCAGACAAGATGGATGATTCAGTCAGGGCTTGGATCTCTTCTGCAGGAGCCGCTAATGGCTCAGTATTGGTCGAGGAAAGATCTGGTCGTGATGGCATTTGGCTGGTGCTCGGGGCCGGAACAGGAAGCTCGGGGGCTGGAGTCTCGTCGAGACGGATAGGAAAGTTCGCCTTGGGCGTAGGCGCGGCAGGGCTGGAGGGTGTTGAGGGGGTCTACCTGATGGGAGCACACAATTCCGTAGCTGGTGTTGAGAGGGCGGATTTTTTGGAGGGCATGGGTTTGGATGAGAGAGGCCTCTACACCGGGCCCTGCCTTCTTTTCCTTGATGTTTTCGGCTCCAAATTTTTTAGAGCACTCGTTATGGGGATTGGCTTGGGGGTCAGATCCTCCTGCTGAGCATTAAATGCGCTTGATGGAGGTGGGGCTGTATCCACAGCAGCAGGTGTATGGTCTGCAGGTGGGGCTGCTGATGCAGCTGGAGTTGGTGCTGCAGCCGGCACGGTGTTCGAAGTGGAGGGCGGCCTGGTCCAGCCCTGTGTGTGTGCCGCAGGAGCATTCACAGGGATCACCAGCTTGTCCTCCTGGAGACCAGTCTTACGAGGACAGTTGGTACGCTTGTGTCTCTGCTTATAGCACAGGGAACATTTAATGCCGTAGGTCACGTAGACGTGCGTGACCACTCCCTTGGCCTTGACATCCAGCCGAGCAGGGATTGGGAGAGCTTTACTCCGTCGCGCAGAGTTACAAAAGTTTCCCGACGAGCATCAGCCCAGCAGGAATCTTCTAGTTGCATCATATTGTAGCGTAGAAATCAAGCCTTGAAATATCCTAAGATGTAAAAGTATTTATTGATGACGTCACGGCGACAAGTCGGCAATTATTAACAAGTCAGCAAAAACTATTTACAGCTAGAGAATCTTGAGCAAGCAAGCAAAGAGATATTTTGATAATTATTTTACCTAAAAGATTAATATATATTTATATAATCTGTTGAATAGTGTCATTGAATAATTTAATTAATAAATTATTTCTTCGTCACATAGCCTCCTCCTATAAAGAGCATCGACCCGATGCTCAGAAGGAGATTTACATCCTCAGTCTCAAGGCTCGAGAACGGGTGATAGGGCCTGAGATCTCTACGCGGGTCTGTGGTTGTTGTGTTCGTTCAGTGGGGATGTCTTCTTCCTGGAAGTTTGTCGAGTCATCTTCTGGGTCCTCTTCTAGGTGGTCCTCCTGGTCCTCTGGGTTTAAATATGGTTTCATCCTACAAATGTGAACTAAATCTTTTGTTTTACGACGACCTTGCTGGTTTCCGAATGTTTCAACTTCATAGGTCACATCAGATATTTTTCGGGTTACTTTGTTAGGGCCGAAGTAACGTCTCATTAGTTTCTCCGAATATCCCACTTTACGCACAGGGATAAAGATCCATACAAGATCTCCAGGCTGATAAATTATATTTCTGTGATGGGCGTCATAGCGTTGTTTATTGCTATCTTGAGATCTCATGGAGTGGATACTTGCCAGTTTTCGTGCTTCTTCGGCTCTTGCCCCTAGAGTTTGGATGAAATCGTCGTCTTCTGGCAATAACTTGGGGAATAACACGTCCAGTGGAGTCTCGGCTTCACGCCCGTGTACAAGGAAAAATGGGGTGAACCCAGTTGACTCTTGTTTTGCTGTGTTGTATGCAAATGTAACGAATGGAAGAATCCTGTCCCAATCTTTCTGGTTGACATCTACATACATTGACAGCATGTCTGCTATGGTCTTATTCAACCTCTCCGTGAGGCCGTTTGTCTGGGGGTGATAGGCGGTCGTCTTCCGATGGGTTATTCTGCACTGGTTGTTCAGATCACTTATCATTGAAGATGTGAAGTTCCTTCCTCTATCCGTGATTAATTCCCTCGGCGCGCCGTGCTTTAAGATGACATCTTCAATGAAGAATTTGGCAACTTCCATGGATTCACTTGTGGGTAGGGCTTTAGTTATCGCATATTTCGTTAAGTAGTCCGTACATACAATAATCCAACGGTTGCCACCTTCTGATGTTGGAAATCTCCCCAGGAGATCCATTCCTACCTTTTCAAAAGCAACTTCAGGAACAGGTATTGGCTGTAAGTGCCCTGAGGGGAGTTGGGGCTGATGTTTACGCCTCTGACAATCTGAACAGTGTGCCACATACTTTCTAACCGTTCTATACATTCCGGGCCAGTAATACTTTTTTCTTATTCGGTCATAGGTTTTAGTAAATCCGAGGTGACCAGCAGTGGGTGAATCATGGAAATTTTTCAGTAATTCCTGCCTTAAATGGCGTGGAACCACCAAAAGCCATGGTTTCCCCATTGGATCATAATTTTTTCTGTAGAGCGTGTTATCGATTTTTACAAAGGTATTATTAGGAGTACTTTGTAATTGGTCAGCAATTTTTCTAAGAGCTTGATCATTCATCTGCTCTTCGCTAAAGTTCTGCAAAGTCACTATGCTTGGAATATCTTCCTCCATATCTTCACTGTATTCTAATGGACTTCTTGATAAGCAGTCTGCGTCCTGATGTTTCCTTCCGCTCTTATACACGACAGTGACGTCAAACTCTTGCAGCCGAAGTGCCCATCTTGCTAACCTCCCACATGGGTCTTTGAGGTTGGTCAGCCAGCACAAAGAGTGGTGGTCTGTAACAATAGTGAACGGCTGTCCAAAGACATATGGTCGGAATTTATTGATAGCCCAAATGATGGCAAGGCATTCCCTTTCTGTGGTTGAATAATTTTTTTCTGCCTTATTTAAGGTTCTGGATGCATAAGCAATGGCTCTTTCCTTTCCCTTTTGTATCTGCACTAATACTGCTCCTATTCCGTAGTTGCTTGCGTCAGTGTGTATTTCGGTTGGGGATGAGTAATCAAAATGTCCAAGAGCGGGTTCGGAAATTAACGCTGACTTGAGAGCTTCAAATGCATTTTGCTCTTCCTGGTTCCAATTAAATGCTGAGTCTTTCTTCAAAAGGTCATTCAAGGGTTGGGCTACGTGGGCATAATTGGGTATGAAGCGGCGGTAGTAGGATGAAAGGCCAAGAAAACTTCTAACTTCCTTCAATGACCTTGGCGTAGCGAAGTCGCGGACTGCTCGAATCTTTTCTTGGTCGGGACGAATTCCATTTTCACTCACCTCATGTCCAAGAACCGTGATAGTTTTTGCACCAAACTTGCATTTCTTGGAATTGAGACATAATCCGGCTTTCTTAAGGCAATTTAATACAAGTTGAAGGCGTCTTAGATGTTCTTCAAAGCCATCTGAAAAAACGATGATGTCATCGAGATAACACAAGCAAATAGTCCACTTAAGACCCTTTAGAAGATTATCGATCATTCGTTCGAAGGTAGCTGGAGCATTACATAACCCAAATGGCATTACTTTGAACTCGTACAGTCCATCTGGAGTTATAAATGCTGTCTTCTCACGGTCCGATTCTTCTACGTCGATTTGCCAGTACCCTGATTGGAGGTCCATGGAAGAATAAAATCTAGCTCCCCGTAAGCAGTCTAAAGTGTCGTCGATCCTTGGGAGAGGGTAGACATCCTTTTTTGTTATTTTGTTAAGGCGGCGGTAATCGACGCAGAATCTCCAGCTTCCATCCTTTTTTCTTATCAATACTACAGGTGAGGCCCACGGACTTTCAGAGGGCTGAATGATGTCAAGTTTTTCCATCTTGTTTACCTCATCCTGAATAATTTGGCGTTCTCTTGGTGCAACTCGGTAAGGTCTTTGTTTGGTCGGTAGGTGGTCTCCAGTGTTAATTCGGTGTTTAACATTGACGTCCTTGAATTGTTTTCTTTTATTAAATTCGAAAATATCTGTATAGTTTTTTAACAAATTTCTTAATTTTTCTTTTTGAGATTCATCAAGCGAATCATCTATAAAAAATTCCGTGGTTTTTGGGTCTTCAGAATGTTCCGCCTCTGTTTCAACTTGGTTACAATCGGCTAGAGTACATAATTGACTATCTTCGATGACAGCACTATCGGCTACATGCATCCCCTGTGGGATTAGTTTCGGATATGGACTCCAATTCACCACCCAAAGTTTACCTCGGTTATTGGTAAGTGAAATGACAGAGGAGGGAGCCGTTAGTTCTCTTTCCAGCAATAGCTCTTTTCGACATTCTGCCACCACAATTGCGTCATTAGGAATGTCACGACTTGCTACTTCTATTAACTGAATAGAGGCGGGTTCGATTCTATATTCCAATTCCGAGTAGAGAGGTGAGTTGTTCTTAGGGGTATCCTCAAAAAGACATTTTTCTAAGAAGAGTGTGTCGTCAGCTGAATCAATTATCGCCCTAGATAACTTCAAAAAGTCCCAACCAAGAATAACTTCGTGACTACAGTCTTCCATAACGACAAATTCAAAGCTTTCCTGTAGTCCATTCAAGTCCAGTTTCAGTGTGCAGCGTCCTTTTGGTCTTACAATTTTACCATTGGCTACTCGTAATGTGACGTCAGTTTCGGCAAACATTATTTTTTTTAGTTTGAGTCTGAACCTCTCAGAAATGACAGAATATGAGGCTCCTGAGTCGACGAGGGCACGCGTCATTTTTCCTTCTATTTTAATGTCTATGTAATTTTCTTTTAATTCTAATGTAGTCGATAAGGGAGGATTTATAAATTTTGCGGCCTTACCTCCAAAATAGGACGCATCTTCTAGTTTTCCTGACGGGAACGGCGAGGCGACTGGCTGGCTCTTCTATCAGGAGACGAATATTGTCCTTTTCGGCCAGTGTGAGGAGAGGGGCTTCGGTAGCGGCGTCTATTTTCTCTTGGCAGGTCGTCGTTGGGCTCTTGGCTGCTCCGAGAATTATAGAATGTTCTAGGCTCTAGCCTATCTCTCTGTTTGTAATTCCAAGTTTGTTCTCCTTCATATTCTCTCCTCCTGTCACGGCAGTAGCGCACGACGTGGCCAGGGCGTCCGCAGTGGAAACAGATTGGCTTACCTTCCGTGGTTCGCCATTCGTTGGTATCGCGTCTTCCGTTTAATTGTTTTGGCTGCTGCGGTCTAGGTTGGAAATTTCTGGGTTGGAACTCGTACCTAGGGCTTGGTAATGGCCTTGGCGCTCTATTTTGAGGGATACTTCTAGAAATTGGCGCAATTGTTTTTTCAATTTCTTGCTGCACCATATGTTCAATTGCAGAAATTTCTGGTTCTTCTCTAGGAGAGGCTAATGCTCGCTGTACCTCCTCGCGAACTATTTGCCTAATCATAGATGACAGATCTGCCCTGTCATCATGATCACTGAGAGACGCTACATTTGGTAGTCGCTCGTACCTGGTTGGGGTCACTCGCTTACAATGTAGCGCTTCAATGCGGCGACACTCGGTGACGAATTGTTGAGTGGTATGTGCATCTCTTGGGAGAAGTGCCTGGTAGAGCTCCTCTGCTATCCCTTTCATCAAATGGGATATTTTATCTTGCTCATTCATATGAGGGTCTACCTCTTTGCAGAGGCGCAGGACGTCTTGAATATAAAATTCGGTGCTTTCACCTTTTAATTGTGCGCGAGTTTTTAAGGTTTTCTCTGCTCGTAACCTCAAGTTTTCGTTTTTTTCCGAAAACTGATTTTAACTGGGACATGAACTCCGTCCATGTCAGGATGCTCTCCTCATTGTTCTCAAACCATTTGAGAGCAGTGCCGGTCAAATAAAAGTAAACGTTGGCGAGACAAAGTGTTTCATCCCATTGGTTATGCTTCGCCACACGTTCATACTTTTTCAACCAGTTATGGGGATCTTCAGAACCCTCACCAGAGAACATTGAGGGGTTTCTAGGTAGATGTTGTATAAAAAATGAACCTACCTGATTTGTTGCTTCTTTCTTGATGGTCATGGTTGTTTCTTCTTGCTCAACCGAATCAATTTTACGTTTTTTTCTGAATGGGTATCGATCCAGCTTCTTCACCAGTTGTAGCGTAGAAATCAAGCCTTGAAATATCCTAAGATGTAAAAGTATTTATTGATGACGTCACGGCGACAAGTCGGCAATTATTAACAAGTCAGCAAAAACTATTTACAGCTAGAGAATCTTGAGCAAGCAAGCAAAGAGATATTTTGATAATTATTTTACATAAAAGATTAATATATATTTATATAATCTGTTGAATAGTTTCATTGAATAATTTAATTAATAAATTATTTCTTCGTCACAATATTCTGAATGATGGACGTGACCTGTCCCTATGGCCGCAGCGCAGTGACGAGGTCAGCGTCCTCTACGAAGAAGAGCACGTTTCCGACGACATTTCTCTTAGTCCTACTCCTGAGGGGGAAGGCAGGCAGGGTGACGTCTTCGATGTTGAGTCCCTCCTCTATCATCTTGCCAGCGAGTTGCACGCTGGAGAGGCCGACCAGGATGCGTCCCTTCAGCTTTATCAGTTGGTAGATGGTGCCCTTACCCAGCTTGGTTTCCAACGCCCGGAAATACTCCTCTTGCGTGAAGTCTGGGCAGAATTCCAGGTAGACACACTGGTCCGCCTGCCCCGCTGCCGACTTTGCCCGGTGGTCTGGCACTCGTGCACCTTGCTGGGTGTTGGTGTGGCTCGTGGCCTGCTGCTGTTCAGAGGGATTCCTGGTGCCTGAACGCAGACCTTTTTGGTCCCCGACTTGGAGTGGTCAGGATCATGCGGCCTCTACTTGGAGCCGCCCACCTTGGTGAAAATCACATCTTGTCTTTCGATAAGCTGGTCTTCTTGTTCCGGGCAATCAGCCCAATTGCGACAAAAAATGGCATTTCCGCCGTCCGCCGCCGGCTTGGTATTTACATTTTTGCCATTAGTTAATTCTGAATGACTTTCAGTCACATTTCATAATATTTTGGCGATTTCTCGGCAGAGACTTGGCCGTTTTTGATAAATTTTAGATGAGCTTGCAGCCCATTCTTTTGACCTTCAGCCAATACCCCATAGGGGTTACAAATATCCATTGCCTCAATCTCTATCCCATGAGAACGCGGATCTCGCGCGCCGCGCGGCCGCACGGCCAAGAGAGAGACCATGTGGCCCACCCTCAGTAGAGGTAGGCATTGAAGGAGGGAGATATGGAGAAATCATGTGGCCCAGCCTCAGTAGAGGTAGGCATTGAAGGAGGGAGATATGGAGAAATCATGTGGCCCACCCTCAGTAGAGGTAGGCGTTGAAGGAGGGAGATATGGAGAAATCATGTGGCCCACCCTCAGTAGAGGAAGGCATTGAAGAAGGAAGATATGGAGAGACCATGTGGCCCACCCTCAGTAGAGGAAGGCATTGAAAGAGGGAGATATGGAGAAATCATGTGGCCCAGTCTCAGTAGAGGAAGGCATTGAAGAAGGAAGATATGGAGGAACCATGAGGCCCACCCTCAGTTGAGGAAGGTACTGAAGGAAGAAAGGAAGGATATTTTATGAGCGTACCTAAAACATCAGTTAGTTTTTATACCTTGAGAAAATTACCTCCAATATTTGCTTCAGACACTATCTGGCATAAGTGTTAAGACCACTATATAAAAGGTTGGTATATGAACCAAGCTTGGAGATATTTTGGAATATGGGATGAACCGACAAGCAGCAACCTGTATTTCCAGGCTCAAAACTGGCCCAACAACACCACTCCTATTCCAGGATTGTGTAAATACCTTCCCACAATGCACCATCTGCAGGACCAAAGAGACCTGACCAGACCATCTCTTGGAATGCATGAGAGCCTCAAGTCAGTGCCTATATACCAACCCTACCAAGATTGTGAATTTTATCTATGAATTTAGTCTTGATGACCTTGTGTAATTATACCATCGGATAATAATATATATATATATATATATATATATATATATACAGGGTGATCCAAAAGTCCCGCACAACTTTAAAAATTAATAACTTCGCGAATATTTGCGCTAGAGAAATGCGGTAAAGACCATTGTATTCAGGATGCAATGGGATTTTTTATGGCAAATAATGAAAAATCGAAATTAATTTTAGTTACAACTTTATTCGCTAGATGGCGCTCTACCAGAATCAGCGATTCAGCGGCCAAATTGTTTGTTAAATTGAAAAATATAACTGAACGACCCGTATTTTTCCTTTTTGAATACCAGGAAAGAACCCTAATAATATCCAATGATAAATTAATAAAACACCATTTCGCCGAAAGTTAGAAGAAATGGTTAACGATTTTTAGATACAATCTGAGATATGTAAAATAGGTATATGCAAATTAAAACATGTAGAAAAAAAAACCTGATATTTTAGATGCGGTTTGCTGGAATCCTCTCAGCTATTTAAATTTCGAAAATAATAATTTTCTAATTTTTTTAATTCAACTCTCTCTCAGTATCGATTATATTCATTTTAATTCATTTGAAAAATATTTATATATTTCTGATGATTTATTTTACTCTGGAATGCCGTTGTTGTTTTTGTCGTGTCCAATAAAGAGCCTCAGATGTCTCCATGCATCTCTATCACAGCAGCAGCAATATCCACTATCTTGGATGTGTAAAGTAGCTGCTCTGGGTCTATGTCAATTTTCTGCAAGGCTGCGGGCATGAGAATATGTGGGTAGTTGTTAGTTCCACACCAGGACAGTTGTTACATGTTTAATTGGTTCTTGTGTCATCTGGATGTATTGTCATCCTTTATAATGTTTTGTTCTAAATCTTGTTATAGTTTTGTCATTTTTCTCTCGGAGTTTATTTCACATTTTGATCTTATTTTTGTTTAATTATTTGGTATTTTGCAAAAGCATTAGCGTCTAATACTGACATTTGTTCTTTCCTTGTATCTTTGATATTGAATCTCAGATTCTGAATCAATTTTGTCTCTGAAGACAAGTAATATGTACATTGTTGTCACAGAGAAGACATGTCAGCTCTTTATTTTCCTCTGGGTACCATTTATATTGAGTTGTAGTAGATTGAATTGTGTCCTCGTAGTAGATTTCTCATCAAGAGCTCGAGCTGCAGCTCCTGACGCGGCGGTTACCCCGGACGCGGTAGCATTACTGGAGATATCAGTTTTGCTCTTCATTTGAAAATAGGTGCCGTTGCAACGTTAGTCATCTTGGAAACGAACCAGAATTTGGTCAAATATTTCAAGGGTCCAGGGGGACTGCAAGAAGGTGTGGTCGGACTTCTCCCCTTCCCCCTGGAATGCCGTCACTACAGGATAAAACACTCTTGGTTAATTTTTTTAATTGTGATTCAGAATCTGCCACTGAAGCTTTACGAGCGTTTCATTCCTTTAAAGATATTCGAAGCGGTAAAGGACCAATGAGATGCTACTCTCTAAAGCGATTGATTAAAAGTTTTGAGGAGACTGGATCTCTGGAAGCAAAACCTCAGAGTGGAAGACCATCGACATGCAAGTCAGTGGCTGTTACGGTTTTGCAGAATGCTGAAGCTATTGAAACGTTAACCACGTATGGAGAAGTAAGTGCTAGACAAATTTCTCGACAAACGGGGATTTCGTATGGAACAGTTTGGAGAGAAAACACATTTATAATTTTTCTATAAAAATACCCAAGCAAAATTCAAAGTTTTCACGAGTTGAAAGTCAGCGATTTTGAGAAGCGTCAAGAATTCGCTGCATGGGTTTTCCGGCAAATTGATATTGATGAAAACTGGCTGTCAAATCTTCTAAGAACAGATGATGCTCACTTTTATCTAAAGGGAGGATTTAACATTCAAAACTGCCTCATTTTGGCATCAGAAAACCCTAGGATATTTACAGAAATACCACTTCATCAGCACAGAGTTACAGTTTTGTGTGGGTTCACTTCTTCTTTTATTATTGGGCCATTTTCTTTGAAAAAAACAATGGAAGAACTTTTAAAACCGTTTTTGTAACTGGTGAACGTTATGCTCAACTTTTGAGAGAAAAGGCTATTCCCATATTGCAGGACAGACAAGCACTAAGCGAAATAACATTCATGCAAGATGGAGGACCTCCTCATATCTCCCGCGGTGCCAAACAATTGCTGAAGGATACGTTCGGTGAAATTCGTTGATTAGTCGCCACTTTATATACCAGTGGCCTCCAATATCACCAGACCGACGCCTTACAATTTCGGTTATGGGGGTACATTAAGTCGCGTTTTTATCGATGCTGGCCTACCACATTGGCCATGTTGAAGGCTTCTATCAGATGGCACGTTTTATAAATTTCAAATATTTAATTGTGACCATTCTGTCATCTATTGTCTGCAGGCGGTGTTTGAGAATGGAGGGCGCCACAATGAGCAAGGATTGTGACCTAATACAAGAGAGAAGGCAGTTACCTCATGTGTTATATTTTGCAGCTCTTTGTTTTGGGTTATGGGAATAATAAATGCTGTCTTCACATCTTGACTCTTTTTTTTTCTTGTGAACAGTAATTTTTTTGTTTGTAATTTACCCACATCTTATATTATGTCGTGCAGACCAAAGTGTTATAACTTCTCGAATAACACTGGTATACACAATTTTACCCCTTATGTTTAGTGTATCGCTTTTCGCTCATTAGAAGAAATAGCATAAGGAATATTCTCTGTATCCCCCCCCCAACTTTAAAAATTTTGCGCAAAAAATAATACAAAATATTTTACTACCATGTTTTTCAACGCAAAAGGTCGATTTAAAAATGATTTTTTTTGAGGGGATACATTTTCAAAATTATGTACAGTATAATAAACAATGATAACATTTGACAAACCCATATAATATTTGGAATAAAGTACGACAAATATATTTTGTCACTCCCCTCTATATTTCATTTTTGGATCATGACAAATATCCAGTTAAATAGTCAAGTGTCGCCAATTAGTCAAGAAACTATACATTCCTTATAGAACGAAATCCTATTAGTAGTGCCATCATAATTTTGGTACTATATTAACATTTCAAAAATCGTGTATTGATATCAGAAGTTATTTTCAAACATTCAATCTATTTCAAAAAACTCCATCTAAAATATAAATATTTTTTGCTACATGTTTTAATTTGCATATACCTATTTTACATATCTCAGATTGTATTTAAAAATCGTCAACCAATTCTTCTAACTTTTGGCGAAATGGTGTTTTATTAATTTATCATTTGATATTATTAGGGTTCTTTCCTGGTATTCAAAAAGGAAAAATACGTGTCGTTCAGTTGTATTTTTCAATTTATCAAACAATTTGGACGCTGAATCTCTGATTCTGGTAGAGCGCCATCTAGCGAATAAAGTTGTAACTAAAATCAATTTCGAATTTTTCATTATTTGCCATAAAAAATCCCATTGCATCCTGAATGCAATGGTCTTTACCGCATTTCTCTAGCGCAAATATTCGCGGAGTTATTAATTTTTAAAGTTGTGCGGGACTTTTGGATCACCCTGTATATATTATATAAAGGTATTATTTAAAATGTTATATTAAAATATTTTATTTAGAATTATGTTATATTAGGGTGTTATTTCATTTAAAATTATATTTCATCGATTCAAATTCTCTGTTTAAATCGACCGCCAGAGGTCGCGCTTTCTCTATAAATACTCATTGTTGTTGTTCCCCGTTGTAAAATTTATCTATTTTTTATATATTACCTGTTCTTGCTATGAACCCTGCCAAGAAGAAGAAGAAGAATTCCACGAGGCTCATCGTGAACCTCGACGAAATGGAGAGGGAGGACGAAATGGTGATCCAACGCAACCATGACATCCTGCATGCCATTGGCCATCCCGCCCTAATAACTCTGCATGAAGACCTCGTCCATTTCATCGCCAGGCGGTCTGAACTGATAAAGGCCCTCACTGCTGAAGTACAGAACCTCTCAGGTGCCCTCCATTCCTTCGCGGAGCGGGACGAAGTTATGGAGGCTAACACGCCCCAGACTGCCTGCCACAGCACCCAATCCTGCCCTGCTCCTTCCTGCAAGGAAACTAGCTCCCAGACTGACTCCATCAAACCCGCCACTCCTGCTCCTTCTGCCATCCCTGCCAAGAAGCCTGCCTCCACCTTGCCTGCCCCTGCTCCAACCAAAAGGAAGCAGCCTGAGGCTCCCAACCCGCCTGCAAAAAGGACAAACCTGAAAGGTCCTACGAAACCTGCCCCTTCCCGCGTCTCCAAGCCTGCGGCCGCCCAAGTGGTCCTCCATGGAGAAAAATCGGCGGCCCACACAGTGGTCATCTCTGATGACCCACAGGCTGACCCAAGGAAGATGCTTAAAGCTGTCCGCGCTGCCCACACTCTCCCCCAAGGCGTTTGGGCCTCCCTGCGCACCAAGGGGAAGCTGGTCCTCCACTTCAGTAATCCTGAGACCATCCCTGAGGTGTCCACCTCCCTGGCCAGCAAGTTAAATGGAATGAAGGTCCGCCAGCAGAAGGAGATCCTGCCACGAATGTGCCTCTTCAAAGTGGATGAGGAAACATCCAACTCCACAATTGAGGAGACCTTCCTGGGAACCGCAGCTGTTAGTAAACTTCCTGGGGGCAAAGTGGTGCGCGTGGCGCACCGTTCGGCACCCAGAAACGGGACCTGCACCGCCTTCATCGAGGTGGACATCAAGACCTTTAGAGCCCTGGGCGTTCGCGGAAGAATCGTGGTAGATGGAGTAATCCTCAACTTCGAGGAGTCCATCCGCGCCCGCGTATGCTTCCGCTGTTGTGGCTTCGGCCACAACTCTGCCCAATGCACCAGAGCTTCTAAGTGCTTCCACTGCGGTGAAGACGGCCATGAAGGCCGCGCCTGCCCTTCCATTGCTGACCAGCGCACCTCCAAATGTGACAACTGCTGCTCAAATGGCCTTCCAGACAAGCACGAAGCGAGAGCCTCAAGCTGCCCCATCCTGAAGTCTAGGGCCCTCAAGTTCTAGGCTTCAAGGACCTTCTGCCTCCTATTTCCATCTGCCACTTCTACTGGATTCCTGGCCAATTCAAGATTCCTGCCCCGCTGCACCCTGACACGTTCCACTGAACGTTTCCACCACCCCTGCGAGATATCTCCAGCCGCCAGATCCTAGGATCCCTGGCCACCTGACATCGCGTCTACTGCCTTGACGTTTTAGATACAGTGTGCCCGGAAAAGTCTCCACTGAGACTTGTGCGGGCGATGGCAAGAATATTCCCGTTGTTGTTCCCCGTTGGTCTTTTAGCTGTGTCAACCTGAAGTTAGTCTATTTAGAAATTAAAAATTAAAATATATATATTTACTAAGAGAACAACTTGATGAGGGAAGAGTATCAAATATATATATATATATAATTTTTTTCTTACAACGATTGAATACCATAACAACCACGAAGATACAAGATGGTCTACACTCGCCTGCAGACGCGGGCCATGTCAGCTGACGACCCATTCCCACCTTTGGAGCCCTCCACAAGTCCTGGGACCGTGGCCGAAGAGGTCTCCGCTCCTATTAATAGGACTGCCCAAGGTAAGATCCCCCAGGCCCCTACTTCCATTCCTTCCTCCACCCATTCTGAATCCTCTGACTGCTGGGAAGAGATAGATTCTCTTTTTAACAAAAATTTTCACGAGGTAGCGGATATCGCTGCCTCTACCCTTCCTGCTACCACCCGCACTGGGTTATCTGACTCAGTGAAACACGATGTAAGACGTATTTTTAACGCTTTACAAACTGAAGTGTTAAGAATCTTCAAAAAAAAATGTAAAAATAGTTGAAAATGAGGTCACCCAACTTAGGAAAAGGTTGGCCAAGCCTCCCTCTCCTCCTAACCCCGTTAAAATGATCCCCCAACCAGATACTTCTACCATCCAACTTAGGTCCAACCAACCCACAACTGTACACCCTAGAGTGCCAGCGCGTTCAACCTACGCGCAGACGTTAAAGAACAGTGTAAACCATGTAAAAATTGCCTCAGACAATTTATCTTCCGAGGCCATCAGAGCCAAAATTGCCAAGACTCCACAGTTGAAGAGTTGTGATGTGACGGCGGTAAATGGGAAGGACAAAAAACTTGTCCTTCACTTTCCCAATTCTGCAGAATCAAAGCTGTTTGTGGACGGAATTAAGACCGCCAACATTGACGGACTTAAAGTCCTACCAAACCCGACATTCAGGCCCAGGTTCGCAATTTTCGGCATCCCTGTCGAAAAATCTGAATCTGATCTGGTGTCTGATCTGATGGAAAACCCTGTGATAGCCCCGCAGTTAATTAATAACAGCGGCGGCTCTTTGAAGCTGGTTAAATTGATTAGGAGGAAGGTTCGCCTTCCACCGCTATAATAGAGGTCACTAAGGGTATCGAGGAAGCTCTCCTTGCACGCGGCCGCGTCACTGTTGACTTCCTGTCCCTCAGGCTCGCCCGGGCGAAACGCGTCTTCCCATGTGGTATCTGCGGTAGCCTCTCTCACAGGACGCACACTGATGGTAAAAAGTGCACCAAAGCGCCTAAGTGCGCCAATTGTGCAGGTGCACATTTTACCACTTCCTGTGAAAATAAAAGCGTGCTTAAGTGTCACAGGTGCGGTGACAAGCACAATGCCAACTCCATGATGTGCAAGCACATGCGAGATGCCCAGGATCAGTTCAATAAGTTGATGGTCAAATGAATGTTTTCAAGTGCCTACAAATCAATATAAGACGCTCTCAGCCTTGTTTGTATTCAGTATTGAATGATTGCCGTGAGAAGAACATAGATTTACTACTTTTACAAGAGCTCCCAGCCGCGCGCGGCAAAATCCCATCGCTGCCAATCCCATCTAACAGAGTTTGCTATGGCCCTATTACAAACTCTAGGTTGGGAGCTATGGTCATTGTAGTAAATCCTAGCCTTAAATTTGTCCATTTGTCTCATTTGTCCAGTGTTAATGTCGTGTTTGTCATGTGTGAATTAAGTGGTAAATGTATTCTTCTTTGTGATGTTTACATTCCGCCATCATGTGACCCCTCCCCTCTTCTCGATAAGATAAATTATAGCCTTAATTCTCTGAATTATGACGAGGTCATTTTTTGCGGCGATCTAAATGTTGAATCTTTTAGGTGGTCGGATAAACCTCTGCTCCTCAGGCATCACTCTCCTAAGAGAGATCTAGTTGAAAACTTTATAGATGCCAACTATTTGCATGTGGTCAACACTCACGGCGCGGTGACGTGGGAGGAAGGCAACCGCTCTTCTTCCATCGACGTCACTTGCTGTAGTGCTGGCCTTGTAAATAGCGTTACCGATCGGCATCCTGAGTACCAGGAGTTGTCTGACCACAAACGCCTCGTCTTTAACCTAAATTTCGCCCCTCTTCACAGGACAAGACCAGATTTAAATTGAATAAATTTAGCGAAATATACTTCAGCTTTGGCCGCGCTGACTGGGATAGAGGTTTTGAACAATTCAGCCAAAAAATAGAAAATATTAATCTTTTTTTAGAAAACGTGCGTGACTCATCCTCCCTCGACGATGTAATCAATTTACTCGGCGAAGAGATTTTTCACACATGTCTAAACACCATTCCATCCCGTCCCAGAAGTGATAAATACTGTTAATTAATAACAAAAATAAATAGAATTTACTAAAAAGCCTTTATTTATTGCTTTTAATTTTAATTAAATTTTGAACATATTAAAGATAATATTATTTATTTACACATATAACTATATGTAAATTAAAGAACAAAAGAAAAAGAAACAAAAAAAAACGTAAACATTGGCGACCGCCATTTTTCTTTGTCTCGCCAGCAACAGTTCTATAGTCGATCCTGCGCAGGCGCACACCACGCCCGCCGCCACCGCGTGCTGCTCGATGGGGCCGTGTTTTCGAGCCGCTTGCCCACTAAAATGGATATTTAACATACTCCCACCTATGATTTGGGGAAGAAAATCATACAATTAAGATAAGTGATATATATGTGGTACATAAAAGGAGTTAAGCATTATAAATTGAGTCTCTGTGGTGGCTTGACCACGCGTCCACATCGAGTTCGCTTAGCCTCACTATGCGCTTCTTCAATTGTAGTATCTCCTTTGGATCGAAGAATTGGATCCCCACTTGAAACTTCCAGGGGATAGAGCTTCTGCACAGGGCGTATAAGGGTTCCCAGTTTTGTGCGAACTTTCGCAACCCGAGAATGTCCATCTCTTCCTGGAAACAGTTCCACTATTCTTGCCATAGGCCAGTGGAGTCTCCTCTTGTCTTCCACCTTCACTATAACCACATCACCCACACTCAGTTTCGGAGTCCTCTCATTAGCCTTCTGGACAAGCTGGCCCAGATATTCACTCCGAAAGCGACTTCTGAGAGCTTCTCGCAGCCTTTGACAATGCCGATATCTATCTTGAAATTTCTTTGAATCCAACTTATCAAGATCTGGAACTCCCACGTATTTTGAATCATGTAAAAACATGGAGGGTGATAAAGGAATCAAACTGTCAAAGTCCTCATGAATGTATGTCAGCGGACGACTGTTGATTGTAGCTTCTGCATCACATAGGATAGTAGACATCTCTTCATAGTACACTGAAGAATGGCCCAAAATTCGAACAAGGAGATCCTTGATGGAACGAATAAGACGCTCCCACCAACCTCCCCACCATGCAGCAGTAGGAGGTATGAACTTCCAACTTATCTTGTGAAGATTTTGGTCTAACACTATCTTCTTCCAGTTTAAAGCCTTGAGAGCATTGTTAGCGCCCACAAAATTAGTACCATTATCAGAATAAATGACTGTTGGTCGCCCTCTCCAGGCTATAAATCTTCTCAGAGCTTGTATGAAAGCTTCAGTACTTAATGAGGTTACAAGTTCCAGGTGTATAGCTCTGAAGACGGCACAGGTAAATAGAACAATCCATGCCTTGGTCTTGTTCTTGAGGTAAAGTGGACCAGCAAGGTCTACTCCCAGAATTTCAAAGGCTGTGGCATCTCTCACTCTATCAAGGGGTAAGTGAATCGGAGCAGTTTTCACAGGTTTTGATGAAAATCTTCTACACTTGGCACACTGAGAGACGACACTTCGTATGCTGCGCTGGGAATTTAAGATCCAATAATTTTCTCTGAGTTTGGCAGAAAGGATCTGAACTCCTGCATGACAATGTCTCAGATGGAATTCTCTTATCAGGCATGTGACAACATGATGTTTTGTTGGAAGCAAAATTGGGTAACGAAATGAATATTCGTCATCCCTTTCAATAAGCTTGGATTTTATACGGATCAATCCAAAATCATCTCTGATTATCATCAACCCGTTGATCGAATCTCCTCGGCTAGAAAAAACTTGCTGTTGCACAGTTTTCCAAATTCCCCTATCAGCATCTTCTAATTCTGAAAGCTGTAGACTATGCATACCTGATGGGGACAATTCTTGTGTATTTCGTATTGTTGCACCAGGTTGCGGCTTGGCAGACTCTTCAGCCTGGATTCTCTCCTGTGATGGGTCTTGCATCTTACCAGAGCGTGTTTCAACCATCCTACAAATTTATAAAAGGGAATAACGAGATAAGTCTTCTTTAAGTAGCCACCAGAATCCTTTATTTATTTTCTCACATCAAAGAGAGCAGTGAAGTCACACGTGTACCTAAATACAAATGATGACAATCTAAATAATCTGTGTTTTAAATAAATATCATAGAATATTTTATATGAAAATAAATAAATATATAATTTAAATTTCAAATATATTAAAAATAATATAAGAAATACACCATTAATCATGATGTAACACTTCCCCCTCTCCAGAGGTCGTCACGTCCTCGTGAGTTACCTCATCAATTCTCTCAAAATAGGGTTTGAGTCTTGAGACATGGACAATCAATGGGTCTTGGTCAGGATTATCTTTTGGTTCAATTAAGTAATTTACGTTAGACAGCTTCTTTAATATTCTATATGGGCCAAAATATTTTCTCAGTAGTTTCTCACACTTTCCTATTTTCCTAATTGGTGTCCAAACTGCTACTAATTCTCCTGGTTCGTAGCTTCTTTCCATGTGTTTCTTGTCATAGTTCTTTTTCATTCTTTCTTGAGTCTTTATTGTGTTGTTAATAACTAATTTTCTTGTTCTGTTTATTTTTTCTAAGTGATGTTTTATGTATTCATCATAATCATCTTCGTCAATGTCCACCGAGATATTCCTGTCGTCCAAAAGAGACGTGGGTTCTCTTCCAAACATCAGGAAAAAGGGAGAATATCCTGTGGTTTCCTGAATTGTAGTATTGGAAGCGTGAGTGATGAATGGGAGTATTTCGTCCCAATTTTTCTGATCAGTGTTCACATACATACTGAGCATATTGATCAATGTTCTATTTAACCGCTCTGTCAATCCATTAGTCTGGGGATGATAGCTCGTTGTGAAGCAATGTTTAATCTTGCACGTTTTCATCACCTCTTTCATTAAATTACTGGTAAATTGAGAGCCTCTGTCACTAATAAGATATTGTGGGGCTCCGTGCCGAAGAAAAATATCCTCTACTAGAAATTTAGAAACTTCTTTCACTGTTGCTTCCGAGACTGCTCTTGTTTCTGCATATCGTAGATGGTAATGGACCAACAAAGTCAATTCCAATTCTTTCGAAAGGAAAGTTGGCTGGGGGGATGGGCTGTAGTAGTCCAGAAGGTAATTGGTTTGAGCCTTTCCTACTTTGGCAAAGGTGACACGTCTTAACGAATTCTGAGACATCCTTTAGCATGGATGGCCAAAAGTATTTACTCTTTATTCGGTACATGGTTCTGGCGACGCCCAGATGGCCATTCGACATATGATTGTGATATTCTTTCATAATTTCTCTCTTTTTATTCTCTGGAACCACAAGCAACCACGCCCTGCCTTCAGGGTTCGGGTTTTTCTTAAAGAGGCATCCATCTTCTTCTTTAAAGTTTTGCGCAATTGATCGCCTGCTTCCATTAAGGTTTTTCTTAACACTTTCGATAAATTTATCCTCTTCGTCTGTTATTTGATTTAAAAATAGCCTTTCAAAATCCTCATCCCAATCAGTTTCTGGTAAGGGCCCCCTAGATAAGCCATCGGCGTCCAGATGCTTCTTTCCCGATTTATGTATTATATCGAAGTCATATTCTTGAATTTTCAATGCCCATCTTGCCAATCGACCTGTTGGATCCTTCAAGTTTTTGAGCCAGCATAAGGCGTGATGGTCTGTTACTATTTTAAAGTGTCTTCCATAAAGGTAGGGTCGTAATTTTGACATTGACCAGACAACGGCCAGACATTCTTTTTCAGTGGTTGAATAATTTTGCTCCGCTTTACTTAGGGTACGACTCAAATATGAGATCACCTTCTCTTCACCACCGATGTCTTGGACAAGTGTTGCACCTATGCCGATGTTGGACACATCAGTATGAACATAAGTAGGTGCATTTGGATTGAAGTGACCTAAAATTGGTGGACTTAATAGTGCTGTTTTTAGGGTTTGAAACGCTTCCTCTTGTCTTTCTGTCCAGGTAAATGATACACTTTTTTAATAAGGTTGGTCAAAGGGTCAGCAATTTTCGAAAAGTCTTTGATAAATTTTCTATAATATGAACACATTCCCAAAAAGGAATGTACTTCTTTGACTTTTTTGGGCCGAGGAAAATTTCTGACAGCTTTGATGTTATGTTCCGCGGGTTTTATACCATGTTTGCTCGTTATATAGCCGAGAATCTCCAATTCTTCAAAAGCAAATCGGCATTTTTTGTCGTTTAACCTTAAATTAGATTCACGAAAACATCTAAAAACAGCTTCAAGTCTTTTGAGGTGCGTTGGAAAATCCGGGCTATATATGATAACATCATCCAGATAACACAAACAAATTTGCCATCTCAGATTTCCAAGCATATTCTCCATATTTCTCTCAAAGGTAGCAGGCGCGTTACAAAGTCCAAAAGGCATCACGTTGAATTCATATAATCCATGCGCTGTAGTGAAAGCTGTTTTCTCTTTGTCTCTTTCTTCGACTTCAACTTGCCAATATCCAGATCTGAGGTCTATTGCTGAGAAGTGTGTAGATCCTTGGAGAGTATCCATAACTTCGTCTATTCTAGGGATCGGATAGACATCTTTTACTGTCACATTATTCAGTTTTCTTTAGTCCACGCAAAATCTGTATTTACCATCTCGCTTCTTGTCCAATATTACTGGAAAAGACCAGGGGCTAGAAGATGGCCTAATTATGCCTTCTGTAAGCATCTCGTCAATTTGCTCTTTTATAATATCTCGTTCTTTAGCACTTACCCGGTAAGGCTTGTGTTTAATTGGCTTCGCGTCTTCTGTGTCTATCCGATGTTTTGACAAATTGGTTCTCCCTAATCTCGATGAAAAAAGATCTCCATACCTTTCTAAAACTTGTTTTAACTCCTTCTGTTCCTTTGGTGAAAGATTTTCGTTTATTTGGAATCTAGGTTCTTCGTTCTTTTCTATCTCTCTTTCTCGACTCACATTTATTTTCGCTGGACTACTTCCAAAAGCCAATGTTTGGTTTTTCATTATTTTTAACGGTCGAGGATACGGATTAGTTATCCAGATGTGTGTTTCCCTATTTATAACATTGATCAAGCTTCTTGCTAGACGAAGTCCATTTGTTTGAAACATTTTGCTGCTCTCCTCGATAATATATTCTCCATCCTCTGTTTCTACCAATGCCTTGATCAATTTCATGGAACATTCCGGTACAATGGAATCCTTGGCACTCTTTATTTTCAACATTTCAAAATTGATTTCGTCATGATTATTCGTCAAATCATATTTTATAGTTTCTTGCTTACAATCTATTTTTGCGTTCATTTTCTTAAGGAAATCTCTCCCAAGAATTAATGTCCGTAAATGCGTTTTCAATATTACAAAGTTGTGTGATAATGTTTCGTCATCAATTTTTATATTTAAAAATATACTTCCTACCATGTCCAATTTTTTTCCATCGGGTCCTGCACAAATTTTTGCGAGTTTACTTATACCATGGCCTGTATCGAGGGCCGTTCTGAGGTCGACCACTGAGAGGTCAGCACCTGTATCAACCAAAGCTTCAAAAGTCCCTATCTTGTCCACATTAATTTTTAATTTGTATTTAGGGTCCAACTTCTTGATTCCGTTTATGGTCGACTTGCTTTGATTGACAGATTCAGGCGCGACGCTTAGTTTAAATCTTCCAACACGGAATATCTATTCCGGGTAGGAATATTTGTCTGTGTGCTATGACATACATCAGCATAAAGCCGAGGTGCTGATTTCTCTGATATTTCATTCATTTGGCATTTTTCTTCGACCTTCTCTTGGGTATCTGCTGGATCCTCTTCTAGGATTCTTATAAACTTGACCCTACAATAACGGGCCACGTGCCCTGGCTTGTTACATTTAAAGCAGATTGGTCTTCCATCTTCCGTCCTATTTTTGCTCACTTCTTGGCTTTTATTGTAAGTGTTTCTCTGAAGGTTTGGTTTCGGCCCAAAGTTAGGATTATAAGGACGTCTAGGGGTAGAGGGCTGGGGAAAGTTGTTTCGATACTGTAGTGTATTTGCATATCGAATTATGGATATGCAAATATCCTGTTTTGCATACTAGTTGTTGTATAATTGTGTATATAAATAGAGATAGTTTTAAGCTACGGCAGTCAGTCGCTTTAGGTAATAAAGAAGATTACGGAAGTCCATCTTTGCCTTATCCTCGACACCTCACCCTTGGCTACCTCTCACCTATAAGGACAGAACAAACCTGGCGACGAGAAAATCTACAGGAAGCTACGGTACTTACTACGAGGTGTGCAACTACTGGTACGTGTCTACAGGAGCGACCACGAGGTTTTAAGAAAGCGGACTTACGACTAACTCAAAGCATCTAACTGAGGAAAGATGGCGACTTATCAAGCTGTTCCGTTCAGAGTTTTCGATGCGAAGGAAGAAAACTTCGAAATCTTCGTACAGCGATTTGAGGCGGATTGCGAAGCAAATGAAACAAGTGACCAGAAAAAGGTCGTAATCTTGTTAAGTTTATTGAACTCTGAACTTCTTAAACTGGGAAATTATTTATTTTACCCTGAGAAGATAAAAGAACAGTCTTATGAAGTAATAATAAAAAAATAAGGCAACATCTTGAGCCTAAGCCAAAGGTTATACCTCAGCGATGCAAATTCTTAAAAAGGGTGCAAAAAGAAACTGAAACGGTTTCTGAGTATCTAAGGGAGCTGAAGCACCTAGCCACAAATTGTGAATTTGGCAGCATGCTGGAGATGATGCTGCGTGATAGATTCGTGGCAGGCTTGTCATCCGAGGCCCTCCAGAAGAGACTCTTGCAAGAAGAGGATGATGTAAAGCTGGATCGAGTGTTGGCCATTGCAGTCTCGTATGAGCTAGCCGAAAAGGATGCTAGTGAGCTGCATGGAAATTGCATAGGCAAAGTGACCTCGCATTCGGGAAGAAGAATAAGGGAGAGGCATACCCCTGTGCAGAAATATAGTCCTACGGCAGGAGTAAAAAGGTGTTACCGGTGCGGTGAAAGAAATTCCCACCTAGTGCCAGCATGCCCACACAGGTCAAAGGCTTGTTATAAGTGCAAAAAGATTGGGCATCTAAGTAAAGTATGCAAAGCGGCAAATTATGCACAGAAAAATAGCTATGTGCACGAACAGATACTGTCCCTCAAGGGTGAAACGGAGGCTAAAGTTACGCTCACTTTAGACGGAAAGGTATTAAAGTGTGTAGTGGATACTGGAAGTCCGGTAACTTTGATGCCGAAGACCATCTTCAAGAAATTCTGGAAAGTGAAATTATTTCCTACTTCGAAGAATCTAAAAACCTTGTGCAATAATCTTATCAAGTTAGTAGGAGAAAGGGACGTTTTTGTTGAAGAAGCCGGAAGGAAACTTAGATTGATAGTGGTTGATGAAGGTTTCCCAGAGGTTTTGCTAGGAAGGGAATGGCTAAAATTTTTTGATATAAATTACAGTAGATTATTAAATGTAAATGTAGCCAAAGTTTCGGAGTCTTGCATAGACTCATTAATTAAAAGTTATGCAAATCTGTTTAACAATGAATTGGGATGCTTAAAGGATGTGAAATTAAATATTTGCATTAAGAGGGATGCAGCACCAGTGTTTTGTAAGGCTCGAAGTCTGCCTTTTGCTATGAAAAAAAAGGTAGAGGATGAATTGGAGGATATGGTAGATAAAGGAATTTTAGAGCCTCTTGATTACGCCGACTGGGCAGCACCCATAGTGCCTGTTTTGAAAAAGGATGGCAGAATTAGAATCTGTGGAGATTTTAGGAGTACGGCAAATAGGGCAATTATATTGGATAAATACCCATTGCCTACGATAGATGAGATATTTTCTAAATTATCGGGTAGTACAGTTTTCTCAACCCTGGACCTTTCAATGGCCTATCTGCAGGTAGAGCTAGCAGAAGCCAATGGAGTAGTAAATATAAATACTACGAAGGGATTGTTTGCATATAAAAGACTCCCTTATGGTGTGGCAGTAGCACCGAACAAATTCCAGAGGTTGATGGACAACATTTTTGCTGACATACCAGGAGTGGCATGTTATATAGACGACATTTTGGTGTCAGGTAGAGATGCAAATGAGCATAAAGCCAAGTTGGAGCTGGTATTTAAAAGATTAGAGGACAAGGGCTTGAAGTTGAATAAAAATAAATGCAGGTTCGCGGTTGATTCGGTTGAATACTTGGGTTTCCGAACTGATAAGAACGGCCTGCATCCATTGATCAACAAGATTCAAGCAGTCTCTAATGCTCCAGAACCTAAGAACATTGGCCAGTTACGATCATTTATCGGAATGTTGATGTACTACGCCAGATTTATAAGAAATATATCTCATATATTGACTCCTTTCTACAAGTTATTGAAGAAAAATACTCGTTGGAAATGGACAAGAGAACATCGGATATTGTTCAGGAAATGCAAATCATTATTGACTAATGAGTCAGTATTGACACACTATGATCCAACGAAGGAACTGGTACTGGCATGCGATGCCTCAAGCTATGGACTGGGTGTGGTGCTTAGTCACAGAGACAAAAATAAGCAGGAGAGTCCAATAGCGTTTGCGTCGCGAACACTTACAGATGCTGAAAAAAATTATTCCCAGCTTGAAAAAGAAGCTTTAAGTATTGTTTATGGCTGTGAAAAATTTAGGCAATACCTCCTAGGACGCTCGTTTGTGTTGGTGACGGATAACAGGCCGCTTATGCACTTGTTCTCACCTCACAAACCATTTCCAGTATGTGCAGCGTCTAGGTTAAAGCGTTGGTCGTTAAAGCTGGGTGCTTTCCATTACTCAGTTGAATTTCGGAAGACTGACGACCACGGGAATGCGGATGCCTTATCAAGGTTGCCGTTAAAAGCAGTTGAGAGAGAGTCTATTGATGAAGATCAAGTCTTGCTTCTGAGGAAAATGAATGAAGTGCCTTTTTCATTCCGGGATGTAGCTTTTGAAACTAGAAGAGACAAGATCCTCTCAATTGTTTTGAGAAATGTCCAGGAAGACAATTGGCAAGTGCCAAAGATCTCGAAAGAAAATCCGTTGTTCCCTTTCTACAAGATTAGAAATGAACTAAGTGCGAATTTTGGGTGCTTACAGTGGAGGGAACGGATAGTAATTCCTCCCAAGTTGAGATCGCAGATTCTGAGAGATCTCCATGAGATGCATTTTAGGATAGTAAGAATGAAAATGATAGCCCGGAGATATTTTTGGTGGCCTGGAATAGATGGAAACATCGAAGATGTGGCCCGGGAATGTACCATCTGTCAGGAATCTGCAAATATGCCTCCCTCCACGATTTCAGAATGGACTTGGCCCGAGAAACCCTGGCATCGCCTTCATATGGATTTGGCCGGCCCTTTTATGGGAAGAATGTTTTTGGTCATAGTGGACGCCTATACAAAATGGTTGGAGATTTTCATCCTGAAAGAAATAACCAGCAGAACCATTATTTACCATCTTAGGCAGGTGTTTGCAAGGTTCGGACTGCCGGAATTATTGGTGACGGATAATGGGCGACAGTTTGTCTCCAAGGAATTTGAGGATTTCACCAAGATGAACGGAATCCGACATACGAAAACAAGCCCATACAATCCAAGCACAAATGGATTAGCAGAGCGCTATGTGCGAGAGTTCAAGACCTCACTGAGGAAGAACAGTGGAAAGGATAGCCTCGAGACAAACTTGGAAAGATTTTTATTAGCTCAGAGAGCATTTCCACAGACAGTGATGAAGGAATCACCGGCGGAACCTTTGATGAAGAGGCGTTTGAAAACAAGGTTTTCAAATCTAATGCCTAAAATGGAGTTTAATGGAGAGGAGTTTCATGATGCCCTAAAGAAACAAGAGAATTTCAGCATAGGTTCAGATGTTTATTTCCGGAATTATGCTGCTGGACCAAAGTGGAAGCAGGGCACAATACTAAAACTCCTAAGTTTCCGCCACTACCTAATAGGGTATGAGGACCAATCTTTCAAGAGACACATAAACCAGTTGCGCTCTGTAAAGGAAAAACCAGAGGCTGCAGTACGGAAAGATCCGAGGTTAGTACTTCCAAGTACATCTACAGAAACCCTGGAAACCCATCCTGAGATGAAGCCCTCTCAAGTTGGCCTGGAGATCCCTGAGAGGAAACTGCCAGAAATGGAATCGGCAGAGAAGCCGAAATCGACAGAGCCGGACTTGGCACCAGCTGAAGTCAACCAGAGTCCTGTTGCTGTGTCTGGAGAAAAAGTCCCGAGCCGGAGCCCCAGACCCCAGCGATCCAGGAGACCACCTGACCGACTCCACTATTATTAGGAGGGGAGGGTGTAGTGTATTTGCATATCGAATTATGGATATGCAAATATCCTGTTTTGCATACTAGTTGTTGTATAATTGTGTATATAAATAGAGATATTTTTAAGCTACGGCAGTCAGTCGCTTTAGGTAATAAAGAAGATTATGGAAGTCCGTCTTTGCCTTATCCTCGACACCTCACCCTTGGCTACCTCTCACCTATAAGGACAGAACAGATACTGTCTGGGGGTAGGAGGGGAGTCGTTCTTGTAATTATTGGAAACAGGGGCTTGGGGCCTGGAAGTGGTCTGGTAGTTTCGTGCGGCAGTCGGCGGCACGTACCTCGATTGTTGTTGGGGTCTAGAATAGCGTGGACCGTTATATAGGTTTCTGGATTTCTCCACACGTTCCCTATACTTCTTTTCAAAAGAATCCATTTTCTTGCACACGACAAGAAGGTCATCGGTCGTTTTAGGAGGGTTCAGGTAGAGCGCGAATGAGTACTCTTTTTTTCAGTCCTCCAATAACATGTTCAATTTTTGTTTCTTCTTCCATTGCGGGGTCAACCTTGTTGCACAACACTAGAATGTCTTCCGCGAACCTGATTGCTGGTTCATTCCAGTGTTGCATTCTGTTGAGCTTCATTCTAAGTTCTTCTTTATTCGCGTCCAAAGAAAAATCCTGAATGAGGCGGATTTTAATATTTTCCCAGCTCGTGAAACTAGCTTTGTGTAAATTCAACCAGGTTTTAGCGCTTCCCGTCATGTTCATGGCGGCATAACGAGAGATAATGTAGTCTGCCCAATGGTACAAGAAGCCAATTTCTTCAAGAGATTCAATCCATGGGCGAGGGTCTTCCGTTCCATCATACTTGGGGATGTCGATGTTGGGATTCAGGACAACTGGGTCGGAACTAGCATCTCTACCAATTGTTGCACCAGGTTGCGGCTTGGCAGACTCTTCAGCCTGGATTCTCTCCTGTGATGGGTCTTGCATCTTACCAGAGCGTGTTTCAACCATCCTACAAATTTATAAAAGGGAATAACGAGATAAGTCTTCTTTAAATAGCCACCAGAATCCTTTATTTATTTTCTCACATCAAAGAGAGCAGTGAAGTCACACGTGTACCTAAATACAAATGATGACAATCTAAATAATCTGTGTTTTAAATAAATATCATAGAATATTTTATATAAAAATAAATAAATATATAATTTAAATTTCAAATATATTAAAAATAATATAAGAAATACACCATTAATCATGATGTAACAGTATGAACCTCCGGATCCACGCATTTATTCTGACAATCTTTGTAAAATTTGAAAATCTTTCAAACCATGGCATTACTTCAGTTCTGACATGTGTAGTCACCAATACTTGTCTATCTATTTCTAAATTGACCAAAGTTCTGTCTGAGTGGAATAATTGCTTTGGCCAGTGATCTTGAGACTGCTTGAGCCATTCAGGTCCCTCCCACCATCTGGTGAGTTTAATCTGTAGTACACTACAACCTCTTGAAGGAAGGTCTGCAGGGTTGAGGCTCCCTGGTACATAAAACCATTTGTTCGGACCTGAAGTGTTGCATATCTCTTTGACTCTGTTGTTTACAAAGGTGCCCCACTGCCTGTTCGTCTTGATCCATGAAAGTGCTGTAGTAGAGTCTGTCCAGTAATACACCGGTTCTGCAGCCAAATTCAAAGACTCAATTATGTACCTGCCGAGTCTAACTCCCAACATACAAGCAAGAAGTTCCATCCTAGGGATAGTAGTTTTCTTAAGTGGGCCTAGCCGGGATTTGGCCATCAAAAGTTGTACTGACACTCCTTTGTTCTCAGGACAACGTAGAAAAGCTGCTGCTGCATATGCACTTTGGCTGGCATCACAAAATATATGAATGGACCAATGGGCTCTAACCCCATGGCCCACTCTACGTGGAATTTTTATGTCGGCAAGAGTGTCCAACTCACTGTACCACTTCATAAAATTTTCTTGAATGGTTGATGGTAAAGGTTCATCCCAATCAGTTTTGACTGTCCAGGCTTGTTGAATAAGTAGTTTAGCAGGTAATAAGACAGGAGCTAAGAATCCAATTGGGTCAAAGATCTGTTGGGTATGAGACAAGAGGTCTCTCTTGGAAAGTGAGTTTATTATAACTCCAAACTTGGGGGTCACATTAAGAGTATCTTCTAAAAGATTCCATTTCATGCCCAGAACTGAAGCCTCTTCACTCCTTTCTATATCAACACTAGGAGGTAATCTAGAATAGACTTCCTTGACTCGGGGTATAGGTCCGAATTGCCACATTCTGAGATCCATCTTGGCTTTTGCAAATATCTCAGTAGATTTCTCCACCAGATCAACTAATTCTGCCTCGGTATCCACTGAAGTGACACAATTATCAATATACAAACATTCCATCAACTTCTGAGGAAGAGCTCCAAATTCAGATGAGACTCCTTTGAGATGATGCAGAATGACTTTTCCAAGCAAATAGGGGCTACAGGTCACATCAAAGACAACTCGCTTGTGACGGAAAACCTGAATCTGATGATTATTTTTCCACCATAAGAATCTAAGATGGTCTCTATCTTCTTCTTTCACTTCAATTTGCAAAAAGGCTTTTCTAATGTCAGCAATAACTCCAAAGCCTTTTCTCTAAACTTTAGTAGGATAGCTGGGATCTGTTCAATAACATTTGGGCCACTTGCCAAGCAATCGTTCAATGAAAGATTCCCCTTGTCCTTACATGATGCGTCAAACACAGGTCTTATCTTGGTGGTGTTGCTATTGGCTTTAACCACTGGGTGATGAGGGAGATAATGACAATTCCTGTTCAAATCTTCTGGAGACACCTTTTCAATAACACCTTCAGCTAGCCATTCTTGGAACACCCTATCATATTCGCTGAAGATACCTTTAGCTCTCAATTTACGGGTTGTGTTGAAAAGTCTTCTCTCTGCAATATGACGATTGGATGGAATTCCTTCTTGGTTCCCCAGCCAAGGTAATCCTACACAAAAGCGTCCATCTTTCAGCTGATGAACAGTATTTAAGAAGTGCTGGTGTATTATTTTATCTTCTTCTAGCTTGGTAAGATTTTCCCTGGGATCTTTTATGCCAATCGTTTCTAAATCCCACAAATAATCAACTGACATATTTCTACTGTGCATGCTGATGACCACCAGTGATGAGTAATCAGTCTGCTCATCTTTCTTCGGTGAAGGGCCACAAATTGTCCATCCAAGATGTGTTTCTATAGCTGTTAGTCCATTTTCCAGCTGCTTCACACGTCCCGACAAAAGGCTTCCATAAATATCACTGCCGATCAAAAGTTCTATCTTGGGGCTATCTCTCCCAAGATCAGACAGCCAAATTCTAGATCCTTTTAGTTCATTCAACCATGCTCCTTTAGGCGTCCTTGGAATCTCTCCACAATTAATGTCTTGACCCAAGAATTCAAATTCTCTCAGAGTGTTCAATTCTGATAGGTTGCTGCATAATGCGACCGTATACACCTTATGGCATTTTGTTTCTGTTTGTGTACCACCAAACAATGAATGAGCAATATTTACATTGCCGATGGGCTTCAATTTTACTTATAGTGCAGTGGATTCCAAAATATAGGACTTCTGAGAACCAGGGTCCAAGAGTGCTCGCACTCTTCTATAGCCATTATTTCCCATAATATTGACCATCAAGGTCATTAATGTTACATCTCTTGTACACTGCTGATTGGCTAAAGCACTCTGCACTACTTCAGAGACATGCGTCTTTTCCTTTCGGTTGCAGGGCAAGTCAGGACAAAGAAGAACGTAGTGTCCTTTGGCACAAATATTACATTGAACTGTCCTCTTGCAAGCCTTTGCAAGATGTCCAGGTTTAAGGCATTTCAGACAACACCTCTTTTCATAAATCTTTGCTCTTTTATCCTTGAATGGCATAGATTGAGCAGTGATGCAGTCTTTACTTTGGTGATTATTTTCACAGAACAAACATCCCATCTCCTTGGCAGAAAATAAACTTGCAGAGCGGTAGGTATATTTGTATTCTGCTTAAACTTATTTCTAAGTTTCTCTTTTGGGGAAGACCCTTCAAATCCTCTCCTGGCTAGAAGTCTTCTTTCTTTCCCTTCCACTTCTCTTCTAAGAAAGTCCAAAAGATTGTTAAGGCGAGAGCTGGAGTTAGAATTAGAGTTTTTTGATGCATCACAATTATTCAGCGGTGATCTCTGCCAAGCAACCAGCACATCTTCTGGCAAACAAGACTCTATCATAGGGAAAAGCCATTCTGTGTTTTCCTTGGTGTCAACACCCAAAGATTCCAGAGATCTTAGTTGTGTTTCAAGTTTGTCGTATAGTTTAGCCACTGACCGCCTTTCATCTGGTGGAGTCTTGACATTTGCCATCATTAATTTAAGCAGTTCCCTTACATATATTTCCACAAGCAAATCTTTCTGTCCATACCTTTGTTTCAAGGCTTGGACCGCTTTGGCATAGTTGTCTGCTGTTTGGGGATAGCTTTCTATGAGCTCTCTGGCTCTAGTGTTTGATTGCATAGACTGCACCAGATAATGAAACTTGTCTGCATCATGCAGCTCAGTATCCTCATGAATCTTTTCAAATTGTGCCCAAAATGGAAGCCAATTAATTAATTCTCCATCAAATTTTCTTATTTCGATCTTAGGAAGTTTATAACTTTTGGCCATTAATGACCCATTTGAGCTTCCCAGGGATTTAACATCACTTTTGTTATCAGAATCAATTAATTCTCTTACCTTTCTTTCCAGGGTGATGAAGGTATCCGAATAATGTTCTGCTTCCTCAATTTCACAATTTAAAGTGTCTTCTTCTGCATCAGCCACCATCATATGATCCAACATCTGGTCAAGATCCTTTAATTTGAAATCGATGTCTTTTAATTTGCTAAATTTGTCCTTGATCACACCTAGATCAGCATTAGATTTACTTATTTCGGAATCCAAAACATTTACTCCCTTAGTAAATCGCGTTCTGGTTACTGAGCGCAACTTCTTGTCACGTTCCATCCTGGCAGGCTCGCCACTTTTGTTAATTAATAACAAAAATAAATAGAATTTACTAAAAAGCCTTTATTTATTGCTTTTAATTTTAATTAAATTTTAAACATATTAAAGATAATATTTATTTATTTACACATATAACTATATGTAAATTAAAGAACAAAAGAAAAAGAAACCAAAAAAAACGTAAACATTGGCGACCGCCATTTTTCTTTGTCTCGCCAGCAACAGTTCTATAGTCGATCCTGCGCAGGCGCACACCACGCCCGCCGCCACCGCGTGCTGCTCGATGGGGCCGTGTTTTCGAGCCGCTTGCCCACTAAAATGGATATTTAACAAATACCTCAAGTCCATCTCTTGGTGGAAATCTGATTTGAATCCTCTCAGAAGGGCCACTCAAAAGGCACAGCGGGCCTTTATAAAAGCACGCGGTGTCGTTAAGGGTGTGCTGGAGGTCTTTTACAAAAGACTGAAGGCAAGATATCGCCGTGCGAGGAGACTGGCTAAGAAAGAAGCATGGAGGGCAGCCTGCTCGCGTTGCGAAATCAGCCCATGGGGTAGAATCTACAGTTTCATCAAGGGAAATTTTAAGCGCAAACCCCTCACAGCTCTCCCAGTTGGTAGCGGCTTACTGAAGGTCCGCGGGACACATTAAATCACGTATTAGATTACTATTTCGGCCGCGTCCCGCCCGATACCATGTTAGAACACAAAGATTTAAGCAAAGTCATCACATTGTCATCTGATAACGACCCTTTGTTTACAGATAACGAGTTGTTGTTGACAGCGGATAAGGTACACTTATCTTCTTCTCCTGGTAGTGATGGCATGCCACCTCTTCTTATCGTAAAACTAGTTAAACATTTTCGGACGTTTATTCTAAGTATTTTCAACAAGTGTTTAACCACTGGCCACTTTCCATCTACATGGAAGCTGGGGGACGTCGTTCTCGTCCCCAAGCGAAGTGGGGAGGACTTTCTCGCATCACACCGTCCAATCACGATGCTGCCTGGTTTGGGCAAGATCCTTGAGCGTCCAATTCTTGCTAGGCTGTCGTGGATGGCCGATAGGATGTGTAAAGCGCCTCCAAACCAGTTCGGATTTAAGCCTTGTAGATCTACTACAGCCGCACTCTTAAATCTAAATTCTACTATAACCAGGACGATTAAAAATAGGAAATTTTGTCTTCTTCTTTCTTTTGATGTTAAAGGCGCTTTTGACAACGGGCTCCACTCCAGTATCTTGAGAGCGTTGCACAAAAGCATTTGTCCCAGAAACATTTATCACCTGATAAACTCGTTTCTATGTAACCGTGTTGTGAGACTGTCTATGAATGGTTGTACTGTGTCGAGACGAATTTCCAAAAGATGTCCCCAGGGTTCAGTTCTCGGCCCTTTCCTTTGGAATATTGTCTTTGACGAACTCCTCACGCTGGACTACAGGAATAATGTTTTCCCGCAAGCCTACGCGGATGATCTGGTCGTGGTGGTCTCAGGATGCCGACCTAGTCAACTTCCCGCGGCCCAACACACCATAGATATGATCGCTAGGTGGTGCAGTTTGCATAAACTGGAACTCAGCGTGGGGAAGTGCCAGGCTATGGTTCTCCTGAGACCACACGGGAGACTGCCTGAACCACGCCGGGATCTGGTTATCCACGGACGGCCAATCCAATGGTGCGATTCAATTAAGGTGCTGGGAGTGAGATTTGATCAACGTCTATCTTTCTACCAGCACGTAGTTGAAGTCTGCGCCAAGGTCAGCGGCATGTTGCCGCGTTTGACCGCAGCCGCTAATCTCAACTTTTTTTTGGTTACCGCGCCTTGAGAACTCTGTATCTGCAAGTGGTTGTTCCGGCCATTGCCTATGCCTCGGCGGTATGGTTTCCTAATCTTTCTCAACGCTCCTTAAATGTTCTACTGAGTGCTCAAAGGCCTTTCCTAGTGAGAGCTTGTAGAGCTTTCAGTTCAACCAGCAACGCTGCTCTTATCTCCCTCTCTAGAGTCCTTCCTCTCGATCTGGAAATCTCGGCTAAAACTGAGCTATACCTTAAAAAGTATGGATTGGTTGACGCTGAAATTCCACTCGAGCCTCCTCCCTTTCCACATCCTCTCTCTTACCCCCTCCCTATTACTCCGCTCCCAGTAATATTCCTGCTCTTTTCTTCCTCGTGGCATACTATACAGACGATTCCAAAATCAGAGATGGAGTTGGCGCCGGCGTGTACAGGTTCTCTTGTCTCGATTGTGCATCTGAAATACGTGAATCTCATGTTCTGTCCCCTCATTGTTCTGTCTTTCAGGCGGAAGCCCTTGGATTGGTTAAGGCACTTGAAAACGCAACCACTTTACCAAATCATCTAACCTTAAGATTCTTCCTGGACAACCTCTTAGTCGTGAAGTCAGTTCTGAACTCTAAGACTGGTAATTACCTTATCGACAGAGCTCTGTTAATGATTTCGCGATTGAATCGCAATGGGAACAGATGCACCATACAATGGATCAAGGGCCACAGTGGGAACGTGGGTAATGACATTGCGGACACACTCGCAAAGCGGGGTGCTGAGTCTGCTGACCCAAGCTGTTACAAACTCGCTCCTTTGTCGTTTGTAAAATCGGCAATCTACGGCCGGGCGCGTGAAGCATGGGAAAGCAGATTCCTCTCTCTAGCTCCTTCTATCCACACCCGCTTTGGCCTTACTCCAATGAGTCTTTTAGACAAAAGGTATGCGTACATCGTCCCTAGCGAGCACATTGTGGTTGGCCTCCTATTGGAACACACGGGGACGGACAGTTTCGCCCACAGGATAGGCGTCATTGACGATCTTTCCTGCCCTTACTGCGACGCCGACAGGGAAGAAACTCTGTCTCACATCGTGCTTGAATGCAGCAGCCTTGATGCCCTTAGATTCCCCCTTCTTTCCACCTGTGCAGAAGAATTGGGGTACACTCCGCGGTCACTCAAAGACTTTATTTTCAACAGGAGCACTTGGCGAGCCTGCCTGGAGTTTCCAAAGGCCTCTGATAGACTTAAGCCACGCGTCCGCGAGGAGGATTCCGATCACCTGAGTGACTCGGACTCCTCAACTCATGGTTAACACCTGTCATTGGCGGCCGCTCGTAGACGTAACTCTGGCATGTGCCGCTGTTTGAGATCGGTTTCGCGACCTGCCCTGCGTATGTGATCGCCCCTGACGCTTTCTCTGTAACCCAAGGACAGAGGGCGAATGGTTTGGCGATTCGACGGCGCGGGCTGCTCGAGAAATCGACTTCGCAGCGACCCATTTGAACGCGCTATGCAATCTATGGTGTACTTTTCTGGTTGGTTGTCTTAGCACTGGTACCCTCACCAGTAATCTTATCTAAAACTTTTATATATTCATTTTTACAAAAAAATCTATCTTTTTCCATCAGTTGCTGAATCATTCTCGCTTTATCTAATATTCTTATTTAAACAACAGCTGTCTTTCTTTTATTTTCCCTGGCCTGGGGAATCTCACCTTTTTGAACAGCCTTGGTTGCGTGCAGCACCTTGGTACTTTGATATTGTGCTTTGCGGCTTGTCTGCCTGCTACACCTTTTGTGGGTTTAAAAATCATATACTTTAATCATTGCGGTATGTATGCTCTCCACGGTCACCCCTGGGCTCAACACCATTGAACCCGTCTCTGCCACCCCCTGAACTCCGCGGATCACCACCCTGCCCCCCCCCCCCCTGGTCCTCCTCTACATCCTGGCGCTCCTGGCCTCACCTGGCGATGATCCCCTGGCCACCCATCCCCAGGCGCCTCCAACTGTGCTTTGTATATATTCCGCTTTATGCGTCCATCGGGGCTCAAAAATCATATATTTTGGTTAGCAGCCCCGTAAAATAAAGATATTTTCTCTTCCCCGTTGGTCGGCTCCAAACATTTGTACATTATATAAATAAGCTTTTCATTTTTTTATTCTTACGCCTTAAGCCAGGCAGTACTTTAATCAAATTATGTTCTTATATATTACTTTAGCTCAAATAAAACAATCTCTGATCAAAATCATTTTTGTTATTATACATTCAAGATATTAGCCACGACTGCATCACCAATACCATTTAGTCCTAAAAAAGAACCAGCAAATAACTAACATAGTATAATCCTCAAGATAAATAAATACAAGCAGAAGAAAATCTATTTTCTTTATATAAGATATATATATACAGTTATCAGCGTCATAATCAATTCTTTCTTAATCAATTTGTCACCGTTTGCTTTTTTGAATGGAATAAATACCCAAATATGGCTATTTCTTATAACCATCGGTGGTTCAGTTGTATGATCCTCGCCTGCCACGCGGGCGGCCCGGGTTCGATTCCCAGCCGATGCATTTTTTTTTTTTACAATTTTTAAAACTCATATATATATATAGTTATCAGCGTCATAATCAATTCTTTCTTAATCAATTTTGTCACCGTTTGCTTTTGTGAAGGGAATAAATACCAAAATATGGTCATTTCTCATAAACATCAGTGGTTCAGTGGTAGAATGCTAGCCTGCCATGCGGGCAGCCCGGGTTCGATTCCCGGCCGATGCATTTTTTTTTTTTTTTTACAATTTTTAAAACTCATTTATATATTATACAAGAATGACATCCACGGCTCCAATTTATAATTGTAACGAATAGTATTTGAATAAAAGCATTTAATCGGGTAAAACCCGGGCGTTGCCCGAGCCATTCGGCTAGTATATATATATATATATAGTAGAACCTCCTTTTAGCGGACACCTCTCTACAAAGGACAGTTTTCATTTGCAAAATTTCATTTTTACAATTTAGCAACTCTCTAGTAAGAGGACACCTCTCCCTAAAGGACACTTTAGCTCTGCAATTAGGTGTCCTTTACAGGGAGGTTCTACTGTGTATATATATGTGATATGATCCTGTCGACTTTCAATGTGACAATATAGTGGTAATGATGTGGTGAGGTGAGAAATAATGAAACAACAAGTTTGGAAGGAATTCCAGGCAATCAGCGAGAGAGAGCCGAACGACGGGCGACCGACCCGCTGAACAACCGTTTTCCCTGTGTACACAACCGGGGGGCTATCCAAAATAGTCGCCAGGTGTTGACGGCCGGCCCCCTCAGGAATGTGGTCAAAATGGTCGTAAGTTAGTTGTCTTCTATCGACTACGTCTCTCTCTCTCTCTCTCTGGCGACTGCAGATTTAATTTATTATTCCTGTAAGAGCATATATTATGACATATGGCCCCCGTTGAAGAAGGCTGAACATGGTTTAAGTATATTTAAAGCTGGAGAAGCCAGGAATAGAGAAAATAATTTACAGTTGAAATTAGTTAAGGTAATGGTGACATTTATTTATGTAAATAAAATATTGTATAGTACAAGTAAATATTATTTACAAGCAGTTTTACAACACCGGAGAGTTTGATATTTAAGGAAATTCTTGAAAATATCAAGGTTATAAAAGGCTATATACAACAAAATCTAATGTACTATAAGGGAAATGTTATTGAGGAGTGTGAACAAGGGGAAGAAGAGTCACATACATATGATGGAATTCTGAAGATCATTAAGACTGGGGAACTCTACACTTTAAGATATTTTTCAGGCGGACATGGCAAGGGGAAACTTGTCATGGGCTTTCTATGCTATAAGTGTAGAGTACGAGAAATGAGGTTGAGGTTGGCAATTGTGTGAGCTCAGGACTGAGGTAAATATAAAACTACATACAATGTTAGAACCTTGGCGAACAGAGCGAGGGGAAACTTGCCCTGGGCCAATCTAACTTATCTATGCAGTTACTTGTGTAGCGAGTCCGAGGGGAAAAGTCCCGTGTGTAGGTGAGGAAGTCGAATGGACTTATATTTAATTTGCGGAAAGTATGCGCGCACAGTGCCAAAAATTGGGACGAGGACGGCGTTGTCCGTTACAAGTGACAAGCTGCTCGGACACGAGGTGTTTGAACCTTCGTGGGAGCTTGTGCAAGGCGATGATTTGGCGGTGGGTTGAAAGTAAGACCCATGTCTGCGCGAAATGATGACGGACCGGACAGAATCAGCGACGATGTTTAACGTACCTCCGTGGGAAATATCGGAGGTAGGCTATATCGTGCTAGTTTGGACAATGGACAAACATAGATTTGAAGACAGGGTCCGTGTGGCAAACGTGTGGCGCGAGGAGAAGAGGCGAACTGTGTCGCTCGATGCAGATTGTTCAAGTGCGAACAAAAAGGAGTTGATAAATATCTAACAGTTAGTCAATCTGCATCCTGTGACGAACACACCATTGGCTAGATGGTGTGGGTCGGTGGATATGCTAGAGATGAACTTCGAAATATATTATCATAAATGAAGGGCGAAGGTTAGGAATTTGAAATGACAATATAGAAGTTCGATAATTGATTAATCAATAATTCTCTATAAAAGGTCCTGAGCTGGTATAAGGTTAACAAAGTTGTAAGAATGAGAGAGGCATTAAGGGGCAGATAGATAAGATTCACCAAGGGTTGGTTGTAAGCAAGGTTCACGTGGTAGTTGGAATTCTTCGACGCCTGAATTACAGGGTGAATTTTGAATCGATTAGGTAAGAAATTTTTTTTCGTGAGCCGTGCTTACAAGTAGGAGAGGTCATATACAAATAGACATACAAAATTTTAGGTGCTGGAGGCATATTTTTATAAATAAATTGATTATGAAAAATAAATTGTTAATAGTAAAAATCGTAAAGCGTTAATAGGTAGAATTCCATCTTTTTTTTTTTTAAGAGTTACGTTAAAATGAAAATTATTTAATTAAAATGACGATTATTAAATTCTACTGGTAAGGTAACTAATTAAATGAGTTACAAATATCTAGATAAATAGTATGGAGAATAAAATCATTGTTAATAGGTGTGGAGAGAATAAATGGAGCTAATTATGTAACTATTGGGACAATTTACAAGGAATGACTTATTTAAAGAATGAATGGTAGGAGTTAAAACAATTACACTCACGAGTTATGTTGGTTTAGGGCGCAGGTAAGTTCATTGAGCTTCGGGAGAGTTCTGTCTGTGACACTGTGCGTACCAGTGTTGTACATCACAGTAGCGGTAGGGATATGGCGGAGTCTTGTCCATGATGGAGGAAGGTGTCCTGCCCTGGCACGGTGGTCGTTCTTGGGAAGATCTAGTGCTGGAAGAAGTGCGTGGCAGCTCCATCTCCATCGTAGGCGATCACTTCTTCAGGGTAACGGTTCAAAAGTTGGCGAGGAAGGGGTTGAGGGCTCGAAGAGGAGTGGTTACAGTTGAGTTGGGTTTTCGCCGATCATCGTGGCTTGGCTTCTTGTTTCTTCATACTCCGATATAGGAGGAATTTGCTTCCCGGCCAGGTCTTATCCTGTCGACTCTTCTGTGATATGATCCTGTCGACTTTCAATGTGACAATATAGTGGTAATGATGTGGTGAGGTGAGAAATAATGAAACAACAAGTTTGGAAGGAATTCCAGGCAATCAGCGAGAGAGAGCCGATCGACGGGCGACCGACCCGCTGAACGACCGTTTTCCCTGTGTACACAACCGGGAGGCTATCCAAAATAGTCGCCAGGTGTTGACGGGCGGCCCCCTCAGGAATGTGGTCAAAATGGTCGTAAGTTAGTTGTCTTCTATCGACTACGTCTCTCTCTCTCTCTCTCTCTGGTCGACTGCAGATTTACTTTATTATTCCTGTAAGAGCATATATTATGACATATATATATATTAGATAATAAAAGGCATATATTGGATTTGAAAAAAATATTTATTTTGCCAATATTTCGGCTGGCTGAACGCCAACCTTTATCGAGGCATTACATTTTTGTATACACAAACTCAGCGCCGCATAGTGTTATAATATCACAGTTGAAATCAATTAAAATACAGAGTAGGTGGGAGAAATTTGTGCATGAAAAAATTATTATAAAAAATAAAAAATGCAACTAAAAATGTAAAATATCTTAAAAAATAATAAAAGGAAAAAAAGTTCTATCTTATATTTTAAAAAATTGTAATAAGTACATAAAAATAATTCATTAATAACTCATAAAGAGATAAATGTAAAAAATGTATGTATCTATTAAAACATTTGAAAATAAATTTAAAATGATTTAAACAATAAACTGTAAGAACCTTATAAAAAGTTTTAAAAATGTGGGTATTAAAAAATTCATTTAAAAATTTAGGAGATCGATTTAAAAATAAGTAAAAAATATTTTATAAAAAATGCATTAAAATGGAAGTTAAAACAATTTAGGATGTTCACTTATAAAATTTGTCAAATACTTCATCATTTAAAATTCCTTTTAGTTTAGGAATTAATTGATCAATATTTATTTGTAATTTGTTTAAATTATAATGACAATTTTTTATTCTAGCATTTAAAAGTTTCTTACCTGTTTCAAATAATATTTTTCTAGAATAATTTGTGCGGACAGGATCTTTTAAAATTAAAGAAGGTGGAATTATGCTTGCGGCGAGGCACTGGTGATTAAAATGTAAGTGTAATTTCCAACTGTTGATAGAAAGTCTAAGCCTTTCCATTGTTCTGGCTAGGCGAAGCGTGTCGGTACCAAAACTGGTTAAAATCGTTTTGAAAATAGAGCAATCCATACTTAATTCATTAGATAATAAAAGGCATATATTGGATTTGAAAAAATATTTATTTTACCAATATTTCGGCTGGCTGAACGCCAACCTTTATCGAGGCATTACATTTTTGTATACACAAACTCAGCGCCGCATAGTGTTATAATTTAAACAAATTACAAATAAATATTGATCAATTAATTCCTAAACTAAAAGGAATTTTAAATGATGAAGTATTTGACAAATTTTATAAGTGAATGAATTAAGTATGGATTGCTCTATTTTCAAAACGATTTTAACCAGTTTTGGTACCGACGCGCTTCGCCTAGCCAGAACAATGGAAAGGCTTAGACTTTCTATCAACAGTTGGAAATTACACTTACATTTTAATCACCAGTGCCTCGCCGCAAGCATAATTCCACCTTCTTTAATTTTAAAAGATCCTGTCCGCACAAATTATTCTAGAAAAATATTATTTGAAACAGGTAAGAAACTTTTAAATGCTAGAATAAAAAATTGTCATTATAATTTAAACAAATTACAAATAAATATTGATCAATTAATTCCTAAACTAAAAGGAATTTTAAATGATGAAGTATTTGACAAATTTTATAAGTGAACATCCTAAATTGTTTTAACTTCCATTTTAATGCATTTTTTATAAAATATTTTTTACTTATTTTTAAATCGATCTCCTAAATTTTTAAATGAATTTTTAATACCCACATTTTTAAAACTTTTTATAAGGTTCTTACAGTTTATTGTTTAAATCATTTTAAATTTATTTTCAAATGTTTTAATAGATACATACATTTTTTACATTTATTTCTTCATGAGTTATTAATGAATTATTTTTATGTACTTATTACAATTTTTTTAAATATAAGATAAAACTTTTTTTCCTTTTATTATTTTTTAAGATATTTTACATTTTTAGTTGCATTTTTTATTTTTTATAATAATTTTTTCATGCACAAATTTCTCCCACCTACTCTGTATTTTAATTGATTTCAACTGTGATATTATAACACTATGCGGCGCTGAGTTTGTGTATACAAAAATGTAATGCCTCGATAAAGGTTGGCGTTCAGCCAGCCGAAATATTGGCAAAATAAATATTTTTTCAAATCCAATATATGCCTTTTATTATCTAATGAATTAAGTATGGATTGCTCTATTTTCAAAACATATATATATAAAAGATTGTATAGAGAGATCTGATAGTGTATGGGTGAGGATTTGTAATCTATAGGAGGGAATTGAAGTTAAGCTGAGAGAACAGCCGAATAATGGTTGTTAGATTATGTCTAAGTTAGATTATATAAATGGTCCTGCCCAATGTATCCTCTAACAGACTGTTCCCACAGGAGTGCTGTGAGTTTCAAGCTTTAGTTGAGGGAGGACGAGTGTGTAGCACATAATACTGACCACGTTTCTGTTCTTTTTTTGGTAGAACCTGGCATACTTGCCACCTTCATTTATTTAAACTAACACAGAAGTGGAATAATGAAATAATTCTCACAATCATCATGGCTTCATTATAATGATTTGTTCATTTTAAAATGGAAAATACAGTAGAACCTCCCTGTAAAGGACACCTAATTTCAGAGCCAAACAGTCCTTTAGGGTGAGGTGACCTCTTACCGGAGAGTTGTTAAATAGTAAAAATGGTAATTTTGCAAAACTGAAAACTGTCCTATGTAGAGAGGTGTCCGCTAGCGAGGTGTCCGCAAAAAGGAGGTTCTACTGTATTTATAAATTTAAAAATAACTAAACAATTATATTTATCTCTATTGTAAATTAAAAAGAAAATATTATTTTTCATTTCAAAGCACATGAAGCCTAAACAGTCCGTGTAAAAAAACAATAACACTCGTGACATTCACAACGGCACTGCAAAGTGAAACCTAAACTGCCCTGAAACCAAATGTGGGCAGGCGCGATCCTAAAGTTTGCTTTTCTTTTAACTCACTCCCTTCTGTAATACCTTGTTAATGGTAAAGTTGTACAGTAGAACTTCCTTGAAAGGACTTTCTCGCTAGAAGACACCTCTCTACAAAGTACCGTTTTCATCAACAAAATTAACATTTTTACTATTAAGCACCTCTTCGGTAAGAGGACATCTCTCTGTAAAGACAATATGGCTCTGCAATTATATGTCCTTTACAGGGAGGTTCTACTGTATATGTAAACAACAATCAACTGTCAATATTTGTATGGTCGAATTATCGGAGGTGTTGAATTATCAATAGTGTCAAATTACCATTTTTATTTGATAGGCTGGAGGTTGGGACATCAAAACATGGTCGAATTATCGTAAATTGGCAAATTAATGAGGTTATGCTGCATATACAAGGTTGTCCCAGAAGTTCGTAAACATTTGAAAAAATTGTAATACCAATATTATTCGCCGTTATGTATAATGTCTTTGTATTATGTATTATAATGTATTTGCCGTAATAATATTATTCACCAAGAAATATGAAAAACAACATTTTATGAAAAGCACTAACTTTTGGGACAACCTTATATATAGAGAGAGAGATTGTGCCAGGTGATTATACAGCCTCCGGCCATGTGCCAGTAACTATGGGTGGTGTTTATCTTCTTTTGAAACAGAGTAATTAAGTGTTTTCCTGTTGATTTGAAAATTTGAGGAACAAAGGACACAGGTAGGACTTTGCCTGTTGAGAAACCACTAACTTTTGGGACAACCTTATATATAGAGAGATTGCGCCAGGTGATTATAGGGCCTCAGGCCATGTGCCAGTAACTATGTATGGTGCTTATATTCTTATCACACAGAATAATTGGGTGCTTGGTTCCTTGTTGATGGGAACACTTGAGGTACATAAAGGTGAGATTTGCCTGTTAACATTTAACTGGGCTTAGTAGGACAGTCTTCATGTCTAGGGTACCAGGAGTACAAGACTCCAGACATACTATCCTGCCCAGGGTCACCTTCCCGCCACACTGAGGCAGTTAACAGGACTTGGGGAGTAATTATGGTTTAATGCTTTAATACTAGCCGTGCTACAGTTTGATATAGCAATACTATGATGTTAAGGAAGAAAAAATTTTTGCAACAAGTTTCTTTTATTCTGCAATTTGGCAAGCTTTCAGGCGTTAGCCTATCATCAGGCCGATTTCGCAAATATATATTAAAAATAATACAAAATCTAAACTATACATAGGCGTAGAACTGATCTTCCGGAAATAACCAAATTGTAATAAAATATTTCGTATACCGTATATCGTATATAGGTATACGATATATTTTATTACAATTTGGTTATTTCCGGAAGATCAGTTCTACGCCTATGTATAGTTTAGATTTTGTATTATTTTAAATATATATTTGCGAAATCGGCCTGATGATAGGCTAACGCCTGAAAGTTTGCCAAATTGCAGAATAAAAGAAACTTGTTGCAAAATATTTTTTCTTCCTTAAATTACTGATTGCAATTATTTAGGTTTTTATAGTGAACTATGATGTTAACCTACAAATAAGTTACTATATACAATACGTATAACCTTCCTTTAGCGGACACCCTGCTAGCAGACACCTCTCTACAAAGGACAGTTTTCATTTACAAAATTACCATTTTTACTATTTAGAAACTTTCCAGTAAGAAGATACCTCTTCCTAAAGGACAATTTGGCTCTACAATTAGGTGTCCTTTACAGGAAGGTTATATTGTATAATAGAGAGAGAGAGAAAAGAGTGTCAAACTTATTTAATATAAAACCAAAGAGATTTATTTTTCATCCTGTTGAATTAAAATCTATGTTAAATTATAGTTGGGTCAGATGCTATGAGCAATCCATCTCATAAGTGGCCAAAATCAATTATTATCATGGATAAAACTGGATTAATAGTTTTTCTTAGCAAAAAAAAATTCAAACACTATTTCATCTTAGTGAATAAAGGCATTGGGAAGCAAGCGAATAAATTCAGAAAATAGAGAAAAAAAAAACTTTTTTTATTTGAAAAAAAAATCATATTTTAAAGAAATCTTCTAGGACTTTTTTGTTCTAAAACCCTATTTAGTGTGTGAATTATAGCTCATCAATCTTTAAAGGTCATGAATGTATCATATTTTTGAAGTTGTAAGCATTGTTTTGGGTTTTTGTGTGGTTTAGTTAAAAATAGGATTTATTTTTGGAAAATAATTATAAAATTATTTTGTTCAGCCTATTGTTTATTGCTAGCCATTCTTTTTGTCTTACTTTCAGGCAATTGTTTGCTATTGTTATGTACAATAAAGATCTTCAGCTATCTACATGCATCTTTATCACAGCAGTCACAATATCCTCTATTTCCCAGAAGCCCAACCCCTCCTCTACGTAGTGGGCGGGCGAAGCAGTACAAGTAAGGGACTGCCCTGTAGTATGGAGTCGTGAGCCCCAAGCCGCTACGGTAACCTTGAACAGGGAACTCTGAAATATGGCTGGCTAACAGGACAATGGCACCTTCCCTCTACCGTGGAGCAACAATATTCTCTTAGAAGAGAAAATTGCTATAAAGTTTAAAATAAGAATATAAACAGTAGTAATGCGTTTCTTAATTCGTGTAAATTGAAAGATTTCAGATCTTTATAATCCTTCTACAGACATAGCTATAAGATGAGAAAATCCTCATTCTCTCAACTTATAACTATGCCTGTGGAAGGATTATAAAGATCCGAAAGCTTGCACTTTGCACGAATAAAGAAACGCATTGTTACTGTTTATATATTTAAAATATTCTCTATCTTGGTTGATTCCACATTAAAAGAATTACTCATCTTTTTGAGGCTATTCCCAATGTGACACAAATTTTGGTACCTTCATAATAATGGAAGTTCTGTTCAGACAGGCAATAAATTATCAGTTGCAAGCCGTGATAATTAGGGGAAACATTGTCTAGAGATAATGGCATGTGCAATAGGACATTCCAGTTATGCTCAATTAACATGTCCTTCACCGCTTTTGCAACATGTGGCATGTGCGGGAAAATCACTTTGTCATCTACTTAGTAGAAGTCATCTACTTTGTCATATCCCTGACCCATTCATCGCAACTACTGATCCCTACATATCTATCTTACAGAACATTCCATCTCCCAGAGTGCCCCGTTATCTAAAAAAGGATCCAGTGCTGCCGTCCCACCAGACTTACACTTTAAATGAATTTGAAACTCCACCTTTGCCGGTTCCAAGCCTGGTTAAAAAATGAGAAGGAGGAGCAGTAACAACCTCGCTAAAAACCTGGGCTCAGATGGCCTGGCTGATAGTACCCTGTAAGGACTTCTAATCCAGGGAAACAGGATGAGCAGTGTTTGCACTCCATGTTAGGAGCGGCTGTACATGGCGTCTGTTCCTCATGTCAGAGGCGGCCATTTCTTTTGGAGCTAAGTAGGCCTGCCACTGAGTAGTGCTCCCAGTCTCAATGGCAAAGGCAAACAACATTCTACTCCATCAAGTCATGATTGTTGTAAGCAGTCGCCAACTCTACCCGCCATGATTATTATGGCCTGTATCACGTATACTTGAGATAATAAAAAATGTTTGTCAACTCTATAAGCTTGATACCCTAATATGATTGAGTGAAGATAAGAAAGAAGAAGAGAAATGCATTTGAAGAAATAATTAGATGCTCATTTACTGTAGTCGCACCCTCCATAATTGTTGTCACAAATATTCTATTTTGAGATAATAAAAACCCTCCAAATATATAGAGTAACATTTATTCATTCTTTTCCAAAGGAGTTAATAATTTATATACCGCATGAATGCCAAGTTATAAATAAACGACTCGGTGACATAAGAAGGGATTTTAAAGAAAGACAATTACCTAAATGTTAATTAGACATGGTAAGGGCTCCAGATGATATCTAGATACATAACACAGAGGGGGTTAGATGTATACTTTACTATCTCACTCCGTCATGTATTGCTACACCCCTGACCCCAACTTCCTAATTCCGACAGCTCGCTGTAGGGTTTCTATTGAAAACAAAGTAGAATGGAGTGGACTAGAGACTGAAAACAGCACTGTTGGACACCGACAACGCTGAAAGCCGGACTTACGTCTACACGCGAGGCCTCCCATCGGAGTTTTTGCGCCAGAGCCAACAGCCTAGTAATCAGTACCTAGTCCTAGGTCAGTGGAGCGAGCAAGCTATCGGAGGGGAAGTTGAGTATCATTCCACGCCATGTGAATACACAGGGTTAAAGTAGTAGGGTCCCCACCCCCCATCCCAGCGTGGAATGACCAATGACCAAAGCGGGATAGTCTAGGGCGGCTAATCGCGCAGAGGCCACCACAGGGGTGTAAGCACTAAACACCGACCCGCTGTCAATGTCCCAGTACTGTCTAGTCACTATCTAGATCCTGCAACAATGGCATTAGTAGAGCTGGATCTCACGGAAGTCACACTGCGGGTCTCTCCATCTGGAACGTCTGTTACACACAGCCACCTAGAATTCAGACTTTACGTTCGACAGATTGCTATTGTCACCCAGTCCCTTTTTTATATTTGGCATTAAATTGGTTTGTAAGTTTTTATTCAACCAGATTCTTGTTAATTTGATTTAGAAAAATTTAAAGTTCACAATAAGAGATTTCAACTAACACAAATAATTAAAGACATTTTTGATGTTACCAACCAATTAATGGAGCAGCTCTAACAACAACACAAGACACCAAATTCATCCAAGAACCACAAGAAATCTTACAACCTCTAGATTCAATTCGTATTTCTTCAAGGTATATATATGAAACTCGGTCTCAGTGGTACAGCCTGCTCCACGCTGACGAGCGCCAACAGCGTTCGTGGATGGCTTTTCTTAATTATCGATGAATTGTTCAAATATCAGGGAACAGGTTATATCAATGTTTAGTTGATTTCTGTTCCACTTGATGGCGCTCTGCCATCTAAAAAGCACATGTGCTTTTGGTCAGGATATGCCTTCTTTATTTTTAATATATGAAACTACGAGGGCCATCCAATAAATAAGTTTCCCTATTTTTTTTTCTGCGAACGAAACGTTGTCAAAATTAGTTAGTATAGAAGAAATGGTCACTAGGATGCGTTGGAAGCTGGTGACCTTCAAAATCACGCTACTCGTACGCACAAGTCCGTAGCGCTTCAGTTTCCATGGAGCTACCACTGGTGAACGTGTCCACTTGCGAACTCCGTTCTGTAATTCGTTTTTTCACGGCGAAAAATTAAACTGCGGTCAATATTCATCGCAATTAAGTGTCAGTGTATGGTGAAGAATGTATGAGCATCCAAATGGTTCGCCGATGGCGTTCATGGTTCTTAGAAGGACGGCAAAACGTGCATGATGACGAGCGAAGCGGCAGCCCCGTTACTGCTACGGACAATGCAGCCGTTGCTGCTGTTCGGAATGTGGTGGAAGCAGATCGCCGCGTCACCATTGACGAAATAATGATTCGACTGCCTCCTGGAATCGAAATTAGACGCTCTTCGATTGGAACAATCATGTCAGATGTTTTGAATTTTCGCAAAGTCTGCGCAAGATGGGTCCCGCGTTTGCTCTTGGGAAATCACAAGCAACAACATATGGAGGCAGCCCGAGCTTTCCTGGAAATGCATCAAAGAGATGGAGATCAACTGTTTATCCATATTGTCACTGGAGATGAAAGCTGGGTGCATCATTCAACTCCAGAAACAAAATGACAAAGCATGGTGTGGAAGAAGCCTGAGGAAAGTGCACCAAAAAAGGCGAAGGTCACAATCTCTGCAGGCAAAGTTATGGCTATGGAAAACTTCAAATGGGAAATTTTCACACATCCACCTTATTCTCCGGAACTTGCCCCAAGCGAATTCCATCTTTATCCAGCACTCAAGTGGCACCTTGGAGGCAAGCACTTTGCGAGTGATGACGAAGTGCAGGCGGAGGCGAACCACTGGCTACGAAGACAGGACACAGCTTGGTACAACAGTGGTATCTAAAAATTGCTACAACGGTACCAAAAATGTTTGGACAGAAATGGTGATTATTTAGAGAAGTAGTCTATGAGTTGTATAATGAAAATAAAATAACTGCATAATTGTAAATAATGTGGTTTATTTGTTAAAAAATAGGGAAACTTATTTATTGGATGGCCCTCGTATATCAGGAATATCGCAAAAAATATGTAAAATGGTTTCCAATATATCTGTGGCTGAAACAACTATACTTTATTCAAAGGTAACTCTATAGGTGCAAGGTAATAATATCAAATCCAAATAAATAAATAGTTTGTGACGTTTCTGTAACAGTGTTGTTACCAACATCAGACAAAAGTACTGAATCTCTCTGATGATGGTAACATGGTTATTGATGTTAAAAAAATTAATTAAACAAATTAGAACTTAGAATTAAATATTTACAAAAACACACATGTTATATATTTATAATTGTATGTAATTCTGCTGTCCTTAAACCTTATGTCCATAGATAATCTAAAATATCCATTCCAAGAGTCTAGCAACAGTATGACTATAAAGGAAGATCGAAAAATACAATATAACAGAGGCATGGTAGATTAAACTGGTAAACCGCTGGAAGGGTTCACTACTAATGAGCCAGGCTCTCCTATTAATTTTTCAATTGAAGTAAGGGTAGAAGAAATTGTTTATTTTTAAAAAGAATCATACCTGTCTATAATAGTTTTGAATTTTAAACACACGTTTTATTCGATAGAGTTCATAAAACTTATATAGACAAAGTGGAAAATGTAAGAGAGTTAAATGATTTAGATTAGCGAACAATCGATGTCTCACTTCTGTAAAGTTGAGTATGGTTTATTTGAGATATCTTCTGTGTGGATATATCTGATATAAATTCCTACCTGATTTCTTCAAAATCATTGATTTAAACCTGAATTGAACGTAATTGTTTTTAACTTGTAAATTCTTGTTGGGGATCTTATATATGCATATAATAATCTGGCTTTTATTGATTTATCAAGAAAATGGGTTGGCAAAATATCAGGGAACAGGTTAAATTGTTCCACTAGATGGCGCTCAGCCATCTAAAAATCACATGTGCTCGTGGTCAGGATATGCCTTCATTATTTTTAATATCAACATCTGACCTTTTTTTCTATTGTTTTTTTTTCATATTATAAACTATTGAGTTTCTTCCTGAATTTCTTAAATTTCCAACCTGGAATATCTTAATTTCTTCTTATCACCATTATAGATTAGATCAAGATCAGCAGAACTATACAGGTTCCATATTTGTTGTATGAATAGTTTCTGTTACCCATGATACTTAATTCTTCCACGTTTTCTTTTTAAATATTTCCTTATGTTTTAGATTTGTTGTCGTTGAGAATCTGATCTTCTAAATTTCAACAAAATATCACAGATAATCTCATAATTTCTCAATTATTTATTCTTTAAAACTTGATACTTTGAGAAAAGATTTCATTTCAATTGTGCAAAATAAATAATTTTGACCTAATATTTCGACTTGGCAAATTTTAGAATATATATTTAGAGAAAATAAAATATGATTAATAGTTTGAAATTGTATATTTTTACGTTTTCTTTTTAAATATTTCCTTATGTTTTAGATTTTTTGTTGTGAAGAATCTGATTTTCTAAATAAGTAAATTTCAACAAAATATCACAGATAATCTCATAAATCATCAATTTTTCTTCTTCTTTTAAACTTGTTACTTTGAATAAAGATTTCTTTTGTAATAAATACAAATTTTTGAACTCTAATATTTCGATTAGACAAATTTTCAAATATATTTAGAGAAAAAAAAAAGAGATATAAATTTGATTAATTTCAATAGTTAGAAATTGTATTTTTTCTCTACTAAAAACTACCATTGTTGTTATTCCAAACCTTTAAATAAAATAAAGGCATGGTTAAAAATGGTTCTAAATATCTCCATATTATTCTTTTTACATGGATATTAAGAATTTGCCTATTTCAGTAACGTAATTTTCCTATAAGATCTCTACGTTAGTGGTCAATTTTAAAGATATCTACCAAATCTGCTTTTAAGATCTTTTGTCCCCGACGAGCACTTTTTTTTTTGTGGGGGCTCAAAAATCATGAACTTTGGTCAGTATATATATATAGCTCGTAAAACCATATTCTCTCTTAAGATCTTCGGTATTTTTAAATATTTCAAATATCAAATTATCTGATTATTTTACATGGAATCATATAAAGTCTATGAAGGAAATGATTTTCCATAAGATTTTGTCAAGGCAAATACAAATGTTGCATTTTACTTCTACATAGATATAGGTATGCCTATAATTCATGAGCAGACTTATAACATCAGTTTTTATATCTTGAAAATTAATTTCAATATTTTTAAACGCCTTGTCAAATGCTTTATTTTTATATATTTCTCCTGACGAAAACAAAAAAAAATGTTTGACGAAATGTTGAGAAAATAAAAAACTCTAACTGGCCGAAGTGTCAATTTTTCACAGAAATATGAATACCGGCCAGGCAACCTATATCTTCAGAACCTTCAATATTTGCTTAGAGACTGTATACCATAAGTATTAAGACCACTATAGGTGTTGAATGGGTAGATCTGATAGTGTATGGGTTAGGATTGAAATTAAAATGAAAGAAAAACTGAATAAGGGTTGTTATGTCTAGGTTGGATTATATTGTATCAAAATATTTATATTTTCAGAACAGATTATTAATTCTGATATTTTTATATATCTTGCTACTCTGTGCACTTATTGCTAATCTTGTATTTTATAAATTTTGGTTTGTGTCTGTGCCTCATTGGTTAGCAGCCCCGGAAATAAAGATATTTCCGTTCCGTATCCGTGCCTCAAATACGAGATTGAATCGCAATGAGAACAGATGCACCATAAAATGGATCAAGGGCCACAGTGGGATCGTGGATAATGACATTGCGGACACACTCGCAAAGCGGGGTGCTGAGTCTGCTCTGACTCGCTCCTTTGTCGTTTGTAAAATCGGCAATCTACGGCCGGGCGCTTGAAGCATGGGAGAACAGATTCCTCTCTCTAGCTTCTTCTATCCACACCCGCTTTGGCCTTACTCTAATGAGTCTTACAGACAAAAGGTATGCGTACATCGTCCCTAGCGAGCACATTGTGGTTGGCCTGCTATCAGGACACACGTGGACGGACAGTTTTGCCCACAGGATAGGCGTTAATGACGATCCTTTCTGCCCTTACTGCGACGCTGACAGGGAAGAAACTCTGTTACACATCGTGCTTGAGTGCAGCAGCCTTGATGCCCTTAGATTCCGCCTTCTTTCCACCTGTGCAGAAGAATTGGGGTACACGCCGCGGTCACTCATAGACTTTATTTTCAACAGGAGCACTTGGCGAGCCTGCCTGGAGTTCCTAAAGGCCTCTGATAGACTTAAGCCACTCCTCCGCCGGGAGGATTCCGACCACCTGAGTGACTTGGACTCCTCGCCTCATGGTTAACACCCTGGACATTAGCGGCCGCTCGTAGACGCAACTCTGGCATGTGCCGGCGTTTAGGAACGGTTTCGCGACCTAGCCTGCGTATGTTATCGCCCCTGACGCTGTCTCTGTAACCTCAGGACAGAGGGAAAATGGTTTGGCGATTCGAAGGCGCGGGCTGATCGAGAAATCGACTTACGCAGCGACCCATTTGAACGCGCTATGCAATCTCTGGTGTAGTTTTGTGTGGTTGGTTGTCTTAGTACTGGTACCCTCTCTAGTAATACTTGTTGCTGAATCATTCCCGCGCTTTCTCTAATATTTCAATCTAAACAACACCTGTCTCTCTTTAATCTTTCCTGGCATGGGGAATCTAACATTTTCTGAACAACCTTGGTTGCGTGCAGCACCTTGGTACTTTAATATGCATTGCGGCTTGTCTGCTTGCTACATTATTTTTGGACTCAAAAATCATACACTTTGGCCCCTCCAACAGTGCAATTTATATAGTGCTTTGTATATATTCCGCTTTATGTGTCCATTGTGGATCAAAAATCATCCATTTTGGTTAGCAGCCCCGTAAATGAAGATACTTCCGTGCCTCAAATAAAGAGTCGTCATGAGTCATCCTGAAGTTTGTCTTTCTTAATTTTCTATGTGACAATATGAATGGTCCTGTCCAAGGTGTTGCTCTTAACTCAACAGACTTTTCGCTAGGCCCCAAATTGAGTGCTATGAGTTTAAAGCTTCAGTTGAGAGAGCACATGTGTCTGATGTAACATATGTGATCAGTTGCTACTCACAGGCTGGTAGTCCGTATGGTATTATTCAGAGCAGAGAGGTCCGTAGATCCAGCAAGATGCTAATTCAGCAGGTCTCTTATATCAGATTTAGGATAGATGAAGAAGTTCCCCTTGGGATAAATCTTTAGCATCAAGGTTTCCTAGAGTGAATATATTAAACTATACCACAGGTTTCTGGAGATGATTTCTTTTTATTTTATTAACGTAGTCTTAAGCTTCGAGCATCTCTGCCTTTCTACAAGAGAACATAAATAAACAAATAAAACGCCGCCTGATGCTAAACTATTACAAACATGTTTTTGTAATTTTTGTATTCGTTTATTTATGTTCTCCTGTAGAAGGGCAGAGATGCCCGGAAGCTTGAGACTACGTTAATAAAATGAAAAGAAATCATCCACAGAAACCTGTGGTATTGTTTATGTCCAGGAGATTTGAATCAACAGAGTGAATATATATTCAATTAAACTCTTTTGACAGCGAAATTTACACGTTACACTTAATTTTTCTATTATATCAAATTATAAAGAAAAAGGCATGATATTAAATAGAAGTGACATATGTAACAACACTGTTGCTAAAACGTCACATACGAGTCGTATAGTTTAAATAATTTGATTTGGAAATTTCACCTTTTTTCATTTTTTATATAATCCAAATTTTATGCATAATGTATTTTGATTATACATCAGCATTCTCAAATTTTTAGGTTTGGCACCATAAATATTTCTCAATTTGCGGGAAATAATGCCTTGCCTACCAAAATCTGGGGATCCTGCCCAAATCACATTGCTGAACTTGAATCCAACCATCTTCCTCTGCACCTCAGGAGAAAAATGTTTTCTCAAAATTCATATTCAAAAAGATTAAGTACTTAAAAGAACATCTTATAGGAAATTTTATTAAAAATTGGGTCCCAAATCGAAGACTCAAATGCCCTACTCCTCTCAACATTATCTCACAACTTTAATCTTTTAGACCTCTTAATCAATTCCAAACACAAAACTTTCTACCGTCCACACGGAACTTGCAACAAACCCACCTATATCCCTCATTTACCAGCCAATTCTTAAAACATGAAACTCAGCCAGAATTACTTAAAGCTCTTGGCCTCCAAATCATTGAGGAAAATAGCTCCCACATCACAATTTACACTGACGGTAGCCAACTTGAAAACTGGACTGTCTGGCAGTGGAATTGCTATCTACAAAGATCCTAAAATAAATCTCCCTTTCAACCCTAGACACCTTTTAGTTTATAAATCAGAACTCTCTGCAATAGATACAGCTCTAAAAAAGTGCATCAACTCACCGAGCAAAATAATAATCTACTCCGACTCAAGAGCAGCCATTTATACCCTTCAAACCTGCTTCTCCAGCAAAGAACCTCTTTTCAAGATCATCGGTAAGTCTGTAAACCGACTCCCAGCCAACAGCTATGTCCCAATGCAATGGCTTCCAGGTCATGTAGAATTTCTGAAAATGAGCTAGCAGTCTCTCTGGCAAAGTCTGGAACTCTTGGCCACCCAGAGGCCAGAAAATCTACTACCCAACTAGACGAAAAAGACCTCCTCCGTTTCATCAAGATCCAATTCCAGCAAGAATGGAAATCTAATGCTGCACATGACTGGTACAGAGTAGAAGAGACAAGCTCCAATTCTGTCCTAAAGCTTGAAATATGTACATGGTTAGCTTAACTTTATTAATAAAACAACATTATTAGGCTATTTATGGAATAATTAAGAATCAATGATAATTGATATTTATTCTAACTCTGCCTTTACGGGTCCCAAGCCTGGATGAAAAAGCAGAAGGAGAGGGAGCAGTAACAAGCTTGCTAAATAAACTTAGGCTCAGCTGGCCCGGCTGATCCAGGGATACAGAATGAGTCTGTACTCCATGTTAGGAATGGCTGTACATGACGTCTGTTCCTCATGTCAGAGGCGGCCATTTCTTTTGGACTAAGTCGGCCTGCTACTGAGTAGTGCTTCCTGTCTTAAAGACAGACAGACGCATTCTATTTCACCCAGTAATGACGGATGTCAAATATCCTTTGATGAAATTGACATCATATTATAATTGAATCGAGAGTATATACCGGAGTTTCATTTTTGTTCATTTTAGCACTCCTCTAGAAGCTTGAGATTCAAATAAAAATAAAAAGAAACTCATTTCCAGAAATGTTTTGCCCTCATATACAGGAGATTCACATCTATTCGAGAGTTTTGAGTGGATCAGTCTATTTCTTTATAATTTTTGTTTTTCCACATAAGTTCTGGCCATACTAACCACGTTTCTGATCTTTTTTGGCAGAACTTAACATCCTTGACACCTTCATTTATTTAAACTAACCCGGAAAAGGAATATTGAAATGATTCTTATAATCCTTTTGGTTTCATTATAATTATTTGCCTATTTTTTAAGGAAAATATTTATACATTTAAAAATAAAATAATATATTTTTTATGTTGTAAATTAGAAATAAAATAATATTATTAATTTCAAAGCGCATGATGCCTAAACAGCCAGTATTAAAAAACAATAACACTTGTGACATTCACAACGGCACTGCAAAGTGAAACTTAAACTGCCCTGAAGCCAAATGTGGGCAGGCGCGATCCTAAAGTTTGCTTTTCTTTTAACTCACTCCCTTCTGTAATACCTTGTTAATGGTAAAGTTGTACAGTAAGACTTCCTTGAAAGGACTTTCTCGCTAGAAGACACCTCTCTACAAAGTACCGTTTTCATCAACAAAATTAACATTTTTACTATTGAGCACCTCTCTGGTAAGAGGACATCTCTCTGTAAAGACAATATGGCTCTGCAATTATATGTCATTTACAGGGAGGTCCTACTGTATATGTAAACAACAATCAACTGTCAATATTTGTATGGTCGAATTATCGGGAGTGTTGAATTATCAATAGTGTCAAATTACCATTTGTTATTTGATAGGCTGGAGGGGTTGGGACATCAAAACATGGTCGAATTATCGTAAATTGGAAAATTAATGAGGTTATGCTGTATATACAAGGTTGCCCCAAAAGTTCGTAAACATTTGCCAAAAATTGATATACCAATATTATTCGCCGTTATGTATAATGTCTTTGAATTATGTATTATAATGTATTTGCCGTAATAATATTATTCACCAAGAAATATGAAAAACAACATTTTAAGAAAAGCACTAACTTTTGGGACAACCTTATATATAGAGAGAGATTGTGCCAGGTGATTATAGGGCCTCAGGCTATGTGCCATTAATTATGGGTGGTGTTTATCTTCTTTTCAAACAGAGTAATTAAGTGTTTTCCTGTTGTTTAGAACATTTGAGGAACAAAGGACACAGGTAGGACTTTGCCTGTTAAGAAAAACACTAACTTTTGGGACAACCTTATATATAGAGAGATTACGCCAGGTGAATATACAGCCTCCGGCCATGTGCCAGTAATTATGGGTGGTGTTTATCTTCTTTTCAAACAGAGTAATTAAGTGTTTTCCTGTTGATTAGAACACATTTGAGGAACAAAGGACACAGGTAGGACTTTGCCTGTTAAGAAACCACTAACTTTTGGGACAACCTTATATATATAGAGATTGCGCCAGGTGATTATAGGGCCTCCGGCCATGTGCCAGTAACTATGTATGGTGCTTATATTCTTATCAAACAGAATAATTGGGTGCTTGGCTTCCTGTTGATGGGAACACCTGAGGTACATAAAGGTGAGACTTTGCCTGTTAATATTTAGCTGGGCTTAGTAGGACAGTCTTCATGTCTAGGGTACCAGGAGTACAAGACTCCAGACATACTGCCCTGCTCAGGGTCACCTCCCCACCACACAGAGGCAGTTAACAGGACTTGGGGAATAATTATGGTTTAATGCCTTAATACTAGCCATGCTACAGTTTTGATATAGCAATACTATGATGTTAACCTACAAATAACTTACTATATACAGTACGTATAACCTTCCTTTAGCGGACACCCTGCTAGCAGACACCTCTCTACAAAGGACAGTTTTCATTTACAAAATTACTATTTTCACTATTTAGAAACTTTCCATTAAGAGGATACCTCTTCCTAAAGGACAATTTGGCTCTACAATTAGGTGTCCTTTACAGGAAGGTTATATTGTATAAGAGAGAGAGAAGAGTGTCAAGCTTATTTAATATAAAACCCAAAGAGATTTATTTTTCATCCTGTTGAATTAAAATCTATGTTAAATTATAGTTGTGTCAGATGCTATGAGCAATCCATCTGATAAGTGGCCAAAATCAATGATTATCATGGATAAAACTGGATTAATAATTTTTCTTAGCAAAAAAAAAATTTCAAACACTATTTCATCTTAGTGAATAAAGACATTGGGAAGCAAGCGAATAAATTCAGAAAATAGAGAAAAAAACCTTTTTTTTATTTGAAAAAAAAATCATATTTTAAAGAAATCTTTTAGGACTTTTTTGTTCTAAAACCCTATTTAGAGTGTGAATTATAGATCATCAATCTTCAAAGGTCATGAATGTATCTTATTTTTGAAGTTGTAAGCATTGTTTTGGGTTTTTGTGTGGTTTAGTTAAAAATTGGATTCATTTTTGAAAAATAATAATAAAATTATTTTGTTCAGCATATTGTTTATTGCTAGCCATTCTTTTTGTCTTACTTTCAGGCAATTGTTTGCTATTGTTGTGTACAATAAAGAGCTTCAGCTATCTGCATGCATCTCTATCACAGCAGTCACAATATCCTCTACTTCCCAGAAGCCCACCCCCTCCTCTACGTAGTGGGCGGGAGAAGCAGTACAAGTAAGGGACTGCCCTGTAGTATGGAGTCGTGAGCCCCAAGCCGCTAAGGTAACCTTGAACAGGGAACTCTGAAATATGGCTGACTACGGGACAATAGCACCTTCCCTCTACCATGGAGCAGCAATATACTCTTAGAAGAGAAAATTGCTAAAGTATAAAATAAGAATATAAACAGTAGCAATGCGTTTCTTTATTCGTGTAAATTGAAAGCTTTCAGATCTTTATAATCCTTCTACAGAAATAGCTATAAGATGAGAAAATCCTCATTCTCTCAACTTATAACTATGCCTGTGGAAGGATTATAAAGTTCCGAAAGCTTGTACTTTGCACGAATAAAGAAACGAATTGTTACTGTTTATATATTTAAAATATTCTCTATCTTGGTTGATTCCACATTAAAAGAATTACTCTTCTTTTTGAGGCTATTCCCAATGTGACACAAATGTTGGTACCTTCATAAGATTGGAAGTTCTGTTCGGACAGGGAATGAGTTGTCAGTTGCAAGCCCTATTAATTATATAGAACGTTGTCTATGGATAATGACATGTGCAATATGACATTACAGGTTTGCTCTTTTAACATGTTCTTGACCACCCTTGCAACATGTGGCATGTGCTGGAAAATCACTTTGTCATATACTTTTATGTATTTTGATATCTCCCTGATCCATTCCTCGCCAACTTCCTGATCTCTACATATTTATCTCACAGATCATTCCATCTCCCATAGTGCCCCGTTATCTAAAAAGGAGCAGTGCTACCAGACCTACACTTTAAATGCATTTGAAACTTCGCCGTTGCCGGTTCAAAGTCTGGATAAAAAAGGAGGAGAATTAGCAGTAACAATCTCTCTGAAAATTTGTGCTCAGCTGGTCTGACTGATAGTAGACTGTAAGGGCTCCTGATCCAGGGATACAAGATGAGCAGCGTTTGTACTCCATGTTAGGAGCGACTGCACATGTCGTCGGTTCCTCATGTCAGAGGCGGCCTGCTACTGAGTAGAGCTGCCAGTCTTAATTACAAAGGCAGAGGCATTCTACTTCACTCAGTCATGATGGTTTTCAACTCTACAAGCTTTATGCCATAATATGATTGAATGGTGATAAGAAAAAGGAAGATAAATATATTTGAAGAAATAATTAGATGCTCATTTACTCCCGTGACACCCTCTTTCATTGTTGTCACAAATATTCTATTTCAGATAATGAGAGCTCTCCAAATATATAGAGTAACATTTATTTATTATTTTCCAAGGGAGTTAATATTTTTATATTCCTCATGAATGCCAAGTTATAAATAAGGGACTCGGTGACATAAGAAGGGAGCTTAAAGAAAGACATTTACCTAAATGTTAACTAGACATGGTAAGGGCTCCACGTGATATCTAGATACATAACACAGAGGGGGTTAGATGTATACTATACTATCTCACTCCGTCATGTATTGCTACACCCCTGACCTCAACTTCCCAATTCCGACAGCTCGCTGTAGAGTTTTCTATTGACAACAAAGTAGAATTAGTGGACTAGAGACTGAAAACAGCACTGTTGGACACCGACAACGCTGAAAGCCGGACTTACGTCTACACGCGAGGCCTCCCATCGGAGTTTTGCGCCAGAGCTAACAGCCTAGTAATCAGTACCTAGTCCTAGGTCAATGGAGCGAGCAAGCTATCGGAGAGGAAGTTGAGTATCATTCCACGCCATGTGAATACACAGGGTTAAAGTAGTAGGGTCCCCACCCCCCATCCCAGCGTGGAATGACCAATGACCAAAGCGGGATAGTCTAGGGCGGCTAATCGCGCAGAGGCCACCACAGGGGTGTAAGCACTAAACACCGACCCGCTGTCAATGTTCCAGTACTGTCTAGTCACTATCTAGATCCTGCAACAATGGCATTATTAGAGCCGGATCTCAGGGAAGTCACACTGTGGGTCTCTCCATCTGGAACGTCTGTTACACACAGCAGCCTAGAATTCAGACTTTATGTTCATCAGATTGCTATTGTCACCCAGTCCCTTTTTTATATTTGGCATTAAAGCGGTTTATAAGTTTTTTATTCAACCAGATTCTTGTTAATTTGATTTAGAAAAATTTAAAGTTCACAATAAGAGATTTCGACTAACACAAATAACTAAAGACATTTTTGTTGTTACCAACCAATTAATGGAGCAGTTCTTACAGAAACACAAGACACCAAATCCATCCAAGAACCCAAAGGAATCTTACAACCTCTAGATTCAATTCGCATTTCTTCAAGGCATATATATGAAACTCTGTCTCAGTGGTACAGCCTGCTCCACGCTGACGAGCGCCAACAGCATCCGTGGATGGCTTTTCTTAATTATCAATGAATTGTTCAAATATCAGGGAACAGGTTATATCGATGTTTAGTTGATTTCTGTTCCCCTAGATGGCGCTCTGCCATCTAAAAAGCACATGTGCTTTTGATCAGGATGTGCCTTCTTTATTTTTAATATATGAAACTATGTCAGGGATATCGTTAAAAATATGTAAAATGGTTTCCAATATATCTGTGGCTGAAACAACTATACTTTATTCAAAGGTAACTGTATAGGCGCAAGGTAATAGAACCAAATCCAAATAAATAAATAGTTTATGACGTTTCTGCAACAGTGTTGTTACCAACATCAGACAAAAGTACTGAATCTCTCTGATGATGGTAACATGGTTATAGGATGTTAAAAAAATTAATTAAACAAATTAGAACTTAGAATTAAATATTTACAAAAACACGTTATATATATTTATAATTGTATGTAATTCTGCTATCCTCAAACCTTATGTCCATATATAATCTAAAATACCCATTCCAAGAGTCTAGCATCAGTATCACTATAAAAGGAAGATCGAAAAATACAATATAACAGCGGCATGGTAGATTAAACTGGTAAAACTGCTGGAAGGGTTCACTACTAATGAGCCAGGCCCTCCCATTAAATTTTTTTTCCATTGCAGTAAGGGTAGTATAAATTGTTTATTTTTAAAAAGAATGATACGCGTCAATAATAGTTTTTAATTTTAAATACACATGTATTATTCGACAGAGTTCATAAAATATTTATAGACAAAGTGGCTGATGTAAGAGAGTTAAATGATTTAGATCAGGGAACAATCGATGTCTCACTTCTGTAAAGTTAAGTATGGTTTAGTTGAGATATCTTCTGTTTGGATATATCTGATATAAATTCCTACCTGATTTCTTCTGATTCAGTGATTTAAACTTGCATTGAAGTTGATTGTTTTTACTTGTAAATTCTTGTTTGGATCTTATATGCAAATAATAATCTGGCTTTTATTGATATACCAAGAAAATGGGTTGACCAAATATTAGGGAACAGGTTAAATTGCTCCACTAGATGGCGCTCTGCCATCTAAAAAGCACATGTGCTCGTGGTTAGGATATGCCTTCATTATTTTCAATATCAACATCTGACCTTTTTTTCTATTGTTTTTTTTTTCATATAATAATCTATTGAGTTTCTTGCTGAATTTCTTAGGATTCCAACTTGAGATATCTATATTCTTCTTATCATCATTATAGATTATATCAAGATCAGCGGAATTATACAGGTTCCATATTCGTTGTATGAATAGTTTCTGTTACCCATGATCATTAATTCTTCCACGTTTTCTTTTTGAATATTTCCTTGTGTTTTAGATTTGTTGTCGTGAAGAATCTGATCTTCGAAATAAGTAAATATCAACAAAATATCACAGATAATCTGATAATTTATCAATGTGTTTTCTTCTTCAAAACTTGGTACTTTGAATAAAGATTTATTTTGTACTAAATACAAATTTTTGAACTCTAATAATTCGAATAGACGAATTTTAAGCTATATTGGGAGAAAAAATATATATATGATTAATATCTTATTTTTCTAACTAAAAACTACCATTGTTGTCATACCAAACCTTTTGAGTTTTAAATATAAAATTAAGTCATGGCTGAAAATGATCTTAAATATCTCCATAATTTTCTTTTTACATGGATATTAAGAATTTGTCGATTTCGGGAAAGACATTTTCTTCTAGGATTTCTACATTAGTGGTCACTTTTAAAGAAAACTACCAATTCTAGTTCTTAAGATCTTTGGTATTTTTTAAATATTTAAAATAAAAAATTGTGGGGTTAGACTTTTAAAATGATAGATTAACTACTTTATTTGTGGCTTCAAATGATGGTGCATCTAATTCTGATGCACTTCAAAAAAATTTCTAATAATGTCGGAGGAAATGGTAAAAACATTAAGATTAATAGAATTATAAACGCAAAAAAAATCTGTAATTATAAAGGTTCTAAGCCAAACTGACAATAAAATACTACTAGATGAATTAGAAAAATCAGGAGATTTGAAATTGATTAGTAAAATTTAAATACCGACACTAAGAGATCCAATTATAATAGTCAAAACGTATCCAAAATTACAGATACTGCGCGCGAACTTCGTCCAAACCGCATGCAAAATGAATTCTGTTCTAGAAAATTTGGAAAGTGTGTGTGTGAAATAAAGGTTCTATTTATAATGAGAATTAACACTCTATATCACAATATAGTATTAAGGGTGACTCCTGAAGTTTACCAAATTAAAAAAAAGGGTAATGAGATATACACCTATTTTTGAGCGATGTTCTACACAAGACAGAATATTTGTAAGACAATGCCAAATTATTTTGAATTTTATCCTAATCACAAAACAAAAGACTGCCAAAGCATTAAAATATGTAAAATATGCGGTGTACAGGGTAGCCACAACTGTACTGAAGCAACAAATTATCACAATCGCTCTAAGCACCCTAAATAAAAACACTTTTTATACAAACCATAAATAAATTCAAGTGAATGCCCGATTTACAACCCACAAATAGACAGACTTATTCAAAGGAAACCATATTCACAAATACACGAGGGAAATGATGTATCAAATATAATTTTAAGTTTAATCTTGCTGGCTCGGCAACCCTAGAGCTCTGACGTCACTACCTGTGGATGTAACCCAGGCGAGGCCGCGAGGCCGCGTGGCCACGAGACTTATTCTTTTCTCTTTTTTCCTCCATGTTTACTTTTAATCTATATCTAATCCTTTTACCTTGTAGTTAATTAAAGTATAATTAACGTTGAGCGCTGTGTGTAATCAATTGGAATACAACAAAGATTATGAGACTGAAGAAGCGCAAGGCCTAAAACTTGAGACAAGAAGCGCAAGACTTAAAACGTCAGACTGAAGAAGCGCAAGGCCTAAAACGTGAGTAAACAAATTTCCTTTGATTACTTGGACCATCCTTTTTTTCTACTTACCAAATATTTTGTAAAATGGCAAACACAACGATTACAAAATTAAATGGTGCTAATTACTCCAGCTGGAGCTTCCAGATGAAACTCGTTCTAATCGAAAACGATTTGTGGAGTTTGATCAATCCAGGAGAGGCTAAGCCTGACCCTAGTGACCTTGTTGCAACAAAACTTTTTTTGTCGCGGGAGGGTAAGGCGTTTGCAAAAATTTGCCTCGGGATTAATGATGAACAACAATTGCATGTTCAACATTTGAATACTCCGAAAGAGGTCTGGGAGGAACTGGAAAAATTATACGCACCAAAGGATAGTAGATATCGAGCCGTACAACTAAGAAGGCAGTTATATGGCGAAAGGTTGACTCAGCACAGCAATATGGAAGGGTATATGGGGAAGATAAACTACATTGTAAATGAACTGGCCCAAATTGGCGACAAAATTGATGATGGCGATTTGGCTATGGTTCTTTTGGGTGGATTACCAGAGGATTGGGACACCGTTGTCTCAACCATATGTAACTTGCCTGATTCAAACTTCACGACCGCCACAGTTAAAAGACGGCTGTTGGCAGAAGCAGAAAGGCGTTCGTCTAATCTACCAAAAGATGTGGGTGCCATGGTCGTTAATGCCTCTTCGAAGCCCATTGAAACAGAAAAACAATTTAAAGCAAAGGTTGTTTGTTTCAAATGTGGAGGTAAAGGCCATTATGCAAGGGAATGCAGGAAGAAAGGAAAGAATGAACAAAGACCAAAGAGGTTTGACCAAAACAAAGGCGTAAATATGTCGGCAATGAGCAACACTTTGTTTGGAGCTACCGCCGAGACCTGGATCATAGATTCTGGAGCGACGCACCATATGACTCCCAAGAGAGATTACTTCACATGTCTGAAAGAGTGCACAAGCAATATGAGTTCCATCACTATTGCGAATGGCTCTTCTATAGAAGCATGTGGTATCGGTACTGTCAGTGCCAATATTGTTGGACACAAGGGAGATGCCAGCAATATGATTGCCCATAACACCTTGTATGTTCCAGATATGCGTCACAGTGTTCTGTCTGTACGCCAAATGATAGAAAACGGTAGAAAAGTTGTCTTCAACAGGAGTGGTTGCCACATTATGGACATGAAAGGTAAACTCTTGATAGAGGGAAAGAAGTTGGGTAGACTTTACTACGTCCAGGCTACTCCATCCTCTCCGATAGATCAGAATGATCGTGTTTCTCTTGCATCTGAATGCAAGGAAGAGCTTACACTGGAACTTTGGCACAAAAGGCTGATGCATGTAAATGCATATACGATAGCAAAGATGGCCAAGAACCAAAGCGTAAGAGGACTTAATTGCAGCCCGGCAAAGCCAGAAAAGTGCGAAGACTGCTTGATCGGCAAGTCTTACCGTCTGCCATTCCTTCAACACTCACACAAGGAGGAAAAAGAAATCATGCCGTTGGACTTGGTGCATGCGGATTTGATGGGTCCACTCGACGTATTGAGCTGGGGAGGAGCCAAGTACGTCTTAACCATCATTGATGAATCTACGAGATATACAAGTGTATTTTTCCTGAAAAACAAAGGCGAAACCCTGGGAAAAGTCAAAGAGTGGATTCAAGAATCTGAGAAACAAACCAGCCGGAAACTAAAACGAATACGTACGGATAATGGCTTGGAATTTTGTTCCAAAGAATGGGACACTTTCTGCACGAGCGTCGGAATAGTTCATGAACACACTTTGACGTATACACCTCAACAGAATGGTGTGGCAGAAAGAATGAATAGGACACTCCTAGATCTTGTCAGGAGCACTATATCTGGAAGTGGTCTGCCAAAGGCTTCCTGGGCGGAGCTGACTTACACCGCAGCCTATGTCAGAAACAGAGTTCTCAACAACCACAATGGTGAAAGTACGCCATATGAACTGTGGACAGGGAACAAGCCTAGTCTTAAACACCTAAGAGCTATTGGCTGTCAAGTATTTGTCCATATTCCAAGACAAGTCCGTAAATCCAAACTCGAAAGAAGAGCTGTCAAAGGTAACCTTGTTGGATATGCACTCAGAGGACGTGGCTACAGAGTGTGGATTCCTGAGATGAAGAAAGTGGTGGAATCTCGGGACTGTGTCTTCAAAGAGAGTGATGTATCGAGGAACGACAGCAACCGGGAGGAGCTTCCATCAGTTGAACACTACAGCTATGGGACTCAACGGGAGATTGTAGAGTATCCAGTGTCTTTATTAGATCAAGAAGACGTGACACCTACAGAAGAGGACAGCCATAATGAAGATACTGTAAAGCCTTCTCCTACTCGATCTCATCCAATGATCCTAAGGAACCAGAGAAATGCTCAGAACTCAAATGAACTCCTCAGTACTGAAGTAAATAAGGGAGATCCTACTTCGTATAAAGAAGCTATCCAAGGCCCTGAAGCTGAGCATTGGCTTGAAGCAATCGAAGAAGAATTGGAGTCCTTGAGAAAGCACAATGTTTGGGAACTAACAGAACTACCAAAAGACTCTGCCCCAATTGCTTGTAAGTGGGTACTACACAAGAAGACCAACGCCGAGGGTCAAGTAGTAAGATACAAGGCCCGACTTGTGGCAAAGGGCTTCACTCAACAAAAGGGAATCGATTATGATGAGATTTACTCACCTGTTTCAAGTTTCGAAACGACAAGACTGCTCACAGCAATAGGTGTTGAAAACAACTGGTTCATAGACCAATATGACGTGAAAAGTGCTTATCTCTACGGCAAGCTTGACAGAGTGATCTACATGGAACAACCAGAAGGCTTTGTTAAACCTGGTGAGGAACATCTTTACTGCCAACTCAAAAGGTCTCTGTACGGACTGAAGCAAAGCGGCAGATGTTGGAACAAGTGCCTTGATGAGTGGTTGAAGAAAAAGGGATTTGTGAGGAATCCAGTTGACCCTTGTGTCTACAAGCTCAAGCTGAACGAAGGAATGATAATCCTATCATTATACGTGGATGATATTCTTACTCTGACGGAGAATCAAGAAGTGAGAGAAAAGTGCATTGAACTGCTGAGAGGTCACTTCGAAACAAAGTACATCGGACCAGTATCCTACCTGCTTGGTGTCAACTTCACTCGATCAAAGGATGGATGCGTAACTCTAACACAAAGAGCCTATATAAAAAGTCTACTGGAACGGTTCAATCTTCAGGAAGGAAGAGAAGTCTCAACGCCGATGGAAACCAGACCAGAACTTCTTGAGGAAGAAGATGAAGAAAACTGCCAAGACCTTCCCTACCGTGAACTAATTGGTGGACTGCTCTACATTTCACAGCGGACAAGGCCAGACATTGCCTATGCAGTAAGCCAATTGGCTCGCTATTGTTCAAAGTACACTAGAAAACACTGGGTTGCTGCGAAACGAATTTTAAGATACTTAAAATCTTCAGAGCATCTAGGCATCACCTATAGACGGACTGGAGAACAACTGTGTGTCTATTCGGATGCAGATTGGGGAACCAACCTGGAAGACAGAAAGAGTACATCGGGTTACGTAGTGATGTTTGCAGGCGCTCCAATCCTATGGCGAAGTTCAAAGCAAACTGTCACCGCCCTCAGCACAATGGAGGCGGAATACATTTCCCTATCATCGTCAGTCAGGGAAGTGACATGGATCAGGGAGTTCCTGAACCATTTGGATATACCAAATAATATGGTTGAGCCAACTCCAGTGTGGTGCGATAACCAAGCGGCTATAGCACACGCCAAGAGCTACATCAGCCGATCCAAGACCAGACACATCGCCATTAGATATCACTTTGTCAGAGAAAAGGTGGATGACGGTGTGATTAAACTGGACTATGTTACAAGTGGAAGAAACCTAGCGGACATTTTGACCAAGCCACTGGGGAGAAACCAACACGAACTTCATCGTTCGAGACTCTTAAGCGGCGAAGTGATCCATGAATAGGAGGTCACTTCGAGGGAGGAGATTGCTGGCTCGGCAACCCTAGAGCTCTGACGTCACTACCTGTGGATGTAACCCAGGCGAGGCCGCGAGGCCGCGTGGCCACGAGACTTATTCTTTTCTCTTTTTTCCTCCATGTTTACTTTTAATCTATATCTAATCCTTTTACCTTGTAGTTAATTAAAGTATAATTAACGTTGAGCGCTGTGTGTAATCAATTGGAATACAACAAATCTTAAGTACATTAATATCCAATATGATTGAAAATGTGAGATGTTTTCAACAAAATGTAAGAAAAGGTTTTACTGCGATATGTAAAATATAAAATAATCATTTTTGCATCCAATGATGATTTTCCTACACACACTTATAACATTCATATAAAAAAGGAATGATGTTGATTTCATATAATTTATATAGATAAAGTGGTAGATGTAAGAGAGTTAAATGATTTAGATCAGGGAACAAACGATGTCTCACTTCTGTAAAGTTGAGTATGGTTCAGTTGATATGTCTTCTGTGTGGATATATCTGATATAAAATCCTACCTGATTTCTTCAACATCTTTGTTTTAAATTTGCATTGAGGTTAATTGTTTTTAGTTGTAAATTCTTGTTGAGTTCTTATATGTATATAATAATCTGGCTTTTATTGATTTATCAAGAAAATGGTTTGGCCAAATATCAGGGAATGGGTCAAATAGTTCCACTAGATGGCGCTCTGCCATCTAGAAAGCACATGTGCTCGTGGTCAGGATATGCCTTCATTATTTTTTATATCAACATCTGACCTTTTTTTCTCTATTTTTTTCATATTATAATCTATTGAGTTTCTTGCTGAATTTCTTGAGATTCCAACTTGAGATATCTTTATTCTTCTAATCGCTATTATAGATTAGATCAAGATCAGTAGACCTATACAGTTTCATATTTGTTGTTTGAATAGTTTCTGTTACCCATGATCATTAATTCATTCATGTTTTCTTTTTAAATATTTCCATGTGTTTTAGATTTGTTGTCTTGGAGAATCTGTTCTTCGAAATAAGTAAGTTTTAACAAAATATCACAGATAATCTTATAATTTATAAATTATTTTCTCTTCAAAACTTGGTACTTTGAAAAAAAACTTCATTTCAATTGTGTAAAATAAAAAAAATTAGCCAAATATTTCGAATTGGCAAATTTTAAAATATATAATTAGAGAAAAAAATATGATAAATAGATTGAAATTGTATCTCCCTCTCTTTTAACGTTTTCTTTTCAAATATTATCTTGTTCTCAGATTTGTTGTCGTGAAGAATCTGATCTTCTAAATTTCAACAAAATATCACAAATAATCTCATAATTTATCAATGTTTTCTTTTTCTTTAAAATTTGGTACTTTGAATAAAGATTTATTTTGTACTAAATACAAATGTTTTAACTCTAATAATTCGATTAGACAAATTTTATAATATATTTAGAGGAAAAGAGTGATATAAATATGATTAAAAGTTAGAAATTATATCTAATTTTCTCTAACTAAAAACTATACCATTGTTGTTATACCAAACCTTCTAAGTTTTAAAAATGGAATGAAGTCATGGCTAAAAATGGTCTTAAATATCTCCATATTATTCTTTTTACATGGATATTAAGAATTGGTATATTTTAGGAATGTCATTTTCCTCTAGGATTTCTACATTATTGGTCACTTTTAATTATATCTACCAAATCTGGTTCTTAAGATCTTTTGTCCTGGACGTGCCCTCTTTTTTTTTTTTTGGAGCTCAAAAATCATTCCATTTGGTTAGCAGCACGTAAAACCATATTCTCTTTTAAGATCTTTGGTACTCTTAAATATTTCAAATATGAAATTATCTGATTAATTCACATGAAATCAATTAGAGTCTATGAAGAAAATGATTTTCCATAAGATTTTGCCAAAGCAAGTACATATTTTACTGAATTTTACTTTTATATAGATATAGGTATGCCTATATTTTTTATGAGAGACATTGCTGACAGTGTTCGAGGGAAAGCTCCAGGAGAAGAGATCGAGGGGAAGGAGACGATGGGAATACACAGACGATCTAAAACAATGGACTGGGTGGCACACCTACGAGGAGATGGAGAGGATGGCGGAGGAAGTATGGAGAGACCATGTGGTCCACCCTCAGTAGAGGAGGCATTGAAGAAGGGAGATATGAAGAGACCATGTGGCCCAGCCTCAGTAGAGGAAGGCATTGAAGGAGGAAGATATGGAGAGACCATGTGGCACAGTCTCAGTAGAGGAAGGCATTGAAGGAGGGAGATATGAAGAGACCATGTGGCCCACCTTCAGTAGAGGAAAGTATTGAAGTAGGGAGATATGGAGAGACCATGTGGCCCACTCTCAGTAGAGAAAGATATTGAATGAGAGAGATATGGAGAGACCATGTGGCTCACCCTCAGTAGAGAAAGACATTGAAGGAGGATATGGAGAGACCATGTGGCCCACCTTCAGTAAAGGAAGACATTGAAGGAGGGAGATATGGAGAGGCCATGTAGCCCACACTCAGTAGAGAATAAAATTAAATCTTTATTAATCGCCCATATAAAATTATATAGTGCCAAATAAAAGAAAATATTATTGTTCGGTACACTTTTGATTGGTACACTATGATGTAGGTTCGTTTGGATTAAAATGGTCTCAAGCAAAGGTGATCAACTTTGTATTGGGGTGGTTAGTTTGATATTGAAAAAATGATTCAATTAATCATCCGTGGTATTTTTAATTTATTCAGGATAAATATAGATATTAATACAAAGCAATAACGCGCCATCTATACATATAAAATTAAATGATTTAAAAGCGCGAATGTTTCTTTTATACATAAAACGAACTTCTACTGTCCTTACTGCGATGAAAAAATATATTGGGAGGGCTTGGCTCATCAGTGGTGAACCCTCCCAGCGGTTTCGCCAATTTAATCCACCAGACCGCTTCTCAGAGCTCTAAAACTGTATGTCCATAGTTTACTTGAAAACCATTTCTAAGATTCCATCCTTCAGTGTAGCATATAAAAGCAGAATGATCCAATACAATATTAGAGCTCTGAGAAGCGGTCTGGTGGATTAAATTGGCGAAACCGCTGGGAGGGTTCACCACTGATGAGCCAAGCCCTCCCAATATATTTTTTCATCGCAGTAAGGACAGTAGAAGTTCGTTTTATGTATAAAAGAAACATTCGCGCTTTTAAATCATTTTATTTTATATGTATAGATGGCGCGTTATTGCTTTGTGTTAATTTATTCCTAATGGCCTTGTCTTTATAGTTTGCTGAAGAGCATTGCTCGAAGCAAATATTTGAATGTAATTCTACTGTCCTATAAGCTTATGTCCATAGTTTACTTGAAAACCATTTCTAAGATTCCATCCTTCAGTGTAGCATATAAAAGCAGAATGATCCAATACAGTATTAGAGCTCTGAGAAGCGGTCTGGTGGATTAAATTGGCGAAACCGCTGGGAGGGTTCACCACTGATGAGCCAAGCCCTCCCAATATATTTTTTCATCGCAGTAAGGACAGTAGAAGTTCGTTTTATGTATAAAAGAAACATTCGCGCTTTTAAATCATTTTATTTTATATAGATATTAATATTTTGTTACAAATTAAATTTTTAGTAAAAAAGAAGTTGGAAAATGTTCGATTCAAACGGATGGATGGGAGAGCACATCCGCCGGTGATGGCCGTCAGTATTCGAACGTACCGACGCCCGTGCTTCCCACGTGACCGCCGCCGCCGCGCATGCGCGCCGACCTTGGCGTCACCGCCGTCCTTCGGCGGTGGTGTTGGTTGAAAACTGTTTTATTTTCTTCTCGCGCGGGCGTGCCTTTCACTAACATTCCTCCCACCAATTTAATTGATAAATTAAATTCTAATACTATATTTTCTTGGCTATAGTAGAGGCCAATCTAAATTTGTTTTGTTTCTAATGGAAAAAGTCACTGTACTGGACGAAGAAAAACTCCCGATGATGTCTTCACTCTTGCGACTCGAACTTGTCCATCGGCCCCCAGGTAGCACCTCCTCCACTTTTCCTAATGGCCATGAAAATGATGATACAGAGTTATAAGAGAAAATAATATATATAAATGTATAAATATTTATATACATCAGACACGATCCCTCTCAATCATCTCAAATGGTTAAAGCCGCCCTGAGTTCGGAAAGGCCCGGGCTTATAACCGGGTTTTTGTCCCCAACGTGCTCAAATTCACCGCCGAGGAATTCGTACAGAATTTTTATTTTTCCAGGCGAGAGATCATTGAAGAGTGATTCTCTTTCAGAGCGGAATAGAACCGCGGACACCACGTCCCCATACTCAACCTCAAATCCATAAAGAGGAGCTAGAGTAGAGTAAGCCTTTAGTTGTTCGAAAAATTTTCCAGCGGCTCACACTCCTGAATGGCCTGAGAGAGAAATATGTCTTGGTTCGCGGGGGTAGCAGACAAGATGGATGATTCAGTCAGGGCTTGGATCTCTTCTGCAGGAGCCGCTAATTGCTCAGTATTGGTCGAGGAAAGATCTGGTCGTGATGGCATTTGGCTGGTGCTCGGGGCCGGAACAGGAAGCTCGGGGGCTGGAGTCTCGTCGAGACGGATAGGAAAGTTCGCCTTGGGCGTAGGCGCGGCAGGGCTGGAGGGTGTTGAGGGGGTCTACTTGATGGGAGCACACAATTCCGTAGCTGGTGTTGAGAGGGCGGATATTTTGGAGGGCATGGGATTGGATGAGAGAGGCCTCTACACCGGGCCCTGCCTTCTTTTTCTTGATGTTTTCGGCTCCAGATTTTTTAGAGCGCTCGTTATGGGGATTGGCTTGGGGGTCAGATCCTCCTTCTGAGCATTGAATGCGCTTGATGGAGGTGGGGCTGTATCCACAGCAGCAGGTGTATGGTCTGCAGGTGGGGCTGCTGATGCAGCTGGAGTTGGTGATGCAGCCGGCACGGTGTTCGAGGTGGAGGGCGGCCTGATCCAGCCCTGTGTGCGTGCCGCAAGAGCATCCACAGGGAGCACCAGCTTGTCCTCCTGGAGATCAGTCTTACAAGGACAGTTGGTACGCTTGTGTCTCTGCTTGTAGCACAGGGAACACTTAATGCCGTAGGTCACGTAGACGTGCGTGACCACTCCCTTGGCCTTGACATCCAGCCGAGCAGGGATTGGGAGTGCTTTACTCCGTCGCGCAGAGTTATAAAAGTTTTCCGACGAGCATCAGCCCAGCAGGAATCTTCTAGTTGCATCATATTCTGAATGATGGACGTGACCATATGGCCGCAGCGCAGTGACGAGGTCAGCGTCCTCTACGAAGAAGAGCACGTTACCGATGACATTTCTCTCAGTCCTATTCCTGAGGGGGAAGGCAGGAAGGGTGACGTCTTCGTTGTTGAGTCCCTCCTCTATCATCTTGCCAGCAAGTTGCACGCTGGAGAGGCCGACCAGGATGTGTCCTTCCATCTTTATCAGTTGGTAGATGGTGCCCTTAACCAGCTTGGTTTCCAACGCCCGGAAATACTCCTCTTGCCAGAAGTCTGGGCAGACTCCAGGTAGACACACTGGTCCGCCTGCCCCGCGGCCGACTTTGCCCGGTGGTCTGGCACTCGTGCACCTTGCTGGGTGTTGGTGTAGCTCGTGGCCTGCTGCTGTTCAGAGGGATTCCTGGTGCCTGAACGCAGACCTTTTTGGTTCCCGAATTGGAGTGGTCAGATTCATGCGGCCTCTTCTTGGAACCGCCCACTTTGGTGAAAATCACATTTTGTCTTTCGATAAGCTGGTCTTCTTGTTCCGGAAAATCAGCCCAATTGAACAAAAAGTGGCATTTCCGCCGTCCGCCGCCAGCTTGGTATTTACATTTTTGTCATTATTTAATTCTGAATGACTTTCAGTCACATTTCATAATATTTTGGCGATTTCCTGGCAGAGACTTGGCCGTTTTTGATAATTTTTAGATGAGCTTGCAGCCCATTCTTTTGACCTTCAGCCAATACCCCATAGGGGTTACAAATATCCATTGCCTCAATCTCTATCCCATGAGAACGCGGATCTCGCGAGGCCGCACTGCCGAGAGAGAGACCATGTGGCCCACCTTCAGTAGAGGTATGCATTGAAGGAGGGAGATATGGAGAAATCATGTGGCCCACCCTCAGTAGAGGAAGGCATTGAAGAAGGGAGATATGGAGAAATCATGTGGCCCAGCCTAAGTAGAGGTAGGCATTGAAGGAGGGAGATATGGAGAGACCATGTGGCCCACCCTCAGTAGAGGAAGGCATTAAAGGAGGGAGATATGGAGAGACCATGTGGCCCACCCTCAGTAGAGGAAGTACTGAAGGAGGGAGATATGGAGAAATCATGTGGCCCAGTCTCAGTAGAGGAAGGCATTGAAGAAGGAAGATATGGAGGAACCATGGGGCCCACACACAGTAGAGGAAGGTTCTGAAGGAAGAAAGGAAGGATATTGCTGGCTCGGCAACCCTGGAGCTGACGTCACTTCCTGTTGATGCAACCCTTGCAAGGCCGCGTAGCCACGAGACTTATTCTTTTCTCTTTCTCCATGTTTACTTTTTAATCTATATATAATACCTTTACCTTGTAGTTAATTAAACAATAATTAACGTTGAGCGCTGTGGGTAATCAATTGGAATACAACTAAGATTATGAGACTGAAGAAGCGCAAGGCCTAAAACGTGAAACTGAAGAAGCGCAAGACCTAAAACTTCAGACTGAAGAAGCGCAAGGCCTAAAACGTGAGTAACCAAATTTCCTTTGATTACTTGGAACATCCTTTTTTCTACTTACCAAATATTTTGTAAAATGGCAAACACGACGATTACAAAATTAAATGGTGCTAATTACTACAGCTGGAGCTTCCAGATGAAACTCGTTCTAATGGAAAACGACTTGTGGAGTTTGATCCATCCAGGAGAGGATAAGCCTAACCCTAGTGACCTTGTTTAAACAAAACCTTTTTTTGTCGCGGGAGGGTAAGGCGTTTGCAAAAATTTGCCTCGGGATTAATGATGAACAACAATTGAATACTCCAAAAGAGGTCTGGGAGGAACTGGAAAAATTATACGCACCAAAGGATAGTAGATATCGAGCCGTACAACTAAGAAGGCAGTTATATGGCGAAAGGTTGACTCAGCACAGCAATATGGAAGGGTATATGGGGAAGATAAAGTACATTGTAAATGAACTGGCCCAAATTGGCGACAAAATGATGATGGCGATTTGGCTATGGTTCTTTTGGGTGGATTACCAGAGGATTGGGACACCGTTGTCTCAACCATATGTAACTTGCCTGATTCAGACTTCACGACCGCCACAGTTAAAAGACGGCTTTTGGCAGAAGCAGAAAGGCGTTCGTCTAATCTACCAAAATATGTGGGTGCCATGGTCGTTAATGCCTCTTCGAAGCCCATTGAAACAGAAAAAACAATTTAAAGCAAAGGTTGTTTGTTTCAAATGTGGAGATAAAGGCCATTATGCAAGGGAATGCAGGAAAAAAAGGAAAGAATGAACAAAGACCAAAGAGGTTTGACCAAAACAAAGGCGTAAATATGTCGGCAATGTGCAACACTTTGTTTGGAGCTACCGCCGAGACCTGGATCATAGATTCTGGAGCGACGCACCATATGACTCCCAAGAGAGATTACTTCACCTGTCTGAACGAGTGCACAAGCAATATGAGTTCCATCACTATTGCGAATGGCTCTTCTATAGAAGCATGTGGTATCGGTACTGTCAGTGCCAATATTGTTGGACACAAGGGAGATGTCAGCAATATGGTTGCCCAGAACACCTTGTATGTTCCAGATATGCGTCACAGTGTTCTGTCTGTGCTCCAAATGATAGAAAACGGTAGAAAAGTTGTCTTCAACAAGAGTGGTTGCCACATTATGGACATGAAAGGTAAACTCTTGATAGAGGGAAAGAAGTTGGGTAGACTTTACTATGTCCGGACTACTCCATCCTCTCCGATAGATCAGAATGATCATGTTTCTCTTGCATCTGAATGCAAGGAAGAGCTTACACTGGAACTTTGGCACAAAAGGCTGATGCATGTAAATGCATATACGATAGCAAAGATGGCCAAGAACCAAAGCGTAAGATGACTTGATTGCAGCCCGGCAAAGCCAGAAAAGTGCGAAGACTTCTTGATCGGCAAGTCTTACCGTCTGCCATTCCTTCAACACCACACAAGGAGGAAAAAGAAATCATGCCGTTGGACTTGGTGCATGCGGATTTGATGGGTCCACTCGACGTATTGAGCTGGGGAGGAGCCAAGTACGTCTTAACCATCATTGATGAATCTACGAGATATACAAGTGTATTTTTCCTGAAAAACAAAGGCGAAACCCTGGGAAAAGTCAAAGAGTGGATTCAAGAATATGAGAAACAAACCAGCCGGAAACTAAAACAAATACGTACGGATAATGGCTTGGAATTTTTGTTCCAAAGAATGGGACACTTTCTGCACGAGCGTCGGAATAGTTCATGAACACACTATGACGTATACACCTCAACAGAATGGTGTGGCAGAAAGAATGAATAGGACACTCCTAGATCTTGTCAGGAGCACTATATCTGGAAGTGGTCTGCCAAAGGCTTCCTGGGCGGAGCTGACTTACACCGCAGCCTATGTCAGAAACAGAGTTCTCAACAATCACAATGGTGAAAGCACGCCATATGAACTGTGGACAGGAAACAAGCCTAGTCTTAAACACATAAGAGCTATTGGCTGTCAAGTATTTGTCCATATTCCAAGACAAGTCCGTAAATCCAAACTCGAAAGAAGAGCTGTCAAAGGAACCTTGTTGGATATGCACTCAGAGGACGTGGCTACAGAGTGTGGATTCCTGAGATAAAGAAAGTGGTGGAATCTCGGGACTGTGTCTTCAGAGAGAGTGATGTATCGAGGAACTACAGCAACCGGGAGGTGCTTCCATCAATTGAACACTACAGCTATGGGACTCAACGGGAGATTGAAGAGAATCCAGTGTCTTTATTAGATCAAGAAGACGTGACACCTACAGATGAGGACAGCCATAATGAGAAGATACTGTGAAGCCTTCTCCTACTCGATCTCATCCAATGATCCTAAGGAACCAGAGAAATGCTCAGAACTCAATTGAACTCCTCAGTACTGAAGTAAATAAGGGAGATCCTACTTCGTATAAAAAAGCTATCCAGGGCCCTGAAGCTGAGCATTGGCTTGAAGCAAGTGGAAGAAACCTAGCGGACATTTTGACCAAGCCACTGGGGAGAAACCTACACGAACTTCATCGTTCGAGACTCTTAAGCGGCGAAGTGATCCATATATAGGAGGTCACTTCGAGGGAGGAGATTGCTGGCTCGGCAACCCTGGAGCTGATGTCACTTCCTGTTAATGCAACCCTTGCAAGGCCGCGTAGCCACGAGACTTATTCTTTTCTCTTTTCTCCATGTTTACTTTTTAATCTATATATAATCCCTTTACCTTGTAGTTAATTAAACAATAATTAACGTTGAGCGCTGTGTATGATCAATTGGAATACAACAGATATTTTATGAGCGGACCTAAAACATCAGTTAATTTTTATACCTTGAAAATATTACCTCCAATATTTGCTTCAGACACTATCTGGCATAAGTGTTAAGACCACTATATAAAAGGTTGGTATCTGAACCAAGCTTGGAGATATTTTGGAATGTGGGATGAACCGACAAGCAGCGACCTGTATTTCCAGGCTCAAAACTGGCCCAACAAGAGACCACTCCTATTCCAGGATTGTGTAAATACCTTCCCACATTGCACCATCTGCAGGACCAAAGAGACTTCACCAGACCATCTCTTGGAATGTATGAGAGCCTCAAATCAGGGCCTATATGCCAACCCTACTAAGATTGAGAATTTTATCTATGAATTTAGTCTTGATGACTTTGTGTAATTATACCATCGGATTATAATAATAATAATAATATATATGTAGTATATTTTGAGTTAGATAGTTCACAACCTTCTTCTGATATTCATTATAACCCCATATCTATATATAAATATGTATCGACCCTGTAACAATGGAAGTGACAAATAAACAAAGAAGTAAAGGTAGACCAGACGGCGACAAGGCGACGGCCAGAAAGTGTCGTGATTACAGTAGACAATCAGGAATCCCCGCCACATGCGGGGATCCAATATAAAAGGGCCCAGAAAAGAGACAAGTTAGTTGTTTTCAGAGTGACGCCGTTATACAGTCGGTCGGATTTCTCACCCCCCCCCCCCCCCCCTTCCATCCACAAGTAGGCTCAGGGCATCCGCGGCGCCCGTGGTCCGCCTGCCTCCGTCCGTGGTCTACCTCTACCTCTTGGAGCTACCATCTGCGAGACCTGCCTCTGTTCCTTGCTGTCCCCGTGCGGGAATCCCATCACGCACCCACGACCACGACTGCCCAGTACATTCCACATCGGCTTGGTCGGGATTACTACAGAACGCGTTTAAGTCGACAGGATAACTGAGGACAGCAACATGCAGAGGATGACGGAGGTCGGAGACGAATACGTCGCGGATGCCCTCACCAACATGCAGCCCCACTGCGAAGACCTAGTAAGCCGCCTAACAGACGCCATTCGGGGCCTAGCCGTGTCTCGTGCGGAGGAGGCCCTCATCTCCTCTTTCGACGGATCCTACGCAACAAGCAACTTCATCCAGCAACTCGAGCGGACGAGCGAGGAATCGCAAGATGACGCCACCCTGCAAGCCCGGCTCCGCGCGCTACTCAAAGGCGACATGCCGCCGTCACCCAACAGAAGTTACAAGCTTCTACAAGCTCTACTTGGAACGTCTTCCCCATCAGCAGGACAACAACTAAAGACCAAGTCTCCTGACTGAACAATCCTCAAAACTGTGAGTTTTTAAAACCTATGTAACTTTCTCCTCATGCTCACAACTTGATTCTCCATAAATTTAATGTTTATTTTCACTGTAATCATTTTAAATCAAATTCTACCATTTTTATAGCATTTCAATTCAAATTTTAAATCTTGTACACCCTCATTTATCAATTTTTACTTTATTTTAAGCAACTTTTAAAATTTTAATTCATTACTTTCAATTTTACATTTTAAAAAATCATATTATATTTTAATTACTCGAATCATATTTTCTAAACTTATTTTTTTTGTGTTTTTTTTAATATCTTATTTTTATAGCAAAACACCAATTTCTTAATCAAATACTCCAAACTTTGCAGAAATCATTGTTATGTTCACTATTTATGTACACGCCCCATTCAAATTATAAGTCACTATCATGCCATTGCCCTTTTACAAGGATAATTTTCCGCACTAATATAACCCTTCAATCGATACCATATTTATGGCCATAGTATTTATAATTAAATTTATTACGCTCTTTATTTTACTTGACCTATTACTATTCAAATTGATATTTCTCAATATTTAAAAGTTTTAAAAACTAGTCCTAGATTTGTATTTTTATTAAATATCAATTTTAAATTATCTCATCTCATAATGTGCCTCCCATTTTTCCCACAATTACAAATACAACTATGTAATATGCGAAAACTAATATCATACCATAAAATTTCCATACCCCATTGCATTTCATTCCTCCCTGTGTTAAATTGTTATTTACGAAACTCTACCGAATTTTGTACCCATGCCATAACCTTTTCACTTAGAAAAATTTCGTAAATTTATTATTTTATAATTTTTCTAAGCCTAATCACCGCTAATAATCCCCAATCTAACGATTTGTCCGAACATCTTAACGCAAAACTCACCGGGAAGCTGAGGTTTCTGAACTTAGAGAATCCAGGAACCTCCTGGACTAAGTTAATTAAGATAGTAAATAATAAATATAACGATACCCCCCATACGATAACTGGATTTCCCCCCGTATTTTTAATGTATAATATAATCCCCTCTGACTTAAATACCCACATAAGCCCCTACCCCAATATAATAGAAAGTAGAAAACTAGCAATACAACGTACAAATGACAGGCACGACAAAGAGAAAATCAAATATGATAACAAACATAAGAACCCACACTTTGATACAGGAGATTTAGTATTAGTAAAGGCGTATCATCATCCAAATAGCGGTAAGTTAGTACCCTACTTTACAGGTCCATATAAAAATACTGAAATAATTTCTGATTATGTCATACGTATAAATAGACCCAATAGGATTACAGGTAATGATAGCGATACTGTACATGTAAATAAATTACAATATTATAATGAAGAGGTCTTCTATATTTCACCACCCAAATTATATATATATATATATATATATAGAATCCCTAAAAATAAATAGAATAATAGATCCTTTCCGACATTTAGATCCCAACTTGTTTAGTCCAATAGAAAAAAGTATAGCTCATCGATTTTCCGAACCATTTAATCACTTGTCCCCCCATCTATTCTCATAAAATTAGCGAAATCTAGGTCCTAAAAGTCTGGCAAACAATCCACGTTACATAAATAGCTATTATATTACCGTCCTCCCAAAACAAAACACAACGCCCGCCACCGCGGTGTTCACTTTCTCGCGCCACTATGGCGCCTGCCCGTTAGATTGTCGCCTTTCAAACATACATTTTGATTTCGCACTTTTCTACATTGTTCACATCAATTTTAATTCCTCTCACATATCCAATATTCCATTAACATATTTCGCATGATCATAACACATTTATTTATACACTAGTTAATTAATTAATTCTTTTATAGCCTACCCTTTCCCAATGAATTCATACCCACGATTTCAATATTACAGATTAAATTTAATATCCTTCTAACAGAGGAACATGCCCGATTAAAACGGATAGGAAAATTATATAAAATCCCTTTTATAGCAAATCTTATTTTTATAATGTTATAGGATAGTTTATCGTTTTGTCAAACCCGTTTAAAAATTAGGTCCCCATCATTTCTAAAATCGATCCTGTACATAAGATCAAAGGAGACGCCATCTTGGCCTCCTAAAAGGACAATTAAATCCCCAAAATGGCGTCCATCGCCACGACACTATTCCAATCTTCATCCGAACGACCAACCAGCTCAAGGACAAACTGAACTCCCCCCTAGTTTTTTTTTTCTACTTCGTTTATCCTTCCCTACTTCTAAAAGGGTGGAATGACCTTTGTATCCACCATTAGCAGAGATATTCCTTCCTACTTCAACAATCTTGCCTGTCAATCATTCAATTATAGGGCCACATTACCTCCCCGTAGGCCAAACTAGAAAGACATCAGTAATCTTGCACCTACACTTAGACATTGTGTGTAAATATGTTCCCTTTTTTCAGGAACGAATATTTTTGTTTTCTTTTAACTTTTCTCTCATTTATTTGTAAATAGACTTACAGTTTTACTAGTTTTGTGGTGTTGGACTTTGTTTTTTAACTTACAGATGTAGATAAAACATTTCAATATTAATCGATAATATCATTTTGTTTATTAACCTTCAACATTAATGCCATCAACTACCAATCAACCCTTTATATATTATTACCTTTAATATTTCTATTTTCTTTTTTTTTCATCATGTTTAGACCTAGAATTTTACAACTTCAACTATTTTTGGCACCATTTTAAAAAACCTACACCTAACAATATTTATAATATTTCTTAAAAAGACAAAACACATTTATCATTTTTATTTTTCTTGATAGATTTTCAAAATGTTATTTTTGACGCTTCCCTTACAACCTCTAACTCTATCCCATGAACCTTTCCTCCCCACTTTTTACACCCATCAAGAGATTATTGTTCGTCAGCCATTTTTTTTTTCATCGATTAATCCGACTGGAACAATCCTTCCTCGCTATACCATTCCCAATAGTGAGTTCAGGATATCCAGCGCGATCTTTTTTTTTCTCTCATCGTCCGGCTCATCATTTTTTCATTTTTCAACTTTTTCTTTTCACCACACAAGTCGGACACAATCAAAATTGACAGCAATAAATCTCTTACACCCACCTTTCCTTTTCCGCATCCTTTAAACCTCCAACTACCTTCCAAGGGATTCCTGTTCGCCGAACATTTTTTTTTTCATTGATTAATCCGACTGGAACAATCCTTCCTCGCTATACCATTCCCAATAGTGAGTTCAGGATATCTAGCGCGATCTTTTTATTTTTTTTCTCATCGCCCGACTCATCATTTCAATTCACCATTTTTTCAAAATTTCACTTTTTTTTTATAATTCAACCGGGCACAATCATTATGGACAACAGGGATCCCTCTTACCTCTACCTCTCCCTTTCACATCCATCAATCTTCCCACCTCTTTTCACTGTCTGAGCTAATGATGCAGACAGAATATCTTAGGCCTTCTGTTAATGAAAACAATGCCTCACTTAAACAAGTTCGCATTGAATTGCAGAATGCTTGGGATACTACTTTGCAGAAACATGCTCAGATACCCCCTTTACCTTTTCAACCTTAGCGTCACATTATACGTTCAGTCAATAAACTAACTTCATTTTTTTCCTCTCATCTTTTATGCAATAAGATATTATTTTCCTTGTACGATTCATTTTACCATATTTACCATTTTGTATTATATACTTTCTCTTAATCTTTTATCATTCATTTTGTGCGTTTTTATTTTATAACCTTGATTTTTATTTCATTGATACACCACCAGTACAACATCTTTCTCTTTTTAACTTGTAGCTTAATAATAATTTTAACTAATTTGTATACAAATTATTTTTTTATTTTTTTTATAATAGGTTTGTTAGGTCATCATTCATTACATGTCATTCCCCCAACCCAAAACCTTCATCACCGGGGACACATTCTGTAGTATATTTTGAGTTAGATAGTTCACAACCTTCTTCTGATATTTATTATAACCCCATATCTATATAAAAATATGCATCGACCCTGTATCAATGGAAGTGACAAATAAACAAAGAAGTAAAGGTAGACCAGACGGCGACAAGGCGACGGCCAGAAAGTGGCGTGATTACAGTAGTCAATCAGGAATCACCGACATATGCGGGGATCCAATATAAAAGGGCCCAGAAAAGAGACAAGTTAGTTGTTTTCAGAGTGACGCCGTTATATGGTCGGTCGGATCTCTTACCCCCCCCCCCCCCCCCCCCCCCCCCTTCCATCCGCAAGTAGGCTTAGGGCATCCGCGGCGCCCGTGGTCTGCCTGCCTCCGTCCGTGGTCTACCTCTACCTCTTTGAGCTACCATCTAGACCTGCCTCTGTTCCTTGCTGTCCCCGTGCGGGAATCCCATCACGCACCCACGACTGCCCAGTACATTCCACATCGGCTTGGTCGGGATTACTACATATATATATATATTAAAAAACGAAAGAAAAATATAAAAGATAAAAAGATCAGGTACTGAAATCAATATTAAAAATGGCATATCCTGACCATTCTGTGACCGTTTGCTTTTGTGAATGGAATAAATACCCAAATATGGCCATTTCTCATAAACATCGGTGGTTCAGTGGTAGAATGCTCGCCTGCCACGCGGGCGGCCCGGGTTCGATTCCCGGCCGATGCATTTTTTTTTTACAATTTTTAAAACTCATTTATATATTATACAAGAATGACATCCACGGCGCCAATTTATAATTGTAACGAATATTATTTGAATAAAAGCATTTAATCGGGTAAAACCCGGGCGTAACCCGGGCCATTCGGCTAGTATATATATAGTAGAACCTCCTTTTAGTGGACACCTCTCTACAAAGGACAGTTTTCATTTGCAAAATTCCATTTTTACAATTTAGCAATTCTCTAATAAGAGGACACCTCTCCCTAAAGGACACTTTATCTCTGTAATTAGATGTCCTTTACAGGGAGGTTCTACTGTATATATCAATCCCGCACGATGAAGCACTCCTGGCCCTCCGATCATTTCTTGAAATCCACCCAGAAATAGTTCCTCCCCTTTCTAAAGAAGCATTAATAGATTTAATCAAACTTTGTTTAGACCATAGTTATTTCAGTTTCAAAGACAGATTCTTCCGGCAAATTAAAGGCCTACCAATGGGCAACCCGATTTCATCTGCATTAGCCAACATATTTATGAAAGAAATAGATGAAAAAATAATTAATTCAAACCAATTTAAAATAATATTATGGCTACGATATATTGATGACATTTTTTGTCTAACAGAAACAAACATTGAAGGTTTCTTACGTTTTCTCAATAGTCTTAAACCTTTTTTAAAGTTCACACATGAAAAAGAAAGCAATAATTCCCTAGCCTTTTTGAACATTCAGCTTAAAAGAAATCAATATAACATAGAAACTTGCATATACAGAAAACCTACTCACACCGGAAACTATTTAAATTTCAGCTCCTTTGGCCCTATACATAATAAAATCGCCGTAGTGAAATCTCTTACCAAGAGAATAGAAACACATCACTCAAATAGAAATAGTGCAACAGAAGAAAGAAAAAGAATTTTCAAAGAATTGATAAATAATAATTATCCTAAAAAATTTATTGAAAAACATTTTCATAAACAAAGAGCTATACCTTCAAATAATAGTCGTGATCAGTCTCAAAAAAGATATTGCTCTATTCCATATAGCTACGGCTCAGAGAGAATTGCCCGAATTTTAAAGAGATATAATATAATTACAACATATCAATCTGCACAAAATCTACAACAAATCTTACGCCACTCAGATACAAGAAATATTTCAAACCAAGAAAATACAACCAATGTAATTTACAAAATTCCCTGCCAAACATGTCAAGCTACATACATTGGAGAAACAGGTAAATCACTTAAAGATCGTATTAATCAACATAAAGCAGCTTTAAAAAACTACAAACCATTATCCCTCCTAGTTGACCACTCCATAAATAATAGCCATATACCTGATTTCAAACAAGCATCAATTATATACAAAAATATTACAGAAAAGCATTGTAGACTGTTTTTAGAAAGTTGGGCTTCTGCCGAAGACAAACACAGTATAAACAGAAAAATTGATTTTCCAGAAATTTATAAAGAATTCATATCCTAATTGATTGTAAATAACTATGTATATACTTTTAATTTACTCATTTATTACCCTTAAAATTTTATCATTAATTTAGAATTAATATGTATGCACACAATGATTTACGGTTACACTGTTATATATAAATCTCTATTTCAAGCACAATGTGTAGACAAAATAATAATAATGGTATTTATCTGTAATAATATATATAATTATTAGCTGTATATATATACTGAATGTAATGTTTAAATCAAAGATACAATTCTTTCCTTGGCCTTGTAGAACGAGAGTGGTGTACACGTGCGCGCATGCTTTAGTGAAAACACAAACATCCTCGATAAAGAGAGGCGAGTTGCCCCTCGAAATATTGGAACAATAAATTCATTATAAATCCAATATATGCATCTTTTTTAAAATATATATATATATATATATATATAAAGATTGTATAGAGAGATCTGATAGTGTATGGGTGAGGATTTGTAATCTATAGGAGGGAATTGAAGTTAAGATGAGAGAACAGCCGAATAATGGTTGTTAGATTATGTCTAAGTTAGATTATATAAATGGTCCTGCCCAATGTATCCCTCTAGAAGACTGTTCCAACAGGAGTGCTGTGAGTTTCAAGCTTTAGTTGAGGAAGGACGAGTGTGTAGCACATAATACTGACCACGTTTCTGTTCTTTTTTGGTAGAACCTGGCATACTTGCCACCTTCATTTAATTAAACTAACACCGAAATGGAATAATGAAATAATTCTCACAATCATCATGGCTTCATTATAATGATTTGTTCATTTTAAAATGGAAAATACAGTAGAACCTCCCTGTAAAGGACACCTAATTTCAGAGCCAAACAGTCCTTTAGGGTGAGGTGTCCTCTTACCGGAGAGTTGTTAAATAGTAAAAATGGTAATTTTTCAAAAATGAAAACTGTCCTATGTAGAGAGGTGTCCGCTAGCGAGGTGTCCGCAAAAAGGAGGTTCTACTGTATTTATAAATTTAAAAATACCTAAACAATTATATTTCTCTCTATTGTAAATTAAAAAGAAAATATTATTATTCATTTCAAAGCACATGAAGCCTAAACAGTCCGTGTAAAAAACAATAACACTCGTGACATTCACAACGGCACTGCAAAGTGAAACTTAAACTGCCCTGAAACCAAATGTGGGCAGGCGCGATCCTAAAGTTAGATTTTCTTTTAACTCACTCCCTTCTGTAATACCTTGTTAATGATAAAGTTGTACAGTCGAACTTCCTTGAAAGGACTTTCTCGCTAGAAGACACCTCTCTACAAAGTACCGTTTTTATCAACAAAATTAACATTTTTAATATTGAGTACCTCTCCGGTAAGAGGACATCTCTCTGTAAAGACAATATGGCTCTGCAATTATATGTCCTTTACAGGGAGGTTCTACTGTATATGTAAACAACAATCAACTGTCAATATTTGTATGGTCGAATTATCGGAAGTGTTGAATTATCAATAGTGTCAAATTCCCATTTTTTATTTGATAGACTGAAGGTTGGGACATCAAAACATGGTCGAATAATCGTAAATTGGCAAATTAATGAGGTTATGCTGTATATACAAGGTTGCCCCAAAAGTTCGTAAACATTTGCCAAAAATTGAAATACCAATATTATTCGCCGGTATATATAATGTCTTTGAATTATGTATTATAATGTATTTGCCGTAATAATAATATTCACCAAGAAATATGAAAAACAACATTTTAAGAAAAGCACTAACTTTTGGGACAACCTTATATATAGAGAGAGATTGTGCCAGGTGATTATAGGGCCTCAGGCTATGTGCCATTAATTATGGGTGGTGTTTATCTTCTTTTCAAACAGAGTAATTAAGTGTTTTCCTGTTGATTTGAACACATTTGAGTAACAAAGGACACAGGTAGGACTTTGCCTGTTAAGAAACCACTAACTTTTGGGACAACCTTATATATAGAGAGATTGCGCCAGGTGATTATAGGGCCTCCGGCCATGTGCCTGTAATTATGGGAGGTACTTATCTTCTTATCACCCAGAATATTTGGGTGTGTTTCCTGTTGATGGGAACATCTGATGTACACAAACGTAAGACTTTGCCTGTTAACATTTAGTTGGGCTTAGTAGGACAGTCTTCATGTCTAGGGTACCAGGAGTACAAGACTCCAGACATACTGCCCTGCCCAGGGTCACCTCCCCGCCACACTGAGGCAGATAACAGGACTTGGGGAGTAATTATGGTTTAATGCTTTAATACTAGCCATGCTACAGTTTTGATATAGCAATACTATGATTTCAACCTACAAATAACTTACTTTATACAGTGCGTATAACCTTCCTTTAGCGGACACCCTGCTAGCAGACACCTCTCTAAAAAGGACAGTTTTCATTTACAAAATTACCATTTTCACTATTTAGAAACTTTACAGTAAGAGGACACCTCTCCCTAAAAGAAACTTTGGCTCTATAATTCGGTGTCCTTTACAGGGAGGTAGTTCTACTGTATAGGAGAGAGAAGAGTGTCAAGCTTATTTAATATAAAACCAAGAAGATCTTTTTTCATCCTGTTTAATTGAAATCTATGTAAAATTATGGTTGGTCAAATGCTTCAAGTAATCCATCTTATAAGTGGCCAGAATCAATGATTATCATGGGAGGTTCAAATCTATAAATGCATCATAACATTCATCATAGTCTTCTTTTTTTATATATATATGAATTTAATAGCCATCTATCAATAAAATTTGTAAGAAATAAATTTAATGGCAATGTATTTCTTTTCATTAAATATAAAAAGGTCTTGAGTTGCCAATAAATTTATTTTTTACAAATTTTATAGTCTTCTTTCTTATTATTATTAATCTCCGCCTTTTCCGGTCCAAAGTCCAGATTAAAAAGGAGGAAGGGAAGCAGTAACAAGCTCACTAAAAACCCTGGGCTCAGCAGGCCATGCTCATAGTACCCTGTAAGGGCTCCTAATCCAGGGATACAGGATGAGCAGCGTTTGTACTCAATGTTAGGAGCGGCTGCACATGGCATCTGTTCCTCATGTCAGAGGCGGCCATTTATTTTGGAGCTAAGTCGGCCTGCAACTGGGAAGTGCTCCCAGTCTCAATGACAAAGGCAGACGCAATCCACTTCATCCAGTCATGATGGTTGTCATCATCATAGTGATGTTTCCTAACAAATTTTTACAAGGTAATAAGACCTAATCCAAATTAATTAATAGTGTGTGACATTTCGGTAACAATGTACTTACCGTAATGTCACACACTATTAATTTATTTGGATTAGGTCTTATTTTCTTGTATCAATAATCTATAATCCAAATTGTGCTTTATCACAATAAAACCTCTTTATGTCAGAAATTTGGGTACAATATCATAATTCACAAGTCCCTAGTTATAATTGTTTCAAGCGTGGTTATATAAAAAAAAAAGAAATACATAGTGGCGTTGTTATAGTACAGTTCAAACTGTAGTTAATATTGGGCAAATTGGAGAGAGGCCAAGAAAAATGATACAAAAAGCTGATGTCCATAGTTTTCTTGAATATTATTTCTAAGAACTTGTGAATATTATTGCTTATCCCTAGTACACGTGGTACAGGCCATGATAATCATGGTGGTTAGAAGTAGGCGACTGATTTTACTGTAAGGGCACCACATGTCTACACATGTGAAAATCAGTTCGACTTTTTACTTTCAAATGTGCCAGAGCCCCATTTGATTATTTGCACTCGCTTTTGGGGTTGGACTTTTGCAAGAATCGGGGGATATTGGAGCATTTATTTTTAATAAGAAAAAAGTGCCCAATGCAGGAATCGAACCCGGATCGTAGCGGTTTAAAACCAACAGTTTAGACCATCCTTATATTATAAAATGAAATGGTTAATATGTTAGGTACAAATGGCTGATATTCCCATCACTGATATGCAATCCAAAATGTTTCCAATATCGAGGTCACTACTTAAAAAAAGTTCGACCACCTGAGTGATGTAACTTTCCTGGGCCCCTTATATAAGTGCAATATAGTCAGGACGGATGTGTTACATGCGATCCGACCTTGATAGGATGTATGCTCATTCTCCTCTGAGAATTATTCTCGCCAAGTTCCTCAAACCTATCATCGAGCATGTTGAGCATGCAGGCAACATGCCTGGGACTGTCTAAACTTATGGAGGGCTCCTGAGATCCGGACGTACCTTCGGTGAAGGCCTCGTCTGGTGTACATATTTCCTACACTGTTTTAAACTTTGTGAACTCTCTTTTGACCGTTGACTAGATGTCAATAAACTGTTTTTTAATTGTTAATATTCACTACCTATTAAAGCTTATTATTTTTCTAAAATAATTCAAAGCTTCTAATGTTTCTCTGAACAGTTCATAAAACAATGCAACATTAAAAATGGGAACATAACTAAAGAAGATTTATAATACAAGAAAATAAGACCTAATCCAAATCTATCATCAGACAAAAGAATAAATGAGAAAAAATATAATTTTTGTCTGATGATGGTGACAATGCTGTTTCTGAAATATCACACACTATTAAATTATTTGGATTAGGTCTTATTTTCTTGTATTATAATCAATAATCCAAATTGTGCTTTATCACGAAGATTTAATGTGAAAAAATAACAGAACAATGTAATGAATATTCCCTCAATAAAATTTTAATTTGGATGAATGTTTCCATTGTATAATGTAGTGTTCATAAGTTATAGAAAAAATGGATCCTTCAGTTAAGGATAAAATTTACACAAAAAATTAACTTTTTGATTTTTAACCAACCTTTTAAAAGCCAAAGAACTTTTACTCTTTGTTGGTCTGTTAGAAAATCTTGAATATTAGAAAGTATGTGAAATTATTCCGCATGCGTTTTTTTTTTAAACGTAGAATCGAAATTTATTTTAAGGAGAAATAACGATTATTTCTAACCTTAGGGATGAAGTATGAAAGGATGAACTGTGAAGAGTAATGATAAACGGAAAAATAAAAGTGTCCAGGGATGAGAATCGAACCCACAGTGTTCCACTTATCGGGCAGATGCCATGTCCACTAGGCTACCCTGGAATTATTCCTCCGTTTGTAAATATTATATAGTATGTGAAAATTACAAGGTAATAAGACCTAATCCAAATAAATTAATAATGTGTGACGTTTCAGTAACAGAGTTGTTACCATAATCAAACAAAAGAATAAATGAGAAAAAATATCACAGTATGTTCTTAAATAGTACTGTTATCAAGTGAGTAAACAAGATATCAGATAAGAAGAAAATAGTTTTCTGATACACTTGATAAAAGTACTATTTAATAACATGCTGTGATTTAAAAAAAAAATATTTTGTCTGTTGATGGTAACAACGCTATTACCGAAACGTCGCACACTATTAATTTATTTGGATTTGGTCTTATTGGCCATTGGACATGCGTCGGACCAGGAGGCTGTTGTTGGGTGCTGCGCTGCCTGGAGTATAGGAGCTCCATCTATTATTTCTTCCTGTGGTGAATCTGTATAAGACCGGTGGTCTTAATAAAGCTTTGTGTGTGTGTTGATTTGGTCTTATTACCTTTGTAGTTCTAATCTATAATCCAATTGTACCTTTTCAAAGTATATGATAAAGTTTTCTCTCAATTAGTGTTCAAATAAGAAGATTGTATGACTTCACATATTATAAACAATAAATGAGTCTATTCACACAATGATGATATGAAATAGGAAAGTTATTTTATTTTAGGGCAATGTATCAATTGCTCAAGGCTCAATAGCAATGCTTCAATGGCGCCCAATTATTGCAAAAGTCCAACCCCACCAGCGTGTGCAAGTAACTAAACGGGGCTCTGGCACATTTGTAATTGCAAATTCAAACTGATTTCCACATGTGTAGACATGTGGTGCCCTTACAGTAAAAGCAGTCGCCTACTTCTATCCACCATGATTATCATAGCCTGTACCATGTGTACTCGGAATAAGCAAAAAAAAAGGGTTTGGAGTTGAAAGTTACCAAATTTCTATATTTTCCACCCAATAGTTCAAGTGCCAGCTATTTGATCAAGGCATCCTTCAAAATTTCAAGAGCTAAACTATATATATAGATGCAGAATATAATTTATACAAACATTCTATTTAACTGCTCAGAACACTTTTAATGATTTTTAAAGAACCTTGTAAAGATAATAAAATGCATTATAATGTGTATAACTTATAGATTGTATTTAGTAAAAGAAAGCATTAAAACTCGAAGGCTTCTTTTCACAAATAAATCAAACTTCTACTGTCTTTACTGCAATGAAAAAATATTGAAAGGGCTTGGCTCATCAGTGGTGAACCCTCCCAATATATTCTGCTATCCTGTCCATAGTTTGCTTGAAAATCATTTCTAAGATTCCACCCTTCATTGCAGCATATTGATATTTCTCTTTGGTATATATAGATAAGCGTTATTGCTTTATATTAATTTATATCTAACTGGCCTTATTGTTTGCGGAACAGCATTGCTCGATGCAAATATTCAAATGTAATTCTACTGTCTTAAAAGCTTATGTCCATAGTTTGCTTAAATACCTTTTCTAAGATTCCACCCTTCAGTGTAGCATATATAAACAGAATGATCCAATACAGTATTGGAGCTCTAAGAAGCGGTCTGGTAGATTAAATTGGCGAAACCGCTGTGAGGGTTCACCACTGATGAGCCAAGCCGTCCCAATATATTTTTTCATTGCAGTAAGGACAGTAGAAGTTTAATTTATTTGTAAAAAGAAACATTCGCATCTTAATGTTTTCATTTGTTATACAGGGTGATCCAAAAGTCCCACACAATTTTAAAAATTAATAACTCCGCGAATATTTGCGCTAGAATAATGCGGTAAACACCATTGTGTTCAGGATGCAATGGGATTTTTTATGGCAAATAATGAAAAATTCGAAATTGATTTTAGTTACAACTTTATTCGCTAGATGGCGCTCTACCAGAATCAGCGATTCAGCGGCCAAATTGTTTGATAAATTGAAAAATATAACTGAACGACACGTATTTTTCCTTTTTGAATACCAGGAAAGAACCCTAATAATATCAAATGATAAATTAATAAAACACCATTTCGCCAAAAGTTAGAAGAAATGGTTAACGATTTTTAAATACAATCTGAGATATGTAAAATAGGCATATGCAAATTAAAACATGTAGCAAAAAAAAAAAACTGATATTTTAGATGCGGTTTGCTGGAATCCTCTCAGCTATTTAAATTTCGAAAATAATATTTTCTATTTTTTTAAATTCAACTCTCTCTCAGTATCGATTATATTTATTTTAATTCATTTGAAAAATATTTATCTATCTCTGATGATTTATTTTACTCTGGAATGCCGTTGTTGTTTTTGTCGTGTCCAATTAAGAGCCTCAGATGTCTCCATGCATCTCTATCACAGCAGTAGCAGCATTGTCCACTATCATGGGTGTGTAAAGCTACTGCTCTGGGTCTAAATCAATTTTATGCAAGGCTGCGTGCATGAGAATATGTGAGTAGGTGTTAGTTCCACACCAGGACAGTTGTTGCATGTTCTATAGGTTCTTGTGCCATCTAGATGTATTGTCATCCTTTATAATGTTTTGTTCTAAATCTTGTTATAGTTTTGTCATTTTTCTCTCGGAGTTTATTTCACATTTTGATCTTTTCTTATTTTTTGTTCAAATATCTTGTATTTTGCAAAAGCATTAGCGTCAAATAATGACATTTGTTCTTTCCTTTGGCTCAACTTTCTGGCTTCCTTTGCAAATTCAACTGCCATTTCATTACCCCCGATTCAAACACTGGCAGGAATCCATTGTAGAATGCAGTTATTATCCAATGATATCAGTTGAGTAAGTAACGAATGTATTTTCTGTGTGATTATAGTATTGCCCTTCTGAATTGCTTCTAGATCGGATATGAAGCCGTTGTACGTTATATTATAATTCCTTCTGCTTGATGCAGGGATGGTTGGTTAAGGCATACATCAAGAGATTTCCGGATAGCTGTCAGTTCATAAGTGAAGTTTGACAAAATTTTTCTTGCTCCTTCTTTGATTTTGATGTATGTTCCATCTTGCAGTATTATGTTAATTCCAGCCCCTCCATTACTTATGGTAAGGTCTGATGATCCATCTGTATATGCTGTTAAATAATTTATCTGATCGCATAAACCAATTGTGTCAAGTCCTTTCTTCTTAAGTATATTTTTGTTCTCTTTTTTTATTGCAGGGTTCATTCAGGTTAAGATTGATGATTAAATTTGATGGTAATGTGGTAGGAAATATTGGTTATTCTCGAATTTGAAATTCATTATGTTTTACTAGACGAATGGCCGAGTGCGTGTATATTTTTAAAACGTTTTAATTCAAATACTATTCGTTACAATTATAAATTGGCGCCATGGATGTCACTCTTGTGAACCGTCCCGTTCCAAACTGTGTGTTTTTAAAATGTTTTAATTAAAATACTATTCGTTACAATTATAAATTGGCGCCGTGGATGTCTCTCTTGTGAAACGTCCCGCCCCAAACTGTGTGTGTCTTGAAAATATAAAAATAAAAATGTGAATTTTCATAAAGATTTCATCATGTCGATTTTTTTTTTTTTTTGCATTTCACCTACTAAATCGATAGAGATAATTACATTTGCAACATGAACTTAGGTATATTGACTAAATAGATAACTGCATAGTAATAAAGATCATTTTTTAAAGGCACCATATCGTTTTTTTTTTTTCAATAATGAATTACATATTTTATTCTTATAAAGATTATCGATTAAAGGTACTTATATATATTTAAAGGTTCTCATAAAGGTTACCGATTTAAAAGTTTATTTTATTTAAAGAAACATATTTTCATTTAAGTATTGTTATTTATTTTAAAAGATTAAGTAATTGTGCAAAACGATAATTGCCTTAAAAAGAAATTGCCTTAAAAAAAAAGAAACATTCGCGGTGATTTTGTCTTGCATTCGTTTATACAATTATTATATATATTGGCATCATATATTAACTTTATGAACGGAAAAATATGTCCAGGGTAGCCTAGTGGTCATGGCATCTGCCCGGTAAGCGGAAGGTCGTGGGTTCGATTCCCATCCCTTGACACTTTTTTTATTTTATCCATTCTGACCAAAATCTATCCGTGAACTTCACACAGTGAACTTCACACAGACAGAATAAGGCAATTATATAAGTAGATATTTATGCTCTTTCTAATATTGTTGTCGTACTGAAGTGTTGAAGATC